>JANIWJ010000001.1:0-690470 GCA_030705055.1 Kodamaea plutei | reverse complement strand
TGAGATTCCACCATCAGAGCTTATTATGAGCTCCATAGTAGCTATTATCCACTAGAGAAACACGGATTTTGATAAAGGGTATTGGTCATCAAGCCATAAAATATATTGATTATGGATAATTTTCTTATGCATTATTCAGAAAACAAACCAAAGCCAGTACTTTTTAATGAATCTCGGGGTTTTATAAATATGATGCTGTCCCCAACATTTCTGGGGTATTCATATGTTCCAGGAGTTTATAAGACAGGGTTTTGTTGAAAGAACCATATATCATTTATCTGGGAAGAGATACTTTGCATATGCCGAGGAATCACCAGAATACATAATACCTGCAAAGTACTTAGTACATGAGTATGCGACAGCAAGAAGAAATGATGGGAAACTCATGGATTCCACGAGTTCTATAATCGAAGAAAACACAGATGTAGAGCTTGATGCTACTACTACCGAGGAGAAGTCCAAATCTGCAATCACAGAGGGCAAGATCATAGTAACCTGGGACGGGCCTGATGATCAAGAGAACCCACGAAATTGGCCCTTCATTTATAAATTACTTATGACTGTACAAATTGTCTTGATGACAACCTCTGTCAATGCAGGTGCTGTCATTTATACGCCTAGTGTCCATCAATTGATGGAGGACTTCAATGTCAGTAGGACTCTTGCAACGCTTCCTCTTTCAATCTACCTTTTTGGATTTGCGTTAGGGCCAATGGTCTGGTCACCCTTTTCAGAAAACGCTGCCTTTGGAAGAACAAATATATATATCTTTACCTTGTCAGTGTTTCTTGTAATCCAAATTCCGATTTCGTTAACAACGAATTTTACTGCATTAATTATATTGAGGTTCCTCGCAGCATTCTTTGCCTCACCATGTTTAGCAACTGGAGCGGCTTCTGTATGTGACTTTTTAACTATTCCATATGGACCTGTGGGTATTGCCACTTGGTCGTTAGCCGCGTTCACAGGACCCAACTTTGGACCACTTTTAGGTGCTGCGCTCGTTTTAAAAATGGATTGGAGATTTGATTTCTGGTTTTTAGCCATCTTATCAGGATCATCATTGGGCATCATGCTCTTTTTCTTCCCTGAAACGAACGAGCAGACCATTCTTTTGAGAAGAGCCAAGAGATTGCGTGCACTCACTGGCAATCCCAATATCACCACTCTTGATGAAATCAAAATTTCACAAATCTCTTTGAAACAAATGGCTATTGACACATTGTGGAGACCATTTGAAGTGATGCTCTTCGAACCAGTTGTTTTACTTATTGATATTTATATCACTCTTTTATATGCTGTGATATATCTATGGTTCGAAGCTTTCCCAATCGTATTTGTACAATCATACAAGTTTTCAGCAGTAAATTTGGGTTATTCATACTTATCTATAATGGTTGGCTTTATCCCAGCGTGCACTATGTATATTATCATAATCAAGAGGATATTCACAGATAAATTGTTGAATGGGAAACAAGATGAAGTGACTCCAGAAGTACTCTTGCCTATGGCAATCTTTGGTTCTTTCTTTATACCTATTGGTCTCTTCGTTTTTGGATTCACTTCTTCTCCATCAATTCATTGGATTGTTCCATTGATAGGAGCAGGAATATTTTCATTTGGTGCATTCTTTGTATTCCAAACATTGACCTTCTATTTAGGAATGTCATTTTGGAGATATATAGCCTCAGTGTTTGCTGGAAATGCACTCATGAGACTTCTTGTCTCAGGAGTTCTCCCACTTTTTGGCTATGAAGTGTTCGACAATATGGCAACAAAAAAGTTCCCAATTGGATGGGGCATGTCTATTCTTGGATTTATATCAGTATTCATGATTGCCGTACCAATTGTATTCTATTTGAATGGTCCTAAATTAAGGGCCAGATCAAAATATGCAGGTGCTGGTTAAATATCTATGAGAGTTTTCTCATATTTTTGGCAATATTTGATGACAATTACAAAGGAGAGGCACCAGTGATATCTTGAAATATTATATACGAAAGAAATCACCCAGTTAATTTGTCATGCGCTTCAGCATGATGGTATAGAGAATTAATTAATAATAGTCGCATATAAGGCAAAGATGACTTTGTTTGAAGTCAAACGAATTATCCCACATACTAGCTGGAAACAGAGCAATATATGGAGAAAGTGATGGAACGATCACGCCTCTCAAATTATAATCCTCCAATTCTTTTAATAGATATAATCGCTTTGCTCAAGAAGAAAACGTATATATAGTAAGCTCATGATCTAGTGATGCCAAAATTGCAACTTACGTACGAGGGTTCAAAAACTTAGTTCACTGTTCTGTACAATCACAAAGCAAAACCAGGTACATCTTTTTTGTAGCTGCGATTTTTCGGAAAATCATCCTGTTTCGCATCTAAATCTTGTCGAGAGTCTATGCGACTTTCCAAATCCGGGTTGATTAACCATGACTAAGGTTCATCTAATGGTAAAAAAAGGAAATTTATCTTTCTGAAATGAACGCTACAGACATCTATGACCTTGCCATATAACGCATAAATATGGACAAACCAAAAGACGGAATTAAGTTTCCGATTGCCGTTTTCAAAAGTTTTGACTTACCTTAAAAGAGAAAAGAACGGGTTGTATTCCACCAATATAGGAAGAAATACTAAAAAGAGAGCCGCTAGCCTCGTTTTATGATCAGGATGACTAATGTTTCATATTGCACTACTTGTCCAATCTCTGCCGGACCCATTACCTGAATCTATTAACAATGATGTGTACATTGAATAGCAAATCCTGAGAAACTAATCTCAAAACATCCCAACTAGTTTCCAGAATTTTCCGTGGTCAAAGTCCAAGAAGTTTTTGTAAATTTGTATTTACGTTCCGGTCAATAGTAATAAAGATCAACTGCCAAAAAAGGAACGAAAGGCTCAAAACAACACTTCCGGGTCTTCTACACTTAGGACTTTTAAGCTCAAAGATCGCTGAAGGATTTTCCAGTAGTGTCGGGCCCTTATATTTACACAAATATTAGAGACAACTAATAAGGGCATGTATAGAAGTAATAAGTGATAAGTTGATAGCAATTCACTTTTCATTTACTAATTCATTGGAGTGATACAGCTTTTTGAACAGACCCCTTTTTACTCTCTAAGAAACTTCAATAGTCGTAAAAGGAAACCTCAGTGAAGACGATCGGTGCTTCAATGGAAAAAAAAGACAAACTATTGTCAAAGATAATTTAATGGCATTGCTATAAGCCTCTATTTGCTAGACACGGATAGGCACCCCCGATTTCCCTGATTTGTATTTTTTGGCAGTTGACAATGCTTACTATATACAAATCTTGATCGTAATCACGTAGGGAAACCTCCGAAGCTTTTGGGTTAAATGAGTAAATAGATGAAGTCCCTAGTGTAGCAAAACAATTGCATTTAAGCCACACTTGAACGAGACATAGTTCTGACTGAAAATTGCGTAAGCACACAAGAAATCTTTTTAAAGTTCGTATTTTAGTTCCTGGAGAGGCTGAATTTCTTTGAAGATCGCAAAAAAAATAACAGGCTCTGGTACAATACTAACAATCGCGCTTGGAGCTTCATTACGAATATTGTGCAAAAAAAGATCAGCAGGCGTTCCGTAACACCATAACGCTTCAATTATGACCCCAAGTCATTACACAATGCGGGAATAGAAAGAAGGATAAATAACCCAAAGGATCCTCGAGATTTTGTATCCGTAGACATGAAGGATTTTATCAGACAGAGTTTCTTTGGAAGAACCGTGTATCACCTTTCTAATAGGAAATATTTCAGTTACAAGGAAGAATCTCCAGACTACGTGATTCCAGCCAAATACTTGGTAAACGAGTTTACCAGTGAGAAAGCCGATGCTGCATCTGAAGGTAAGGAAAGTGTAGGTAAGGAAGGTGAGCTTGCTGCTAAGGATTCTAACTCCAGCGTAAAAATTGATGAGAAAATCTTGGTTACTTGGGATGGTGATGATGACCCTGAAAACCCTCGTAACTGGCCCATGAAGTACAAGCTTTTCGTCACCATTCAAGTGGCCTTGTTGACTGTCGCTGTATATATGGGTGCCGCTATTTATACTCCTGGTATTAAAGAGGTTATGGATGAGTTTGAAATCAATCAGACAATTGCAACCTTACCACTTTCCATGTTCGTTATTGGTTACGGTTTAGGTCCATTGGTTTGGTCTCCATTTTCCGAAAATGCTGCCTTTGGTCGTACCAACATTTACATCGCTACGTTGTTTATGTTTTTAATTCTTCAAATCCCTACTGCTTTATGTAAGAACATTGCTGGTTTGTGTGTGTTGAGATTCTTGACTGGGTTCTTTGCCTCCCCATGTTTGGCCACAGGTGGTGCTTCTGTTTGTGACTACTTGACTGTTCCATATGGACCTGTTGGTATTGCTGCTTGGAGTGTGGCAGGTATGTGTGGTCCATCATTAGGTCCTCTTATTGGTTCTGCTCTCACCGTTGCCGGTGGATGGAGATGGACCTTTTGGTTCCTTACTATCACCGCAGGTGTTGCATTAATTTCATTGACCTTCTTCTTACCTGAAACATTTGAAAAGACCTTGTTGTTGAGAAAGGCAAAGAGATTGCGTGCTGTTACTGGTAACCCAAACATCACCACCCAAGATGAAATTGACAATGCTAAACTTACAATTCATCAGGTCGTTGTTGAAACCTTGTGGAGACCTATCGAAGTTGTGATCTTCGAACCAGTGGTTTTGCTTATCGACATCTACATTACCTTGGTGTACTCTGTTATGTATCTTTGGTTTGAGGCATTCCCAATAGTTTTCGTTGGTATCTACAATTTTTCTTTAGTTGAAATGGGTTGTGCTTATGTTGCCTTGATGATAGGTGCTATCATTGCCTGTTTGCTTTACACTCCTATCGTAAAGAAAAAGTTCACAGATAAAATGCTTCAAGGTAAGTTTGAGGAAATCACTCCTGAAGGACTTCTCCCGGTTGCTATCGTCGGAGCAGTTTTTATGCCTATTGGTATTTTCATCTTTGGATTCACTGCAAGAGCGTCTTATCCATGGATCGCCCCTATGATCGGATCAGCAGTCTTTACAGCTGGTGCTTTCACTGTTTTCCAAGTGTTGTGTAACTATTTGGGTATGTCTTTCTGGAAATATTTGGCATCTGTTTTCGCTAGTAATGCTCTTATGAGATCTTTAGTAGCAGGTTGTTTCCCATTGTTTGGTCATGCCTTATTCAATAATTTGGCTACTGAAAAGTTCCCAGTCGGCTGGGGAAATGCTATTTTGGGTTTCATCGGTCTTGCAATGGTGGCAATTCCAGTGTTATTTTACTTGAATGGTCCAAAGTTGAGAGCTAGATCTAAGTACTCTGGTATGTGTTAAGTTAAATGTATTTACTCTAAAATGTATGCACATTGCTTAATAGAGCTTATGTGCAAAATTGCAGAGTTGCAGTTTGGCTGCGAACGAAAAATTGTGTATTTTCCAAGTGTAGAATTGCCTGGTTTCCTATGATATGACTATCATAAACTAAGGTAAAGACACTCACTAATATACAGTCCAAAGGAATGTATAATATTCTTAATAGTTGCACCTTATATTTCCTGATTACTGTTAATATATCAACTAAACTGTATTGAACACATACACACTAGGATTAGATACTAGTACCAATGGAAGGAATCACTATTATGGCTATTCCCACCACATATTGAAGTACTTTAGGTTTAGACTAACATAATATTTATTACATAAGCTCTTTATTAAATATCGAGCGGATCAGGTAAGCATTATATGCTGTTAAATACTTAGAACGCGGTAGTCGAGACTTTTTGCAGCCTCTTTTGCAGCAAATTTCACGTGATATGAAGAGAGAAGAACACAATTCCAGTTATAAGAGAGTATTGCAGATGAGAATTCACGTTAAGATTATATATTATACAACTAGATAAGAAATTCATTAAGTTAATTTTAACCTCCTAAAATTAGGAGTAAACAAATATATTTTATTACCTTTTGGGTATTGAGCTCCATTAAGGGATAAAGACAATGAACAGTGTAGACCCCATGTCTTACGCCCAGCTTTCGAGGATTGCTAATGAGGAAGCTCTCAATGTTATAAGGTCTACTTCTATTGCTAAACCCTCCAGTATGTCATCTTATTTAGAGAACTGAGATAATCTTGAATCGATTTAACTCTGAATTTATATCTGAAAACAATCTGACTACACAATCAAACACCTCATGAAAAAGTGACTTCGTAGCCACGGACTTCTAAAATGTAGTATCCTGTTAATCTAAATCGTATCAATTTATGAAAACATTGACACTAAATAGCTCCTTTAGTCTGAAATCTCAAAGGATAAAAATAGACCAGTTTGTTTTTCCTGAAGCCTAAACTAAAAAAAAAAGTGGGATAGATCTTTGGAAGGCTTAAAAACTTACGAACATAGAACCAATATCATGAATTAAAAGAAATTGAGATGAGATTACTTTTGAAATTAATACTCTGTCGGAAGTAGCTGAATTATGGTCTTAATATGATTGATTTCCTTCTGCTAGAAGAAGAAATAGCGTACGTTAGTATCATGATTTGTTTCGTTTCAATTGTAGGATAAATTGAACTGAAGAAGGTAGCGCATTTTGAGCTATTTTACCTTGAAATATTGTTTTTAAGAAAGACAAGTCGTACATAAAATAGATTACTAATTACTTCTCACTTCCAATCATGAGTCAAGAATGCTGGCAAGCATTTGGTTACATATTGAAAATGACGTAATAGTTGAAGTGTGCGAAATTATATGGTCTTAAAGCGACTGCTCTGATGGAAATACAGGCAGATGCATTATAAGCCTCAGTAAATACTTTAATTTTTATCACTAATTTTGACTTCGTTAGAGGAATAGTTTGAATCTGTTGAAACATCTTAGCAATGCTATTTTTCAGTTGGTTATTTTTTCCATTCCATTCTAAATAAAGCCTTCTTTGTATTCAACATGTTTATTTTATTACGTATGGGGGCGTAAACATTATTGAAAAGTAAGCCTCATTTTCACCACTTTTATTTACCCGCGGTTAATTTTTATTCCTATAACCTAAAAAACTGGTACTAACTAGTATACCAAATAATTTTAGCTTTTCGTAATACTTCGAACAATACTAATAGAATGGTTAGTATTGATCTATATCAGTATTATTTGTTTCACTTATTCAAAAAATGCGATCAAACTATATACTTGTTTTGTATGTAAATTTATATTATAATATTGCATTGAACCCATATTGCAATACCTTCTGAAAATATCTATAACTTGGAATATTCCATGCGATTCTTTTGAAGCAGCATCAATATATTGTATGGTCTGTGACATATACAGTCTAAAAGATGGAGATTTACACCTTTTCAAATGGGATGTCGCATTGTCGACATCAGTTAGCTAGTATATCAGTACAAAGCACCCGTCTCTCTCTTTAAATTACCCATATTTGTTGCCAAACTTTCCAAGTTATCGAATTAATATCTTTGAGTGAGAAAGAAAACGAGAATATAAATTGCCAGTATCAATGGATTAGGACATAGTAACAAAGAGCAAAAATAACCAAAAAAGTGTCATTTAGTAGCAAGTTAATGTTGAACCAAAAATGAAAAATATTATCGATGATTGAAATATAATTTTAAAGCAATAAACGCCTCATGTACCTGTAAAGTTGGAATCCTAAAACTTCCAGAAACTGTTCAACAGTATAATGAATTGAGTTATATCCTTCCAGATAATGGATTGCACGTAACCAGAGGCTATCCAAATTTTAGTGTGGAGCACAGAGATTTCTTCTTAGAAGATATTGGAAACGATTGTGTACCCACCATAGATCATGATTTTGATAATCTGACCTCCAAATTCAAAGATTAGCAAGCTAGCAGATCAACTTTTAATACGTTTATGAGAAATGACCGTACTATTAATTTACATAAACCGAGAAAAGACAGTATTCGTATTTTACAAGAGAAGACTGAGTCTCGTTTTTGCTACAACTATAATCCAAAACACAATTGAGATCACCAAGTGTGTATTCATCCACAAAGTTGTATTCACAAAAATAAGGAAGAACAGGAGTATTTTCGAAGATGGGATATAGCTCTTTTTATTCAAAGGCAATCTTAAGTGTAACTATAGTGTGATGGTAACTCCCATGGCATATATGGTCACCTAAAGCTGCCCACCATCATAAAAGAAAATGAATTAGGACAGTAATGGTGGGAGAAATAGCTTAAAGAGGAACTGTAACAGCTCACTATAATTCATTATTCAATTAGTGAATGCTAATGACAAGAACCGAATTACACTAACTGTGTTTTATTATGGACAATACAAATAGATTGCAAGAAGTATAGTTGCAGGTAATCATAAAGTTGAATATTTAATAAATCAGTCTCCTGAATTCAATCCAATTGAGCATGTTAAAGAAGAGTAGATTACTCGAAAGGAAAACTCTTGATGCTAGATTGACAGAATTTTGGAACATAGAAATGATTTTTTGTTGTAAAATCACATCACTGAAAAGAAACAAAAGCGGCTTTCTATACTCTTCCACGACATTTTGCTAAAGGAGGTGCTATTATTCTCATGGTTGACTGTATAGAGCCCTGGAACTTAAACCTTTAGATATTTTGTGACAATTATTTTAGGCCGAAGCTCATTTGGGAGCGGCTACCACTTCTTCAATTTGATAACTTTTTTAGGGTTAAATTTAAATAGGGTCTACCCTTTCTGGTACTCTACTGGATTACTAAATACTAATGTTAATATAAATATGTATTTAATGCCATAAACTAACATATTACAATCTGAAGAAAATATCAAAAATGTTTCATTTAATCAGACAAAGTTTCTTTTGTAGATGTGTCTACCATCTTTCCAGTAAGAAACTCTTTTCATACAAGGAAGAGGAATCAAGCTATGTTATCCCAGAAAAATATTTACTTAATGGATACGACTCCAATAAGGAATTGGAAACCAAGTATGGAAGTGAGCTTGCCGTTTTGCAATCCAGTGGTACAGTAGAAATTAACTCCAAAATATTTGCAACCTGGGATGGTGAAGGTGACCCAGAAAACCCCAAGAACTGGCCTGTTCTGTTTAAACTTTTTATGACTTTCCAGATTGCATTCATGACACTCGCTGTGTATATGGCCGCGGCAATATACACACCAGGTATTCCTGAGATTATGGAACAATTTAAGATCAATCATGTGATTGCTTCCTTGCCGCTTACATTGTTTGTTATTGGTTATGGGTTGGGTCCAATGATCTGGTCACCGTTATCAGAAAATGCAGCAGTTGGCCGTACAAATGTGTACATTTTCACCTTGTTCTTTTTCTTTATCCTTCAAATCCCAACTGCGTTATCTAAGAATATTTCTGGATTGTGTGTATTGAGGTTCTTGGCTGGAATCTTCTCTTCTCCATGTTTGGCGACTGGTGGTGCTTCCGTGTGTGACTATTTAAGTATCCCATATGGCCCTGTTGGTATTGCCATATGGTCTTTCACAGGTATATGTGGTCCTTCTATCGGACCACTCATTGGTGCTGCACTTACTGTTAACGGTGGCTGGAGATGGACATTTTGGTTTCTTACGATTTCCTCTGGTAGCTTCTTAGTTTTCTCAACCTTCTTCTTGCCAGAAACCTTTGAGAAAACCATCTTGTTGAGAAAAGCACGTAGATTACGTGCTGTCACTGGTAACCCAAACATCACCACTGCCGATGAAATCAAGAATTCTGAAATGACATTCAAGGAAATTGCTATAGAGACACTCTGGAGACCATTGGAAGTAATCATCTTCGAGCCGATGGTGCTACTTATTGATATATATACCAGTATGCTCTATTCCGTTATGTATCTATGGTTTGAAGCCTTCCCAATAGTTTTTCTTCAACTTAAGAGGTTCTCAATTGTCGGAATGGGAGCAGCATACCTTTCAATTGTTGCTGGTTTGTTGGTTTCGGTAGTAATCTACCTCATTGTTATCAAAAAGACTTTCACTGATAAGTTATTACAGGGGAAGCACGAAGAGGTTACTCCGGAGAGTTTCATTCAGATCGCCATCGTTGCATCCTTTTTACTTCCTACTGGGCTCTTTATTTTTGGATTCGCTGCTACCGAATCCATCCACTGGATAGTTCCAATGTTAGGAGCGGCAGTGTTTTGTTGTGGTGGTTACGCAATGTTTCAGGTATTATGTAACTACTTAGCCATGTCTTTCTGGGGCTATATAGCTTCTGTTTTTGCAGGCAATACATTAATGAGATCTGTTATCGCAGGTGTTTTCCCATTATTTGGTGACTCTGTTTATAATAACTTGAAAACTAAAAGGTACCCAGTCGCATGGGGTAGTGCTGTATTAGGATTCATTGCTCTTGGTATGGCCATAATTCCAATTATCTTTTATTTTAACGGACCAAAGTTAAGAGCTAGATCAAAGTATGCTAGTATTTAGATTTTGTGGACTATTGTTAGATTCCATATATATTAAAGGTTTGAGTGAATAAAGAATGAATTAGTTTCTGCGATTTTTATAGAAATCAATGTTCTTTATGTTTATCTAGCCTTGTTTATCTAGTAATTGCTTGCAGGAGCAGAAGAAGTGTATTACTTTTAAAAAATAACCGATTGTCGGAACAACAAATGGCTGTCCAATCTTTAATTGGACTTAAAACAGTTGTTGATTGATTTTAAGATTAAACAATAAAAGGAGCCAACATAGATCAGACATTTAAATGTGTTCCAGAAAGATAAGACTTTACTTTATTGTGTTTTCAATTATCCGTAAGAAACTCAACAAAACTCTCTTTGACCAAGTTTAAAATATCTCAAATGCGGTACATTTTTTGTTTGGTTTTAGTAATACGGGAGTATGAGTGGATGACTGTTTGAATAAGAAATATAGGCAAGGAGACTAGGCAAAATTGTATGTTTTAATTTCCCTAACTTGGTCAATGTGTAAAGAATAAAGAATACTAGCGGAATTATAATGTGGCCTTATAAAAACCAGTGGAAAAATTCTTTGACTACGAATACGATTCAATAGAACGATATTTCAAATCATAGTCAGAGTTTCACCCAAACTTTTAAAGACCAAGAAGTTTTCCCAAAGAATCACATGTTGCAGTTGTAAAGTAGATACTCTAACTTCTAACTTCCTTTGATAATCATCAATGTACTTTGTTCGAATTAAATAGCTCAATCTATTTTGTGTTACCAGTTTGGTATATTGAAGATAGTTGCTTCAACCTAAGAGAAGCCAAAAGGCAAGTTTAAACTGTATTGATATATAAGACTGTAGCTATGGAGCCGTGAATCTAGAAGGCTTCTATGAACAATACCATTAGAATGCAAAACTTATTAGAAGGTTTTGTGAAAGACTTTACACATATATCCTGTATTTTATTCTGATGGTGTGAACACTAATAGATACCCCAGTTCGTTTCATATGCTGTGAGGGAATAAATGAGTTTAAAAACTATACTCAGTATATAATAGGAGCTCTCTTATTTCCTAAAAGCAGAGTATTCTAGATTAGAAGTAATATTTTCTGTCTCCTAGAGAATATGTATATGAACATTACAGTCTTTGAGTCAGCCATAGAGAATGTTCTGTGAAATCCAAAGAGCACGGCTACTACCTATTCAGTCCTCTATTAACTGTCTATTTGTGTAATAATACTCAAAAGGGATTTAAAGTTTTGTTACTCACCACAACTTCTGACCATTTGTCATTGAGATAGGAAGCTTTATGCAGACAGTTGTGCACTTTAGACGTTATCTCCTAGGTGAAACATAGTATGCATTCCAACCAGGCTGAATTTCCATTATTTGGTAGTGCCATTTTCAAGAACTTAACTTTTAAGAAGTGTTGCCTGGGACGGTGCTGTTTTAGTCTTTAATTCTCTTTCTGTAATTTGTATTCCAGTCTAAATCTATACAGCAGTCCAGAGTTGAAAGCCGGATCTAAGTACTATTTAATCTAATTTTAAAGTTCAATACATAAGTAATTTAAAACTGTATAATTGAGATGTCCATATGTCTGCGTGAACACTAAAAGGCAGCATTTATTACCATGTCATAGTGTTTACGTATATACTCTAATATCTTCCGTATTCTTTCATTATTTTTTAATATTAGTAAATATATACTTAATATTTTCATTTTTTTATACTGACATGGACCATATGTATTTTTGTCTATTTATGATATATAGAATTGAAACAGTACTTTGGAAGAGGTATATAGATCCACTAGTGAAGAGATGTAATAGTGTTATTATCAAAAACTACTGAGACTGATTTTAGATATCTAGAGTGGGTGGTGCTATCAATAATATCAAAGACAAAAAGTACTTAAAACCAAAATATAGTTGTTTTATTCAAGAGTGATCTTTGAAGCTTTGGGTAATAGAGTAATTTTACCGAGTTTAACTTTCATAGATACAATGGTTTCAAATATTTTCTCTTCTAGATTATAAGATACTGCTTTGTATACAACCTGAAAAGACCATATACAATCAATAATTTGTTTTGAAAGCTAAGAGAGCAATGAAATTAAAAGTCTTCTATTCAAGTACCCTAATATTGCAAACACTATCATTATAATGAGAGATCAAGAGCCAAATTAACAAGTTGAAAAGATGAATTGAGATGCAGCTATCAATATCCCACAAGTGACCAATATATCGATGACATGATGTAGTATAAAACCATGTATATACATTTTAAATCTTTGGCCGTAATAAGCATCAGGATGCGTTGTAAAAGATATCTATATTTATAATAGGAAATAATTTGCTATATAAGAGTTGCTTCTGCAATCAATCTTCTTTGTCAGATAAAGAAATGGAACGGTGTGGTAAATACCAATACCTCGCAGTAATATTTTGAATAGAACATGGAACTACACTTTGTGTAATTTACATGAACCTACACCATCATTTCTAAATGCTATTGTAAGGCTCCGGGTACGCTAGACCTGATTAGTGTTGTGGTTCATAAGAAAAAAGGATGTAATAAGCAAAGCACTAGGTATATGATACAAAGTCAAGATATTGGATGAGCGGCTGCATTGTGCTATTTACGAATGTGCTTGATTCATTGCACAACCGTTTTTGGCCTCTTCCTATAGAGGTAAAATTAATGTGCAGATCGGACGTCTAGAGCAATAGAACTAACTTGGGTCGGAAACCCGATGGTATACTACAAATATTTGAACAGTATAGAAAATGCCATTTTTGTTTCGGGATCCCGAGACTCCACTCAGTGACCGTTTTATGTCACAGGAAGACATAACTACCAACCACATTGGTTTGTTTTCAACACCTTAAACAATAAGCTAGAATAATAAGCTATAAATGCGAGTGACAATGGGATTATTCATCAAATTCTATAACAGCAATGGGTTCTGACTTGCGCTTGATAAATCCCTAAGGATACCCTTGATCTTCTTACGTCTTGTAATAATATTCTTAAACTGTTGCTGTCAGATCAATTGTTGGAAATGGCTCCACTCAACCACCATCACGTGTATTGAAAAATAGCAAGAAATCCCATAGATGCTCTGGTTCTATTATTGTAGTCTCTTGGCTCGTTTTTTTTTTTCACAAAAAAAGGGCTTGGGGCGAAATAGTAAGAGAAGCATATATAAATTGTAAGGTTTTCTCGTACAGCGCTATCCGCTAGCTAATAAATAAAAAAAACAGACCTATGAAGGACTTTGTTAGGCAGAGTTTCTTTGGGAGAACGGTATATCACCTCTCCGATAGAAAATATTTTTCTTATAAGGAAGAAGCACCGGACTACATTATACCTGACAAGTACTTGTTTAATGAGTATGACGAAGTAAAGATCACCACAGACGATGAGCATGAAGAAAGGAAATCGAATGCCAGTAATGAAAAAGTGCGCGATGGGGCTTTTTCTGAAGAATCATCGATACATGGTGACTCCAAGATCTTAGTGACGTGGGATGGGGACGATGATCCCGAAAATCCTCGTAACTGGCCCATCAGTTATAAGGTTTTTATGACACTCCAAGTTACTGCTCTTACCACTTCTGTATATATGGGTGCAGCCATATACACTCCAGGTATCCAAGATATCATGGAGGAATTTAATATTGGCCGTGTGGGTGCAACTCTACCACTTTCTTTGTTTGTGATTGGTTATGGTTTGGGTCCAATGGTATGGTCTCCCTTCTCAGAAAACGCAGCTGTGGGGCGTACTAACATATATCTTTTTACATTATTAATCTTCTTCATACTCCAAATTCCAACAGCGCTCGCAAAGAATATTACCAGTTTGTGTATCTTGCGATTTATTGCAGGTTTCTTTGCGTCTCCATGTTTGGCGACCGGTGGAGCCTCAGTTTGTGACTATTTAAGCATGGCATATGGGCCTCTTGGTATAGCTTCTTGGGCTGTCGCTGGTATTTGTGGGCCATCGTTCGGCCCGCTCATTGGTGCTGCTCTCACTGTGGCAGGCGGATGGAGATGGACCTTTTGGTTTCTCGCAATCACAACAGGTATTTGCTTGGTTTCTTTAACCTTCTTCTTGCCAGAGACTTTCGAAAAGACCATTTTGTTGAGAAAGGCCAAGAGGTTGCGTCTTGTCACTGGCAACCCCAACATTACCACTCAAGATGAAATAGATAATGCTAACATCTCTTATAGAAGCATGGCCATTGAAACCTTGTGGAGACCAATTGAGGTGATGATTTTTGAGCCTGTCGTTCTTCTCATCGATGTCTACCTCACATTAATTTACACTGTTATGTACATTTGGTTCGAGGCATTCCCTATGGTTTTCCAAGGAGTATATAAATTCACCTTGGTTGAGATGGGGCTCTCTTATGTATCTAGTATGGTTGGTGTTCTCTTTGCATGTGTTATCTACATATCTATTGTGAAGAGGATATTCACAAATAAGATATTGCAGGGCAGATCGGACGAAATCACACCAGAAATCCTCATTCCAATAGCCATTGTGGGGTCGCTTATCATGCCGGTTGGAATTCTTCTTTTTGGGTTCACGGCCACCGAGTCGATCCACTGGGTGGTTCCAATGATAGGTTCGGCTCTCTTTGGATGGGGCAGTTTCTTTATCTTCCAAGTGTTGTTGAACTACTTGGGAATGTCCTTCTGGAGGTATGTTGCATCTGTTTTCGCTGGAAATGCTGTCATGAGATCTTTGGTGGCTGGTGCCTTCCCCTTGTTCGGGGACGCCTTATTTAACAATTTGGCTACAAAGAAATTCCCGGTTGGTTGGGGTAGTGCAATCTTGGGCTTCATAGCTGTTGGTATGATTGCAATCCCGGTTTTATTCTACTTGAATGGGCCCAGGTTGAGAGCAAGATCAAAGTATGCTGGTAGCGGGTAGTCTGATTCTTGGATGCCAATGCAGAACGGATGCAGTAATCTTTATAGAACTAATCATCATTCCATCTTTAATATATGGTGCTGACCTCTGGTAGAAAATTTTGACCTTTAATGGGATATCTTAAACGTACTTTTAATTTGATAGGTACTGGGATGTATAATCATATACATTGTTCTAACTGTAGGATATCATATTATACTGCTTCTAAATCTATTATAATATACTGCTTCTAAATCCGAATCCTATCGAACTCTTAATCTGCAAACAACTTTTGATCACATATAAAGTGACTCTTAATCTACAAACAACTTCCGATCATCTGCAAAATGACCCTTAATCTGAGCACATCTTCTCATCATCCGCAAATGACTCTTTATCTGGTCTGCCAGTCGATGTCAAAGGTTGTTGATATCTTCACTTCGGATCTCACTCCTATTCCAGAATACCGTGTATGGGCCAAAGCGTGAGAATTGCCCAACTATAACGGCTGTGTGATGTAGTCGTGTATGCTACCAAGTGTTTTTTCTGAACTTTTGTATCAATGTAAACATGGACAAACCACGAGAGGAACGGGAGTTGAAGGAGCTCTACCCAGATCTCGAAGAAGAAACGCCGCTTCGGGTGTTCTTCCATGGTGGCGCGGCGCTGCGAGATACACCGCTTGTCGAAACTGCAAACATACATATCCAAACAAAGACGCCGGTTTTCAAGAGACTCAATAATGATGTCCCCGATATCAAGTATCCCAAGTCTTTGACTGACTACGGGTTCAAGGCGCACCAGGCGGTGAAGACGGCGCGGGCGTCGCTTATTAGACCGTACGATGAAGATTCAGCTAAAAACCGTAACCAGGTTGAGTACGACATGGACGAACAGGACTGGTTGTTCTTGCAATCACGCAACGAGAAGTCGTCGGTAGACCTCACTCCCGAGGTCTTTGAGATCTTGATGACTGTATTGGAGAACGAATGGAACGCGTTGGAAGCGAAAATGCACCTTGCTTCCGGGGGTAACGCCAACAATGTCGGCGAAAACGACTCAAACATCCCGTTAACATTGATCTCCAACAACCACAAGTATGGAAATGACGATGGGATAGTCCCAGGCTCCATCTATGACCAAAAGTGTGCTGTTTGTGCAGATAGCGATTGCGATAACTCAAACGCAATTGTATTTTGCGATGGGTGCGATATCGCAGTGCATCAGGAGTGCTATGGTATCGCGTTTATCCCAGAGGGCCAGTGGCTCTGTCGCAGATGTATGATCAGTCAAAATCAAACGTGCTGTGTGTTCTGTCCCTCCAAAACTGGGGCTTTCAAACAGTTGGATAACTCATTGTGGAGTCATGTCCTTTGTGGTCTTTGGATTAATGAGTTGTATTTTGCAAATCCAGTCTATATGGAACCCATTGAAGGCTTGGACTCCATCCCCCGGTCAAGATGGAAGTTGTTGTGTTTTATCTGCAGACAGCGTATTGGTGCGTGTATCCAATGTCTGAACAGGTCTTGTTTCCAAGCATATCATGTCACATGTGCTAGAAGAGCCGGTTTGGAAATGAGATTTACCCAGGGAGTATCGGGAGCAATCTCAAATAAACTCTCGTTAATATCGTACTGTGATAAACATTCTTCAGTGGATGCCACAGAGGGCATCAATAAAACTAGACGTTTCTTCCGTGATACTAAATTGCTCGATGTCGAAAACCAAAAGCTCACAAAGGACCGGAAAACTGCTAATAAACTCAATATCTTCAAGTGGAAAACTGAAAATCAAACACCAGTTGCACCTCAGATCTTTAGTGACAAGCTATTCCAGATACTCCTGGAAATCGGATTGGTTGCAAAGGATCCTAGCATCATACGAAAATTGGGTATAAAAGCACACAAGTCTAAGGTGGAAGAAGATAACGAATTAAAACTTATCTGCAACCAAGTTTGTCGCATCTGGTGTCTAAAAAGAGAACTTAAGAGAGGTGCCCCTCTTGTTAGGAAAAGAGTCCATAGAATAGAAAATGGACAGGAAGCTGAAAAAGTTGAATTTGCAACCAACTTGGTAAAGGATATCGAAAAAATGATAGCCATGAATAAGTTAGTTGTTGAGAGACAGGTCACGTTGAAAGAAATTAACAACTCTGCTTTTGAAAGTGTTGAAGCAGTTCACTTCCCGTTGAAAACTCAGATTTCAGAACAGATATCTAGGTTGAATAGAAGATACGACACAACAAAGATATTTCAAAACTATAAACCAAAAGACCCCTCTATTATTTCCATCTCTGGTATAATAGAGAAGAACTCGCTCTATGGATATGCGCACCCCAAAGAGATTGTCAAAGATCTTGAGAATTTGCACAAGCACATAGTAGATACAAACAAGCGCGGTAACAGTATTGTACGTGTGCTGACCAGATGGTTGGGACAGTGGAAGGAAATTGTTCCTTACGGATTGCCTACGTATGTGCGTATAAATGGTAGTGCTGTTGATTTTCGTAGGGTCAGCGTGAGTGATATGCTAGAAGAAGAAGGTTTGAGTGAGGTTGATGATGATGGGGGTGAAGAATTAATGGAATTTTTGCAATCCAGAGATCTGGAGCAGAGCAATAAGAGGCCAAAAAGGTAAGCTCAATAAGCTGCGAACAGTTGGAACTTCAGAATACCATCAAAACAGCTGAAACTTCAGAAAGATAGTAAATATCATCAAAACATTTGTTTGATATTACAAGAGCGGTTTTTAAAAAAAATGGTCAGATGTTCTATAGATAATCAGCTGAGATTCAAAGACAGAGGATAGCTGACGGTAGACGTTACACACTAACTGTCGGAGAAAGAGGCTACCGTGTATAGTAGTGTATTTTAATATGTATTATGGTTTAGTTGGAACATTTCAAACATGCCAATATAATGTACCCTTGACACTTCAATTATCTCCCCAAACCTATTGGTGGCTTAACTAATGATGCATAATTCGGTGTGCGTCATTGCTAGTGTTCTTTACTCAGGAAATTCATTCCCACATGGAAGTAAAATACCCTCACTCCCATCAGAACCCTCTAGAGAACTATAAACTTTAGTTTTCTGAAATTCACTAAACTACATTCTACCAGGATTCTTCACCAAAATATTCTTTAACTTGAACCTATTATCAGGTGACAAATGGGTATCAGTAAGCTTGGATGCTGATAGTTTCAAACTTTATAGTACCTGGTGGTCAACATGCATGCATGCACCACTAGATGTCTAACTTGCCTATTTATTACACTTTATGACGAAATATTTTGATTCCAGTGACAAACTCACCTATTTGCAATCATCAAATGACCAGCCTGCATGCATACTCACAACCCCAACTGATACCCACTTTGCATGTGTTTTAGTGCTACCAGAGATATGTCTTCATGGTTACTAACCTGTCAATGCTGCAGGTCACGGTAAGGGTCCCAATTCTGACACTTTGACGTCATATCGATGAGCAATCATGAAGCGCCATTTTATGTGGTTACGTCATAGCAATATTTACCAGTAACTCTATCTGATTTATTTGTTAACGTAATTCGGAGTTTTAAACTCACAATTTACTAACCTTTTGGGCCTTGCTATATAAGAATTAATATACTCGGAATATTAATAAACGATTTTTCATCAGATAGTGCTACATAAAATTTCGGATAGTCATTACACCCTTGTGGGTGTGAAATGACTCATATGCGCTCTTTGGTCAATATGACTCGTTTAGTGGTAGTGGTAATCACCATGAATCGTACATTCTATAGCACAATAGTCTATTGTGGTATCACATGCCAGATTTTACAATACATTTGGACAATTCCCAGCAAGAAGATATACGCGGCTTGAATACAAGAACGTGGTGTGATAGTTGATTGTCCTATTATAACTCTCGTAATCGTCCATGTATACTGTGGTGTATTTAAGTTTAAAAATAATTTTAAGAAATTGTACACTATTTCTAGAAATATGGTGTGCCAAAGCATAATAGACAATAAATCATCGAACTCAAACCTAGGGATTGGAATGTGATAACGGGTAGCTAAAACAAGGCGGGATACTTCAAATTAGTTGCTAATCCACTTGACCTGAATTTTTAAGTAGAGAAGGACATCCTAATAAGGATTTGCTAGAGATGGACATTCTGAAGAAGGTTCTAAAGAGAGAGAGAGAGAGAATTGGTTGCGCAAGCAAGATACCAAGAGCCAGTGATGGTGAAACCTTAGAGAAACTGGAATGATGGGGATACACTCAAGTGACCAAATCTGCGCAAGTCGTCTAGGTGCTAATAAATTAGATCATCAGTGAATAATTAAACCAAATATTACGTGATTGATCAATTGATAAATAGGCAGTATATGCTAAGCCATGATATACAGAATCAATAATATACAATATCCTCGAGAAACAAATACACGAGTGAGCGGAATATGTGACTAAATAGAGATGCAGGGCCCAAAATGCAAGGCTGTATTTGGTGTGCGAGGTAATAGAAGGAACTGTTGTTAGCCGTATGGATAGATCAAATTGTAATGAAATCAATTCAGAAGAATCTGTTCACTAATACAACCAATGGATGAAATAGTAAATTCAGCTAAAGGGACATATCAGTCAAACAAATCCCAATGGTTTAAAATAGAGTACCAAGTTCCAATACTATAATTAAAATTGCAAAATAGGCATGTATCTAAAAGATCTTGATCCCGCGGGATGTTAAAAAAACGTGAAAGTATCTTTATAATGATACGTATTTCTAAGTAACTGGCATTCAAGAGGCATTTCGAAACCGCTATTGAATCAAAAGGTATAAAAGAGGCGAGCCTTGGACCAATTGGTTATGGTTCATGCCGCAAGAATTCTATTCGTAAATCAGATATTGTCGCATAAAAATACCCTAGGTGTTGGCACGTGCCATTTGTAGCTAAATAGCATGCTATGCTTTGGAAATCAAGGATGAACAAAGGGGTCTACGCCGTGTATAATGACGATAACGGGGAGGGTACCGAAACGAGGTGTCGGACGGGTGTCGTTCGGGTGTCGTTCGGGTTATTGCCTTTTAATTAGAATTCAAAGATTTGGGCATGAATCTTGGAAGCTAGTTATTAGCTCTTGGAACTTAGTGACAACATCTAAGAGGAAATATCTTAGGTTTGAATCATCTATTTAGAAATACTCTTGGACCTTAGGAAACTATGGCAGATCTTGGCTGTGAATTTCTTTTATCATAATCACGTTACGGGTGAGCTTGGATAGGTTCTTGACAGAGTGTGTCATTCATAGTTTTAAACATGGGTGACAGAATAGAGTTGCGCTAGAGATTACCAAATATGACGAATGAAAAAGACCTCGATTAGAGCTCCAAAGAATAGGAGGCAAAATAAATAAAAAAATAGACCGAAACGGAGTCATAAAAATTAGGAGTCTGTGGTTCAATACGGAACGTTAAACTTCAAATTGGCTTAAACCTGCTTATTGTCCAGCGATTGGAAATATATAAAACGATATACGTACTGATCAACCGTTAATCAGCTGATATAATGCATAGTAGGCTTACACAGAGATCCCAAAATTCATAGTCTAAGTCCCAAAACCAATAGCGGACTTGATGCATAAATTGGTTACGAAAAAACTATCTCCGTACACAAAAGATATTTTCTAAGCATTACTAATTTCAACAGAAAATACAAAAAAAGGTTGTGAGTTCGATCCTGAGGAGTTGGCTTGCCATAGCCAAAGCTTCAAAGTTAATGGGTGATTGGATATTAAGTGTAAAGAGAATAAAAAGTAAAAGATAACCAACAACAGCAACAACAAACCAATAAAACTTTAGTTCAATAAAAGACAAATAAACCAAGATAAAAACAAATAAACCAAGATAAAGACAAATAAAGAAAGCCAAAACCCTAAAACGACCGCGGTTAGGGCAAACAGGCAAATTGTAAACTAAAAGTTAAAAACTAAAAAGAGAAAAAGCAAAGAGCTGGGCACATACCGCTTAGCCTGAAAATAGGGATGCCCAAAAAGTTTAGTAGGCATGGAAACGATGGTTTCCAGTTTAGTGAAATCTGGGTAAAAATATTCATTAACAACTACACTGAGTAAGTGAGCAAGGTGAGCCACAAAACACAGTTGACAAAAGTCCACTAGTTATCGGTTTTAGTTTTTCAATAGTTCGGTCTTACAGTCTTGGTCTGTTTTTCTTATTTTTTTTTTTTCAGTATCTGAGATGTTGAGTGGAAATTTTCATGAAAACATTGAGAATGTTTCTATATGGTGGTGTAGTGGATACTTGTGGTGACAGTGGAGTGAGAGTAATTCCTGATGAAACTTTGGTGAAGAAACAAAACATCTGAGAAGAGTTCAATTTGTGAGTGGTGACGTTATGCCACGAAGAATAGGAGAAAGCTCAACGAACCCAGATTGGCAGACCCTTGTACCTGATACTCACAATAATCATCCAATGTTTTGTTTCAGGTACTTTGAACAATAGTGAATCTCGCGTTTTTGTTAATAATGTTTTGCATGATATATTTTGTGAGATCAGAATAAGGTTGGTGTAAGGGGAACAAACATAAAGTACGATATATTAAGATCGAAATGCCATAAAATATTTTTTAATTGTTTTTTTGAAAATACAATTGACTTGCGATTGTTTACCATTGGATTGTAATATGCATGGATAATTGTTTCAGATGAATGATGCATAATAATAAACACTCTTTTATACTGTTTCAAAGTGTCTGGTGCTCCTCTTTTGGGCCATTAAAATCCGTGGATTACACTGGTCAAAAATAATGTTTAATTTTTTTTGTCTTTGAAAAATATTGACAACGGCGATGGTAACAGCAGCATTTTTGGAATGTGCGGCAGCTTCCATCATCACAGCGGTGTCTGTAGGACCAAGGTATATAGGGATGATTCAGCCACCACGAAATCAAGCATCACCAGTCTCTACCTGGATACACTTTCAAAAAAAAAAGATCAGACAATAGGTAATTTCATCCTCTATGCTTGTTTCATAGTGTGGAGTGTCGCAAACCGAGATTGACAAATGTTTAACCTTTTTTTTGGGTTTTCTCAAAAAAAAAAAATAAAAAAAAAAAAACAAGAAAAAGAAAAACCGACAAAGCTGTAGCGTAATAGGTAGGATTACTTCACGGAGTTGTGAAAATACCCCATCTGGTGAGAATTACTCGGGTGCGAGGGAGTCGTCGTCGTTAGCGCGACGACTGTCATCTCGAGTTAGGTGCTGCAGAAGCCGGAGACCGGCGCGGATCCGGCACACTGGTGTCTACTAGCGAAAAGGGTGAATTAAAAAAAAAAAAAAAACAAAAAAAAACAGTCCAATTCATGGTGGGAGGCGGGAGCACCGGCGAGGGCGAAGGCCAACAGTGGTATAGCTGCGAAAAAAAAAATTAAACAAAAGCCAGGCTAACCTTTTTACCGTGTTGCTGTGTAATAAGATAAGATTTATAGCATGCATATTGGAGTGCATATTATGATTGAAAAATAAACAAGAAAGGGTTGGGGCAGTAGGGAAGGGCGAGATAGAAGAGTAAAATAATAATAGGATATTCATTGTGGAAACCCAAGGTGTTGAGGAAAGAGATTAATTCAATAGTGGGATCTATGTGGGTAGCACTTACAGAGAGTAGAGAACAGGGTGAGTGCCAGTGTAATTGAGAGAATTCAAATGCCTTACCGTTTCGTTTTGTGCGCGCGACGCACAACGGTTGATTATTATTTTGGGCGTTTTTAATATGGAAGAGATTGCAGAGCGATTATAGAGAAGAGAGTGAGAGGGAGGATGCACGCTGCATGATTCAATACGGTTTTATTATTACCAGTTTGATAAACAATAACACTCGTCTTTAGTATTCGGAGTCACCATAATCATAGGATTCCCAAAGGTTCATGATTTTAGGTTTAATGGTTAGATGGTTTAACCTTAGTCGACAATAGCCGGGGGAGTATGCCCACTCACTCCCTAGACACATGCAGGTACTATCTATGATAGAAAGGATGAAAACTAACAAACAGAAAAAAAAAGGCCCAAGCTCATACAACGTTTTTCGTTTTCTTTTGTGCACCCCACGATGATATAAAGCAGAGAGAAAATCCGCTCCGTTTGTATACCCAGTTGAATGCTCTAGATTCTTGCAACCACAACCAATATATTCTGTCACTCCTTTCATTTCCTTATATATCGGTGCGTCGCAAGCTTTCATTCATTTTACACACCCCCTTCATCACCTACAACTATCAGAAAGTCTACTTTCTTATTTCTTCACCTGCAACTACCAGAAAGTCTACTTTCCAATTTCACACACTTCCAACCAACCGCCAATTCACAACCACTTGCTTTCAAGCTATCCCCCCTTGAAAGCTTCCCTTAGTTAGTAACGCACCTGCACAGTACACCCTCCCACAAGAAGTTACGTCGTCATTGCGGTACTTGGTTTTTTTTTGTATTTATTATTTTTGTGGATTCTGTTTTGTGTACACGCAACCTGCAGGATTGTTTTAAAACAAAATAATATTTTGGAAAAGAAAATATTATACAGAAATATTTTTTCATTTCTAAAAACTTGGAATTTTTTTTTTGTTAGTTATTTTTGATTTCGATCTCAACATACAGAGTTCGAAACCGATTGATAACTATCGGTATTCGCACCAAAGAAAGTAAAATTTCTGAAACTTCAACATGACCACTCCCCGATATGAAGAGGAGTATGAGTACGACAACGAGAACGATAAGGATAAGAAGCTTCCGCTTATAGTGGACATAGCTATTGATAACAATGGCAAACAAATGTACCAAGTGCATGAGCAGCTGAAGATTGGTCGCAATGATATGAATAAGCCCGCGGGGTTTGAGAACGAGTACGATGGACCGCCGCAGTCTTCTGGCTCGACCACGAGTGCGGGAGATCCACAACTCACAGAGGCACCCCTCGCCGTTTCCGGCCTGGCTGTCGCAGGAGGAGCCCCGCCACAACTGTACTATGGTTTGAATGAAGAAAGAACCCCGATCCGTAGAGTCTTGGGCACCATTCTGCCAAGCACACTCAACCAGAAGAAACACGACGAAGATGAGGAAGAGTATATCGACCAGAGCCGCAAGGAGGTTTATCCAAACGACTCCTACGAACAATCGTACTTGAACCATACTCCCTTGTCCATGAATGTAATGCCTGGCATGTCCTCCTTGACTCCAATGGCAGCATCTGCAATAGCAAATATTTCCACCATGCCGTCCATGTCGGCCCTTGGTGGTATCCCTATGGCGATGTCTGTTCCTTCTGGAATGTCTTCTGGAATACCCCCAATGTCTTCTGGGGTCCCTTCTGGTATGTCTGGAATACACACTGGTTTACCAAACGGTCCAAACAGTGCAAGCGCTTTTAATGGTCCAAACAGTGCAAGCTCTTTTAATGGTCCAAACGGTCCAAACGGTCCAAACGGTCCAAACGGTCCAAACGGTCCAAACGGTCCAAATGGCTTAAACGGCCCAAATGGCTTAAACGGTCCAAATGGCTTAAACGGTCCAAATGGCTTAAACGGCCCAAATGGCTTAAACGGTTTGAATGGTCCAAATGGATTAAATGGACCAGGATTGCCTATAGGGATGCCCGGTTTGAATGGTATGAACATGACAAATCTCTCTGTAAACACAAACATGCCCGTTATACCACTTCATCTTCCGAGGAACCATCCAAATAACCTTGCGATACCGAATCTCGGGATGCCGATATTCGAGACACCACTGCCCTCATCTGCTACGTCGACGACATCTAGTCCGTTCCGCCAGGATAACGACATTTGGTCTGATGACGTTGAGCAGGCGTTTGAAGAGGTGCTTTCTATCATCCCCAAGAATGGGCTTAACAAAATTAAGATTAGCGGGCGACTGTGCGGGCGCAATGAGCTCATTTCAGACTACATCTTTACAAAGACAGGCAAGTTCAGAACAAGAAAACAGGTTTCTTCGCATATCCAGGTGATCAAGAACTTGGGCCAAAAGCAAGACATTATCAAGTTGATTAACGAAGGCCCCTCGTTCAGCCTGGAGGAGGAACAGCAGCGTAACAATAAGCGTTTTGAAGAGATCTTCTCCAAAATCAACTTGAACAAGAGCATGGGATTCAGCGACGGGTACTCTGTGGAAACAAGTGACTCCAAACGCAAAGGTCTGATCCAACTGGTGCATATTTCAAAGAAACCACGGCGTAGGGTCCCCACGCTAAGTCTTCAGAGCCCGGCATTCCATCCATACCAAAGACCGCCCATAAACCCCTTCTCAAAGTGCCATCTCGAGAACTTCTTCATGCTGGTGTGCGATGACTACTCCCAAAACCCCATCATTCTCTCCATTCAAAACTCGGACGAAATAACAAACTTGAGATTGAAAGATAACGCAAACATCGAGTCCCGTTTCCCTGGCTTGAACGATATCCACGGTGTGCCTATCATACACAACATGGTAAGGGTCGTGTTCCCAACCCTCCCTTCTTCGTACTCGTTAGAAAACGGTTTCAAAAGTAACTTTATGTTGCGTAACGAAGGCTCTTCAAAGTTGTATAGTAGCTTTGCTGGTATCTACTCGTATGGAAAAGAGGTTTTGAAATTCCACGAAGACGTGTTCCAGTTTAATGAAAATCAAGCCTTCTTTGTAAAGTTCTGGAGATTCTACTTGGGAAAGTTGGTGGGCAAGAACGCCTCGGAAGTTGCAATCGCTCTCAAGGGCTTGACAATTAACCAAATTGTGTACGAATCTAATACAGCTCCAGGCGCAGAACCAGAAAAAGAAAACCAGATCCCTAGACTGCGTATCAAAGGTGTCCTCCTCTGGGAATTCGCAAGGGTGGATGAATACAAAGATGCAAACACAACCACAAGCAAGTTGGTGTTTGACCGCATAGATGGCGTCGACGAAGCCGTGCCTCAGGTCTTGGATTACCAACAAAGACCTTTCCCAGAACAAATCGACCCAAACCAGAGAAAATACCATAGCATCCTGCAACCTCTTCCCTACCAACAATTCCAGTCCCCATATCTGCCTATGGCCCAGCAGATTAACATGGAAATCATGATGCCTCAAGACCAGGAATATCCAATTGTGTATCCCGAAGGATACCAATTCCAGTAGAGTGCCTGGCAGGCTGAGTGCCACTTGCTGGCATAAACATATATAAATTATGACCCTGTAACAATATAGTAATGGACCTTGGTAATTCTTGTATTTTACTTTAGAGAAGTCGTAATGGCAAGGCCAAAGAATTGGTTGCAAATTGACTATAAATTATCGATTGAATTTGAATAACTTCTGGATTATCGACTGACTATGAGCTGACTTGAATTTATAAACCTATAACTACAGATAAAGAACCGTTCATTGGGAATAGGTGATACTAATGGTCACAAAGCTATTATCTTGTGAATTTTATTAGATATTTAGGAGACCACCAGTGTAGTAAAAGATTGGTCCAACCCAGCATTCAATGCTTACAATGTGCTGATTGTTCTAGTGTGTAATACTTCCTAAACCTACGGCCTTGGAATAGCAGCTCTCCCAACCTCTATGATGTAAACCTGTAACGGTAGATTCAAGGTTCCCATTTTATGAGAATGTTCTTAGCAACTTATCATATCTATAGCACTTCCCATGACGCACCGAACATTCTCTAGATACTTAAGCCCCACGGTAAATTTCACATACTGACGGCACTAATGCCACCCAAACTTTGATAAAAGCTGAACTTTGGTTGACCTTGACCTCACTCTCCCTCTGTTCAGTCTGTTGCGTCTTTTTAAACTTATTGAGCACCCGATGACTCAATTTCAATGCAAAGCCAGTGAATTAGTACCTTTTCAGCTATGGAACATAGTGCATGGCCAGTGATTACATAGCTTTCTAGCTATGGGGACATAGCAAAAGTCTTTAATTTATCACCTTTTAAATACATAGCTTTTCTGTTCGAGTTTGTTGAAGCCCACCTTCACAGTCACTTGTATTCAACTTTAATCTCAAGAACTAGGATCTGGAGGCGCAGAACAACTAATCTCAACAGGTATTCAAAACCAGCAACCACCAGTAATCTCCTACAGTAAGACCCTTGGAGGGCGGTGTTCGTAACAACAGGGTTCATTAGACGAGAAGTCTTCGGATTCTGAAACATTATTGGGCACCATGGTGCGTGTTTCAATAAGAGAGACATTTGAAGGTGCCAATGTGCCAATGCAAGTGAGTTCGTTGACACACGCCAGTGTGGTGCCCTCGTGTGGCGACTGCGGCGTGGGGTGCATCTGACACCTTATTCTTGTTACTTGTGTGTACCTGTGTGCGCCAGTGTGAAGTCTGAGGTACACCGTGTCTACGTGGATAATGGGGAGTATCTTGCATGTTATGAGAACACAATCAAAGTGTCTAGATTGCTATTATAAAGTATCGCCAAACCTTATTTGCATGCACATGCACTATTTCAGTGTTCCACGTATGAGTCCACCTCGAAATGTATTCGGGTCGTAGGTTTCCCGACTCGGTAACTTTGGTAATGTGGAGCAACAGGGAACTGGACGTGTATCTTTGGTTGTGTGGAGTAGCAGGGAACAGATCATATGCTTCTACATTATATAATCTACGATTCTCAAACAAGTTGTGTATCCTCATAAACAAATTTTAACCACCTTAAAAAAAAATAACTACCAACAGGGTAAGTTTTGTTCTGGCTGTAGGTTGTCTTTGTTTTGATAACCCGGTCTTGTCGGATCCTTTAAACTTTGAATCTACATGCAAACGGCCTTATCTCACCTATAATTATTATCCCGATTATTATTTAAATCTTACTAAATACCATGTCCATCGTTTATTTTATCACATGTGGATCGTTGCTGTTGACATATCTCGTCAAAATGTGCACTTATTAGAATCTAGTTCTAGGAGACCCGTGTACTTAAGAAATTTGCATTTAGTGTGTTTTGCCAAGTGCACTATGATAATACGTAGAGTGAGTGTGTTATTATTGATCCACTAGGTGAGTATTTTATAATTGTCAGTAGTTAGCCAGTGTGTTATTATTGATGGTGCTTCAACTAGGTTAGTATTTTATAATTGTCAGTAGTTAGCCGGTGTACTATAATTGGGGTTGCTTTGTGAGTGTAGTCATTGGCTTGGATTGGATCTCAACTGGGCAAATGGTGGTTCAAGAATGAAGACAATAAATTGCATCAAGTCCTCAAAAATGCTTTTCAGAACTCAACAATACCTGTTGAGTTAAAGATCGCATACTCCTTACCGTGATACATATGGATTGCCATGTTTCGTGATGCTATCTCCATTGATTTCCTTTAATCTCCTGCGTATCTTCACTTCTAGCTCTTGCTCCATTCTTGTCTATCACCACATCTTGGTTTTGTGTGTACAAGGAAGAATATTGTAGTTGTTCCACGGAAAGCATCCACATATTTGATCGACTTTACTGGATGTGAATCTCTCTCAGATTGTATAATTGTATCGCTCAGTTTATTTCAGCCTCTACTCCGAAGATTAAGCAATAACCCATAGGAAAAAACAAGCCATATCATATATCATCAAGTAATACCGCTAGTTTGGGGGGTGGGCCTGAGTGCAGTGCCGGAGAATACCGCACGCAAATACCACCAAATTCTATGGGAGCATCACCCGCAAAATCCTATGAATTGTTCATTTGTTCTTCTACAGCACGTCCATAAACATACATCAGTATACAATTACAACCATGTGTAACAATATCAATACAATAAATCTCCGAGAAGGTTGGAAATTATGCGTTGTTAACGCTCACCCGGCTTTTATGGTGTATGTTGTTATTTCGCCATCATACGTTCCTCCTGACCTTGCATAATGCAAGATCTCCTCAGTTGAATGCACCCAAAGATCACCCAAGGATCACCCACTTTGATCAGCTTTGGCTTGCATTAGGATATTTCTCGGTTGCATTGGTGAGAGGAACTGCAGGACGAAGGTCTGAGGTCTAGAAGGATACTGTTTATGTAACTTCAGTGGTGGCTGGTAAAATTTAGTTTGTATAGGCATAGACCGAAAATAGCAGTTTTTCAATATTTGTAGGGGTAATAAGTAATCTTAACTCGAGTTCTTTGATATAAGGGAGGGCAAAAGATGATATGCACTTTGGCCATGGAATACTTGTGTGTGGGGTTCAGTGGAAGCCCGTTGTTTTCAAACTTGCCTTTTGCTGCGCGTTTTGTCTATACCCTTTGCTGATGGTGTATATTCTTTTTCGAAGCCATTAATCATATTACAATAATCTCAGGGTTTGTCTTGTCTGCTTTGCAGCCCATTGATGTGCATGTTTAGACAACTGGTGTTTAGAATCAACCGGGGATTATTATTTCCCGAATTACATAAATTCAATCAGGTGTGGCATCTGCATTAATGTAGATGACATTCAAATTAAGAGAATCGTGTGTTTCAAATGAATAATGTAGATGTTGCATAGAACGATATGAATGCAAATATCAATCAAATGTATAAATTGCAGTCAATCCATTAATGCAGAAAACTTACAAACAAACAATAACGAACAATAATACAGATAAACAGGGCATTTAGAAATCATAAAAGTATTACTACCTATCAAAATCAAATGATCAAATGACTATGAACAAAATGGTGAGCATGTAAAAAACGGAGTCTGCTGGAACCTGGGGTTGTATATGGTAGCGCCGTCAGATGAGCAAGCGACAGGATGCCCAACTTCGCCAAGGGTACTAACAGTAGAGAATCCCTTGTGTTCAACTACGGGAGGGTGGTGTACGCTTTGTGAGCCGCGTTCGGTGAAGGTTATCTAACCCTTCACGTGTCATTTGACGTGTCGTTGGTTACCTGATTTTCTGGTTATCTCATCATTAATTTTTCGCAGTCAATAAATTCCGAGTCAATAAAAAAGTATAAACGTTAGCATGGATAACAAGACTGTCGGTATCTTAGGAGGTGGCCAGTTGGGCCGTATGATTGTGGAGGCAGCGCAGAGGTTGAACATTAAGACTGTGATTTTGGATAAGGGGGCTGACACTCCGGCCAAGCAGATCAACGCTACGGGAGAGCATGTCGATGGCTCCTTCACCGAGTACGAAGCAATCCTTGCTTTGGCCAAAAAGGTTGACGTTTTGACTGTTGAAATCGAGCATATCGACGTGGATGCTCTTAAGAGAGTGCAGAGCGAGTTGCCTCATTTGGAGGTGTACCCGCTTCCAGACACCATTCGCTTGATCCAAGACAAGTACTTGCAGAAGGAGCACTTGATCAAGAATGGTGTTTCTGTAGTGGAATCTGTTGCTATCGAAAGCACCGTTTCCCCAGTAAACGGCAAAACTCCATTGCTGGAGTTGTTGGAGGTTGGTGAAAAATTTGGCTACCCGTACATGTTGAAGCTGCGTACCTTGGCCTACGACGGTAGAGGCAATTATGTGGTGAAAAACGCCGATGCTTGTGCATCTGCCTTGGAGTTCTTGAAAGACAGACCATTATATGCAGAGAAGTGGTGTCCATTCACTAAGGAGTTGGCTGTGATGGTCGTTAGAAGTACCGACGGCACTGTGTACTCGTACCCTACTGTGGAAACCATTCACCAAAACAACATCTGCCACTTGGTGTATGCACCAGCACGTGTTACAGACACCGAGCGCACCAGAGCCTCGCTTTTGGCAAAGAAAGCAGCACACTCTTTCCCTGGTTGTGGGATATTTGGTGTTGAGATGTTCTTGCTTGCACTGGGGGAATTGTTGATTAATGAAATCGCACCTAGACCACACAACTCGGGCCACTACACCATCGATGCGTGTGTGACATCTCAGTTTGAGGCACACGTCAGAGCTGTTGTAGGCTTGCCAATGCCCAAGGGTTTCACGGACTTCCTGACCGCTTCTACAAACGCCATCATGTTAAACGTCTTGGGTGCTGAACAGCCAAACCAAGAGTTGGAAACATGTCGTAGAGCTTTGCAGATGCCGCATGCCTCTGTGTACTTGTATGGTAAGTCGACCAGACCCGAGAGAAAGATGGGCCATATTAACATTGTGGGTAGCTCGATGTTCGATGTGGAAAACAGATTGCGCTACGTCATGGGTGAAACCTCTGAGGTTTCTGCCGAGGTGGACCCACAGACACCACCTTTAGTCGGTATTATCATGGGTTCTGACTCAGACCTCCCAGTGATGAGTGCCGGTGCCCGTATTCTCAAACAGTTTGGTGTTCCTTTTGAGCTTACTATAGTGCTGGCACACCGTACTCCTCATAGAATGACCCAATACGCCATGGAAGCCCACCAGAGGGGTATCAAGTGTATCATCGCCGGTGCCGGTGGTGCTGCTCATTTGCCTGGTATGGTCGCCGCTGCCACCCCGTTGCCTGTGGTTGGTGTCCCAGTAAAGGGCTCCGTTCTCGACGGTGTCGACTCTTTGCACTCCATTGTTCAAATGCCTAGAGGTATTCCCGTTGCTACTGTCGCAATAAACAATAGTACGAACGCTGCTTTGTTGGCTATCCGTATCGTCGGTGCCTTCAACGGTGAGTACTTGGATAAGATGATCGAGTACATGAACAAAATGGAACAAGAGGTCTTGGGTAAAGCAGAGGTGTTGGAGGATATTGGTTTCGAGAGATACTTGACTGAAAAGTTGAATAAGTAGGTGTTTCAATAAAAAGATCTCGAATTTGAATAATTCAAAGAAATCTGTAGGATTCAAAAGAAAGATTTCCAAGTTTTTCTATTTGATGATTTGTTTCATTCAATAGTTTACTGGAGCAATTATTCAAATATAACGGCTGAAGGGGCAATACCAAAGCACCAAATCACAAAAGGACCCAAAGCTTCAAATCACCAAAGGACCCAAAACACCAAATGACCCAAATGACCCAAACGACCCAAATGACCCAATTGGCACTGTAGAAATCTCACATATCACAATAGATATCCGGTTTATAGATGGGGTTATCCAACCAGGCAAAATCATAGTCTGATAACAACTTTTAATACTAATTATGGTTTTGTACTATAACATCCATGCCGCAATATTAAAATCATTTGCAGCCAGAGAGTTTATCTTGATTATATAAGCAACTAATGTAATGCTATCCAGGTAAAGGCCTTGGTAGGAATGATACGTGTAATGTATATCAGTGCGAACCAAATTCTTTTGAGTCTGGTACTTCTAGTCTTTCTCTCTCAATTGATACCCCAGAAGTATTCTCATGAGTGTGCTCATTATCAGAAGGGTCTCCAGATATCAGTTTCTCAGGAGTGTCCCTCAAGAGTAACTCAAAATGAAAGAGCATTCTCAGAGTATCTGAAATATCTTCAGATTCTTTAAGTACTCGATCCAAAAGTACTGATTGCATGCCATTTACTCGTGCCCACCTATATCAGAAACCGATTATCACATCCGTGGCTCCGCGATAACCCTCACAACTCTTACCATGACATATACAATGGGCACAGCCCTCACCCATATACTACGAATGTCCCAAACAAATCATATTAATAATATACATGCAATATCCCTAAAATCTCATAGTCTTGTTCTTCTTGCCATTCTTTCTCTTGTACTTTTGAGAGTTTGAAGATCTCCATCCGGAGGTACTAACAGGCTTCTTTTCTTTGTCATCTTGTTTGACTTCTTCCTCTTCTTTGATTTCACCGGCTTCGATCAATTTCTTCTTTTCCTCGATGGCCTGGGCCTTTTGCTCCTTCAAGGAAGCCTCCATCTTTTCGGAAAGACGTTTGTTTCTGCCGTCCACAAACTTAGCGAACTCGTCCTTACGCTTGATGCTCTTGGCTCTCAACTTTGATTTAGATCTCAATGACTTGGCCATCGTGGTGCGTATTGAAGTTTGAATCTCATCTCATCGCCCTTTTCTCCAAACTGCAAATCGCGCGCGCTATATCTTTGTCACGTGTATTCATATAGGGCTAAGACCTGAAATACTTCTTGTTCTCCTGCACCTTATCACTGCGCGCCAAAATCTAGATAATGTCGTTGTTTACATGTCGCGTGCACCTTATTAAGTATGCATGAAAAAAACATCACCTCTATAATCCCCTCCGGCCCCCATACAAAAATGTCGCGTTGGTTTTGCCACTCGCACTCTCGCTTGCGAGGAAAAATTTTCCTAACAAAAAAATTTTCGTTTGCCCGTTTATAAAATCTTTTTATTCTTCTTTTAAGTGTCAACTCACGTATCAGAAATGTAAGTAGAGACAATAATACCAGCAACTATGATAGACTACACCAACTGGGAGATCTAAATGGATATGAGAACCAACAACCAACAACGACTATGTTAACGATGGGAGAATTGAAGTATCCAAAGTATGAAATACCGGGGGTATAGATGAAGGCTACAAGTTGGATTGGAAAAAATTGATGCAAATGAAAAACATACTAACATTGAATAGGGCTAACCTCAGAACCCAAAAGAGACTTGCTGCCAGTGTTGTCGGTGTTGGTAAGAGAAAGATTTGGTTGGACCCAAATGAGACCACCGAAATCGCTTCTGCCAACTCTCGTCAAGCCATCAGAAAGTTGTACAAGAACGGTACCATCGTCAAGAAGCCAGACACCGTCCACTCCAGATCCAGAGCTAGAGCTTTGTTGGAATCCAAGAGAGCCGGTAGACACATGGGTTACGGTAAGAGAAAGGGTACCAAGGATGCCCGTATGTCTTCCCAAGTTTTGTGGATGAGAAGATTGAGAGTCTTGAGAAGATTGCTTGCCAAGTACAGAGATGCTGGTAAGATTGACAGACACTTGTACCACGGTTTGTACAAGTCTGCCAAGGGTAACACCTTCAAGCACAAGAGATCCTTGGTTGAGCACATTATCCAAGCCAAGGCTGAAGCTTTGCGTGAAAAGGCCCTCAAGGACGAAGCCGAAGCTAGAAGACAAAAGAACAGAGCTGCTAGAGAAAGAAGAGCTCAAAGAGTTGAGGAAAAGAGACAAGCTTTGCTTGCTGACAACTAATTGTTTGCGGCTTGACCTTGTTGAAAGTTTCAACTGCTCGACATTGATCAGTTTATTCTTTCGATTCTCATCTGTGTTTTTAGTTATCTTGAATAATATGGTAAATGTATTTAATTTGCGAAGGCTATTCTTAATATGTCGTCGATTGTAGTTTCATTTTATCATTACTCTGGTACTATTTAGTTTTACTGTTTATTAGTTTCACTGTTATGAATAGTTTACGTATTAAGACTAGTTTCTGACTAATTTTGTCGTTTAAACTGAAGTGGTTTAAATTTTTTAAGGTGCTTTGGCTTATCATTGATTAAGAAGTGAAAATTTTTTAAAGCCCTCGTCCTAAAAGGGAATTGCCTCTTTGGGCACATCGGTATACCGATGGCTGCAATTACCAGAGCCATGTGATGATTGAAAAGATTACTAATAGCACCTTCTATATCTGCATCAACTCTAACGTTATCATGTATTGTCCAAAGTACACCCTGCACACTTCAAAAGGGCTGATTTAAAAGATTATTTAAACACTTCAAAGCATGGTGTTAATTGAAGGGGTGAAAACGTGAACGCATCATTTCTATTTTGAAGCGGCAAGTTATTCCTTATCATCCAAATGTTAGTAAATAATAAACAGTGAATTCCTTCTCCTATCGGAACTCCATAGCTTTGATATTATCGAGACAATGTCTTTCTGTACCCTGTCTTAACATAAAACTCAAATTAATACAAAGGACATATTCTAGGTTGAAATTCACTAGAGAAAGTTGTTAAACGTGGCTGACTGGGTTGGACCTGGTACTTTTAGGTGATTGGATTATCCGTGATGTAGTTTGAATAAAAACTGATCAATTGTATATGAATGCTTTATGGATAAACATAATGATTCAAAGTTGGCTTGAAACTTGAAGAATTCGGGTTTTAGTGTCAATGGATGGTGCTTGGGCTACTTTGATATTGAGAGACTTGCTTCAAGTTGTTATTTAAAGATAAAGCCAAGTAATCGATTCAAAGTTGATCAACTTGGAATCAGAAAGCTGATAATGCTTATCAATGAAGATTCAGATCTTCAACATCAAAACGAACTATAGTGATATCTTTAACATCAAAAAACCTATGAGATTCTTTTCTTTAACATCAAAACAAACCATGGAGAACACCTTCTTTAACATCCAAACGAGCCTTAAGCATTCAATGCTAGTTGTAAAGCAACCCCAATGTATAAATCCTACATTCAATCACTTAAAAAATGCAATAAACTATTAAATACTAGTTCGCTAGCTACTAAAAGAACCCCCAATTATAATCTATGACCCGGAACCAAGCAAAATATAAGGGACAATACTGCTGTGAATAGTAAGATCAAAAATAAGACCCAGATCAGTCGTTTTAGCAACAATCTATATATAAAGCGTTCATGTATCCTCCTTAAGGATCGCCTAGGGGAGCCTGTTCGAGAATCTCTCAGGAACAGTTCCGAGTAGCCTAACCAAACCAATACAGGGTCGATCAAGTAAATCAGGGAAATCAAGCAGTAGATAGCGATCAAGAATGGGACGATAACTACTGGGCGTATGCCCTTGCGGACATCCAAGAATATAAGAATGTATGAGATCCAGAATCCAATAAATAAGAAAAAGAATCCAATGATTATGCGGAACATGTTCAGATGGTTGATGTTTCTGATTGCCACAAAGTTGAGGAACTTTGGAAGGTGATCATTTTCAATTTTGTTGAAGATATAGAGCTTGACATCGTTGAATGCATCTGGGTCGTCTCTGCCATCCACCTCGATTGCATTGATAATGTACTCGTTGAGGTTGTGTGGAAGGTACAAGTTCTTTTCGGAGTCCTCTACAAAGTACTTGAGCAACAAGTTGTGTGAGGAGTCTTTCAAGTTTTCTCTGGTGACAAAAGAAGATCTCGATACAGGCGAGTCTTTGATTAAACGCTCCAAGAGACTTGGATTTATGTTCAGATTACGTTTTTCATCATCGTAGGTGTTCATCAAGGGAGTTTCAAATGGGTTTCCTTGGGTACCTTTCACGTTGATATTTTTGTTTTCGGGGGAGTCCTCATCAAGGAGTCTCAGGTTTGAGGTGACTCTTCTTGGCTCACCAATGTGTGGAGACTCTGGGGGGAAGTTGGCTGCTGGGGATTTCAAGTACGATTGAGAGGTACGTTGAGTCATTCCCAGTTGACGGTTTTCCTCGTTGTTGTAGTGTTCAATCAACTCTTTGAGCTTTGGGTCTATATTCTCCATGTTGATATCACCACGCAAAAACTGCGATAAGCGGTTGCTGTCGTTATCCTCCAAGATCTGATCGTTGATGATCATGTCTAACAAAATGGAAGACGAGAGTGATTTATGCTTGAATTTGTCTGATGCATCCGGGTCATTGTCCTTGGAGACGTCGTTATACTGACTCTGTCTTGTGATGGACTCACGCAATCCACGTATGTAGTGTTTACACAAGTTTAAGTGGTCGATCAAATCGAACCAAAAATCAAGATAGTCCACCTTGTTTTCCACATCCCTCATAAACAGGTAAAAGGTGTGTAGATCGACCGGCGACTTGGTTTTGTTAGCTAAAATCTCGCCAAGAGTAGGCAATCTGTTGAGGTGCACACTTTGGTTCGTTTTGTTAAGGTTGTTTATATTGGCGAGGTAATGTGAATTGGGGAAATCGCTTTGATAAGCGTCATGTTTTTCGTTCATCTCGGTGTGTCTGATGGTTTCGGTTCTGTAATGTTGTGATTGTTTAACTATTGTGCCTTTGGTTTAGGAGGTGCCTTTGGTTTAGAAGATGCCTTTGGTTTAGGAGATGCCTTTGGTGGTTTAGGGATGCTGGTTTCTGGTATGTGATTTGGTAATTTGTATGGGCTGTCTACCAGGCTTGTAATATTCGAACGGTAATGCTGACCAAACTACTCTGACTATGTCTCTCTCAGTCTTCTTCCCGTTGTCTACCGGCTAATATGTGTTGTTTATCTGTATCAAACAGGTACTGATCCTCTGTGTAGTATTCTTTTTCTAATTCAACAGGAGTGTATTTCCACCCTTCGACTCAGTGTTATACTAGCAATATTCAAATGGACGCAGGTGGCTGGTTGTATATCGATTGACAAGACAATACTCTTAACTTCTGTGCTGGCTGTTTACCTTTTTTAATTGGAAACCTTTTTTTCTCGGTTTTTTCGAGTAACTAGCTAATTTTAAAACAGCTTACGTAAGTGGAATGTAACGATGTGGTTGCAAAAGCACACAAGAGACACGAGTGTGTGTTAAGGTTAAGGTTCGAATGGTGTTTTGGGAAGCTGGAGAAGTTTTTTAGGATGCTGGTTCGTATGTGAAATGGGAGTAGGAAAACCCGTTCCATAGGTCCAGGTGCAATTGGAAACAAGGGCTGTAGCAGGATTGAGGACATAAATTACACGAAAAAGGGGCGCTCTGCGGCTGTGTACAGGTTGTTCTGTAACAAGGGCGTGAGTGAAGAGATAAAGATCGTACGATGGAGTGTAACGGGGGCTTCTAGACGGCTAGTGCACCGAAGATGGTGGCTGGTGTGTTGGTCAGGAGAGTGTTGACTGGAGAGGTGGTTGGGTGGTTATACATGCTTGTTTGTCTTGTTGCCCAATTTGGATCTCTTGTAGGCCATCTCGGCTAATTTTGGCTCGTGTTAATGTCGTGTGTTTGAAATGTCGCACGCCATTTTCAATCAAACTATATTGTTGGTGATCGTTTGGATTGTATATATGAAAAAGTAACTGCTTATTATAAAGTTAGCATGAGTAAAGGTAACTGCTTATTATAAAGTCATCGTGGGTGAAAGTAACTGCTTACTAAAGTCATAATGGGTAAAAGTAACTCCTTGATATAAACAAAGGTCGCTTATTATGGGTAAAAGGTTTTGGAATATAAATTATGGTTAATAACTCTCACTGAACTAGTAGTGGGAGTTTTAATTATCATAATGTGCACAGTATTTTGATGTTCAAAGATAGTTTGATGGCTCCAATTCTTTATCTTTATTTGATGGTCTCAGTTCATTAAAGAACTGATGACTTTGCTAATACTTTAAGCAATGTTATTCATAATTTACATGCAATTAGAATTTCCATAGTTTACCTTAAATGAACTCTTATAATCTACATTCAATCAAGACCTAAAGTCCATTAGTTAAAGATCTAAAGTTCAACAACAAGACTTAAAGTTCAACAGCGAATTCCTAAAATTAAAGGCCTAATTCTCCGCTACTAAAACTATTAATTGGGAGCGAACGCACTACAATCAAACCGAGAATTAAAAACTTTTAAGTCCAATAACTCAAGTCCAACTTTAAACCAGTGATCTGGAGATATGAATTGATGAACCTTCAGCCTGAAATAGCCGATTTAGCTGATGATTTGTTGACATCTCTGTAAAATCATTTACAGAGTCAATATCTAGAAGATATACCATCCTCAAGGCACTCCATTCGCCATACAGATTGCATGCTTTATAATAATCGTACATACACATCAATAATATCACCTACAGAACAATCATAAGATCACCAACTTTTGGAATCTCGTAAGAATGACATGATTCCAACCATGCTTTTCGACAAATACATGTATGCCCCGGTGATTGCTTTTGTGAGTACCTAAAAACATCCAATATGTGTTGTGTCATTGCTTCTACATCAAGTGAAAGGTTTGTGCTGTATGCAAAAAAAAAAAATATGAATCCAGTATGGTTTCTTTTATATGCGATGAATCTATAAATGTTAGGTGGTTGAAGGTATATGTTTTACGAGTTTGCCTATCATGCAAAGAATATATGTTAAACTGCCCTATAATTCAAGAATTATTAAGTAACAATAAATGAATAGTAAACGAATATCATATAAAAAAGCCTATCATATAAAGGTAAATTTCATATAAAAAAAGAATTCTATACAAAAATGAATACCAGAAGAGCGCGATAAAAGAATGCGATAAAAGAATACCAACAATACCAAATAAATACCAAATGAATACCAACAATACCAAATGAATACCAAATGAATACCAAATGAATACCAAATGAATACCAAATGAATACCAAATGAATACCAAATGAATTCTATTAAAAAGATTTCCTGTGCAACTATTTTCTCAAACGATGTTTATCTCGTAGAAATGTTCTCCGCATTCTATGCTCATCAAGCGGTTTCTTCAACGGTTTTGTTATGCATTGGTCCATTTTGAAACATATAGTGACACAAAAACCAGTCATGATTTTATTGATAAGGTAACCACCAGAACGCTCTGCTCGGATAAAACACTTTGGCCAATATGATTTTATAATAAACTAATACCTTGGATCTGTATTTTTTGACTGTTATACTAGGTTTAGCTTAAGTCACATTTTAGTGTGTTCAAGCGTTATGTTCACAACTACGAAATACAAGTAATGCTCAAGATTATTAAAGTGAAGCAAATGGTAAAAAGGTTTTCAATTTCGTGGGTATTGGACAGGAGATTTCAATACTTTGTTTCAAATTTGCTTCATTTATTATTGGCCAATTTGCTCTAAAACACGGTTAAACTATGTAGTTGTTCAATCAAGATTAACCATTTTCCCAAAACACTGACATCTAAACATCCGATAGCATCAAGTTCTAAGTGGTGACTCATTTACGCATTAAATTATAGCCACAACTCCTAGAATTGATATGTCCATGGCATGCTCCCGCCATATCACCCTAATGCTACCAGTCACAAAACCAGGTTAGATCTTCCTCATGCCAAAATGGAACTGAGGCTTTAGAGGCTCTAATCGGTTTTCCTGGATATCCGGGAGACATTATTTCTCTCAGGTTGATCATCCTAGACATTTCATAAGGTTGACATGTTTTAAAAGATTAAAATTTTGAGGGATTTCTAAAAAGTTAAAGTTAAAGGATTCTTTAAGGCTTTAAGTTTACAAAAGATTAAAGGTTTCTTTAAGGCCTCAAGTTCACATGTTTCCTTAACACCTAAAATCCTTAAAGTTATAAAGGCAATTTGGTGATTGTAGGGTAATTGCGATTGCGATCTCTAATTCACACGTAACTCGATAGCCTGCCGCCATCGGCCCAGTAATCCAAGGCAACAAGCAGCATACCAATGGGCACTGTTGCAGTCTCACAGATGCGACGCCATGCAATAAGAGCTACTTCACTACTAGGTCCCGCTATCAAAGAGACAACCTATTGTTGTTTTGCATGCAAAGAGTACAATTTAAGAAGTTCTGTGACCGATCGATTCTTTGTGAGTTATACTCTGAGAGGCTCCCGCCAAAAGGAATATTCTGGAATTCAATAGCCGCTGACAATTGAAGCATGGGGTTGTTGCCATGCACGATTATCGATAATAGTTTGAAAATCGAGATCCGATTTTGTTATCCAGGGCACTGCTGGGTTGCCATGGCCGAAACCGTGCCATTCCCCGTCCCAAACACGGCCCATGTATACTGGAAAATGTCGGTACTCTTTCCCTTTTTCTCCTAAAAGTCACACAGGCCCATATGAACATTGAGATTAACAACTTTCTGCCTTCTACAATTCCCGCATAATAGGTCTTCCAAGCCTTGTCCCGGGAACATGTTACATTTCAATAAATGTTCCTGCTTTTACTGTACTTTCCAGATCGGCCTCTATTCTTACCTCCTATTCATATTCTTTTTTTGCTCTTTTTCGCTAGTTGCGAGTTTTTTTTTTTGTTTTTTTGGTCACCAGTGCCGCGTGAGTGAGAGAAGAACAAGCAACTGTTGGGAGCGCCAAGCAGAGAGCCATCCCCAGTGCAGTATGTACTAGTTTCCTTGCGATTCTTAGAATTGTCTACTTGTCCAATTTGCTAAGAGAGCACTATACTTATAAAAATGTTGAATGGCATCTGCACAGCTGCTTTGACAGCTATTTCCATCTCCAATATACGGCCGCACGCCGTGCATTGGAAAACATCTCTAGAGTCTGGTGCAGGCGATGATATTTATATTGTTCTTTCTTTTTATGCGTTTGCGAAATCTGTTAGGGTCCGGTGCCACATGGATAAACGTTAATGCCGCCGTCAGCCGAAGTTGTTCCGTATGAAATTTATAAAAGCTTAGTGTTTTGCTCTGTTTTCACTTTTACGTGCAGAGGGATGTCTCAACTCAACCATGTATACTCATAAATTGAACAGAAACACAATAAACAGGGATCACACCTTAAGAATTCATTGACCAGATTTACAGATTGACGATATTCATTGACCAGATTTACAGCTTGACAATATTCATTGAACAGTGATTACATTACAGAAGTTTCATCCAAACCACTCAGAATAAACTTCAAATAGATACCACATAGAACATCCAGATTAACATTGAAAATGCCATGATCTACTACGCTAGTTCTAAACCATTCGGACACCCACATTCCTTTCCGACAGCCCTTACAGAAATACTATATGAAAATCTGCATTGCACAACTCCGCATAAACCCCCCAAAGAAGAAAAAAGAAAACTAAACCATGAGCATCTATTAACACCGACTAGTTCTGCTAATCATGTTGCAAATTCCCTTTTTTTGGGGGCCTAGCGGTGGTAGTCCGAATGCGGAAAAAATTACATGTGGTCAGCTGACCCAAGTTTGCACTGAGCTGTCCAAGCCATGTGATCATCATAAACGACTCGTCTCTACATAGTATCCGGCAAGTCAACCTTGCATTCTTTTTCCGATTACTTAATCGGAACCACTTTTGTCTTGCTGGTGCCGTGCTCCACAGGCTATTCTTTCCACTTTTCATGTTGGATATCACCTATATGCATTGCAGAAAAGACTCCACGCACCGTGGGGTAACATTTTCTTTGGCTTTCTGTGTTCGGCCTAGTTTTCCTAGACTCGGCTTTAATCTTCAATTTTGCCTTTGGCTTTTATCCTTATTTGCCAGCTGCATCATTCTATGACACGTTCAGTTGTACCTTTTGTATCCTTTCACGATCAGTTGTTATTAGAACCATGTTTGTGAAACAAAAAAAATTGGTGAAAGGTTTAAGAATTGTCAACACTGCATTTGTTGAAACCAACCATGAAAAACCTTTAGATTGTTCAAAGCAAACCATCTAGATTATCAACTACAAATTGAAAATTAAACATCTTATAATCGAAGACATATGGAAGAATGCCACCAGGGAATTGAAGAAGTAAAGATTTGGCTAATGATACAACACGACTGATGTCGTGGATAATATAAACTATGATACAAGTGATGGATATTTTAATCTTGGTGTTCGTCAGCTGTCTTCTTCTGCTTGACAGTACCTTGACAGTTACCAGTTTCAATGTGTTTTTCCAACCACACCATGTTATTCTCAAAGTAATGAAAGCATCCCGCGCATCTACCATTAATGTGATTTCTTTCATTCAGTTTAGTCCCTGGTGGATAAATAAAGTGTAAAGCTTTTAAATGTGTTTTGTATGTGTCCTTACGGGAGAAACCTCCCGTTGGATGACACTTTGTTCCACTGTTTGATCCTGTTGGCTCTTCATAAAACGGACAACAAAATGCCTTGGATGAGCTATGCTTTTTCAAGTGACGGCTCAAGTATCCCTTCACCTTGAAGCTGGCGTCACAGTGCGTACACTCGTATAATTGCTCGGACCCTCCAACGCTGCCAATTGGAGAACCTGAGATGGATGGTTTGCGTGCAATCGCATCGTCTGTCTTGGATCTCTTCAACTTCAACGGAGTTGGTTCCTTCTTTAAAACGGGGAGTTTGCGGTTAGTCAACTCGGACGCATCGGACGCAAGTGCAGGCGATGAAGATGACGATGTAGATATTTCGTCATATGTCACGTTTGTCAGAAGTGATGAGCTTATCGATTCAAATTTACGCTTTTTGGCGTACTCCATCGCATGTGGAGGCATCACTGGAGCGGAGGCAGAGATTGGATGTTGTTTAAATACGGGGTCTGGGAGGAATGAATCAACAAAGTTGTCTTGAAAGTCTGTGCTAGAGAGTCTCTTGAAGAACTCGTCATCTAATGGAGAGATGTGCGACTCATTAGATGAGATTGAAGATGAGGACAAAACCACACCTTGTTGTTGTTGTTGTTGTTGATGATCTTCGTTTCCCTGGGAATTAATGCTGTTGTAGATATTCATCTGAGCACTCTGATGTTGACTAATATTCGACGAGCCGGAAAAGTCGTTAAAGTAGGGGGTGGAATCGGTAACCTGTTGAGTTTGCATACCAATCATGTTCAAGTAATAATGGGAATACTGGTTATTGTCATCATTGCCTTGGTTGTTTAAAGTTGATTGTGGAACAGCAGGGGCCGAGAACGAGTGTTCCATGCCAAACATTGGTTGTTGCATGTACGATTGTAAATTCTGAAAAGTGTCATCCACTTGATTTACAAAATCTGTGCCATTATTCAGTGAAGTAAACCCCGAGCTATTATCTGATCCATGTTGATAAATAGGAATAGCTGCAGAAGTTGCTGAAATCGAAACCTGTTGTTTTGTGTTCTGGGCGGCATTAACAGTTTGGTTCGTTTGCTGTGGGTAATTAAAGTCCATAGTGTTTTGATTTCTAGTGCCTCCTGGTGCTATCACGAGGTTGTTAAAAAACTCAATATGATCGTTGCCCTCGTTTAAAGTAATTTCAAGATCGTCCGCAGCACAGAGCTTAGGAAAGTGCAAACTCTGATTCGAAATGTTCTTTATCGTAGAGGAAAGCATCGATGGGAAGAGCTCCAAGTGTTCCTTGTTGATTTTCACATCCTTATGATATATCAAGTTTGTTAGAATCTTGAAGACCCCCTTATCCAGCGATGGCTTTGACCATTCGGTGGTTTCGTTGTTACTTAATCCAAGAAAGAACATCAACCTCTTATCTCTTGTGTAGCTGACAACTTTTGTTTCTAGCTTTGCTTTTACAAACTTCTAGCTGTGCTTGCCAAATTTCTATAGCTGTGCTTGATTTTATAGCTGTGCTTGATTTTATAGCCTTGCTTGACAAATTTATAGCTTTAGGCGGAAACGTCTACTATCAGCAAGAAGTACGGCGCCTTGTTGATAAGCACTTTATTGGTTGTATCAAAAAAATCGTCTTATTTTATACCCTAGCTACTGTGAGGGGTGTTGGTGTGTCTCTGGCTGTTTGGTTCAAAGTATTAATTAATCGGAAAGCTACCTCTATCTCTAGCGTCTCTAGCTGTGTAACTCGTGGTGTGAGTGGTTGTTTCGGCTGCCAATAGTAACAAAAAAAAAAATTTTTATCCTCAGAGAAAAGGCGTGTATTTTATTCAAATCTCTTTAGAAAAGAAATTTAAGAAAAGTCATTAACAAAACAAAAAAAATAACGGGGAAATTTACTTCGATAAATTATGGAAAAGTCAAAAATAGTCTAGCCGGGGCAATTGTCTTATCATTGACATACTCTCTCCGTACCAACGACGCAGTTTACAATCATTCTTTCTCAAATTGCTGTCTATAGATTAACTCTCTCGGCTGTTTCAACGGTCTATGGCCAAACCCAATTCTTTCAACACATCATAAGAGTGAATCACAGAGAAACCACATCTGTGGTGTCTATATTTTTATTTTTTTTGTCGTTTGGGTTTCTCGCAACCCTAATCACAACTTGTGCCGTATGGACAAGTGCAACATTGTTGCTATCAGTGAGATTGGAACAATCCTGAAAAAAAAGAAATGTGATATTTCGTGTCCTTAAAACTAATATGTGAGCTTCTACTCCACTCCGATTAAGGGGGGACAGAAACGATCGTTAGACTAAGCTTTTATTATTCGTCTTAGGTGTCAGCGATTAGAGTATATTTTGTCTATTGATTAGCCGTTACATCTATCGCCAACAAATGAGCTCTTATTATTGTGTACTGTTTATATTGTCTACTCTCAATATTTTGTCTACTAATATTTATCTACGAATATTTATATCTTGTCTACTGATTAATGTTTTTTCTACTGGCTAGTGGCTAATAATTTGTCCACTGGTGGGCCGTTAATAATTTGTGTATTCCTCGGTCCGGTGGGGTCATGATTTTGATTAGGTGGGGACTCGTTTATGTAATTGGTAGAATGGTTTGGACGTAGCGAGGTGGGGATTGCATATTATGTGTTTCGGAAAGAGGATACCAAAAAAGGAACCGATTACTGGTGGAATGATTCGTCTGAGCAGTATGCATTTGTCCTTTGTTTCTGTCTACGAACGCCCGGGTGGTCTGGGTAACATGTCAGGTGTACACATTTTCCTAAGGTTGTCATTTCCAATGGTTGTGCCTCTCGGGAAGGGGGGCTAGGAACACCCTGGATTACCTTTAATGGCAGGTCCGCTTATCCTTGTTTTATTTGTATCTCTGTTTATGTAATACTCTCCTTGAGTTTTTTTCCGTATGTAAGTGATTTCCACAGTCAGTGGTATCCACATGCTCATAATTCCTCTGTGTCTGTGGTCTACTCATGCTCATAATTCCCCTTTGTGAGAGGTCTACTCATGCTCAAAATGTCCCTTGGATAGTGGCTTACACATGCTCATAATGTCCCTTGAATAGTGGTTTACACATGCTCATAATGCTCCGATTGCAGGTATCCTCATGCTCATAATGATCTCGATTAAGATATGATTATGTAATGTATGCTTGATCTTTTTATCATATCCCTTATTCGTAGCTTAATTTGCATCCATCTCATTTGCGTTATTCATCTATTCCATTTGCGTTATTCATCTATTCCATTTGCGTTATTCATCCGTCTCTTACCTGGCTTATGTCACCCATCTATAGCCTGGCGCCATCTCTTGCTTGAATTTTCCCTGCTTCTATAATACCCTGCGTACTCTTTTCTTATTATGCGCTTCGGTTCTTGAGCTATGAGCACGACTCCGTTGATAACATGTTCTTGTGTTCGCTTACTTAATCCGCGTGCGCTGGCCAAAAAAAAAGTGGCAAGATTTATTTCTGCATTTTTTTCCTATTGAACAACAAACAAAAACTAAACACAACAATGTCCTCCTTAGACCAATCCTTAGATGAAATCATCTCCTCCACGCGGAAACCAAGAAGACTCGGTGGTGCAAAGGCCGCTGCCGCAGGTAAGGTAGGTAAGAAGGTTGGAGGTTCCCAAAGAAAACCTCTTGTTTCTTTCAAGAAGGTTCAAAACGCTGCTGCTGCTCAAAAAGTTTTGGCTGCTGCTAAGAAAGCTGCCAGCGTTGACTTGAACGCAGCCACCAAGGTGGTTGTGCACAACTTGCCAAGGGACTTAAAGCAAGAACATGTTAAGGTATGTTGAGTGGTGTCAGGAGTGTAAGTTTAAAATGTGAAGTATCACATTTTTATCGCCTTCGTTTTTAGATTTGGGATTATCGGCAGGTCCGATCGTTCAATTGATTAGTTTCATATTGGACGGATTTCAATGTTTGAACTGTTTTGACTGATGTCTGACTTTGATGTTTTGAACATTTCTAATGTTTTGAACATTTCTAATGTTTTGAAGGTCTCTAGAAGACAAACGATGCTCTTGAGATAAGATTTCTGTAAAGAGGAGTCTCATTTCTATCATCTAATGTGCTTGAGACTTTTATGTTACAGTTTCTTTAGATTGGCAATCTAGAAACATTTTCATAGCCAAAACATCTCCGGTTTGCTATGCTTACCGGAAGCTTAGGAATAAGCCACTCTTATTCCGTAAAAGCACGCTAGCATGCCATCAGTACGTTATAGGAACGATGTGCCCGGTGCACAACTAGTACTTGCGGAAGTTTGTTTCATTAGAAATACTTTATGGAGTAAAGTAGCATGATAGTTTGGGGAGCTGCCTTTTGTCTCCAATTTGCATTTTTAGCAGGTTCTAATATTTTCATTTCCAATCGTAAACAGGTGAATTAGACTCTTTTTTTTTTGATTTTCTGATTAACTAACAAATAGGATTTTTTCCAATCGCAAGTTGGAGGTGTTTCTAACATTGTATTGAACTACAATGAAAAGGGTATTTTCAAGGGTGTTGCTACCATCAACTTCAAGTCTCACAAGTTTGCAAATAAGGCTGTTGAGAAGTACAATGGTGCCCCAATTGACGGTGGATCTTCCAAGTTGAAGTTGGAGTTGATTGTTGACCCAACCAAGAAGACCTTGGCTTCCAGAATTATTGCTAACCCTGTTGTGAGTCAAAAGATTGCTGTTGCTAAGAAGCAAGCCAAGGGTAAGCCAGCAGTCAAGGTAGCTCCAAAGCCAAAGAAGGCTCCAAAGAAGCCAAAGAAGAAGACTGTTGAAGAATTGGACCAAGAAATGACCGAGTACTTTCAAAAGTAGTGTATTATTGTATTATATATGAATATTGACTGATTAAAGGATCATTGGTATATGAATTTTGTAGAATTAACACTGAATGAAACTTAACACTGGATTATATGAGTATTCGTTATACATTTGATTAGTTTGCATGTATTTGTTTCGAGCTTTATTTATCTCGTTCTCATTGATTATCGTTTATGTCTTATGAAATGAAGCTGCGACTTGATGACTCCAGTCAACTGTGGGTATAATGAATCTGCCGTAACTTTAAACATCTTTTGGAGGTTTTTTATAAATTTTTGGTGAATTTTCTGGGAGTTTCAATGAATTGCCATAATTTTTGGTGGATTTTCTTTACTAAATGAACCACACTGCGTATACTAACTATTTACATGGTTCATCATCCTGAAATACCCACAGCTATAGCTATTCTTCATTATCATATCACCCAATGATGCAATGAAAATAAGGCAACGCTATTGCCCTCTACATTGAAAGGCTATTACCATATCTATGTATACCCTGGAATACGGCGACTCTAGCTCGCTAGTGCATAGATACGTGCCTCCGCTGCATAAATTCTAACCATCAACCTCACTCTTCAATTACATTTTAGAATTTTTCAACCAACATATACAAACTTTACCGTTGTACATTGGATCATCTACAAACTTAACCGTTGTACATTGGACACTTAAAACATTCCACGAATACTGATCCTCCCCACTCCTTCTAGTCTGTAATCATTTCTTCCGCACTAATACTTTGCTAACCCCTTTCTTCAAACAATGCCAACGGGTCTCCTCTTTTGTGAAAACTTTTCTCGTCTAACAGGTGCGTCAAGTCTTAGCCAGCACTAACAGCGGTACCACTTGACGTCAACTTCTTACAACCACCCTATCTCTTGTCAAACACTCGTTCTGACTTATACTTTCGTTCTTTCACTCTTTCACTCTTTCACCCTTGTTTTTTTGCTCTACTGTTTTTCTTTTCTCTTTCCTTCTTTCGTTCCCTTGCTCTTTCGTTCTTTCGTTCTTTCGCTGATTAACCCCTTCACGTTCACTTCTTTTATCGCTCAGTCGAGCAAAAAAAATTTGCTGTCATCCCCTGGTTTATAAAAAGGAGAGGAAGGCTATTGGAGAACGAACAGGCTGCAACAAAACGGGATTGAACTGCAGTGTGAAGACTGAGCCATGGTTGATTCTAAGAATATCGACTATATATTGACAGCGGAGTTTCATGTGGATAAGGGTCCGTCGTTGGTGCACCAGTACCCCAACCAGGTGCCTGGGTCCAAGAACTTGGCCTTTTTACCTGAATTGATGTTACCAGACCAGATCCACAAGCGAGATGAGGACTTCACATTGTTTCTCTTGCACCGCAACACCACCACTGGCGAATTCCAGTACCTCTACAATAAGGCGACGTGTGAGAAGGAACCATACTTTTTATACACAATTGTCAACAACCTCAAGGACGCCACTGTGAAAAGAGGCTCCATTATCAAGTCGCTCTCCATCATCACGAAGCTCCTGTACTTTAAGAACTTGAAGCCGCTCATGCTCATATGCCTCGACAATTACTTCAAAAATACTGGTATCGCCCCGCTACAGGAGTTGTACGAAGCCATCAACTCCAAAAGCTTCCAGTTGATAAGCTCGAAGCCAATGCTGAGTATCAAAAAGTTGTTGATCACCTCCATCTTAGACTTGCCCATCCATGATAAAATCTACTACGACGAAACTTTTCGAAATAAACTTTTGGGTATCAACAAAAACAACTCCATAAACGAAAACTTGTTCATCCGCAAGGACTTGAGCTTCAACCTGATTGTGGAGTTTAATGGAATGAAAATCCCAATCAAAATCCCAATGATAGATTTGCCTGACACCATCGGTGACTACCTCAACCCCACAGACCTCAACTTCAAACCAAACTTAATTAATATCCTTAACCTGAAACTATCAAACTTGTCAATCTTTGGAACCCAGGCAAACTACAAAAATAACGAGTTGACCATCTATGGCCAGTCAACGCCTCCAATAATCATCCTCATAAACGCTATCCTCACTGGAAAAAAAATTATCGTCTTGAGCTACGATAACTCCTCCGGCTACATCATCGACCACATCCTCCTCCTCCTTAAAATCGTCAACGGAGGCGGCTTGTTGTCAGGCTTGTTGACCAGCTACAACTTGTTCCCCATAATAGACGTTTCGAAAATAGATTTGTTAGAAGAGTGCGACTCGTACATTGCAGGAACAATCAACCCCTTCTTCAAAAATCACGACAAGTTGTGGGACGTCTTGTATGACTTGGATTCAAACGAGTTGTTCTTGTCTCTGGAATACTCCTCCCTGGCCTCACAGCCTTCCATCCCGGCCTACGACGAATTCAAAAACTCAATTATATCCGAAGACGCGAGATTCTTACTGAACTTGCAGTTATCCTTGTTCACACACAATGACGACCTCACAACTATCCAGTTGATCTTCCGCCGCCACATCAACGAAATTATAAGAATCCTTCTCTCCTCGAAAAACTTCAACTCCTCCTTGTCCCCCAAATCAGAGGAGTTGACATTGTTGATGGACGGTATTGGCTACTACTGGGCGTCAGACACTACAAAGTTGTTGGAAGTGTCCTGCTACCAGGTTATATCTTCAAAGTTCCAAGACTTGTTGTATGAAGGTGTCCTCAATTATAGCTTGCTTCTTCCAAACCTCTCCAACGAACTCAACTTGATGGTGGACTTGCAATACCACTTGCAATCTTTAAGCTTGTCTTCTACTTCCTCCACTTCGAGCCACAACCGTATCAGCGAGGCGGAAATTTGGTTCAACATCTTAAAATACTTGATTAGTGGTAAATCTTTGGAGATTTTCCTATTGATCACTTACTTGATACCTCCAACTTCATCCACACTGTTGCAGTCCTCCTCTCTTAACGGAAGCAACGCTGCCATCTTCGATAAAAATAAGGGTATCGAGTTATTGCTCATTAATTTGTTTAACCAAAATGATCATATCAAATCAAACGTTATGATGATTTTGCAAGAACTTCAAGACAACTTTTTGTGTGGTTGGTGTTTGCAAAAGTACGTCAATTCTAATATGATTTATGAAATTGCCTTTAACGATTTAATTGGTAGATAACTCCAAACCATAATTTATGACTTTTCTTGACCTGCTTCGACACCTGGATACTGGTATATCACTATATAGATGCAATGATGTTTCGTCTTCATCTCATAATTTACGATAAATGTCACATTTGTAGTTCCAAATTAATTAAATTTCGAATACTGATAGAGTCACTTGGAGTGTCAAGCATCCTGATTATAAATTATCTTCGGTATTATTATCATGATCTCTCTGGTTTTAATCGCAAATTGAATTAAATCGGGTATTCATAGAGTATTCTCATAGAATATTAAGCACTCATAGAATATTAGCACTCATAGAATATTAAGCACTCATAGAATATTAAGCACTCATAGAATATTAAGCAGTAATGAAAATCAAATACTGATAGAGTATACAGCACTTATATAAATCGATCACTCTTAGAATTTAACACAACATATTGAGTCATAAAAGCCATACAGACCTTCTATCCTTCTTTTATTAAACCTATTTACATCACTTCTTGTCGTCCAGACCAAAAAGCAGAAACATCGAAAACCTATTTACATCACTTCTTGTCGTCCAGACCAAAAAGCAGAAACATTGAAAACCTATCTCCAGAAACTCTGCTCGAGTAAGATAAGCCACTACCCTCGTACTGAGATTTTCTCTTGTATGTGCTGTTCTCCTCGACAGGCATACCTGGTTTGGTAACCGTCACATTAAACTCATTGTTCACGGAGTCGATACGAGCATCCGTCTCGGAACGGTGTCTCTCATCTCTGGAAACAGCAATATTCCGCTTACCAAGAATGGTGAAGCCAATGGCAATAGCACTGAAGATTCCTAACTTCACAGCAAGCGAAGCTCTTGTCTCTACAGCCATGGTTTGCTAAGTGATTTTTTTTTTAGTTGGTCACCTGATTTTTTCACCAATCATGGGGAGGGGGTTGTAAGTTCACAAGGCATGAAGAGAAGGGTTCTTTCAGAGGGCTACTAGGAAGGGATTGCGATATTAACGAGATTTCTCGACATTGGGCTAACAAATTGATACATACTTGGTTAAGACATATTTGGTTTGGTTTGGATAGGATGCTTTCGCGAGACATGGAGATCTGAAGATCTAGAAGACATGGTGTGTCTGATAATACACTGGCTACACGTGGTTGAGAAGGTCGGGATTAGCTGCATCCTAGGTTTTTGGCAAACGTAGACGAGGATCGGATTTATGATGTCGTGTCGGGAGCCGGTTGAAGGGATGCGAGATGTTAGCCTGTTTCCTATCCAAGTAATTGACCAACAATAGAATTATGAACTTATGTATCAAACACAATCAGATATGAACGGATGAACAGATTACGGATTACATGTTAACAAATTAGATGTTCACAAATTAGAGGTTGACAGATTACATATGACGGATTAAATATTAGCAGATATTAACATATCAATGGATTTGAACTGATTTGAACTGACTTAAAGCTGACTGATTTCGTCTGATTTTTATATTCCTTTGGCTCAAAGAGCATCTGACTTCAAGAACACTTTTAAACTAGTTATTCTCATTTTAGTAACACTTCAAATACTCCCAGTGTATCAACAAACTCATCCTCGGTGGGAATCTCATTTTTAGAAGTTTTCTACATAAAGTTTGAAAAATACATATAAACAAAAATAACAAACCACTACTCCAAAGTCTCCTTTATCTCTTACGCCAGACACCCAACCTACCGCGGTTTGCTGCCACCACCCCCTGGTTGTTTTGGAGAGGTTCTTATCGTTGCTCGATTACCTAAGCGCCCGATTGGGAAATATATTCCAATCGCGGGTTCCCCACAAACAGGCCATGTGAATTCCCGCATCCACGGTTCAAAAGTTATATAACAAAAGCAATTTCCGTAGGTTAAAAAAAAGCTAAACAACAACAAGAAAGAAATGGCTGATATTGAAGAACTCGCACATGCGATTGCCGGAGCTGGTGGAGGAGCGTTGTCCATGATTGTGACTTATCCATTGGTGACTTTGTCTACGCTTGCGCAAACCAAGCTGAAGAAGAAAGAGGAGAGAGAGGCACAGGCCGCCGACGAGCCCAAGGCGACTGTGAGCGAGGTAACACAGAACAAGATTTTGAGTGCAATCAAGAACAACTCTACGTATCTTGCTGCCAAAGAGATTATAGAAGAGAAGGGAGCCTTGGGGTTGTACTCTGGTTTAGAGAGTGCCTTGTACGGGATCACTTTGACCAACTTTATCTACTATTACTTTTACGAAATGACTTCGAACGTGTTCCACCGTTCAAACAAGCTTAGCGGTAGAAAGAAGGGTTTGACCACTATCCAATCCATCATCACGGGTGCAATTGCTGGTCTGATCACATGTGTTGGATCAAACCCATTCTGGGTCGCCAACACCCGTATGATGACGCAACAGAAGCTGGGCAAGGAGAGTTCGAGTGCTTTCAGAACCATTGTCGAAATCATCGAGAAGGATGGTGTTGGAACTTTGTTTGCAGGCGTCTTACCTGCCTTGGTTCTTGTGATCAACCCAATCATCCAATACACCATTTTTGAGCAAATCAAAAATGTGATTATTGCCAACCGCGGAAAGAAGTCCTTCACTGCCATCAACGCCTTTTTCATCGGTGCCTTTGGAAAATTGATTGCAACTTCATTAACTTACCCTTACATCACCTTGAAATCAAGAATGCACATAAAGAAGAAGAAGATTGAGACAGACTCCGAAAAGAAGGAAAAGAGCTTATCGATGATTCAAGAAATCAGAAAAATCATTCACGAAGAAGGATTGGAAGGATTGTACGGTGGTTTAACCGTCAAATTAATCCAGTCCATCAGTACCGCTGCCTTCTTGTTCTACTTTAAGGAGGAATTGTTAAATGGTTCCGTTAAGTTGGTCCAAATCTTCAGATTGTTAAGAGTAAAGAAGCAACAGGTTTAGTTATTTATGTATATAGTTTTTGCAATGCAAATACTGATTGAAAATCCCAATCTGATTACCTAATACAAGGGTCCTCCATCGTGCCATAAGGCCCCCAAGTAGCTAGTGGTTGCAACTGCCGATACTTTCCGAACATTCCATTGTCAATCTCTGGGTTTGTCTATCTTCGCCGGGTTCGTCCGTTTCTGTGAAAGGTTATCTTTAGTAGTCGCATTCTGTCAATATTTGGTGGCATAATTTGGCGCACCCACGAGGTGAAATTCAATAATCAACATGATTAGTGTTTTCAGACCATCTATCAAGTGTGACTCTACGGTTCCAGATTACAATGGTATTGGCAAGACCCCTTACCTCCCATTCAACGACACAATTGAGAGTCTCACCAGGGACGTGTATGTGAAGCCATTACATTCACACAATGATTACTGGAGAGAACGGCCATTCTTTGATGCGTATGGGGCCGGGTGTCAGAGTATCGAGAGTGATGTATGGGCGTTTGATGCCGATTACAACTTGGAGCGCACAGTGACCAAGACCACGGGAAACTCCAAAAGTGATTCCAAGGAAACAGTCCACTTCAAGAAAGAGGAGGTGTTTGTTGGCCATAGTAAGATATTTCTCAAACCTATCAACACGTTAACAAACATGTACTTGGATCCGATTTTCGAGTTCCTCAACTTTGCCAACCCAACGTTCGACGGTGTATCGGGGCACAACAAGAATAGTATTTTCTATAACTCGCCAGAAGACCCACTCTACTTTTGGATGGACTTCAAAACAGACGCAAACACAACTTACGAGGCAATCAAACCCTTGTTCAAAGAATTCATAGAAAGGGGGTACTTGGCGTATTATGATCAAAAAAATGACAAATTTGTGCCTGGACCAGTCATTGTCACCATCACCGGTAACTTGCCTGTAGAAAAGGTACAAGAGGAAGATAAGGTTTACTGGTTCTTGGATGGTGCTTTACAGAATTTCAAGCCAGATACTCCAGAAGGAGACTTGATAAAGCTAAGTAGATACAGTAAGGTCGCAAGTTGCTCGTTACGCGACTTGCTAAATACATCGGAGGAGGAATATCAGGAGGCAAAGAAGTCCGCTTTTACCCCAGATCAAAAATCAAGCATCAAGTCCCATTTCAATTTGGCACACAAGTATGGTGTTAAAACCAGGGTTTGGGGTGATATAACCTGGCCCCTCAATTTGGTTAAGCTGCATGCTTTCGATTTCTTCCAGTTGGGCTCGGATTTCGTGAATGTAGATGATGTAAAGAGTGCGGCCACTTGGTTTTAGCTTAGGTTTGTTTGCGGGCAGAGAAACGAATATATTCGGCAAAGATTTGATTGTAGTAGATTAGTTAATTATGATGATAACTCAAGTAAAGTTTTAATTGGGGTCGTTACGATAAATGGGTAGAACTATATAATGGTGGAATGGCGGAATGGTATAATGGTATAATGGTGGAATGGTGGAAATGGTTGAAGTGATGAATAGAAATAATAGGTGGTGGTGTAGAGTAGAAAACCAAAAACAAAACAAACCATTCTTGCAGGTTTTCCTCGAAGTAACTCTATTAGTCTATATAATCTATAAAATCAAATCGTCAACCAAACTTCCTCTTTAGAAGTTCATAGGAATAAAAGATTAAAGCATTGGCGGGAACAGCCCTCACCAACGTAATTCCCAAACCACTGTATAAACTTCGAATACCACCATTTGCAATTAGTTTCCTAGCCACTCCCAACATGGAGACATCTCTTGGGCCAGAGTTAGAATGCAACATATCATAGGTTTGGATGTTCAGTTTTACTGTGTCTACGGGGAACATGGATAAATTAAACATGGCACCACTAGCAGCACCACTCAACAAGAGCTGGATATCCTGTGAAAGATATGAGTCATTTTCCTTCAAGTAGTTTGTCAAAAATTCATAAGTACCGAACCAAATGGCTGTTCCCACAACTTCTCTCAGGAGAGTACTGTTGAGGCCATTCCACAAGCCCCAGACCCCATCCTTGCGTATAATGCCATTGATGAGGCCCATGTACCCGACATTTGACTTTGATGTCAAATTGGATACTTGCAATTGGCATTTCACGAGTTCGACCGGCGTCAACGCAAATGAGGCAGCAAACCCAGCAAAGCCACCAGAGATGCATTTGGTCCACAAGGGCAACGTATCTGTTTGGAGCTGCTTGGAGAAGAGCGATGTCAGCCACGAGTAACTTGTAAATAGAATGGATGTTTCGAGACATGCACCCACGAGAGGAGTACGCAAACCCTTGTAGAAACCATTGAAGAAGCCTTCATTACGATAAATGTCTTGCATCACCTGTATGGTCAGAGATGTGCGCGGGTTTACCGACTGGAGTCTCACCTTGACTGTGTCGAAGGGGTGCTCAACCAATTTGCCAAACATACCAGATACAGCCCCGTAAGCTACCTCTCTGACTGGATCAACCTCATTCATCAACAAATTATACAGCTTTTTTTTTATCGATATTCAAAACTAAAAAAAAAACTACATTATATTAACGATTTTATTGGATTTCGATTAAACCATTTAAATTACAATAGCGTATATATAAAGAGACCAAGTCAACACTAAACTTATCTCAATGGAATGAATCTGGCGGAAGCGTTACCGGCTCTACCGTGTCTAACTGGGGTGTAAGAGATGGAGAATTCACCCAAGTAGAAACCAACCATTTCTGGTTTGATTTCAACAGTGTTGAAAACCTTACCGTTGTAAACACCAACGACGGAACCGATCATTTCTGGAACAACAATCATGTTTCTCAAGTGGGTCTTGACGACAGCTGGCTTTTCGTTAGGACCAGCAGCCAACTTAGCGGCTCTCAACTTCTTCATCAAACCCATTGGCTTGTTACCCAAACCTCTGGAGAATCTTCTTCTGACTCTGGCACCACACAACTTGGTGAAGTCTTCGGTGGACATTTCAACCAATTCTTTCAAGTCAACACCCTTGTAGGAGAAGGTCTTGAAGACTCTCTTCTTTCTGTCAGCTGGTATTTGTTAGTATTCTGTCTCTGGTTATGTTTGTCTTCGCTTCTTCTCTTCATTATCGATCAACTTTAATAATCTTTATACTCTTGTATCATCCGTTCTATCTCCCCCATAAACTCCTCATATCCTCTTATGTTCAGCGTTGACTTCCATGGTCATACATACTAGTTTCAGCCATATTTGATGTGTGGATAGATTACTTAACGTTAACAAAAAAAAACGTAAACTAGAATGAAAATTTTTTTTATCCAAAGGCTCTGGAGGTGAAAATTTTCAGGTTGGTGTGTGTAGAGAGAATCAAAAAAAAAAAAAAAAGAATGGGTAAAAATGCTGTGCGAAGGAAGCGAATAATACTGAGAGAGTTAGCGAGGATCTTTAGCGGTGATTTTTGACAACTAGTGAGAAATGTCGCTAGAAACGAGTTTTTCTCTAGCGTGCGAACCGGTGTCGTTAGCATAACAGGGTCAGGCCCAGGGTATGCGAACAAACTACAGTGAGGGTGTCGCACCGAATATCAAAATGGACTGCATATACACAAAGGAGCCCCCTTCAAAAAGTAATTTCCTTCATATAGAGTTGTGACTGCTTTTTTGCATACAAGATTTACAGGTTACACATGTATATTGCACTTTAGTTTCTGGCACCAAATGATGCCCAAAATTTTCACCCATTGAAAAAAATTCACACATTCAGTTTTTTGATATCAAAGGATAGTCTGCCTGTTATAGCTTAAAAGTGATTATTCTACGTCTAAAATGAAATACTTAGCTGCTTACTTGTTGTTGGTCCAAGGTGGTAACGCCTCCCCATCCGCTGCTGACATTACCGAATTGTTGGCTACTGTCGGTATCGAAGCTGAAGCTTCCAGAATCTCCACTTTGTTGGCTGAATTGGAAGGTAAGACCGTCGCTGAATTGATTGCCGAAGGTAACACCAAGTTGGCTTCCGTCCCAACTGGTGGTGCTGCTGCTGCCGCTGGTGGTGCCGCTGCCGCTGGTGGTGCTGCTGCTGAAGCCGATGCTGAAGAAGAACCAGAAGCTGAAGAATCCGATGACGACATGGGTATGGGTTTGTTCGACTAGATTAATTTAATTTAATGAACTTGTAACGAAAACTGTAGATGATGTAGCACTGGACTTATCGTTGTTTTCTTTAAATAAATTGTTATCAGGTTCAGATTTCAGCTTTATATTATAATACAGTTACCGCAAAAAAGTTGACAAATAATCGGAGTATACACTATAAACGAAACAGATCCGCCAGCAAATCCTAGTGTTTCTTGTTAATTTCATGGAGCATCCCACGCAACTCACCTTGTTCTATCTTGTAACCGATTTTCTCTACGAGAATCCGGAACCTATTAATCTCGTCAGTTAAAGTGGAAGCTTCGGTTCGGGAGGTGGCGTTGGTAAGAAGATTGGATTGAATAGCCCGAACAGAATCATTTTCATCATCTTCAACATCACTGTCAGCTTCTTGTTTTTTCTCTCTCAACTTGAGGTCAAACCCTGTTTTGATCTGTCTAGATAGGTTATCAAGATAGATCAACTTGTCATTTCTGTATTGTAAATCGCTATTGAGAGTTAATAATTGTGATTTCAAAGTATCATACTGTACGAGTAATTCCCTATGGGACTCTGTCCTCTTAAGTATCTCTCCAACAAGCTCTTTACGATTGACACCCAAACTCGTGTCACTCAGTTCTGTGTTTATACCCTCATTTTCCTCCAACTCTTTCTCTATCTCATCTGATGATAGAAGTAAGTACTTCAGCTCTGGCAATTCGTTCATAAGCTCACTGAACTGGGCCAATCGTCCACCCCTACTTAATCCTCGTATTTCCGTGAAATCTGGAATCAACAAGGGTGCTATGATTTTATTTACTTTGAGGAGCTGATCATTTACAAATGTCAAACGATCAGACTCAACCCGGAGCACCTGTTGTACAATCTGGTTGGTTACCTGTGTACTAAAGACTTTGGAATTGTGTCTTCGCATACTATGATTCACCCTTCCCAAGATCTTCGTTAATTGCTCCTTGCTAATACCCGTACCATGTATAATTCCTTGGAGCTCATCATCTACCTTCAACGGTGTCCCTAGTGTGCGCACCTGAGCATCTATAAACCGCTTCGTATAAGTGTACGAGTTCATGTTATATTTTTTTTTTGGAGATGTTGCGCGTCTCTGAAAAACCTTAAGTGATTTCTTAGTAAAAGCATTCCTCTATAAGAAACTATTATACCCATCTATATATACCTCCAAGTCAGGGAGTATGTGACAGAAGATGTCTGGACTTATAAGGTTTTTGTTCATTGAACTTTTTTTGTTTAGAATCAAGTAGCGTAGAAAAAGTATCAATGATTAGTTTAGCCTAAAAGTATCAATGATTATTATAGCCATTGTAGAAAAGTCTCCCACCATCAAAAAAATTCCCAAATCGCAAACCATAGATACGGATTCAATTACTGATGGACATCTTTGATAAGCTACCTGAATATATCGTGAAATCAAGAACTTCAATTCTAGGAAACAAATGGAAAAGCCAAAGTATAAACCAAGAGGGACCGATATTGCCAACTCATTTTAAGCTCAGGCAGTGTATTTCAATTCAAGAAGAAGCACACGCATTGATAATGAAGGGGATCACCACCAGTATTTATTCTTAACTTAAAGCACACAGACTCAGTAATAAACTCTGAATAAATCGACACCAGCGATTTCACATAATTAATAATTGTTTAGTTAATTTTATACTTTTGGGTAAAATCCACCACTACTTTGCCATAGCTTTGTCTACTTTCACTACACACTTACTAGAAAGACTGAACCAAAAGTGGCTCCTAAACAATTCGGCACCGACTATCAAGAAACTTTAATGTTTTATTGATACCTTAGGTTTTATAAGGATGATTCCTTCAACGACTGCCATATTTCAAGGAGTCTACCATTCATTGAACAGAACCATTTTGAACCTACAGGTCTTTATTTTGTTCTGAGTGATCCATGAAGAAAAGTTCATTAGAAAGGGAACAGACGCATGTTCGTGATTAATAAAAGAATGATATCTGTAACAAAGTTAACTACACTAGTTTTGTGTTTTCGTCTTTGCATAGTACCATGTTCTATTCACCAGCGGTAAAACTTTAGCCGCCTTGGTATTTCTAATAAAAACTTGATCAGAACAAGAAATTCTGCAGAGTGCTGTAACGGTTTATTATGAAGATGAGTATTTTGTGTACTTGTTTATGTTGCAAACATTTTCAAGTGGACCATCTCGATAAGGATAAGTGACTACCAGTGAGTGAATGAGTGAGTTAATTAGTGAGAGAGGTAATGACTGAATGAGAATGTGTATGATGGTTAAAAGAGTATAGAATGGAAACAAAAAGGGTTAAAGAAGAAACTACTGAGCCCCATAATGGAGCATCATACAAACAATGTCCAAGAGACAAAAGGAAGTCATCGGTAATGGGAGATTGTCCATGAATTTGGAAAGTACATTCTGTGAAATCTGCCTGGTTTGAATCTAATGTACATGCGCATTAATGCAGATTTAAAGCTTGAAGGCTCGCTAGGAGTACAACTATGGTTCTGAAAAGACTTTTGTGGGAACCAATGACAATATTGAAGTTGCTTCATACCATTTTCATTAATTCCTAAAATCTATGAGGCTCACTGACATTATATTCAACTAAGCATTGTTTTCGATTATAAGCGATGGATAGATTTTTCACTATTGTTAGGTGTGTAACCCATTAGTGTGTCAAGAGGTCAGAATTCTTGATGATAACACTTTGTAAAACCGAAGAGCAGGGTCTGGTTTTCCAGAATAAATGATTATAGTGGAAGCATACTATATGCTGATCAGTGAAATTTGGGAGAGTGGGAGAGTTGGTGCTTTAGATAATAGATCGTCAGTGTTTCTTTGCTTTCACTTTTTGATCATATTTTCATATAAGAGCTTTGTAGATTTTCTAAAGCTAAAAACCCCTAGTTTTATCAAAGCTCTTTCAAAGTGTCAGGAGGAAGATTCATAAAATACCGTTTCTAGAGTGCAAATGGGATGGGCCCACGATGTTTTTCGAGCCCTAACTGATCACGAGGCATCACATTTGTCTTGTTCTCTACATTGAAGCAGCGAGAGAAGACAACCTACATGACAACAAAGAAGACTTCCAAGTACAGATCGGACCAATTTTAAAATTGGTACCAAGCCATAAAGATCACGATGTTTTGCAGCTACCGCTGTAAGGGAAATGCGGAGTTTCTGACAGGTTAGCGCATTGGATGCAGAAGAGTACACATATACTCACCACACAAATTTTTGCAGCCAAAGCAAAGACTAACTGATGGATACTTGAATATTCACGCACTCGAAACCCAAAGTCTACAACAAGTGTTTTTTTTTTTGCAGCTACACCAAGAACTATTAAGATGTGGGTTTTGTGTTAACTGCACTGGACGGCTTACTAAAAATGTACAAACTTTTTGTTAAGGATCAAACAAAGGAATGTGTACAGAGACCGATTTCCTTTGCATATACATGAAATTTCTTGGATTCACTAAAAAGCCAGGTGGATCGAGTGATGGTTGGAATGATCGTCAATAGTTAAAACATTTTCAAAAGTACACTGCAAGCAGTACGGCAATATCGTATATTTATTTTGCGCGCTTATCCGTATTCAAAATAGGTATTCCCAAAACATATTCCAAAAAGGTATTCCAAAAACATATTCCAAAAAGGTTTTCCAAAAACATATTTCAAAAAGATATTCCAGAAAAGTATTCCAGAATCAGCCTCTAGGTTTGGGGAGGAACCTCCACCTTTTCGAGACACCCATCCCACTCCAGCTGGATGTCTGTAGTTTAAATTCTACAGCAGTGGTCTCGCTTCTGCGTTCGTATATGCAGTAAACGGAACAAGAGCTTTTTGCATTTGTCCACCTTTGCTATTTTTCAACTATGCTTTTTTTTTTCTTCATTCTCATTTTTTCCGTAATGTATTGCTCATGTTTTGCATGTTTTGCATGTTTTGCATGGTTTGCACACAATCAGCTTAACCTAGCTTACACCCTCACTTGAAACACGATGGTAATAGAAAGAAGAACAAAGAACCGTGGCACAGTAGCTACCACTTCCCCCTAAAAAAAAGTGCATCAACAAAAAATATTCGTCAACGTTATGGGCAAGTCCAGGGGGCTTTGAGTTCTTAATTATAACTTGATTATACCCATAACCATGTGCAATGTAATTACGACCAAGACTCACGATCCCTGTAGCAACCTTTCTGCCGCTTTCCACCCCCTAAAAACGTATATATGTACAATTGAATTTAATGAAATGCACAGAAACGGTGCTTATCTCGCTTCATATTCTTCTTTGGTCGTTGTAGTTCTGGCGCTTCGGTTTAGCGCGATCGACACGCGGCAAGCCGCCGATTTTTCTGTCGCATACCCGTATTTTTTTTTTTTCTTTGGGGAATAAATCCATTTTACAAAGACAAATTGACTTTTTTAAAATCTTTTTACACTACGAAAGCACCCAAAGAGAGTGCCAGTGTGATTTAACCATATCAATTGGGGACTATCAATTTAAAACATTGTATCCGAGCTTTTTTTTTTTTTCTTATTTTTCAATTTAGATAGCATTTCTTGAAGAGGAGACTGGATAAATGTTCAAGTACCCTGAAGACAAAAATGCCAGAATAGACATGATGAGCATGACCAACGATGGAGATGGAGGAACGAGTAGCGGAGGAGAAGTTGTTGATGGAGGAGGAGGAGGAGGAAGAGGAGGAGGAAATGGGACTCCAGGGCCATCAATGGTCTCTGGAGCGACGAGCTCGGTGACATCGGCGGCGGCAGCAGCTGTGGCGGTGGCTGGAGTTGCAGCAGGAGCAGTGGCCAAAGTAGCAGCCGGGGCAGTGGCCGGGGCAGCAGCGGTGGCCGCTGCTGCCAACACCACTGGGACACCAGGTATAAAGGAAGTGTTTGAAGAAGACAAGGACTTGGACAAGAAGGACTCGAAAATCAACAAGCGAAATATCTTTCAATTCACATACGACTCGGATAATTACTTACTAGAGCTTATCTACAAGCACAGAGAAGAGCTTTTCACCCGTGGAAACACGATAAAAACGTGGGAGTTGGTACTTAACGAGTTCAACACCCATTTCAACTCCTCCATCATACAAACAAGAACCATCAATAACCGCTTCAAAGTGTTGCGATTGAACTTGGAACGCAAAATACAAAACGAACAGCTGGAATTGATCTTGAATGAAAACGAAAATCTCTTGGTTAGCTTGAATGATCATCTAAATAAAAAATCCTCAGACAGATACTCGAAATTTCCCTCCTCCGGAATTCCACAATTTCACCCAACTCAGAATTATAACCTCCAACAAAAACACAAATTGGATGACCGAGATCGTGACCGCAAGCGCGCTGCTATTGGCGTCCATATGGGTTTCCAGAACCAGCAAAATCAAATACAAAATGCCGTTCAGACTCAAAATTCCCAACCGTTCCCTGCGTCCCCGGTGGCTTTTCTGCCCCGAGCCCCTCATATTTCAGACCAAAACAGGCAATCGCATATTTCACATCAAGAAAACAGAAGTCAGCCAACCCATTCACCCCATCCAGTTCAACACCATACCCAGCATACTTCCAACCACAACATCGAACATCATTACCAAGGGAACCATGGGCTGGCGCAAGCAAATCAGGCTCATGTTCTCTCAAACCAGAGTCAGGTACAAACAAACCAGAGTCAAGTCCAAACAAACCAAGCTCATGTTCAAACAAACCAGGCTCATGTCCAAACAAACCAGGCCCAAGTTCACACACAGAATGGAAACCATCAAGCTACCCCAAGCCGGCCATTTGTTAGATTATCCAGTCAATCTGGGATGAGCAATGGGAGACACCTGAATGAACAGCCAAAGGGCCTAGTCCCATCGAGACAACCTTCACAGGAACATTTGTATACTCCAAAGGAAGCACACGAGAGTATCCAGTATCAATATGTGAGGGATTCATCATTCCAGACCCCCTACCGAGTGCAAGGTGAAAGTGTGCTGGCGAGTTCTGGGTCTGCAGGGAGTGCGGTGAATTCAATGCCCCCGGTTAGTTCCGTTCCAGTGCCCTCGGTTCCTGCGGCCCCTGCGGCCCATGCGGCTCCTTCAGCAGCTTCAGCACATACAACACCTTCAGCAAATACAGCACCTTCATCGCATACAGCACCTTCATCACATACAGCACATACAGCACCTTCATCACATACAGCACATACAGCACCTCCAGCACCTCCAGCAAATTCAGCACCTTCAGCACCTCCAGCACCTTCTGTAGCTTCGGTACCCACGGTACCTACGGTATCATACGAGATGAGGAGACCGTACGCACGGTCTGCCTCAGTATCGTCCATGTCTGGGAACCACCGGAACATTTATCCACAAGATCTATTGGAACAATTGATCGAGGTCCAACACCAAGGAAACATGATGATGAGCGAGCTTCGAAAAGAAATCCAAACTTTCCGATCCGAGGTGGACTTCAAGTTGAAGTCATTATCAAACAGTGTCACCTACTACAACGAGAACCACGACACCAAAGTGAACAGGTTATACGATACCTTGAGGAAAGATCTCGACTACCATACAAGCAGGGTCATCGAGCTCGGCAACAATAATGGTAACCGACTGTCCATTGCAAGCTCCCGCTTTATGGATGCAAGAATCGGAAGCATACTGTCGCTGGAGGCAGCAGGAACAAACATCCAGTCCCACTTACACACAGAAAATTCAGCCCCCGAAAGTGGATCTCCAAGAGAAAGATACTTGCATTGACACATTTTTTTTGGATAAATGGTTGCAAAATATTATCACGATGCACTAAAAAGGAAACCGCAAAAGTTCCTTTTTTCTTTAGCTACCGATCCCGCTAAAAATGTTTGCATAACAACCTACACATGCTAGAAAGTTTTGCATGCAGGCTTACTATTATTTATTATGTATACTAGCAAAGAATACTCTTGAATGTATGCCGTACTAGCGAGCGTAGCCAATGCGAGCGCAGCGAGTTTCATTAAATAGTGCATGGATTGGTTGGTGATGTTGAGTGCACATGGATTGGGGGTGTTGATTTGTGCATAGAACGGCGTGCCATCGAATGGTGCATAGAACGGCGTGTCATCGAATATCTCATAGAACGGCGTGTCATCGAATATCTCATAGAACGGCGTGTCATCGAATATCTCATAGAACAGTGAATAGTTATACCTATTCGCAGCTAGTGCCATGATATATCCACACAAAGAAGTCAAACACTAGAGATGAACGAATTCATGATCTAGAGCATCCATGAATCTCAGGTTTTCATGAACCACATATTCCCCAAAAAAAACAGAAATGATTTAGAACTCACCAAGACAGCACTCAGTTGACGAATAAGAACAACCAAAACTACCCTTCATGGGGAGCAGTACTCTTATAGTTTTCCAAAACACAGTGTGCGCTACTGAGGACCACTTCAAAAACCACGATGGAGATATAACCAAGGGGAAGAAAACAATAGAGAAAGTAAAAAAAACCAGATTATTTGTGGGATGACTGTGTGTTTCCTGGGGGCTTTCACTCAGCCAAGGTGATTTAGTTGGCTGAATATGTATTACTAATAAATTGTGGGATTCTGATACGATTTCCAACAATACCGTTTAAGTCCGAACACACATAGTGCTACTTCCGAAGTGTATTAGGGGATGAGGTTTTTGGTGCTGGCGTGCATAACAGGCAGGATTAGCGGACTCACAGTCGAGAATCCAGGCCCAATGAGAGCACTCGAACCAATTTATAGTTCATTATTTGAGTACGCTATTGACGATATTAGGAGGGCTATTTGGGCACGTCATTGACGATATGAAAACAACTATATGAGGAACGGCTTTGAAGAATGCTTTTTTAGAATTGACTATTTGAGGGAACACTCATGGCAGATCGACAGTTCCGATTCATATTTTACTCCCTCAAAGCCTCTCCACTAATTTAAATCTTTATTGTATTGACTTCATTCAGTTGTAAACTTTTCTCCTTGAAAAATTTGTATTAAAAATACTATGGAAACTTCATTCTATGGAAAACTTTATTCATTTGAAACAATTGAAACTTCATTCTACTGAAAATCTCATTCTGTGGAAGCCTCATTCTATTAAAACTTCACTCTGTGGAAAGCTTCACATTATTCAAACTCTACGCTACTAAAAATCTCATTCTGTGGAAGCCTCATTCTATTAAAACTTCATTCTGTGGAAAGCTTCACATTATTCAAACTCTACGCTACTAAAAATTCATTCTATGGAAACTCTAGGGAAACTCTATTAAAATTATATTAAAACGTCATGGGCTTCATTCTATTAAAAGTCATTCTATGGGCTTCATTCTATGGAAACTCTATTAAAATTCTATGAAAAGTCAACCTTTTGTGAACTGATTTTCTCACTTTGGTGAAAACCATTATTTGTCAGCAATGACCAAGATCATTAATTTGAGATAACGAGAATACGCAAAACGAGTATCGGAAGCAACCAAGATATGTGGACAGAACGAGACCACTACAATGGACCACGAGTGCCCACGGGGAGTATTATACCGCGTGGGAATTTTGAACTCCCTAGTGGAGGCATTGGGCCAGCAGCGACTAGCGGACCAGGGGGACCGGGACAGTACAAACCACCGCCGGTGCGATTTGCCAAAGTGCAATTAATCATCTCGTTAATATTGGGACTTTCAGCCTTCCTCACGTTCTCGATACTACGAGTGAAGTATCCGAGGATCTATGTGGCGAACTTCAACTACGCAAACCAAAACTACCTTCATTCGTCTCTGCGGCAGAAGCTTCCCAGGATCCCGTCACGGTCGCTTTTTGGCTGGATCCCTGTGGTGTACCGAATAAGCGAACAGCAGGTATTGGACTATGCCGGCTTGGATGCGGTTGTGTTCTTAGGCTTTTTCAAAATGTGTATAAAGACGTTGCTTGTGTGTATGGTATTCACTATCACCATTATCCTGCCTATTAGATACAAGTACACAGGACGTTTAGACCAGGACTACCCGAGCGACGACGATAGTGACGACGAGGAGTACACAAAGAGGTTTCTACGCTTTTTGGGTGATTATTCGGGATCAGAGTACCAAAGCTACTTGTGGACATACACTGTATTCACCTATGTATTCACGTTTGTAGTGGGATACTTTTTGTTTAAGCAAACAATCACAATTATCCAGATGCGCCAGTCGTATTTGGGGAAGCAAAACTCCATCACCGACCGCACCATCAAACTCTCTGGTATTCCTCCCATGTTGCGTGACGAGGAGGACTTGAAGAGGCACATCAACAGTTTGGGCATTGGCGAGGTGGATAAGATTATCGTGGTGAAGGAGTGGTTTGAGTTGAACAAGCTCTTTGAAGAGCGAAAAAGCATTCTCCGTAAGCTCGAAGTGTACTGGGTCGAGTATTTGTCGAAAAGTGGCATCATAAACAAGCGGGACTTGCTTTCGACGAGTCTCGACCATGCGGAGACTCTAGGAATGGACATTTGTGCACATTCACACTATAATTCACACTATAGAGATTCGGATAGCGATTCAAGTATACAGAGGTCCAACGAGTCGCATGATTCGCATGATTCGCATGATTCGCATGATTCGCAAGAGTCGCATGATTCGCAAGAGTCGCAAGAGTCGCAAAAGTCGAGTATTGCAGACCAAATTTCCAAGTTTATCGAAGAAGAACCCGTTGCAGGTCCGATAATACGTACTGGGTTTTTCGGGCTCTGGGGCCCCCAGGTGAACGCCATAAAGTACTACACAGAAACCTTGGCCCAAATCGACGAGGAGATTATACGTGCGAGGAAACGCGAGTTCCCAGCCACCTCGACAGCGTTCATCACGATGAAGTCTGTGGCCCAAGCTCAGATGATTGCACAGGCGGTTTTAGATCCGAAGGTGAACCATCTCATCACCAACCTTGCACCGGCACCGCACGATGTGCGGTGGGAAAACTTGTGTCTTTCTAGACCCGAACGTAACACACGTATCGTCATTGTCACCACGTTGATTGGTATCGTGAGTTTGCTCTTGGTGATCCCCGTGGGTTACTTGGCCTCCTTCTTGGATACCAAGATGATTATGCGTTTCTGGCCCCGTCTAGGCGAGTTCCTCAAAACAAACAGATTGGCCGAGGCATTAATAACTCGTCTCTTACCCACGTACTTGTTCACCATCCTCAATATGATCGTGCCCTTCTTTTACATTTGGATATCGAAGAAACAGGGCTACACGTCGCATAGCGACGAGGAGTTGTCACTGGTGCTGAAAAACTTCTTTTATATCTTTGTTAACTTGTTCTTGGTGTTCACCTTGTTTGGAACCGCTCTGTTGAGTGAGACGACAAAGATCGCAGCTCAGTTGGCCCAGTCCCTAAGAGACCTCTCCTTGTTTTACGTAGACTTGATCATTTTACAGGGCTTGGGTATCTTCCCTTACAAACTACTTTTATTGGGTAACCTTATCTTGTTTCCACTATCAACGTGGTTCTGGTGTAAAACACCACGCGATCAGCTCCGTCTATGCAAACCACCAGTATTCAACTTTGGATTGCAACTCCCACAACCAATCTTGATCTTCATCATCACTATAGTATACTCAGTCATGTCAACAAAAATCCTAAGTGCTGGCTTGGTCTACTTCACCATCGGCTTCTTTGTTTGCAAATACCAATTGTTGTATGCCTGTGTTCACCCACCACACTCAACAGGTAAAGTATGGCCTTTGGTGTTTAGGAGAATCGTACTTGGACTTTGGATCTTCCAATTGACTATGGTGGGCACCTTGGTCTTGCAAAAGGCTTTCATCTGCGCTTCCTTCCTCGCACCCTTACCTTTGATCACTTTGGTCCTGCTTTGGGTCTTCCAGAATAATTATATCCCATTGTCGATATTCATTGCTCTTCGCTCAATAGACAATAACCACACTCCCGTGGATATAGAAAACGGCGACACCCCAACTACATTGGACGAGAGACGCGAGTTAAACAAAACTTATGACTTTCCGTTGTTGGTGGAGAATTTGGAAGGGCCATTGATCGCTTTGGATGGCGAGGACGTGGTTATGATGGGCAAAAACGGAATCACAATAAAAAAGGCAGACTCTTTTGATAAGTGGGATTATTAATATAGGACATATAATGTGTTGATTTCATGTAGCGTTTAATATGACTTGTGTTTGGCATTGTTATTCTTCCCAGTTTTGTAACCCCGTTTGAAGATACCGTGCTTAATTATATGAGTTTGTTATTCAGTTGATATTCCGATTTGTTATTCCAATTTGTTATTCCAATTTGTTATTCCAATTTGTTATTCCAATTTGTTATTCCAATTTGTTATTCAGTTGATATTCTGGTTATTCAGTTGATATTCTGGTTATTCAGTTGATATTCTGGTTATTCAGTTGATATTCTGGTTATTCAGTTGATATTCAGAGATGAAATTCTGAGTTAAGCTGCACCTTATAGAAGTTGATCTCTATGCGAGGATTAATAGTGTATAGGATAACCCAAGTAGAACCAGGTTGAGATTGCCTGAATAATCATTAATTCTTGGTATACTTCAACAAACCAAACACCCCATCGATCAAAACAGCCACGCTATGCCTTATACACATCCATTCGTCAGTCAACAAAAGACCCAAGTCCATTCCCGAGACCATCCAAATGAGCACACTCATGATAAGTTTCAGAATAAGTAACTTGACGAGCACCAGGACGAGGACTACCAGGGTGATAAGCAACCATGAGCGGAAAGAAACCAACCGAAGTGCCTCGATGGTGGCCAATACGGCCACCAGGTTGATCAACCACGAGGAGGTTGCAGCCGAGTCGTAGGGCCAGATGTGCATCAAGATAGGGAACAACTTGATAGAGGATGCAACCATGACGGTGGTGAGAAGCACAGCAGTGTGGTACCCAAAGGAATATCGCAGGGCAAGATTTGTATTGGGTTTGGTACCCCATCCTAAAAAGCGCCTGAACATTAGCTGGATCACGATGTTATACACCGCCTGTTCGAGAAACAGACTCAACAAGAAGTAACTATACTGCAGGATCAATTGCCCTTTCAAGATGTAGGAAACAGCTTTGGTGTGTACGGACTGTTTCTCTTCGCGTGCCCAGTTGAGGTACACGTCAAAGAGAATCAGCAAGAGACACATTCGCACCAACAGTTTGTATCTAACGATAAAGGAACCGCCTGGGTTGTGTGGGTCACTTGTGGGAATCGTGCACGGATCCCGCGTCATCTCGGCTTCCGTCCTGTTGTATGCCAAATGGCGATAGGCAGTGCCTTTCAAGAGAAATATATCCAACGAGAGAATCACGTTATCGTACTCAATATACTTGTCTGCAACATTACCACACGAGGGACACACCGTGAGTCGGGTGTACTCCTTGTGTTTGGTGTATAGCCGCTCGATCCCTCCATTACAGCATTCAATACAAATCATGGCTTTTTTCTTTCAATGTTCAATACAGAACTTGATTTGCGTACTTACTGTATTTCGATGGAACAGAATACATAGAGACTCAGATGTGAACAGATTATCGAGAAGTGTCGTATTAAGAAGTGAGCAGATTATAGAGAAGTGTCGTATTAAGAAGTGAACAGATTATAGAGAAGTGTAACATTCAGACATGAACATATTACCAGTATTGGTATTAATAAATCAACAGTTTATAGAGAAATAAATAACCACAAGTGTAGTATCACAAGAAGTACTATGTAGAAATATTTTCATTAATTCCACTCATTAAGCCTTGTATTTTAGAAGGAAGCATTCTATTCAAGTATTCTTAAAGTGTATAAAAAACTGTAAATACTTACACATTATTGTAACAGCATTAAAAAGTATACTTAGAAGTTTGTTCTTGTATCGCAATTGTGGTATGAAGTTCTGTCTTTTATAAAGTATCATACTTATATAGTCATATTCAGAAATCAGAGCTTATGATTGTCAAGTTTCGAATTCAAGACGAATTCATCAAATATCCTACGAATCTATAAGAAAGATTAAAATTCCTAGTGCAAATTCAACAAGTACTCAGATATTCTCACCTAAATGGTCTATTAGAATTTCCCAATCGAACTGTAACAACGAGTCTACACTATGGATCAATTACTTGACTTTACACTCGAAATTAGCCAGATTTGAAAACAACATGAGACAAAATTTCTCTGATGTTAACAAGACTCTATTCATGTAAGTTGTCTCTCAATGTTGAAGACATATCCTTCAGTTGGTGTTCATTCTAGTTTTTACTGATCGAAAATAAGCTGGCCGTATCGATATTTCTACAGCATTCAAATGGAGACTCTTGAACAGTGAATTATTCTTTTCCGGACTCTCAGTTTGAGTGATATCAAAGCTTCTGTGAACATGACAGATAGCCCAATATGGAACCACAATCTGAAAACCCATTTAATGGATTATCAAGCAGTAAGTCACATTACTGTATTCATTGGTATGACGAAAAAGATGTCAATATCACTAGAACAATCAAGTATTTCAAAAATTCTGAAATATTCAATCCAATTAGATGCTAAATATTCTATAGTATACAATATACGTACATGTGAACCAAGAATCATATCACAACTCGTCTACTTTCTAAGCTTAATATTTGATATATTTATTTAAGAGCAAAACAATCACAGGATGTTTACAAACATTTTAAGTAAAAACAGCTGGAGCAAGAGATATCTTGTGATCGTCAATATCATACACAGCGTATACCGACCTTAAGAAGTTATCACCTAGAGTAGATAAAGGAACTGGATAATCAAGGGAAGGATGTGAGTACCCTAAGCCCAAATAGTATCCTGGTATAGATCACCATCAGGGTTAACATTCGGGATTGCAAAATTTGAGTATGGGACTGATATTTCGGTTCCTTTGAAGTGGAATGTCAAAGACCCAGAGGGAAGTGGGTCTTCAACCATGTGTAAACCATTTTGACTGCGAACATTTGTATAAGCCTTTAATATCTCGTCAAGATGCGGCTTTGGCAAATACGAAATGGTAGAACCTGTGTCGAAACCGACGATATAATTTGCTTTCAAATCCAAGCCTCCATTACCTGAAATACCTTTTAATACAACTGCATAATTGTTACCAGGAACAAATGGAATATGTACCAATTCACCAGTATACTTGGTCGAGTCTATGCCTCCAAAAATAACAGAACCAGAAGTAGCATTAGCATCGTTCAAATAAATCGAAAAATAGTTCTTTGAGATGTAACCTCTATCTTTCAAAATATAGGGAATTGTAGGATACAGCCAATTTTGAGTCCTCAAACTAAATTGTCGGTCTCTGATTCCAAGTCCAAGAATACCAATAGATGTTGTCGAATAGTTAGTGACAGCTAAAGTTGTATTTTTGAGCTCAATACCAGCAACTTCGACGTCATCTTCATAAAAACTACCCAATGCTGAACCTCCATCAGCGTAAACTATGCCAAATGGTCTATGTATATTGATGTTAGAAGTTGAAGAACTAATATTATACACACCAGAACGTTCACAAGACATAATGACGTTAGTATGTTGACAATAGCCTCCTTTCCCTAGAACAAAGAAATCTGCACTACCAGTATCAAGAACAAGATTGACTTTAGTCTTCAGGGTACCAATTGCTAAAGTAGTAGTATAGTATATCCTTTGATAATCTAATGGAGACTCGATGAGATTATCGTCTCTTCCTTGGTTTTTATTACCTTATGGGATAGGCGCACTCTTTACATCAAAGTCTAATTTTATTCCCCCTCCATAGTAGTTATCTTTCTGTATTGAATCAAGCTGAAAAGCGAGAATTCTTGTTAAAAATGTCAAGAAGAAGATTTTTTTGATTAATACCATTCTCTGCTGTATATATCATCACTAGAAATACAATCATTTTATAGTAATCCTGAAAACCAAATAGTAAGGGAGAGAGTTTGAAAATAAAATTAAAGATAGTGGTTAAAGATGGCTTTGGTTTCTGAAGAACGTATCAGTATTAATTCTTCTTTTACTTCTGAAACTAAATCTTGTTTTCGGATTATCAAGTGTTGCTAAACAATCAATTTGCTTATTAATTTGCAACAAGTTGATTTTCAGGGTTGAGTTCTGATTCTAAGAAGGAGTATAATTTCACAAAGTCAAAAGTGTTTTGCCGTATTTCAAGTTGTATAGCAAAGGGGTGGAATAAATCATTCGATTTAATATACATATTATTGTTATTTTTTATGATCATATAAATCATATAAGGGATTTGAAATATGCGTGCCATAAATTGAACTTTGTAAATTGAACAATTTGGAAATGATTCTACTCTGTTTTTTTCTATTTCCTTCGCAGGAAGATTATGTCTGGCGTATTCGGATTTTAGATAGCTGTGGTCTTTTGCAATGAAATCATTTCTTTCTTAGTTCTAAGTAGCCTGAAATATTATTTTTTGGATACCTGAGGATAGAATGAAATTCCTTGTGTCCCCGGTTATACCTGTGAAGGGGCAGAAAACTCCAATATTAGAGACCTAGATTCTAATTCAAGATATCTAGACGTGTGAACTAGAAGGGTCATAAAGAAGAGCCATATGAATGCTTCAATATCTATTTCTAAACCAGTTTCTGCTGTTCTACTTAAAATAACCAAGTTTTGAAATATATTTTCTGTCTTTTATTGTTGTGTAGTTTTTAGATTTATTTTCTTTGGCATCAGTTTTGATTTTGCACCCACGAACATTTGCAGCAAGTGTGGTTCTTCAGACGATGATATAATTGAAGATTTGATCTTAACGACAATTTTAATGATCCCTTTACAAGACAGTCCTACTATGTATCATTATATTATAAATGTACTTATCCTTTGTTATCTTATGATGGAAACTTCTTCAGTTTCTGCTGCTGCATATTCCAATGCTACTGCCATCACCACTATTACCCTTTTTTCTTACACCAACATTTGCCCAGAATCAATGCACCTATCTCTTACTACTTGTAATGAGGAGAAGTGTACCGAGACAAGCCACTGTCACTGAACGAACCACTGTTGTTAGACTTGGATTGATCCAGCCACCTACACAACTGTATGCGACAAGATAACACTATAGAATGCGAAGAACGTGAACAATCAAAACTAACCCCAGATTATTAACCATGATACAGAACACGAAATATCTAGAATTTAGAAATGATTTATAAAACATCTAACCGAGTATGTCAACAAGAGTATAGTAAAAGTCCTAGAAAAGATCTTTACGAAACGAGACGGAAATTGCAGTAAATGTATTAGTTAACGTAAGGTCATTAAGGGGAGAGAATAATAGCTATAAACTGCCCACCGGAATAGTTGTGAATGTGGGCATTTCTATATCGAAGTCTGAAAAGGTTTCTGTGAAGAGGCTGGGGTGATAACAGGAAACTCTACATAGTGGAAGAATCAAGTTTATCACAAACCACACCAGCCGATACTTCTTTGATTCAGCGGCGAATACTCAAACGTCAAAATATTATTAACGCCTAAACACGAAGAGCTCTTGGAGGAGGTATTTCCGGAATGCTTCCCAATATAAACGTGTTTTGGAATGCCTCAACGATCTTAGGATCGATTTCAGACACATCCTCTTGGCTAGCCAGCGACGAGCCGCCAAAGGGAGTGTTACCCGAGTTACCAAAGCCATTACTAAATGCAGGTTTAGAGTTACCTGAATTGGAATTTGCAGTTCCGAATGGGCTGGCTGAAGCGATAGTGCTATTAGAGTTTGCAGAACCAAATGGATTAGCTGTGCCGAATGGACTTGCGGTAGAAGCGGTTCCAAATGGACCAGTGGTAGAGGCACTATTGCCAAACGGACTAGCGGTAGAAGTGGTAGAGGCACTATTGCCAAACGGACTAGCGGTAGAAGTGGTGGAGGCATTATTACCAAAAGTACTGGCAGTGGAAGAGGCAGTTCCAAATGGACCAGTGGAAGAGGCAGCTCCAAACGGACCAGCAGTAGAGGCACTATTACCAAACGGACTTGCGGTAGAAGTGGTATTTGCAGCTCCAAATGAACTAGCAGTCGAAGCGGCACCAATAGGGCTTGGATTAGAATTGGAACCAAACGGTTTAACAGTAGAATTTGCAGTTCCAAACGGACTTGAGGAGGAAGCGAAGGCACTCGAGTTATTTGAAGCACCAAATGCATTGGGTTTGTTATTCTGAGAGCCGAAACCACTCGAACCGAAACCACTCGTACCAAACCCAGTTACATTGGATGCAGATGCACCGAAAGGATTATCAGACTTTGATGTGAATGCGTTACCATTTGAAGCACTTCCAAAGGGGGAGCTTGTGGGCCCTGTACCGAATCCAGACAGGCTCCCCGAAGAGAACCCTGTTTTTCCGAAAGCATTTGAATCTGTTTTGCCAAAGGCATTTGAGTTTGAACCAAAAGCACTACTAGAATTTCCGAATGCACCACCAGAACTCCCAAAGGCACCACCAGAATTTGCGTTTCCAAAGGCACCAGAGGAATTTGCGTTTCCAAAGGCACCAGAGGAATTTGCGTTTCCAAAAGCACCACCAGAATTTGCGTTTCCAAAGGCACCACCAGAATTTGCGTTTCCAAAGGCACCAGAGGAATTCATGCCTTGGTTTCCAAAAGCACCACCAGGTTTCAGACTACCGAAGGAAGCGTTACCGAAGCCTGAGGACCCAAACCCACTCGAACCCCCACCAAAACCAGATGAACTTCCATTCCCAAACCCAGCTGTTCCAAAACCTTGTTTGTTTGAGTTGAATGCCCCAGAGCCATTGCTATTAAACCCAGAGCTTCCAAAACCGTTATTGTTCCCGGAGTTTCCATTCTCAACGTGCAAGTTCCGACATCGGTTTCCGAACTTACATCCTTTGGCGGTGTTGTAGAATTTACACACCTGTTGTGACATTGCGATGACGTTGGTTTTGATTTTGAACAAATCTTGTGCGGTTAGGGAAATCGAAATTCTAATGGAAAATTAAAAGTGCTAGTGCAAAAATCGAAAGAACTAGGGAAAAATTAGGAAGAGATTAGCGAGAAATAGTGAAGAACATAGTGAGCATCAGAGATAAAACAGCCATTAATTTGTGAGAGATTAGCGTGGCCACTGATTAGTGAGGGATTATTGTGATCGCTGATTAGTGCGACCGAAATAGTGAACAATCGAGAGTGAGAAAGATCATTGGGCTTGAGAGATTGATTGAGATAGGAGCTGCAATAGGGAGAAGAGAGATTTTTGGGCGTTAAATATATTAGCGAGGGTTAGATAACGGCGAAAATAACTAATTGTGGGTAGTAGGCGGGTTAGCGATTAGTGGGTGAGCTCAGAGAATTTAGCGAAAGATACCGCGACTCATATAATCTTAATTTATACAATGTTATATGGCACTAAAGTATGTTCATTTGGAGTGTATAGTGGTTCATGAGAGTTCTTATTGTTTTGAGAGAAGCGATCAGTTCGCGATAATAGTGAGAACGGATAGTGTGATAGTGACAGTGTAATTTTTAATCAGTTAATCGCCAGAACCGTTATACAGAGAAAGTTAACGTGGCTCCTATCAGACATAAATATAAACCAGTGGTCTAATGGCTAAGCGGAATATATCAATCTTATTAGTAGATGTTAACGAGTGATAAGAGTATGATGACAGTTAGGACTATAGTAACAGTTAGATTATATTAACAGTTAGATTATATTAACAGTTAGATTATATTAAGAGTTAAGACTATATTAACAGTTAAGACTATATTAACAGTGAAGACTATAGTAACAGTTAAGATCACGATAACAGTGAATACGAATACGTTTATAGTTAATAATATTACGATAACAGTGAATAAGACTTATCAATGAACTAGACTTATCAGTGAATAAGAATAGAACAGTGAACAAGACTTATCAGTATATAAGAATAGAACAGTGAACAAGACTTATCAGTATATAAGAATAGAACAGTGAACAAGACTTATCAGTGAATATTCTTATTCACTGATCAGTAATAGTGGGTAGTACGGGTACCATTCAACTCGCTTTGCTCGTTGAATGATAGACGTTACAAGAATCAACCATACGCTCTAATCAATGCAGAACACGTTTGTCGCAATTTTACGGATTCACGAGCAGCCACCGAAAAGGCATGCTTATATAGCAGGATAATCTCCTGGAGGACAGCGTCCTCCAGAGCACCCCCCTCTACGATCTCCTGCAATTTACTATCCAACTGCCTGCGAAGGAACGGTTTCGACAAGGAGACGTTATTGAAATCAAGCAGATCAAGGCCTTCGATCAAGCCCATGCCCAAAGGAGTGGGGAGAAGATATTCGACCGAAGCCTGCTTCAGTTTAGCGATATAGTTTCTCAGGGTGACTTTTTCGATATGTTCCGCGATCGTGGCATCTGTGCCAATGCCATTTGCATCCATTAGAGCGATCAATTCTGTTTCTGTCATGTGCCTAGGGGGGCTTGTTTTGCCCTCTTTCATCTGTCCGCTTGATACCTTTATCATTTCGCCCGTTGTGAATTGAGGCAATTCCTTGGAGGACTCCCACTTTCTGTAGATAAAGATATCCAAGTAGTTACGTTCAAGCACCATGAGTCCCGAAGCGACGAACTCCTCTTGCCCCCACTGTAGGGTGGCTGTGGTTTGCTGGCCGACCGCGTCTTTAGAGCAGCAAGCCAAAAACCGGCGTACAACGTACTCATACACCTTTTTCATATCTGCAGTATCGAGGGAATTCAATTCGACATAATTGACTGGGTGGATAGCCGGGTGGGCTTTATCGTCGTGGTTACCCCCTCGCGGACGCTCGAACTGTCCTGTCAGTGGGTCTGCCAACGTGGACGCATAGCGGCCCCAACGTGCGTCGTTGTTATGCTTGGATATAATGCCTTGGAAATCCATCGTACTGGGGAACTTGTTTGTTTCTGTTCTCGGGTACAGAATGTAGCCCTTGTTATACAACTTTTCAGCAGCATCCAAGGCCTGCTTTGCACTCATCTTGAACACCCTGGAACACTCCTTCTGTAACTCCACAGTTGTAAGCGGGAGTGGTTTGTAGTTTGATGTGCGCTTCAGCTCCAATCTAACCACTTTGGCATGATCTTGTTCAAGACACTCCTGGTATAGAAGAAACACAAACGTCTTATCAAAGAGATGATTCCGTGTCCAGTTGAACAGAACCTTTTGCTTTTGCAGTTGTTGGTTTTCCTTTTTGATATCGAGGGTGATGTACCAAAAGGGTTCAGGTTCAAAGTTGCGCACTCTCTTGTATCGATCCACGATAAACCCAAGGGTAGGAAACTGGCATGTTCCATACGATACCACGTCCTTGGGGCCCACAATCTGCAGCTGTTTCAACATATCCGTGAAGAGTCTTGTAAAGCTTGTTCCTACTTTAAAATCGATCGCAATACGGCACCCAACTGCTTTCACTGCGCGTAGATCGAGCTTGGACGGATTGCGTGCAGCCAGTAAGATGTGTTGCTTTTCCAAATGGGAGAACTTGGCTCTCCAGATCAGTTCTATCTCCAATCGAGGGTTACCCTTGCTTGCAGCCTGGAAGATTTCATAGCCAATGTACTCTCCTTCTCTATCGCAATCGGTCCAGATAAACAACTGGTCTGCCGTACGTGCTTCCGCGGTGATATTGTTGCTAACTTCTTTCTGCACTATGATATCTACCAAAGGAGCATCCAAGAGCTTCCCCGCGGAGCATTGGCCCCATTTATATCCGTTTGGTGGGTACTCAATGCCCATGAGATGCCCGAGCACCAGTGTCATCGTCACCTGGCACACCCCGTAGTTGGGGAAATTAAAGGTGAAGTCGTAGTTCATATTGTACTTGGACGGACCCTTGCGTGCGTTCGTGCGCCCGCCACCGAGAATGTTAGATACCTCTTTGGCTATCGACGGCTTCTCCGCAACGCATAGTATTCTCATGTCGCGTGTATTTTATTTACTTTGATTTGGCTTATGTAAGAACGTGATGACCTGATACAGTGCATCACTACAACATGAACATAGTGAAAAGGATACGAAAGGATCAAAGAATGATGAGGATATCCATACTGAGGATATTCAAGAATAACAAGGCTAGTGAAGAATGGATGTCCATACTGAGGATATTCAAGAATAACAAGGCAAGTGAAGAAATACCCATACTGAGGATATTCAAGAATAACAAGGCTAGTGAAGAATGATGAGGATATTAAAGAATAGTAAAGAATAATCAAAGCATAACAAAGAACAGAATATCAGAACAGAATAACCAAAGAATATCAGACAAACCATACCACCAACAGTATGTTAGTCGTTCGGTATAGTCACATTGTTTCGCTGAGAAGCACTAATTGGAGAGTTTCAATCACTTAAGGTTACGTTGTCATGTCCTATGGGATTCCCGCTAATCAGTTCGTGCTTTCTACGTGCTTCCTCTCTGCTGCTCTGCAGTTTTTCTATGTACTTATTGGTGTAGTTGATTAGTTAATTAGCTAATTGGTGTAGTTGATAGCTAATTGGTGTAGTTGATAGCTAATTGGTGTAGTTGATAGCTAATTGGTGTAGTTGATAGCTAATTGGTGTAGTTGATAGCTAATTGGTGTAGTTGATAGCTAACTGGTGTAGTTGATAGCTAATTGGTGTAGTTGATAGCTAATTGGTGTAGTTGATAGCTAATTGGTGTAGTTGATAGCTAATTGGTGTAGTTGATTAGTTAATTAATTATTGAAGTCAATTAGTTATTAGTTGATGTAGTTGATGGTCTAGCACCATTGTGATACTGTTCCAGGTTTCTATGTTGATTTGACAGTGCTGATAATTCCGCTAGTTCTTTAGTTCTTAGTACTGTAGTTCTGAGTTGTACGAAGCCATAGGCCGCGCAATGCCTGCTAGTCTGGCTTTGTTGAGCAATTGATTTTCTCCTTAAAAAAAAAAGGATGCTGCACAACGATAATGGGATCTTTGAGTCTGTAAACCTACAGTCGACGGTAATTGTAGGCAAGAGACGAGGAATCGACTCAGAGAGTCTGGGAATGGAGGATGTAGAAGAGGAAGATGAGGATGTGTACGAAGACGACGAAGAAGATCCCACAGAACTCTTGCTTTACACTGGAGAGAATCAGCCGCTGAAGATAAGCAACAAGATCCCTGAAAACGAGTTCTTCCTGAACCCATCCAAGATTCTCTCTGGAGAGGATTCGTCTGTGATCGAACCGGAACAAACACATCGAATAGCTGAAACGAAGGAGTCATTATACAAGACAATTCGGTTCCCTCAACCCCAGAAAGAACACACCAAAGATAACGAAGATTCACCGTTACAATTCCTAACAAATAAAAACACCGTGCTATTCAAGGAAATAAAGCATAACATTGCAATTCATGGCCGGTTTCTCCAGACTGGCGATGACAACTTGGGTAAAGTTAGAGAGATGATTTCTCAGAACATTGAGCAAATCTCGGAAAACTACTATGCTCTTAATGAAATCTACTCCAAGGAGATCGCAAGCACCGAGGAACTTTTCCACACTTTTGATCTCTGGGAACAGCGGAGAAACCTTCTTTTAAACAAAATACAGCTGATCAAGAACCCACACAAGAATAAACATGGTTTGAAACTCGCTGGGTTGTTGGACGAATCCAAGCTTGTGGACACTGAAATATCAGATCTAGAAGCAAAATTGCTTAATCTCCGGGCAAAGAAGGCTGTTTTGAATAAGGAGATTGAAACAACTAGTTCGGTGCTTGAGAGTAAATCCGCAAAGTATGTGGAGATGTTTAAGGCGTTGGAAAAACAGGGAAAAGAATCCATCGTTTCCTACTTGATCAACGATAAAACGGCGGACGTGGACCGTTTTATTGTTCTGGTCCCCGTGGACGTGACCTTTATGGGTGAATATACCAAAACTCCCCAGAATCCCACAAATCTCCAGAATGAAAATAAACCATCGAAAACTCAATCTCACATGGGCATGAAACCATACGCGGTTTCTGATAACGCTAAGTCGAATTCAAACGCACACATGCAGTCAAATCCAGGTAACCAAATGGGTGCTCCACAGAAACAGAACATAGGAATACAGCCATTTGTAATTCCCGAAGAACCAAAAGTTCTTGATCGTGAGAATTACCATCATGGCCATGGTCCATCTGCATTTGATGAGGGATACGTGAAAGGTGCCGAACTGTCTGAAAAGGTATTATATCGTATCAAAGATATCATTCTTCGATTGAGAAAGTCGTTTGCCAATCAACACCAAAACCGTCCAGCGTTGAAAACCAGAGGAGTTGACGACGCAGACAATACTATTCATGAAAAAATCAATTTGGAGCCTATAGTCCAGCTTCTTGATCATAAGATTAGTGCCTTGAGTGATTTGGTACTACACGCATCGACAAAAGCCACCATATATCACCAATACGGAACATTATGGAAGGATATTATCAATGGCATTGATAGCCAAGAAGATAAGCTACACGAGCTTATGACTGAGTCGAGGCCTGTACTCAGTGACCAAATGAGCCTGCCTGTAGTCAAAATTCTTACAGCTACACTAGAACAAATCAAGCTATGTATCGACAGCTTGCTAATGTACCAATCGACACTTTCAAGTGACTTTTTGTTTGGATCCAGTAACCCACTCTATCAGGCCTTGGTCAATGAAATATCGGGTATTGTTTCTGCCATCAGGATGTTCCTGGAGAATATCCCGTTGACCGAACTGACGCCAATCCTACGGGAATTTGTTGAGTTAGGCTTCAAAGAATCCGATATGTACCAGGAGCAACAACATGCTCCTATGGAATCTACAAGAACTGTCTCTACAAGTGAGCCCGCTGATACAAAAACAAGAACTACAGCAAGGGTTTCTCGTTCACCAGTTGTTTCATCGTTGAATAAACCAATGAAAACTCAAGCTACCACTAGCACGTCTTTTTTAAGCGGATCCGGCTCAAGAGTGCATTCAGCTAGTTTTGTTAACAACTCTGCTTCCGGGGTTCCTTCGGCTGGTTACGATTATGCTTCTGGAGTGCCTTCCACGGATTACCATGCTGCTTCCAAGACACACACACAGGGCTCACCTTGGAACATACCGGGACAGACTTCTAAAATGAAGAAAGATGATTAGATTACCAGATCGGTTATACTTTAATGCATAGATAAATATTCCGTCAAAACTATGTAGATTCTAGTTTGTAAATACTTCTTGCCCAGTTTATACCTTGAGATTACTATGGTTATCTACCTTTGGGTCTTCTGGATGGGATGAACATGCTATTCCCTCCGCCCCGTTTCTTTTGCCCAAAGCCACCACGACTAACGTGTGGGCCGCGTGGTGGCAAGACCCCACTATTAGTGACAGCGGCCCCATTGTTCCTGAATCGATCAATGTTGGGTTCTGAACCGTTTGGTGCCGTTCCGTTGTTTCTGTAGCGGTCAAAGTTGGGTGCAGAGCTTTCGTTATTTCTGTAATTGTCGTAAGTTGCAGAGGGTATGTTACCTGAAGCACTGGCCGTCATCAGATTATTGTTGTTGCTGTAATTGCTATAATTGTTATTGCTGTTATTGCTATAATTGTTATAACTATTGTTATGATTGGTGTAGCTCTGTTTACTAATGTCTCTCGCAGGTTCCTTCGGGGGACCAGAATTGGCAATATATGGCTTTTTCTTTAATGATTTCTTGATGAAACCAGAATTGGTTGCAGTATGATTATTATTGAAGATGACGCTTCTTTCTTCTGAAGGAGTGCTCAGAGTTTTAAGCTTTTTGGGATGAGGATCTGAAGGAGCACCTGTACGCTTTTCACCATAATGGTATCCACCTGAGTGTTTTGAACTGTGTGGATCGTGTTTGATATCATCACTGTTCTTTCTGGAGAGTGATTTTTCACTTTCTGTCATTGGACTTTGAGGCTTTGAACTTGCAGTCTTTTCATTAGAATTATCTGGTTGCAACTCTGCGTTTTCAAGATTAGGCGAAGATTTCTTTTCAGAGGCTGACTCACTTGTGGTTTCAGGCTTTTTGGTAACCTCCTCCACTTGATCACTGGAATATATTTCAGTAGGCTTAGCTCTGTGTTCAAACCCATTCAAAAATCCAGGATATGCTTTAGTAATACAGTGTCTATTTTCGGCATCAGTTAAAAGTCTTTTCCAAACTTTATTTCTCATTAACAGGTCTTTGTTACCCAAGATCCATAATGAAGTTCTTGCTCTTGTCAATGCCACATTCATACGACGAATATCACTTAAGAACCCCACATTACCAGATTCACTGGCACGGACACACGACATGATGATAATTTCCTTCTCTTGACCTTGAAACCCATCAACAGTGTTGAAATCAATTTCTGCCCAGATACCACGTCCATACTTACGGGCAAAAGTGTCCTTCAAGGTACGAATTTGTTCCTTATATGGCGAAATAATACCAACTCTACCTGCAAAGTCAGATTGTGGGAGAAGAGCCATAATCTTTTCAACCAATTCGAGGGCAACTTTGGCTTCTCCCACGTTGAAGAGCGATCTAGTTAACGTATTACGCTCGTGCCTACTCACAATGTCAAAGAACCTATATGGTGTGAGTGGAGCGATGGTGTGCCATGGCCGCTCATTCTTTGGACGCATACCAGGTCCATCCAGCAAACGCAGGTTATAGAACTCGGCACTAGGGAAACGGGAAATCAATGGGTGCATACGGTATTGGACATCTAACAAGTAGACCGATTGCGGGTTATTCTTTTGCATACGAACAAATAACGATTGTTCATAGTTATAACGGGCAGCAGCTTGCGATAAAACAGTTGGTGGCAATTGGTTTGGATCACCAACCATAACACACTTTTTGCAGCCATATCTCAACGGAATAATGGCCAGCAACTCCACACACTGGCATGCTTCATCAACAACCACCTGGTCGAACTTGATCAGAAGCTTGACCAAAAAGTCATGTGCAGAGCCTGAAAGTGTCAGACAGATGACTTGAGCACCGTTCAAAATACGTGCTTGAGCATTACGACGGTCGATTTCCCTAGTTCTATAGGCAATTGAAGCCTTTTCACGCTGGTCATCCAATTGTCTTGCAAGCTCACTACGTTTCTTATTGGTTTCACGAAGTTTTGCTTCCAATTCCATCATTTGCTCTGCGTTGAGTTTTGGGTTGGAAAGCTCGTTTCTAATCTTATCTCTTTCCTCGAGAAGCTTTGAATGTTCTGTGCGAAGAGCTGGATTGACAGACATGTTTTCTGTTTTTTTAGCTTGGAGTTCCTTTTCAACCAACTCTTCTAATGTTAAGTCTCTGACAGCGGCATTGACCGCATCACTTCTACCCAAACGAATAACCTTCAAAGGCATCATTTCACCCTTGTAGTTGCGTACACCTTCTCTTAAACGGAGAACCAATTCATCAACCGCCGCATTACTTGGAGCACAAATCAAAATCTTAGCCTTTGGAGTGGCGTCTGCCTTTTCATCGATCACAATGGCATTCTTATTGATTTGCTGAGATAAGGAGTATCCAACTATACCCAAAATGGTTTTGGTTTTACCGGTACCAGGAGGACCTTGGATCAACGAGAACCCATCGGTGCTGAATGATCCCACAATTGCCTTGGCCTGTGAATGGTTAACGTTATACAACTTCATTATTTCATCCGCTTCCTCTTTTTCTAACTCAAGTGGCTTATTTGGAGTGGCCTGAAGGATCTGTTCGCTCAAGTCATAATATTGGAGACCCTTCAAGGAAGTGTATTCTCTTTCAATCGTGACCATTTGCATCACACGCATACCTACGATAATCAGCTTGGGGGTCAATATACCCATCATTGGTCCCGATGGGTACACTCGTAAGGTGATATCACTGAAATCAGCATTGGCCAGCTTGATTTCTCGAACCTTTGCCAAGCAAGTGTTTACCTGAGTGCCCTTAAGTTCCCTTGCAAGGTCTTTAGCAGAATAGGCATTTCTAATCGAATCGTCCAAGTGTCCTAAAACAAGCAAGTCGGAGTCACCAATCTTACGTTCCTGTAAGACTGACTTCTTGACACTAGCGTATACATCAAAGAACCCATCAACACTGGTTCTACTACCCACAAGCAACTCGAAAGAGTCTTCCTCGATGGTGTTCTTAGCTGACTGGATACCCTGCCAGCATTCTAACATCAAGAGGGGCTCTGTGATTTTAATGTATTCCTTGTAGTCAGCATACTTGCTGGGGATAGGTTGGTAGATTTCTCTATCTTTGCTAGGGAACTCATCCGTAGAGTTATAGTTCCACTTTAAGATGTTGCTATAGAGTGGTTTCAAACTAACATTCAAACGGTTACGCATTCTTTCCTCTTCACGTCTTTGTTCTGCAATCTTTGAGTTTCTTCCCATTCCCGGTCTCAATATCGGACGACCGTTAATATCAACTTCGGTAATCTTGGCCTTTTTCTTTCGGTCCACAAACAAGTCCGAGTAGTCTGCATTTTCTTCATCGGAACCGGAGTCGGAGTCATCTTGCTTCTTCCGAAGACCATTAAGTGAACGACCAACAACAGTAGTTTGTTGTTTCCTGGGGTTGAATCCAGCAGGTCTTGCTGGTGCTGGTGGTGCAGAAGAAACAACTGGCTTCACTCTTGAGCTCTTGAGTTCATTACGAATTGCATCAAGACTCAGGGCTTTTAATTGCACTGGTGGTGGTGCTACTGGGGCTTCCTTTGTAACCACACCAAACCTAGACAAAGTCTGTTGTTTACCAATTTTGAGATTACTTGTTGCTGGATGAGTACTGACTGCCGGATGTGTAGGAGAGATGGAACGTTCTGGTTTCTTTTTGGCAGCCTGCGTCTCCACAACGATACGTTCAACCAATTCATCATCGTACTCTCTTGCCTTTGCAAGAATCTGCAATCTTTGGTTGTCGCTTAACTTGTTGTTGAACTTCTTTGCTTTGGCACCAAACCTAGCAAACGAGTCAATGAAATCATTATCGACTGCAAAATTAAAACTGCTAGCCAACTCGAAACCTTTGAATACCAAGTCAACACACAGGTTAAGCAAAGATGTTTCACCAAGACGTAACCACACAAGCACCAGTTTAAACGCATCCATAAATGTTCTTAGTTTACTTGTTTCAGCGCCGGTCTGACTAAGCTCATTGTCCAAGTCGATGGGACTATCAGAAGATTCCAATTGTACTATAATACGGTACGAATCAACCAAGGCATGACTGAGATCGAGGGTGTCTCTTGCAAATTCGATCAACTCTTCGAGGTGGAAAAAGGTGGCCCAGATTAAAGTCTTGACGTAAACCATATCCAAGAAAGCCCATGCATCAACCCAAAAGCTATTGAGTTGCGTTTTGAACTGAATGTACCTTTCTGAGTTAAGGACACCTTTCAAGGGGTCGAATAACGCTCTGGTTATATCCATAAGTAATCTGACAACCTTGGGACATGGCTCGTAAGAAGCCAATTCAACCAAGTCACGCAAGTTGGTATTGATTGCATTCAAAGTAGAGCCTAAGTTTGGACCACTAAAGAGTTCTTGAATGGCTTCAAAACGACCACCATCTCCAATGTCAAATACCTGGTACATTACATCCAAAGCCGCCTGACCAACCAATGGGGAGAATATACAAGACCAGATGTTAATCTGGCCCTGGGGCAGAGAAAAGATATTACGGAGAACAGTCGGTTCAGCTAACGATACTTTCTCTATCAAAGCGGCCAATTGGTCAAATATGAGTGTGACATTGGAATTGTGCTGTTTACGAGCATCCATGAGTTTCTTTGGTCTATCTGCATCGTTCTTTTGAGCATGGAACTTGATGCAACCCAGGACATTACGTAACAGTTCCAAAATGCTTTGAATGAGTTCTTGGTTAGAGTACACTGGTTTCGTTGTGAGCTCCTTCCAAAGTAGAGGGTATGTATCGTAAGAGGTTGGTTCTTTATTTTGATGAATAACCTTGGAGTTATGTGAGAGAAGGGTGAGATCGTATTGAAGAGCTCTAGCAATCAACTTAATTCCCACAGGATTTTCAAATGCAAACGATACGAGCATCTCTGCGTTTGATTCAAGCATAGCACGCAAAGTAGTCTTTTTGATGAGCGCAATGTAGAGCGAGTCCGTTGGTGCGCCACGCGGAATCTGGAAGGTTATAAGCAAGATGTCAAAAGCGAGTCTGATTAAGGCTTGAGATTTTGCAAGGTTTGTTGATTTTTGGCTGGCACCCACTTTCAAGAGGAATGTTGCCAATCTTGTGCCGGCTGTTTGCTGCTGCAGTTCACCCAACAGGTTTAAGAAGGTGATCATCCAATGTGTGATATCTGAAAAGCAGTACTCTTTTAATAAACCGGGTTCAAGAGGTGCTTTGATTATAAGGTTTGCGTATGCAGGGTTTGATACGAGGTCCAAGACGTTAGCAAAAGTGAATGGGGCAGTTAATTCCCAAAACTTGGAGCCCAATCTCAGCAAGAGTTTCTCCAAGATGGAGATCAATATTGGGAATGGTTCTGGGACCATTGACAAGATGCTATTTATGAGGACTCTCACCAATGGATAGAGATGGAGCTTTGTAAACTCGCTCATAAGGGTGATATCTGCCGGGGAATTGATTGTGTTGATGAACACGGCATTGTCAATTTTGTCAAGAACAAGGCCTGTGTTTAACCAGAATTTGAGACCAGCAGCACCACTAAAGTGTCTCCCGTCTTGGATTTTGTAGAAATGGACCGTCCATTCGTTGACCAAATTCGGAATTAGCGATTCCGAGGTAAACTTGTGCATGAGCGCCAACTGTTGTTCAGCCCAGAAACGGTGTTCAGACACACCTTCAAAGAGGGAGTATATTAATCCGGCAATGATAAGCTGCTGGGGCAGTTTGGATATTGGATCGAATATTTCGGGTGATGCTGAGATCAAGCGGGTGATGGCGGAATCCTCAACCGCCTGGAACGATTTATGGTACAAGTCCTTGATCTCCTTCTCATGTCTCAACAAGCTGGGACGACAAAGACAGGAGAGAACTGCGTTTGTAGGCGACTCAGACTGGAGTCCAGGAAGAATAACTGATGCAATTTGCCATTTGTTCACCACTTTCTCAAACTCTATAAACATCTTAGTGGATATCCCCATCAGCACGCTGATCGCCATCCGCCAATTGGCCATAGCAACCCCAAATTTGCAAATGCAACGAGGGCACTCACTCAAAGCCTTGGACATTACAGGCTTGTACTTATCCAACCATTTCAGCGATGTGAACGAAAAGAGCATCAAACAGTACTCGCTAATCTCAAAGGTGTATGGATCACAGAACCAGTGTCTACCCGTATGGTTTGTGTCCATAAAGTCCATACATCGCCTAATAAGCGCCATGTGCACGTCGTTATGTCCTTTCTGTCCATAGCACACTCGTATATCTCGCACCAATTCATCGTACCCTGTAGGCTTCTCCATAGTAGATGTGGTTCAAGTTTTTTTTTTAGGCCTCGTTTTATTGCGGCTTTGAGACGATGTTGATACAAAGGAACAAAAGGAACAAAACGATTGAGGTGATGACTTGATGAAAAATTTGTTTGGTTGCAAAGTTCCTCAGACACTTTTACATATATTCAGACTTCAATTACGGCAGTTGTTTGACATTTACTATCAATTTATATAATAAGACGTTTACTGAAAATTTATATGATATGGCCCTTACTGACAATATATATGATACGGGGAATGTTAGAGTGTATTTTGACTGTTCTTTTCTATTCATGCTTAATGAGGTTATTCCATAAACCTCATTATCCCAGAACAGGTCTATCCTTAGGGAGTTAATACTCACCTATACGAAAATGTATTCGGTTTGCCGTTGCTTGTTTCGCTAGATCTACATCCCATAGTCGGTCAATGTCCGCGAGCACAAAATTGGGAATTGGCTGCGATCGAACTTCTGTGTATGTTTCAAGTCTGGTTAACTATGATAATGACTAACAAATATAAAGCATTGATTCTTATCGATTTCGGTTGATTATTAAATACCTGTACCGTATATCCACTAATCATTGTACCGTTTATCTACTAATCACTGTACCGTATATCCACTAATTATTGTACCGTATATCTACTAATCATTGTACCGTATATCCACTAATCATTGTACCGTTTATCTACTAATCACTGTACCGTATATCCACTGATTATTGTACCGTTTATCTACTAATCACTGTACCGTATATCTACTAATCACTGTTAAAATATCAACACAACTGTGTCGTACACATATACTAGGATAGCTTCTAAACTTAGCTGAAGCAATCATCACGCAGTGCAACTGGAAGCGCTTGAGATGGATTACGTGTTAACTACCAAAGCTCGTTACTAACCACTGAGCGTATTAGGGAAGTTACAAGCGCCATTATGGAGTTGTTAATCAAAAAACATAATCAAAAAAAACAAAATAGTGTAATATAACCAGTTGAATAAATAGATTTAGCACATTTTAGTCTTTATGAAATTTCGCTGTTATCACATCTGTTTATTGTTCTAATGATAAATCTAGCCAGTATTAGTAATTATAACATTGAAGCCAGTTTTTGCACCCATTAAGGATTATTGATAAATTAAAAAGTAGCGATAACTCCAACGTAAACGTTAAAAGGAGAAGATCTAAAAACACATTTATAGATAAAGTGAAGCATAACCTGAAGAAATGTTCTTTTGTTTGGTTTGTTGCAAGCATGTTAAACACAAAACGAATACGCATCATCTAAAATGCCTACAGGAAAATGAAAAGTCGGTCCACGCCATTCCTGATCTATAAAACATGCCTATTTATAGAGGCTTGATCGTGTATGATATAATAATAAACATCATAGACTTTAAACTCTGTAACTGCATTAACAATAGTGACATACTTAAAAATATAAAAATTGATTATAGTACACGGAAAGAATATATAGTGACGTAGAGATGAAAATAATAAAACAGTTGGAAGAAAATGTGAAATAAGGATTAAATAAGGCTAGCAGATGCACTAACGGCTGTTGCGTCCCAGGTGGAAGAAACTTGTGTGGTAGATGCCAAAGTTTGAAGTGTAGTAGCTACTGTTACAGAGGCAGATTGTTCCAAAGAGGATACTGCAGATTGAATTGCCTCCAATGCAACAGGGAGGCCCTTTCCACCAGCAGCACCTGTGAGTCCACCAGCAGCACCTGTGAGTCCACCAGCAGCACCTGTGAGTCCACCAGCAGCACCTGTAAGTCCACCAACTGCACCTGTAAGTCCACCAGCTGCACCTGTGAGACCACCAGCTGCACCTGTGAGACCACTAGTAAGCCCTCCAACACTTCCAGTAAGGCCGTTTGTAATTCCTCCAACGCTTCCTGTGAGACCACCAACGGTATTGGTAAGTCCACCGAGTCCACTAGTGAGCCCACCTACACTCCCTGTGAGACCACTTGTAATACCCCCGAGACTCCCAAGAAGACCACTGAGCAAACCAGTAGGGAGTGAAAGAATACTCGAGAGAAGACCAGAGACCTCGCTGGTGAGACCACCAGTAATACCGCCAAGACTATTGGTAAGGCCACTGGTAAGGCCAGAAGCATCAAGACCATCACGAGGAATAAGACCTGCATTAGCTTCAGCTGTTAAGATAATTGCAATAGTAATAAGAGTGTTTGGGTTCATTTTGTAGACTGTTTAGTTGTAGATATTGGATATTAAAAGCTTATTCATGCTCTCTTTTATACTTCCTGATGATCATCTCCTGTTTGCGTGCTGAGTGTTCGTTTCATGTCAACTGGCAACCTTCTAAGTTTAATGAAATTGCTAGCCTGATCTAAGTGACCGGGACCAATTGATCATACTATAACAATCGATCTATTCTCTTTTGATTTGCTAACCAGCTCCAGCTGATTGTGACTATTTTTCGCAACAATGTTTCCTGAAATGGCATTTTGGAACAATATGATTCTTGAGATCAATAAAAATAAATGAAAAAGCATAGTGTTGTAGACTATTACCAATATACAACCTATTGGGGATTAGCTACCCAGCAACATCAGCCTCGGTAATGAAATTGAACAAGAAAATGTGCCAAATGTAAGCGGAAACACACCGAATCTAATGAATGGGTTCTAACTAGGACTATATTCAATGAATGCCTCAAAAACTAGTGAAGAGTCAACAAATGCTATTCAATAAGTAAATACTAATATGAAATTTAGTACTTCACTTTAATATAATTAATTAAAGATTTAATCCATAATCCAAGAGAACAATAAAACCGTAGCAAGGACACACCATACTAACAATTGTGCCATTGTAATATATATATATATATAACTTTGCTTCGTAATTCCTGAAAGGCTATCGGAGAAATGAAATACTTAGAAACTACAATTGATTGTTTGTTCATATATTATTAAACTTCCATGTATCTGGAGATCTCTCCAATGCAACTAATTTATCCGAATGCAGTAATCTGGATTATAATAAAGTGAAATCAATGTTCATCTTACGCGCTATATCTATCCAATCCATACCAGTCTCCCAACACTTACGCATTATCACCTGTCCTAATTTTGCGCCATGAAGAGAACTTGAACTCAATTTTGTAAACCTATCATCATAAAATGCCTGTAATTCTGGGTCTGTAGTTTCACACCCAGCCAAAAACGAACAGACGATAGTGCAGAAGTCAGCAGGCAGTGTTGGTTCTAGTAACATAGAAGCCAGAGCCATATCCAGTACCAAACTCTGAATGATTTTCAGGTCCCGAGGTACCTTGAGAACTCTTCGGTATAAACTGACTATTCCCATCTTGAAGAACAACTCATTTGTTCTACGAAGCACTTCATTCTGGTGCTTACGTTTTTCAGTCAGTCTAGGTGAGTCCTTTTCTTGGGACTCCTCTTCAAATACCCGTTGTCTTCTTCTCTCGCCCTCTTCGTACGAATCAGTGAGCATATCCTTCACCTCCATTGCCAAAACAACTGTCTCTATTGGAATCGAAACTGCTTTTGGATTCTGTGCAAAGAAATCTTCTGTTTGTCTAATCAAAATTGCAATTTTGGAAAAACTCGTAAAGAACTTGAGTTCAAACCCCAAAATATGGTCGATATCTCTCTTTGGGTCAAATCTGCTGTCAAGTCTGCTGAATTTTTCACTTGATTCAATGAGACTCCGTGCGGTATTTACCATTTCATTGGCGCTCTCATCACTTCGTGTTTGAGCATTATCGGACCGTACGCTACTGGACAATGCCCCAATCACATCCACATAAACATACCAACGTAACAAGAAGAAGGAAATATCACTTTCCGCTGAACCATCTCTATTCGATTTGGAAATATGCAAAGCGTTATTTAATTGGGCCAAAACAATCTGTCTGGCACCGATATTGTGTGTTCTATGTTTTGAATAATCTCTAGAAATTACCACTTCATAACATGAAAGCAACATCACAGTGGCTAATGAGGCATTTGAAGTTGCTTCATCTTTGCTTTTGAGCATCCGTAAAAGTTCTGTACATGACCTCGAAATGAGCTGTTCGGTGACAATTTCTGGAGAGTCTTGGTCGCCGATAAGCCGAGACCTCACCCTTGCTGATAGTGCTAGCATTGGGGTGAGAATGGAAGGATATTTCATTGCCATTTGAGGTAGAATTACTCTGAAAGGGTTCTCCTTGTATATTCTTGCTGGAGCCGGCACCAACTGGTGGGAGACTGTGTGTACCCAGAAATGTAATAGATTACGGTAGAATGGCACTTCCAAAAGTAGAGTTGGAAGCGGAAGGAATTGTGCTGGTATCGACGAAAACAACTCTGCTGGCGTCACAGTTTCTTGCATTGTATTTATTTCTTGTACTTCATCTTGGCTGTCGTCTTCAATCGACAAAATGCTATCTCGGCCCCTTGTTGCTGGCAAGGGGCCCATGAACCCGGTCCCAAAATTGGATTGTAAGGTGGGTATATATTCTTCACTGCGGGCCACATCCTGAGAGTAGTCATTGAGGTATCCATTGACCTGTTCATTGTCCTTAAAGTCAAGTCGTCCAATAGGGGAATTCGAGATTCCGTTGAAGAACGAACTAAACATTGCTGAATCTTGCATCTTTATTAATCCTTTTGACACTTTATCTGCGGTATCTTGCAAATACGACATCGGGGAAACCTCCACTGGTTGGCTGTATGAATAATTGGGGCGATCAAGTATTTTGATATCCTCATGATTGACCTCGTTGTTATTCAGCGAACTGTCGCTTAAGCTATTTGGAGAACTTGTTCCCACACTAACACTCATTGGAGACCTGGTTCCCACACTTGCACTCATTGCTAGGTTTGTGATGTTTAGATGGCCATTTCTGGCGAGTGGGACTGGGCCGGTGTGACGACCTTTTGGCCAGTTCGGATTTAGCAGGTCACCAAATGCACTGTTTGCGACATCCACAATGGCACCTTCGTTTTTAACCTCGGGATAGCTCGCAAGGGGATTGGGAAGCTGTTGCGATATACTTGAGATGGGTGCGGAGATGGGCACCACCCTGGGGATCCCTGCTTCATCTTCTAGCCTTGCATCAAAGTTCTTAGCCTCCTTCACTGCAGGGTTTGCCTGTACGCTAGATACATTCACAAATTTGGTTTCAATTTGCTTCTTCTTCTTCTTTGCTGGCTCGAAGTTCACCATCTGGTACTGTGACTTGCGTTTGGAAGCATCCTTAAAGGGTCTTCCACCCCATGTTAACTTGATCGAATAGTCACATTTCACTTGTGTTTTTACACAATACAGACACGCCGGCTTGGTCTCGTCGCATTTGATCTTAAGTCTCTTGCAATTATGACACCCATTACGACTTCTCCGGATCTTCTTCTTCTCAGCTTCCATGTTTATGGTTTGATATATTATTCACGTGACTAGATTGCTTCTTCTTCCTTTGACGTATACACTTTTTTGGCTGTCGATGGAAAGTTTAACTTGAAGCCAACGTAGTTTAACTTGAAGCCAGTGTAGTTTAAGTTGTTAGCTTGGTGATATTACCAAGGTTAAATGGAGCACTCCAATCACAATACAAGGAGGTGGGCGTGACAAGAGGTACCCACTGCTTAGCAAATGAATAAAAAAGCCCAGGCTTCAAAAGAAAATTAGGTCATGTATTAAATTTTTGTCAATATAGACGATTAGAACCAATTGAATTCCAGGGAATGGGTGTGTAAGTGAATAATTTGACTCTCAGATTTAGGCGTAAAGTTTTCTTTGGTCTGGTCACGGTCGTTTCAGGCATCAAGCCCCAAAAGGGGTCGCGAAATACCAATTACCCCATTCGCTACAAAATACAATTAGGTAATCATGCAACCCAAAGTCTTTTATTAAGTTGGTATACTTTAAGCCGATTTCCAAACTTAAACTTTAAAGATAAAATTTGTTGAAAGCGTACACCAGATAAATGGTGACTCGCTCCGAATTGTGCACATGCTGACCAATATTTCCCAGATTAGGAGTGCTTATCAAATGCATTTGTCATTTTTTTTGTTGCCAGAATCAAGAATACTGCTTTAATGAAGTGGGCTTTTGATGTGGGGAGAAGAGGATTTAGGGGAATGTTTCCTACTTTTGGTCGCTTGTCCTTGGATAAGCCTCATTTAATACATGTTTAATGTTAATAATGGCTTAACTATCTGAGTCCAGTTAGATGTCTTAAACATGTCGGTTGGGTGTTGCGATGGCATTAACCCTTCCTTGATTAACTTCCTTCGATAACTGTTCCTTGGTCGTTTTGGCATTAACTGTTGGTCGGTCGTTTTGGCATTACTGTTCGTCGGTCGTTTTGACATTAACTGTTCGTCGGTCGTTTTGACATTAGCTAGTCACTCTACCGCTTAATTGCACAACTCCTGTATCGGTTGTTTAATCAGTTTACAATAGTTATTTTTTATAATCTATAGAAAAAATTAATCATTTCTATCCAAAAGACCTCCTTCCTTTTTCTCTGTGTCTTTCTCGACATATCTCTTGCCGTACATCAAGGCGAGGATCTTTTCGTAACCTCTGAAGATGTATCCTGCAGCTACGAGTAAACCACCCAAGATAGTTGCCAATCTCGAGACGAACAGCAAGAAAGAGATTCTCCTTTCCTTGACGATCAATTTGATAGGTTCGAAGTCATATTTGAAGAAGATACCAGGGATTCCTGAAGGGTGGCCGGATTTGTCGATATATTGGATTTTATGGTTTTCTGTGATAGAGTATTGGTTCATGTTAACCACCAAGCCCAATTGTTCGTATTCGGTAGGGACCACTCTGGAATAATACTGATAAGCTTGCATGTGCTCCTCGGTGACTTTTGCGGTGGCATCCAATGGGTTGTTAATGTATGGGAAAAACTCACCATACGAAAACTCCTGGATAGCGTGTGTAAAATTCAAGGCCTCGAAGGGGACATACAGTCTATCTCTATAACCGAATCCTTTACCAGTAATAAGGAATTCGCCCTTGACTTGGTTCACCGGGATAGAACCGAAAATGTGACATGCTGGGGCTCCCTCGTCAACACGCATCCCCTCCACAGAATACAGCGCCCTCATTGATTCTTGCATCACGGTATCAAGGTTCGAAATGTCGTGGTGATCATTGTCGTTGTTCACATTGAAGCCTTGTGGGATGAAGAAATTGAAGCCTTGAAAGTTGAGAGTCTCACCAGCCAAGTAACGATCAAATGTAATATCTCTGACATTTGTGTGGATAAACTCACATGGCATCGCAACTAACATGTCAATGTTAAGCGTCAAGTCACTACGGACTTGGTCATCAACTACATATTGATGCACAACATATCCTCCCATAAAACCTCCAATCTCAACCCAAAGAATCAATAACCCACAAAATATTGTCACTATCGTGGAGAAACCTCCTCTCTGAGACCGCACGGTATGCTGTGAATCGATCTTAGGGAACGCATCAAACGTTCGTACCCTTCTACTCAAGCTGTCCATGTTGGCTAATCAAGTACGTGTTGAAAAAAATATTTGTGATCTTCACGTGAGCAAATCTTATCTCCTCTTTACCATCAGAGGATATGTTGGCTTGCCATTTATGATGGTTTTCTATAGTAATTGATCGTTATTCATGACGGTTTTTCTTTAGTAATGGCTTGCTATTCATGATGGTTGCTCTATGATAATGGCTTGCCATAAGCACTACATTGTTGTTGGTTATTGTTGATTTTTCGACATATATTGTACTATAAGTTCCTGGGCATTCTAACTGGACGGGCATACATAAACGATTCCCTATATAATCTTCTTCTTCTGAACTCTGGGGCAAAGTCGCTGCTTTCCTTGGGCGTATCGTATATCCATCCGTCTACGCCGTCCTCGGGGATCACAAGAGTATCATTTTCGATGGAGCGCTCATGGAAAAACTGTTTAGGGTTGTAATCCACTTCCCAGCTATTTTTGAATCCCAAGTCAAACTTCCACCCGTCCTTTGCTTGAACCTTGGATAAGTGGTCCACTCCCTTGGGGATTTTTCCCGCTGATCTTGTGGGGTCTCTTCTGTCAAACATTGTGTTCGAATAGCTGAAGAAGGACCATTGCGTATGTAATGCACTCTTTGTATGTAATTCATAAACTTCGACAATCCGAACCTCTGGAGACTCATCGACAATAATATCATCTCTCTCGATATTTTTAGGCACTACCTCCATCTTTTCTTCCTCTATTTCCTCTGTTTCCTCTGTTTCCTCTGGAATATCGTGTAGTTTGGCCCGTTCCTTCTTCTCCTTCAAACCCACCAAAAGTTTCTTGGTCCACGGGTGGGTCAACACACCAACAGACCATCCACTCTGAATGAACACCACTCTCCATGGGATAAACAGGCCCAAGAAAATAACCACATATGTAGCCACAATTACCCCAAAGAATATTAACGTGGACAACTTTTCATCTTTAAACCCAGCAGTCTCGAACCAAAACACCTCAACCTTGTTGATGGCTTGTAAGAGGTTGGTGGTCAAGTTTTGGATATCACGCATGTTGATCAAAAGAGATGCCTGCGATTTGATATGTCTACCTTTTTCCTTTTTGGTGGGGTCCGCAGGCTCCTCATCAATACTAAGTCTACGCGAAAGAACAGTAATTTCAGACGATTCTGGCGACATGGTCAAATCCAACAAATTTCCATCCTCGTCAATCACATCTTGCTCTTCCAAAAAGTCCTGCAAAAGACTACTTTCCGCTGATTCCATAAGGTACGCAAAAAATGGCTGCCCCCGCTTCTTCACCTTGATTATCTCATTGCGATGAGACATGGGATGTCTGTGGAGGTATCCAGGGATAATAATCCGAAAAAGCAAAAAGAGCAAGGGGAAGGCGAGAACCAAATGCGGCCAAAGACATACCGCAGTGTACATCACTAAACACGATAAGGTTTTTGTCGGCTTGCGCCATGTGAGAATATGGATCACACCATACTGGGTTTCGAAATAGGTACCAACCTTCTTGCTGAGTTTCTTGAGATTGGAGAAAAGCACCCTGAACGACAATGGTGCTATGTCTTTCTTGAGCGGATCGTTCATTCTCTTTTCTAGGATCTCTCTATCTTGTGAATCCTCCACGAGTCCCAGGTAGATCAATTTGTCTAGGATCTTGTCAGCAAAGTGACGCTTGTTGTTGCGGAACTCCTCCGCCAGAGACGGGAGGTCCAGTATATACCCCAATGCTCCCAGCATCGAGAAATTGGAGTCCGACGAACTACGTGCTCTCGCTCCAGACATTGCTATCAAATTCCACAGAAATGGGGGGAGTTTTAAATTGTAACCGAGGAAAAGTCACATGACGAATTCTGGGGTAGCATGAGATGACTTTACCCAGGTTCCCAAAATACACAGTGGGTTGAAACTACTTCCCTATCGTCTCCACTTGGACTGTTTTTACCTGTATTCCCACTTGGGTTTGTTAGCCCGCTATATGACTTTATAACTTATAAACTTTGGAATGCGCTAGTGACTTTACAGGACCAGAAATCAGACACCACAATGCTAATTGCATGTGCACAGCTGCGCATCTCCTTTGGCTCAAATTGGTTAGCTTGAATACAAAAATAATTGAGGTGCTGTAAAGAACCACCCGAAGGCGATTAATATAGTCAAAACGTAAGGCGGGCGTCTCGTCTATTATTCTGTTTATGAAAAGCTCCCCGGTTGTTTATCTCCTTAAAATATTCGGTTCTGGTATCCTTGGGATTGCTCATGGGACATGTTTCTATGTTGGGTCTGCGTATCTAATATGCTCTTGGCGAATATTGGGGTGGTTATATCGATTGCGTCTCCGGTATCTGTAGTTGTGATTCTAGAAGAAAGATAGTTTTGGATGTTTTGGTAGTTTTGGATGTTTTGGTAGTTTTGGGATTCTGAGCATCCTAATATCTTAAGATGGGATCCAACCTTCAACAGATACATATGAGGCAAAAGTTTTACCTAATAAAATAGCCAGACAAATGGATGTTCAAAGAGATTTGAGATATATCACACCAAACCGACGTTCTACCCTTGAGCTGTGGCTGCGTTATTTGATTATATTATATAGTTTCAGTTTTGTCTAGTAACTTGGTCATCTGGCTTCTGAATAATAGTGTATTATATTGTGTCTCTTTATCATTTTACTCTCACCTCTAATTGACAAATTGCCTAGCCTAATTGACAAATTGCCTAGCCTAATTGACAAACTGCCTAAAAATCTGCCCAATTGCAAGCTCTGTGCATCATCAAACTACAAGGAAGAAAATTGGCATTATCATAACTATACAAAAATTCAAATACAACGCCTAAACGTTTTGAAAGAAAGAAATAGCATCAAAAGATATCAGCAAACCTTGCACCATTTGTTAGAAAGGTAACCTCTACTAATCTTTTACAAAGAAGGGAAGTTGACGTCGTTAACTTCGGTCTTCTTGGCTGGAGCTGGGGCCTTACCGCCTCTAGCAGCCTTGAGGTTACCTCTGGAAGGCTTACCCTTGAAGTTACCTCTACCTCTGGTAGATTCTCTTGGCTTTCTTTCATCGGAAGCTTGCTTTGGTTCGACAAAGGTGGCATCGAATTCCAACAACTTCTTTTCCTTGGTAGCCTTGACCTTGGTAGCCTTAACCTTAGTGGCAGCAAAGTAGGATTCTTGTTCGTTGACAATCTTTTCATTGTTGTTCCACTTGTCAGAGCCGGCGTTGGCTTGTCTGGTGGTGGTGGAGGCCAAGTTTTGTTGCTTCAATTCCAAACCAGCAAAGTAGTCGGCCAAAGATTGCTTTGGAGGACCGGATTCGACTGGCTCAGAAGCAGCTTCTTCACCTTCAACTTGCTCTTCGATGGCATCTTGAGCACCTTCTTCTTCACCGTCAACTTGTCTGTCGGTGGAGTTACCCCAACCTTGCTTCAACTTCTTCTTAGAGTCGGTCTTGTTGGATCTGGAGTGACGGTCAAATGGCTTCTTGGAGTGCTTAGAAGCAGTGGAAGATGGACCTGGGTTGGTCTTGTTGTCGTTCTTGCTCTTCAAAGCTCCTTCGTTACCAGAGGCCTTGGTCTTCTTCTTGGCCTTGGCTGGGTCAGCACTGGCTGGTGCAACGTCAGACTTCTTGGAAGAAGTGCTCTTCTTGACAATCTCTTTTGGTGGCAAGGAAACGATCGAGTCGTCTTCAACGTCGTTACCTAACAAATGGTACAAGTTCTAGTTGGTTAGTATTCTGCTCTCTCGTTCTGCAAACGGTCCGATGCTTTCTTCTCTTCCCTGTGGCGTCAATTGACTACATTCACCACCGAAAACAATACACCTCCTTCTCGAAAGCTCAACCCTTCACCCTCTTGCCCCTCTCCATACATCCCCTCATGTACATACTTTGTTTTGGAATGACATCTTTCGTTCTTTCTAATGGTTTACGTTTTTCCAATCTATTAGGAAAATTTTTTTTTTGCTCAAACTCGACAGGGATTATGCTGAAAAATTTTTTACCCGTAGTGTGCTTGCTTTCGTGCGACACTCGTCGAAGATTCGCCGACAAGTGTGGCCAGAATGTCGTTGGCACTTTGTCGATGCAAAGCTCCGTTTGTTTGGTAGCTGTCCGCTAATCGATAAACCAGTGGCCAAATTGTTGAACCAGGTGGGATAATTGTGCACGTTACTTGATTGTTCTACATCCTCTTTTTTCACTAGGATCCATCCCTTTTCTTGCTCTCCGCTGTTGACTTTGCTTTCTCGTTTTTTTTTCTGTACTCGCTGTACTGGAGTCCTCGTTTTATTTCTCTTTTCCCTCTTGAGTCGAGGTTCTTATTCTCTTATCGATTTCGCTTATTGGTGTTCCTTCTTTGGCTAGTTATTTGGGTTTCCTTCTTTGGTTGGCTCTTGGTTATCCTGATTCTTTTGTTGTTGTTTTCCTGGCCAAATTTGTCTACTTTAAGCGATCAAATTAACCTTTTAGCATGGATTCTTGTACGTTTTTCCGCCTCTCAGGTTTCTATAGTGTTCATTCTGCTTGCTCTCAGATGTTCAACCTAACTGATATTTGGGGTTTCTACAATGTCGATAAAAACAATCATTCAATTACAAATACAAGCTTTTCTATACCATCTAAACTTTGACAAATTCTTCTCCCACCCTAGACAAAAATGTCCTAATTGCTGCACGTAAATCCGCAGGTATGGTCTTACTGAATAACACCAAAGTTAATTTGTACATCTCTGGACTAAACATTTTAAAGTCAGCGTCATCCAACTCAGCGTAACCCTGGTAAATCTCCACAATCACAGGCCTCCATGTTGCTATATTCCTCTGTTGGTTGCTCTCGTCGAACTCTCCGTACCTCTGTGTTATGTTGTTGCACAAGGGAATCGTTTTTCTCATAATCTCCTGCTTGGCAGCATCGTCCGTCTTGTCGTCGTCGCAATACATACGGAACATAATGTTAATAAGCACAGCCAGTGAAGCCAGCTCTTGCTTAAGTAAGTTGGGCAATCTCTCAATAACACGCGCATTCCACAACCGAACACGCAAATCATAATCGTCATTGAACGTCTTGGCAAATTCATAACTCGTGTTTAGTAAATCAGCCAATCCAATCAAATACTCATGTGGAACAGCCTCGTAAAATACATCGTTCTCAAATAACTCAGATAACGTCTGGATCAACAACAACTGCAAAACACTCTTTAACACAATCAGAGACTTCTCCTTAGAATGACGCAAACGTGCCTCGTTGTCATGTATAAAAGAGGTGTGCGGAGACTGAGGAACATTCAAGTCCACAGGACTACTCTTGGTTCCAAAGTCTCCGTGTTCGTCATCTTGTGCCAGACTCTTCAAAAGTGGATCCCGCGTAAACAACTCCTTCGCAGTAGTCAAATCAAACAACGTCCCAATCGCTTCAACAATCTGCTTCCAGTCCTTGTCTTGGTACTTGGTGGCGTTGTCTATCAATAACATAGACAAACATTCCCGCCCAATGCTGGCAATCGTGTCGTTCTCTTGACATATACATGATATTATCAACCTCAAATACCCATCCAACATACGTCTCAACAGTTCAAAGTAGTGGCTGAACAAATTAATCATGCTCTTCAATGCTTCAATTAAGGTGGTTGATAACCACACAGAAACCTTGTCATTGGTGTCATCCATCCCAAGCTCCCAGTGGTTGTTCAAAACATTGAAAATTGGAAACAATAACTGGTTGCAAATCATGTCCCAGAAATCATCTTCAAAACTATCACCGTACTTCATCAACGTAGTAAACAAGTAATTCAATGCACGCGATCTCACCTCCAATTCTTCCCCGGTCATGATGATATCGTGGAACCCAAATAACACAGGAAACCATAACTTCACCAAAACGTCACTCTTGCTGATAGACCTGCCATTCAAAAACGTAACCTTGGATATATCGTTTATCAACCTCAGTAAAACATCTAACGAGAGTAAACTAATCCTTTGGAATCTTTCATTCTTGGCCAATGTAGTAAAACACACAACCAAGTCTGCAAAAGAGTCTTGGGTTCTAACCTCATCGAGATATTCGTTATTAATCCAGTTAGCCATCTTGTAAGCCTTGGTAACCAAGGTCTCCTTGTTGCTCTCTGCTGCCGCAGTCAAAACACCAAAGATCGTCTTCCAACCAGAACGAATGTTACTGGCCCTACCAAGAATCATGTTGTTAAGACATTCCAAAACCATATCCTTCACTTCCATCGATTCGTTGTGGATAATGATATATTCAAAAGGCTTCAAAAACTCCTTTTGGAACTTAAAGTGTGACAACTCCTCAATTTCCAAGAAACGCATCGACAATTGTCTCAAGGAGTCAAGTGCCAAAACTGATATGGCTGAATTCAGGTGACATCCAACAGTATTGAAAATTTCACCCATAACGGCCCATAACTGAGACCATTCAAGACGAATACGATTCAAGTTGTAGTAGCAAATGTCAACTAATTTCAAAAGTGAAAACGTTCTTGGGTTTGGGCTTTGTCCCAGAGATTCAATCTCCTCAAATGCAACATCAGATAACGCCTTAACAAATAGCACAATATTCTCACTCGTCAAATTGGCAGAGTTACTGAAAATTCTATCGATATCTGTTTCCAAATCCTTCTGATTTAATAACTGCGCCACAAGCGGTGGTAAATGTTGGTTGTGGTACTTGTTCAGTGCTGTTTGTGAAGCAGTTGGCTGCTGAGACGAAAACAGGCTAAAGAAACTTGATGAAACTCTGGAACTGTCCGTCGAAGCCCTGCTTACTAACTTAGCTACAGAAACATCTGGTATTGAGTCTTGGTCAATACCTTGAGCAATCAAAATTAAACGCTCCAACTGAGAAACTGATGTAAGAACTTGTCTCCATGAAGAACCTAAGTGGTTAGACTCACTGACAGCAAGATCTAACATGATCGAAATAGCATCAACATTCTTTGGTTTCATTTCTTCATAGTTATTAAGGTTTTGGAACTGAATCAAAGCTCTAATGAATGATGTTCTTGCGTAATCTAATTCGAACATACATGCAATGCGAATTGCCAATTTAATACCTTCAAGGCATGTTTTGCAAATATCATCCTCATATTCCTTAAATGGAGGAGTCAAACCTGCCAAAATAGACATCCATAAAGTGTCAAAGATGGACTTCACGTGATGGACATTTGATGCCGCATAAAACACTCCACTGCTGACGTCCTCAGACTTCATTCTACGCCCCAAATTTCTCATCAATTTTTCTGTCTTGGAGGACATCTCCTTGGAAGCATGGATATATGCTTCACGGTTCATATCTCTAGATCCAAAGAATCCACTTGATTGCTGTGGAACAGTGACATTTGGATCACCAGCTAAAAGAGCAGCGTGTTGTTCAGACTGTAATTTGATTTCATTGTTCAAAATCTCGTCATAAATATTTTGTAAGAATTCACGAGGTAAGTCCTTGCCATCATCGATTCCCGCGTTGTTTAGTATAAAGCTGTCCACGGTCATTCTTCTTTTGATTTGTGGAGAGTGTAAATCGGTATTCAACATCACAACCGAGTATGCCAATACATAGGCAGCGTCTGCATGGGAGAAAACAGTAGGGTTACCTAATAAATACCTTTCAGCAAATTTCAACATAAATCTATCAATCTTTTGAGATTCTCCTGGTAATCTAAAGGCTTGCAAAAATTGTCTCATTGCATCCACAAAGTCCTTGTTGGTGAAGTCCATTTGGTCAACAAACGCGTGCATGATTGCAACATTCTTCTCGTCACCTTCACCCAAGTAATCACCAATCATGGCTTTATCCAAACCTTCGGTGTTTAATAAAAAGGTAGCAATTGTGCCTGGCTCATCATTTTCGATAAATTTTTGATCGATAAAAAACTTGATACCTTTCTTTGGCTTCTGGCTAAACTGCTTGAAACCTTCCAAAAGGGTCTTTTTACGCTGCTTCAAAGTCTCAAACTGTTCTGGGTCATCAATATCAGCTGTCAAGGCAATGTCGGACGTATTGAATGATTCATTACGGGAGATATTATTTGAGCTTGTAGAACCCACAGTGTCTGAGCGGTTTCTAGGAGTGATCAAAAGCCTGGCGTTACCATTCTGGAGCCCGCTATTCATGCCTTTATGAGCCCACAGGTATAATGAGCGTAAAAATGCAACTGAACATTCAATTGAGGTCATTTTCAAAGCGTGCTCCAATGGGAACAAAGCATAAATTTCTGGTTCAGGTGGTTTCGAAGACATTGTACTGCTAGTGAGGTTTGCGATTTTGCTAATATCATAGACAGATATACCAGTACGCTTATTTTCGTGGTAAGCCAACTTTTGTTGCTGTGTTGTTTCAATACGAATAAGTGATAATTTAGTCAAGTAGTCCATGATCTTTTCGCAAATATTTGGCATGGAAGTCTCACAATCATAGTTCAAGTAGAATTCGATTATGCATCTTGAGTCGTTACACAAGCGCTCAATGATGGATAACAAGTACCTCTTTTGGTGTGGGGTGGAAGTCTTCATTTCTGCAACTGGGAAGTAAATTTCATCCCAAAACACAGGTATTTCACGTTTGAATTCCGAACGCAAGTTCAGGATGATCAACCAAAAGATTTCCAACGAAAGTTCAAACACTGGGGCGATAGGACTTGCTGCATTTCTTGATAAAGAAAGACATATGTACTGCCTCACGGCAGCAATCAATCTTGTTTCCTCGAGGGTGGTGGCTGTAGTCATAACCACATCATGACTCAAGAATATTTCTATGTGACCCTTCAATATTGTGTGGATGATATGCAAGGATAATAATTTAGATCTAACGGAGTGGGAGCGCATATCCAAGGAGTCTGAATCCAACGGCTTAACTGAGAGTTTACACATTGCTCTAAACACCAAGAAGGCGTCTTTGACGGCCAAATCCTCATCTGTGTCACTAGTGTAGTTGGCATCGTTTTTCTCGTCGTCATAGTTGTCGTCATTCATCTTTTCCAAGGTGAGCTTTTCTTGAGAAACATGAAACTCCAATTCTTCTTTACTCAATGTCCTGGAGCCACGTACATTTGGCGTTTTGGACCCTTTCTTGAGGATGTTGGTGTCTGTGATTCTCTGAAATATTGCACCAATAACTTGAGTCAATATCCCTTGTGCAACAGCTTGATTTCTGGCGCTAAGGGAAAAGATGAAGACGTTGTATATTTGTCTAACAGCTTTCAAAAGAGCAGCACCATGGCATGGCATTACCAAAATACTGTGCATCAAGGTACGAACCACCTGTAATTCGACTTCGTTATCTGTTCCTTCACCTTCAAAGCACGCCAGGATAACATCGACAGACTTATCGGTAAGGGCGATTTTTTCATCTTGGTCATCAAACTGAGAAATATCAAAGAGTTTAGAAAACAAGTCGATAGCCAGTGAACGCACCTCGCTATTGGAAGAGCTTTCACAGGTGGTTTTCAATGTCTCAAAGATAATTTCTTGTTTTGAAGGCAGGTTGTTGGTGATCGCATCAATTGCCTTTTGAATTGCTGCCTTGACAACGTCGTTTTTCTTGTTGGCCTTGTGTGCCAACAAAGACTCAAACGCCTTTTTGAAGAGCTTTGCATTTACTGACGAAATCAGTGAAGACGCAGATCCCTGTGGGATTACTGGTGTGCTTATTGGAGTAGATGTGATTGGAGCCACTGGATCTTCGGGATCAAGCCTGATTTCCGGAAGAGGCTTGTCGATACCTGACTCGTCTGCAACGTGGTCCATAGTATCTGCTTCGTTGGTTTCCTTTGGTTCCTCTGTTTCCTTTGGTTCCTCTGTTTCCTTTGGTTCCTCTGTTTCCTTTGGTTCCTCTGTTTCCTTTGGTTCCTCTGTTTCCTTTGGTTCCTCTGTTTCCTTTGGTTCCTCTGTTTCCTTTGGTTCCTCTGTTTCCTTTGGTTCCTCTGTTTCCTTTGGTTCCTCTGTTTCCTTTGGTTCCTCTGTTTCCATTGATTCCTTTGGTTCCTTTGGTTCCTTTGGTTCCTTTGGTTCCTTTGGTTCCTCTGATTCGCCGGATTCATTTGATTCGCCGGATTCATTTGATTCACCTGCTTCCACTTCGCCTTCTTTGGTTGCTACTTCACCTACTACTGATTCAGCCAATACATCGTTATTCTCAGCATCAGCATCATGAGATCCGCTGATCTCCCCATTACTTATCTTTCCGTTTGCCTCTCGGATGTGGTCGTGGTGGCCATTGGCCTCGGTATTCCCTTCCAGGACACCCTTGTGTGTGTCGTTGCTCGATGGTGGACTCAATTCAACGTCGTCGAAATGGTCCTCCACAGGCGCACTGTGTATCTCCGTCGACATTCCCAATACTATAACACTGGGTGATACGTTTCCAATCAAAAACAAGCTGTTTTTTCGTGCCCGCCAATTCCCTCGTCGTGGCGCTACCACATTGACTTTTTTTCCTCTTACGTTTCCCAAAGACGTGGTTTTAAGTGTGACCATTTGCACTCGTATACCATTTGTACTCTTATAGCAAGTCATTCACCAAGCAACGTGAACATTTTTAGGAATGTTGGGCTTGTATTCTTGTAGAAGGCAGCTTGTGTTGAATAAGTGAAACATGTCTTGTGAAATTTGTTGAAATTACTGCGGCCATTTTTTAATGGTTTGCATATCGAGAGCCGCTAGACTTTAGTGATTCTTCTTTATTGGTTGTATCTAGTATCTTACGATTACCTGGAGCCTGGCGTTTCTATGGTAATAAAACCTTACTAGCTTACTGTATTACTTTATTTATGATTTCCCTTGTTAATTTATCTTCAAGTTAACTAATCATCAAGAGAACTTTAGTGATCTTACTGTAACATTTAGCGATCACCTTAATCTGTTTGATCTTACTGTAACATTTAGCGATCACCTTAATCTGTTTGATCTTACTGTAACATTTAGCGATCACTTTAATCTGTTTGATCTTACTGTAACATTTAGCGATCACTTTAATCTGTTTGATCTTACTGTTACATTTAGCGATCACCTTAATCTGTTTGATCTTACTGTAACATTTAGCGATCACCTTCATCTGTTTGATCTTACTGTAACATTTAGATCACCTTAAGCTCTTCGATCTTTCTCTCACATTGATGCTCGGAGGGAGCTTTACACTGTCACCAAGTTGTCTTAAGTCTCCAGAATCGATACGTATTCTACAATACAAAAAATAATACAATAGAATCAAATAAAACTAAAACTCAGCCAATGCAACAGCAGTGGCTTGCAAATCATCGTGGGAAATAGAAACAGAAACATTCTTCACGCCAGCGCTGGAAGCAGCAGACTTGGCAGATCCAGCCAAAACAACCTTTGGAGCACCATTGGAATCACGTACAATTTCAATATCCAACAAAGCAGCACCAGCGCCTTGGGACTTGACGCCCAAAGCCTTGAAAACAGCCTCCTTGGCAGACCAGGTTCCAGTATATGAAGCTTGTGGGTATGCAGACTTGGAACAGTAAGCAATCTCACCCTCAGTAAAGTTTCTCTTCACAAATGTTTCATTCTCAATGTTGACTGCAGTTAATAATTCAACATCTACACCAACCCCCTTGGAACCCTTGTTCAACCCAGCCAATGCCTTGGCGGTTTGTGCAGCGGCACTGCCAACATAAGAAGTGTTGGACTGAAGCTCCTTGTTCAGGTACACGGCCTTGTTAGATGGTAAACGAGCCAATGGGTCCAAGTACACTTGCTTCTCCAATTCATCAGAGTATGGTGCTTTATCCTTAGCAACAAACATTGTGTTACGGGTAATTGCATTGTGCATGTAACGGTACGTTCTCTTGTTTCTAGCAGTCACCCTGGTAGCATAATCCTCATATGTACTCTTGTCCAACACAGCATACAAGTAGTCAGGGTGGACAACAATGGCTTGAGCACCCTTTTGACCAAAGCCAAATGACGTCACGGAAACAGCCTTGATACCATCCGTTTGGATAGAACGCGATGGGAACAAAACGTGTTCAAACTCCTTCAACACACTGTCAACATTGTCTGCATTTCTGTTTCCTGGAACGATACCAGAATGCAAAATTTGGATGGCACCGTTCAACATCCAAGCACCAGCAGCACCCTTAGGGTGACCTGTCAAGTACTTTTGGAAAACACCGAAAATTGGATTACCCTCAGTACGACCCAAGTGTTGCATCATAGAGTTGAGCGTCAATGTTTCATTCTTATCGTTGGCAACAGTAGAGGTTCCATGGAACGAAGCAACACCCAAGTCATCAATAGTCAAGTCAAAGGCGGCCAAGGCTCCTCTCAATGGAGCAATTCTTGGATCAGATTTGAAAAAGTTGTTACCCCATTGGTTCTTAGCATCGTTGCTTTGACGCTTGGCTTCACGTGAAATCTCTTCGGTTCTCTCCTTCAAAAAGTCTTCAACAGAAAATTGTTCATACTCCTCCTTGGCCAATTCAGCTTCTTCAGTCAAGAAACTGATTTCAGATTCTTCCCAAAGCTTGATTTGAGCCAATCTTTGTTGCAATTGTCTCTTTCTGTACTTGATGTTCAACATTTGAGATGGGTACTTAAGATCTCCATGGTGCTCTCTGGCAGTGGTCAAAATACCCTTACCTGGTGCTGGCACAGATCTACCAATCTTATCAGAGGCAGTAGCACTCATGGCCAAAACAGCTTGGATAGGAACACCCATTCTGATGGCCAAATCAGCTGGCATAATAACTTGGATACCAGAACCTTGTGCTTCCATAAATCCAGATCTGGTGGTGGTGGTTGGTCTGGACATTTCTCTTGGAGTTCTACCATTTTCAAACTCAGTAATAGAGTTGGATGTAGCATTCATGTTACCAAACTCATAAGAACCTTCTTCTTGGAAATCATCGTAACCACCAACAATACAAATCTTAGCCTTACCAGACAAAATTGTGTCAATACCAGTATCAACCGACTCAACTGCAGTGGCACATGCACCAACTGGAGTCTTGATTGGACCAGATGAGGAAAGTAACAACATATTGACCCAGGCAGACATGGTGTTGATAAAAGATTCTTGCAAAATGTCATTCTGCACAGGCTTGTCAGCAAATCTATCCTTAAACATACCCTTCAAGGCACTAATACCACCCATACCGGAACCAGAACAGTTACCCACCTCGGAAACGTGAACATACTTGTAAAATTCGTATGGGTCGGTAATACCAGACGAAAGCAAAGCTTCAACAGTGGAAACCAACACAAACAATGTAATTGGATCAACTTGGGAGATGGTATCTTCAGGAATACCATATGTACGAGCGTCCCAACCGGTTGGAATTTGACCAGCAACCAATCTGTCAAATCTCAACGCCTTAGGAATGAACAAGGTAGCACCCTTCAAAATACGCACAGTGTATTCCCCGGAGCTTTCAATCTCGAAAATCTCACACTTGTCGCCATGTTCCTGTTTGTATTGGTCAGCGGTTTCCTTTGAAGCCTCAAATGGTTCCAAGTCATGTTGGATGACAACTTCCTGGATAAAGTGCTTGTTCTTAGGATCATACCCGTTGAACAATTCTGGCTCAACCAATCTGATACCAGAGTGTTCCAAAATTTCTTCCTCATACTTGCTTTTAATTTCCTTGTCCTCGACCGGAGTTTGAGTCTTTGCATCGATCCAACCAGAATATGGCTTGCCCTTGAGGTTACCATTGTGGTATTTGATCAATCCCATAATCCAAGCCATTTCAATGGCACCCTCCAAGGAGAATTCTCCATTGGCCTCCATTTCCCATCTGGTTCTGGCGTTACCCCATGGACCAACTTCAGCAAAACCAGTCACAACAATAACAGAGCCCAAGTCCAACATGCCTTCTACATTTGGAGAAATCTTTTTGATTTCTTCGTAGGACTTCATAGTTGGGAAGTCAAACTTCATGTTGGACCTTGGTTGAACGGTAACCTTGTTGAAGGCATCGATGCTGTCACCATTGATAACCTTTTCTTCAATGGCGGTTTCGATGGAGACAGCTCTTCTGATGTCGGATGATTCAATCAAATCATTTCTCAACTTGGATGTGAATTCCTTCAAGTTGTCAATAAATTGTAAACCACCATTCAAGTCAGCGGTGATCGGTTCTTCTTGACACAATTGGACAATCTGTGGAGTCATCAAACCCAAAATGTTGAATGCCATTTCCTTTTGAGAAAAGGTTCTAACACCCAACTTTTCGATACCTTCGGCTATGATATTGTTACCACCCATCAAACCAGTTCCTCTGGTCCAACCGATGATGGCACCGCAAATGGTCAACTTGGTACCCCAGTCTTCAGAGTACCATCTGTTGAACAAGGTTTCCAAGGAGATCTTGGACTCGGAGTACAAACCGTCAAAACCAAAAGTACCATGGTTAGGAGATAATGGCAAGATACATTGAGCTGGTCTGGTGTCTGTAGTCTTTCTCAACTTCACTTCACCTAACAAACGCAACAAGTTGGTCAACATGATTCTGTGAGCAAATTCAGACTTGGAGTCGATATTGTCCAAACCGTTACCATTTTCTGGAATTGCAGCAAATGGAATGATGACATCCAAGTCCCATCCCAAACCGCCTTGCTTTGGATCGTCATATATATACTTCACCAAGGCCTCAACATCCATCTTGGAACCTTGGTTGAAAGGAACAACAGTCAAGGTGGAGCCAGCAGAACCATATCTGGTGTACATGGTTTGGTAGTACTCTGTCACCTTCTTCGAGAAACGAGAAGTAGTGACGATAACCTTGGCACCACCGCTAATCAAGCCTTGCAAGATTTCTGCACCGATGGAACCAACACCTGCACCTGTCACTAAGACATACTTATCTTTAAAGGACAAACCATTAACGGCAGCGCTCTCCAAGCCATCCAAATAGATGGAGGATAACTTTTTGTCGTATTGCCAGCCCTCCTTGCCCTTACGTTGAATGTTCAAGAAAGGAATGGTTTCGTTTGGAATGGTCAGAGAGACTGGTTGCAAAATAGATGTCTTGTCTGGCAAGGAGGCAATTTCGTCGTCATCCGAAGCGGTAGCGACATCTTCGCTTTCGTCATCTGAAGGGGTCGAAGTACCAGTCTTTGAGTCCAAAACAGATTTTGTCGACTGTTTGGTTTCAATTTCAGTTGAAGAAGCAACCAAGTTGATCAATTGGTCATAAACCTTTTGCAATTCCAATTTGTTGTTTTTGGAAGCTTGTGTTGAGATGGCCTTGTAGACTCTGGCCAAATCCTCTTGAATGGTTGGTTGATTGATCTTGGACATTTCACCACCCTGTGCCATTTCGTAGACATATTGTTCAAACTTTCTAACAGAGTCCTTGTTGACTTCTTCGTAGACAATTTTACCCTTGGCATCCACCTTAGTTCTAGGTCCTGTGATTCTGGAGACATCCTTGTAAACTGGGTCAGCGCCGAGAACCTGTTTACAGTTGTCAATCAACATTTCACCCAACTTTTTGGCCAATTTGTAAGTTTCGCCCTTTTCAGTAGGACAGTGGTCAATGTGATATTGCATAAACTTGATCAAGGTTGGATTTGATCTGTTCATGATTTGAATACACTGGGAGATTGTTTCTCTATCAACCGACGTCAACTTGCCAAAGATAATATCAAACCACATTGACAAGACATCTTGTCTTGCCCAATTCCAGTACGAGTCATAAGTTCTTGATTTCTTAGCGCTGAATGTTGGTTTTATACCCTTTGCGTAGAATTCGCCGTGCTCAGCCTCCCACAAGTCCAATTCCTTTTGCAAGACTGCTGTAGCCTCCTTTTCCTTAATGTGAGCCTTGGCACCCTTGTTCAAGTCAACTTGCAAGTATCTAGCCAAAACTTCGAGTTGTTGTTTAGCCAATTTTCTATTTTCGGAGCTCAAAGCCTCCAAGGCAGCCGAGTCGACGACGGCACCCCCGGCAGCGGCGCCACCAGCAGCACTAGCAGAAGCGGTGCTGAGTGAGATACCAGCAATCGCGGCGTATTTATTTGCCATAGTGTCCAAAAATGCGGTAGCGTCCGCCTCACTGGCCAAACGTGAGGGAGGTTCGTTAGCCAACGCAACTAACAAAACCGAATCTTGTCTTCCAGAACCCAAGCCAAACTTTGTTTCCAAGTATTTTCTAGCCGATGTGATGGAGAAACCACCGGGCATTTTGGACGAGATTAAACGGCCAATTAGAGACGTGGAAGTCTTACCCAACAGTCCTGAAAAGGTATCTTGGAACAGCTCAGCCAATTCGGTCAATGGAGTGTCTTCTGGTTTTTCTGGTGTAGCACCAAACTCCTTACCCAAGTCACCCAAAATCTCATTTTGAATGGTGGATTTACCGTTGACAAGGTCCTTAATGGCCTTGGACATGGGGATACTCTCGAGAGGTTTCTTTAATTTTTGGGCAACCAAAACGTGAAGGATCAACGATGCGGTTGGAGGTTCATCGGATACTGATGCAGCGGCAGTAGCAGCAGCAGCAACTGGTGCAGCTGCAACTGGTGCAGCAGCAACTGGTGCGGCAGCAGCGGCAGCAGCCGGAACAGCCAGTGGGGCAGCTGCCTCTGGAGCAGCTGCCGGTTCCGGATCAGGAGTATAGTAAATCTCCTTAGGGTCCTTGGAGTAACACAACACCTGACGCTGCAAAGACAATGCAGCATCATAACTCTCATATTTAGCCTTGACTGTTCTCGAAGCCATGCCCGCCAACGTTGGCGATGGCCCAATCTCAACAACCCTCTCGGTGTTGTAGTCTTTCAAAAACACATCCTGTGTCTCTATCCATCTGACTGGTGACGCAAACTGGTACGCCAATAACTCAGTCAATAACGTGTGCGATAATTGCTGTTCGATTTCCGGTTTCATGGTATTAATAGTAATCGATAATCAAAAAATTTAAGATTTGGCCCACTATAAATATTAATCCGTTTGGTGGGTTGTTCTTGAAATGTTGTGAAATTTCTACGGGCCAAAAAAAAACAGTTACAAAAACCGGATCCAACATTTTTGGCCATTTTTGTTGGCTTCAACAGAAACCGTTCCTCTGCGAAGCCTGGACAATCTATCGGTAGGAGATGTAATTTATGACCTTGGATTACTCTGTAGGTTGTCTAGCATGGTAGTCCAGTGGTAGTCGACGTGGACGTTGGCGCTGTGGTGTATGGTTGGATTGAGGTGGGACCACTTGTTAGCTAGGACCCTGGATTAGGGGTGTTTTTACACGTTTTGGTCGTGCCAAAGCAAAGTCTGGACATTCCATGGTCCATTCCATGGCTATCGAATATATATGGTGCATATGGTCTGGCAGTAGTGCCAGCATTGGAATCCTCTAGTAAAGATGAAATCATGTGTGTTGAAAGGGTGTATAGGGTGATGTAGTTTCTTATGTGTGCTTATGTAATGACGTTTTGCGTTTTTGCACCCATGGGAATAGTGCTCCTTCATTGCTATACCGAGCAACAGAGAATTGTAGCGCCTCCTTGGGTACTTCTTATAACGAACGAGAGGTAATATTAGCTTATATACTAAATATCTCTATAATGTTTACACTGTAATGAGTAATGCTTAGAGTATAATAGACACTGTAATACTAAACACTGTTCATTTTCCTTGTATCAGACTTTACTGAAGTGAGCATATAAACTTATATCACTTGCAACTCAGACTCAATGAAACTAGAGCTGTGGAGTACAATGAGTAGATCTTAACATAACAAGTGCAATGAACCCACGATTATAGTACACCATTATAGCACTCTATCTCGTAATTCTTATAGTACACCATTAGCACTCTATCTCGTAATTCTTATAGTACACCATTAGCACTCTATCTCGTAATTCTTATAGTACACCATTAGCACTCTATCTCGTAATTCGATAATATAAATATAGACGGCTCAGTCGTTTAGCTCATGTTGATTTTACAAAGCAGAATTCGATCTTCGGGCCACCAGTGGTCAATGGCACTGGTACCAGAAGCATTTCAATGATAGAACTGCTGATTATCCATTTCACAGAATCAATTCGTGTGTGGAAAGAGACACCTACTATCACTTTTCAACTAGACGTGGCTGTTCTAATATTGGCGGGCTGTCCTACTCTAGTTAATTTTTCTTACCCAATTGGTCCAAAATTGAATGCGTCTCATCTTAATGTCTCAATAAAATGAACAACCTAATGAACTTCTTCCCATAAACATTTAATCGCAGCCTAACAAGTCCAACTCTATGTTCAATACTTCATCAAGTGATGATTTTCAGATGATTTCTCCTGGTGAATTCGTGGTCTATCGCAGATGCTAAGAATTCTATTGTTCTGTGGTCTTATTGTCACTATCTTTGTTTCCAAGTTGTCTCATATTTGTCAGGTCTATTACGGTGATGAATTTTCTAAGCAGCGGTCCTCTGAATCCTTCACTCTCTGATTCTGGATATTTTAAAATTATTTTGAATTTTGCGTTTTCCTAGATAACCATTGCGACCATCTGCCGTTCTGATTATCTTTGAAAACACCTGTATTATTCCTTACTCTTGTTCCAGCATCTATATCCCAATGTGTGTTTTACGCGTTATTGTAACTGGAGCTTAAGCCTTTCAATTCTTCTGCGGTCGTCTCTGTAATTGGGAACAGAAGCTTTTGATTAACGTGAATAAAGGAGATTACTTTGACTGTCAACACAACTCGTGTCGGCACGAAAAATAAGAAAAACCCGCACCTTTAGTAGGCACTATAAACCCGCACCTTTAGTAGGCACTATAAACCCGCACCTTTAGTAGGCGCTATAAACACGCACCTTTAGTAGGCGCTATAATCCCGCACCTTTAGTAGGCGCTATAAACACGCACCTTTAGTAGGCGCTATAAACACGCACCTTTAGTAGGCGCTATAAACCCTCAGTCTTGCTACAAGGTAACTATTGCTCTCCCACAACTACTTCAAACTATTATTTTGATAATTCCATTCTCTCATCTACAAATCCGAACTGGCATGAATATTTTCACTGAATACCGAAACATTGCAGCTGGTCGATCGTAATAGAAAAACTAGCCTGATTAGTCATTCAAGCAAGATTTCGAACAGTACCTGAAACCAAGAGCCTATTGCTTCCTGATGTTGAGATTTGTGCAAAGATAACTGTTTGATAAAGCCGTCTGTATCTAAGGTTGTGCCTGGTGCCAAGACATCTGTAGCACTTGATTGGTTTTTGCCACTCGAAATGATAAATCCATGAGACAGTATAGACGAAAATCTAAGGATATTGTTTTGTAAGCTCATTAGTCTACCAATAGCGAATGTATATAAATGTGTAGCAATAGCATATGTACTTACATGTGTAGTAACAGCAAATACTTATGTATGAATTGAACCCTATGAAGCGTTTTTTTTCCTTTAGATATATGGCTCCGTATACGGCGCAACGGCCATTAAGCCTCCAATCCAATCGAAAGATAAAACTTACAGTAGTTTATTTTCACAAACTTGGAGTTCACGATATTTGGGCTGTTTAAAGGCAAATAAATTGGGAAATGTCGAGAAACCTTTATTAAGGCTAGCCCGTTCTAATTCCTATATGCCTCAACACCCTGCTTATTAAAGTTGTAATAATAGTGAAAATATCCTAATTGGTTCCAAAAAGCCACTCTAGTTGTGGCGACCTTCCATCTGATCTCTTGTGGAAGATTCATAAAGATTATTTACTCATAACGCATAAGCCCGGATGCATGTTACATCTCTCATCGAGCGCGCGTGCCCCAAATAGGAATTATAGCAGGTTGTGTAATGATTTCTAAGCGGTTTTACTGCTCTGTTTTTTTTTTTTTCTTTTGCTCAAAGAACCTCCAAGATCAGTTGCAACAACGGCTTTCTCGAAACCAGCAACTTCTAGGGCATTCTTTCCGCTATCGGGAGTTCTCTATCGGCCTCCTCCTTATAATTTACTAGGCTGATCATATGAACATAGTTACCGACCCTCTCATGAGCCTTGTGTTTCTTATATGTGGGTTTTTGTAGGATGGGCCCCAGCGTTCACATGTGGGGAATGCAGAAGCAAAATTTATAAATATAGAATGGGTGGATGCACTTTTTTAAAAAAATCAAAGGACAATGTCTTCGCCTGTTGTGTCGAATAGTGACCAAGGAATGGATCCGTATAGCTCTAAGGACCCTGTTGAGTATCAGGGTAACAATATAGGAGGTAGTCGAAACTTGGAAGAAAATGATAAGGAAGAATATATTGAAAGTAATGCTGGTGATGGCTCCAAGGCCAGCGACCAGATACTCACCGGTCTTCCCCTTGTTTTGACAGTTCTTAGTTGTGTGCTGTCGTTGTTCGTGTTCGCATTGGATCAAACTATTGTCTCAACAGTTGTGACACAGATTGGTAACAGATTCAATAGTTTTGAAAAGATTGGGTGGTTGGTTTCTGGGTTTTTTTTGCCAATGGCTGCATTCACCCCATCCTATGGTAAAATCTCCATCGCCTTTGGTCGTAAAAATGTCGTGCTAGTTGGGCTCTTCATTTTTGAGGTTGGTTCCCTTGTTTGTGCCCTCTCCACTTCAATGGATATGTTGATTGGAGGTAGGGTCATCCAGGGTATCGGTGGTGGTGCCATTTCTGCTCTTGTCAGTGTCATTTTAACTGAATCAGTGCACATGTCCCAACGTCCAATCATGTTCATCTTCATCGGTGTTACCTACACCACTTCCTCGGTCTTGGGTCCCTTCATTGGTGGCGCCCTTGCTAAAGTCAGTTGGAGATGGTGTTTCTACATCAACTTGCCTATTGGTGCTATCGCCGCTGCTTTGATGATGTATTCTTTCAATCCTCCAAAACCAGAGGGTAGCGTTAGACAAAAACTAAAGAAAATTGACTACCTTGGTACCTTTTTAATCACCATTGGTCTTATTTTAGTTTTGCTCGCCCTCACCTTTGGTGGAATCGACTTCCCTTGGAAATCAGCTGCAGTTATCGTCTTGTTTATCCTTGGTGGGTTGCTTCTCGTGGCTTTTTGTATTTGGAACTTTGTTTACGCTCCAAATCCAATCGTGTTGCCTGCATTTGTTAAAAACTACAAAATTATGGCTACGTGTGCCAGTAGTACTCTTAGTTATGCCTTTTTCATCATTCAATTAAGCTATTTGGCTGTTTACTTCCAAGTCGTCTTCAACCAATCTGCATTGAAATCTGGTATCTCCATGTTGCCTTTTATCATCCCAGTTACATTGTCTTCAATGACAAATGGTGTTTTCATCAAGCGTACGTCTCTCGTCAAACCTACAATTGTCGTATCTGGAATTTTGGGCCCAATCGGTGTGGGTCTCAACTTGTTGCTTGACGTTGATTCCTCCTTGAAACAAAGAATTGGCTACCTTATCATCCTTGGTATATCCTGTGGTATCCAATTCCAAAGTGTGTTGATTTCTATCCAATTGGAAGCCCCAAAAGATATCGAAGGATCCATCATATTGGTCACCATTTTCATGAACTTTTTGAGATCTGTTGGTACCACAGTGGGTATCACCATTGCTCAGTTGATTTTCCAAACTATCGGTGTTAAGAATATCCAAAAATTAAAGGATTCCTTGCCAAAGGATTCAGATGTTTATCTCAAACTTAGTCAGGTTTCTGCTAAATCTCTTATCCAATCCCCAAGACTTATCAGAACCTTCGACCCCGAAACATCCCACTTGATCTTGAAAGAAATTATGAAAACCCTCAGATCTGTCTTTTACTTCTCTTTAGGTTTATCGTTTGCAGCACTTCTCTTCTGTTTATTTTCCACGAACAAAAGGGTTCCAAAACCTGGTGCACAACCGGCAAAGGCTACTGAAAATCAAGTGGAAACAAAAACTAAACAAGAAATTGTCAGTAGTGACCTGGAGACAAAGACAGACATTATCCACATGCATTTGGAACAAGAAGTCAAGAATGAAAAGATTGCTGAAGAGGTACCAAATGAAATAACGAATCCTAATAATTAACAGAGCATAATACCTAATTTACATTTTTAATATCAGTCTAGTTGTAGTAAAGATTTGCTTCCATACCTATTAATGGTCACTTCTCCTTATTTGTCTCTACTAGTTTTTTTTTGCTTTGAGAATTTTGCAACTACAATTTCGTTTACCCTCAATTTGTTGGCTCGGTTGAGAAACATTACCCGGACACAGAACCAACATAAATTTCAATGGCCACCTACTTTTTGTTTTTTTTTCCATCACCGAAGCTTAATGCCTTCTCATCTACCCTGATTATATTCGTTTATTTTTAGGAAACGTGGTTGAAGGGAACACTTTTGCTTTGGAATATCAAAAAGATCATTTCCACCCTGTCTTGGTGCTTTAGAGAATTCATTTTTTAGAGCCTTTGTATCAAGTCGGGACTATTTTACTGGTCAATATTCATTTTGTAGAAACCTTTTGTATACTCTTGTAATATGCTGTATTAATACGTATATGAACTTCATTAAAGACTTGTCAATGATGTTTGCGCCATGTATTTGAAGTGTTTGCTATTATGCAACACCTCGAATACCTCCAAACTCTTTATGACTTTGAAAAAGTCAATGGAGTAGTTTTTAAACTGATGAATCAAAACGCTATCCTTGTAAGTTTTTTGGTGGATGGAATCATAATAATTTAGAAAATCCTCATGTATTAGCGAATCAAACTTTGTATGTGGTTTGGACATCTCTTCAGTGAGATCCAAAATTAGTTGTTTTAGTTTACATGATATATTCCTCATAGCATAGAAGATATTGGAAATACAATCCACTTTGACTTTGAAAGTTTGGAGGTGTGACATGCTTTTAATCTTTATGCACACACTGTTCATTTGCACTTTAGATACATTTAAGGAAAACTTTTCTATCCACGTTGTGTTCATCGAGTCCAATAAAGGTCCCAAGTATTCCTTGCAATCATCTTCACACTTGATTCCTAAAGAGAAGTTGCGGAGTTGGAATATTGGGAGCCATTTGATAAATTTATCCAAAACCAAATGCCCTCTTCCCAATTCATTTTGAAAATTTACTATGCTTAGTGTTTCTAGACCCTGCAACTGGGCTGAAATCAAGTCCCAAAAATAATATACACTTTTGATTCTTTTGATTCCATTTTCAGTTTCATAGATTGCCTCGACACAGTCAATGATTTTAAGAACTTTCAATTTCCCCAAGTCTACTTTTGTAGATATCTGTATCACATCTTGCGATGTAAGTGTGATGTTTTTTAACACCAACTCCGAGAGTCGGAACTGCTGCGAAAATGAAATCATTCCCATGTGATCTTCGCCAATCCCATTATTGAACAAAGTGAGCTTTTGGAGGCTATCCCCAAACTTGATATTATCAAAGTCATTCTCTGGTGACGTTCCAAGCATTAATTGTTCAAGATCTTTGATAAATAAAGGAGTGGTAAGATGTATATTCCCCTCCAATACTTTTAACCACTTATTCTGACAAAGAAGCCGCAGTTCCATTTTAAACAAGTCAGTTAGCCATAAAAACTCCTCGAGTTGATCACATTTCGGAAGTATGCGTTCAAGTTGGGTCATAAGCGAAAATTCGCATATATCTGGTATACTCTTTTCAAAGCATATCAGCCTAATGAACCGCGTACCCAGACACTTTTTGAAAAATAGGTTTAGTGAATATAATGTTGAAACCTGAGTCCCACTAGTTGCTATTGGTGTGTATTCAGATAATGATGTGTACATTTTCTTTTTGGAATTTACAACGATTTTCCTGTAAAGTAAGCGTTGTGATAACATGAAGAGTATGCTGCATGTTTTGCTCAAGGATATCAAATCATTCTGATTCAAGTTGTTACAGATGATCTCAAGGATCTCAACGGGCAACAAAAGCATATTTTATGACATTTAAATGGATTTCAGCCTTAATTTATACGTGGTATCGCGTAATTTGAGTTGATTCCGTATCGGTTTTCTCCAGTCATTACTTGGCTGCAATTTTTCGGTTGTTATGAGCCAACCTAATATAGATCTAGACCTTTCTGTCCATTAAGCATTCCAGCACCATCACAACCAGGTACTCAATACTTTGTAACATTCTTGAAGTTCAAGGGGAGTGGACAGCACTAGGGACGTTCTTGTATATTTTCTTCAAAAAAAGGTTGGAATTCTTCAAGAAATCAAAAAATGCAAATAAATGAAGGTTGAACTAAGGGCTAAAGAATGAATACAAAAATAGTACTCATAAACCAAATCAACAACCTTAATCTTTAAAAACATAGGGCCGAGTTTAAAAAAAATTGCGATTTCTGTGGATCGAACACAGGACCTTCAGATTATCTGTGACTGAATTTCTTCAGTCTGACGCTCTCCCAACTGAGCTAAAACCGCGTGAGAACCCATGCCGGGAGTCGAACCCGGAATCTTTTGATTAGAAGTCAAACGCGTTAACCATTACGCTACACAGGCGATTTCTGAAATTAAGTTTCAATGGATAATTAGTTGGGCAAGGCTGTGTTGAGTGGAAGAATAAAGAGAACAAGCTCAATGGTAATTCCATATTGGTTTATATAGACAGTGTAAAGTGGATTCCAAATAAAAAAAAGAATGTAAGATGTCGAAAGAAAGAAGAGTCTTGTGAGCTACTGTAACCTTATTCCAAATGTCTACTACGAGCCAGTATTGATGTACAACAGGGAGGCTGTTTGGGGGTATGTCCTACTGCTGTATGTTTAATATGTGTCACGGTCCGGCCTAAATGTAAGAGACCATAAGATATCCAAACTCCTGCTTCCATTGATTGCTCAGAGTATTGCATGCGTTAATAAACACTTTTTGTTACCACGGTGCAGGAATGAACGTAAGTGCCTTTAGTGTTACTCAGTTAAAGTTTCGACAGGTATTACCAGGCTGTTGTATTGAAAAACCAAAACTGACCAAAATGACCAACTGGTAGAAGCCAGAAATAGCTTTTAGAGAAATATGAGAGTTGAAAATGAAAGGCGAAGAAAAGGTGGACCATGAAGTTAGTAACTTTTGTAAGCCCTGTCCCCAAGATAAGGCTGACGAGATGTTTTCATAAATGGCTCAAGAGCAAAAGAAGCCAACAATTGTGAATACACGTAATGCATACATCCGAAGATTAAATGAGTTTTATGTGGGGCTCGATAAGAGCATAGCACAGGAAGCACAGGAAAGCTTAAAGACTATATGAAGCCAGAAATGAGTGATTGTTTGTATATCTTATGTTTGGTAACACCAACTTTTATTGAGGCATATAATAGGGTTAATTGTAAGTATTGTTGGAAGTCTATTATGCTTTTCTTTTCTTTTGAGGGAATTGATTGTGTAGAGTCGTATAAACATTTCAGACAAGAATAAATAATGGTTGCAAAAAAAAAGCTTAAAAAAAAAGCATCGTAAGATGTTGAAGTAGAATGGCCAGTTTTAGATTTTGTGGTGAAGAGTGAAGACAAATAGAACCATTCAAGTGAGTAAGAAAGGGTTAAATAAAATAATGAACGCACGGGATGAGTGAAAAATTGAAGAGTCCTGAGATAAAGCTTCAAAGATAAGGGGAATGTAGAGATGTAGCCAAACAGAAATTAAAGGCTAAAGCAAGGAACACGAGTAAGCGATAAGGGCAAGTAACAAAGGGAGAAACGCAAACCCAGTAGCATGGCAACCAAAGAGAACATGTGCAAGCACAAAACATAGTACAATCAATATTCCGGTTAAAACAATTGTATTTAGATTAACAACTAAAATATATTGTTTGCAAAGGAGTTTTGGATTGTGAAAGGATCGGATATCCAAGCGTGCATATGATACATTTGGTGAGTTTCTAGGGGAGGTCTTGAGCGGCTCTGGAGAATGACTGTGGGAAGGCTGAATGCAAGGCTTGAGAAAAGTACCACGAGAACTTCAAAACTGTATAGTCATTGAAGGATAGCTGCATATTATGGAGAGCAATGCTCATCCATGTGAAGGAGGGCTTGAATTTCCTGCATGTTATCCACCGCGATCAATTTCCTATTGTTGACTCAAAAGTAGCTGCGTTTTTATTGGATGTGTTTTGTACTTCCTAGTTACTAAACGAGATCATGAAGCTGCTTTTAGAATTACAGGTGTGGAGAGTGAAGAGTACTATAGAGCACCATATCCCCGGCTTACTATATATTGGAGTTTGCTGTTGCATGAATGTAGTAGCTTAATTCACCTGATTGCCTATATATTGGGTAAATTAAATAGAGTAGTCTGTCTACCAAACGGACACAAAGCGGAAATGAACGCAAAGCCATCATCTCTTCGCCTCCAGGCTCGTTTCCAGCCCACTTAGATCCGTGTATTTGGCACAGTCTTTCTTTGAAAAATCAACCAACTCTTTTTCTAAAAAGAGCCTTCGCCTTCCCCTTGGCGCCCTACCGTTTAGTTACTCCATTCACACCACCACCTAATAAAGAAGTTCCCGTGAAATACATAACACAACAAATTTCGAAAGAAGAAGAAAAAAAAGAAAGGTGATTTCTTTTTGTAAATTCCACCAAAGGATTCTGACAATTTTAGGCTTTGGCATAACCAAGAGGTCGTTTGTATTTTGTTGACACTTTTAATCATTTTTTTTTTTGTACATTGGCTTTCACGGGGTGTTTCCAAATAAGTCATATCCAAAGAGTACAACAGATTAATTGAAAGACCCCCCCCTCTGTCTCTCATAAAACAAAGACAAAAAAGTTGAACGAAAAAACTACGACACTTTTCCAATAGAGAGGCGCATTCCAATTTCACCAGCGCAACAAGAGCGAGAGCGAGAGAGAGAGAGAGCGCGAGACCATTCATTACACTTGTCGATATATACCAAACTCAGGAGGTATAGCATAAGAGTGAGTTTGAGATTTAATATATTGGAGTTGTACGATTAAAGCGTACGCACCAAAAATAATAAAATTTCAACCCGTTTTCGCTGTTTAAAGATTCGCCCTCCCCTTTAACTTAAAAAAAAGATAATTAGTAAAACGAGGAAGTGATGTTTAACACCCGGATATTTGACAATCAATCTTCGAGCACACCGGCGATTAACATACCGAATGTTGATGGTTCAGGTGGTGCTGGTGGCCAAGGAAATGGCAGTACATCATCACTGACTGGAACGAGTGTTGGTGCGCAGCAGCAGCAGCAGCAGCAAGCGCAAGGCCAACAACAGCAGGGACAGCTGCAACCACAACCGATCGATATTACGTACCAGAGACAGCACTCGATTTTCAATAATCGTTTCCGTAGAGAGTCGGTGGCGCATTCGCAAGGAGTCGGTGGAGTGTCGTGGGGATCAGTCACCATCGGATCTTGGTTGAAAGATGAGGTGATGATGTCGTCACTGGCAAACAACCACAGCAGTAATATAGCGTCTAATATCAATAACCAACCTCAGTCCCATGGGAATAATTTGCTGGTGCATGGCAATATCATAAACCCAAGACGGGGCTCCTTCAGACACAATACACTGATGTCGCCCCCCTTTCAAACTTCATACTTGCCTGATTTAGAGGCTGACTATTGTAAGGACTACAGCTGCTGCGGTGAGTTGTTACCAACACTCCACGACTTGTTACGCCATTATGAAGAAGCTCACATCTTTCCTTCTCCTCCTCTGGACAACTCTCACATGCTTAACCGTCAAAACTTCAACTCCCATAATATGATGGAAACAGTACTGACTACAGATGTTTTCTTAAACACTAATGGTAATAACTACCAATTCACTGGGAACTACCAGTTTGGCCAGCATCAAAATGAACCGGCAACTATTAACCAACAACAACAGCAACAACAGCAGCAGCAGCAACAGCAGCAACAACAGCAACAACAGCAGTTGCAACAACAACAGCAACAACAACAGTTACAACAACAGCAACAACAACAACAACAACAGTTACAACAACAGCAATTACAACAACAGCAACAGCAAAGAAAAATACCGTCGCAACAGCATAACCAGGTTGGAGGTCAACGACATGGGCACGGTCTGCAGTCGCCTATGGAGGAGGAAGAGGATGCGATGTATATTGATGACCCAGCCCGTCACCTTTACGTAGTTGATAACGACGAGAATAAGCCTTTCAAGTGTCCAGTTATTGGTTGTGAGAAGACTTACAAGAACCAAAATGGGTTGAAATATCATCGTTTACATGGTCACCAGGGACAGACTCTCAAGGAGAACCCCGACGGAACCATTTCGATTATAGACCCCGAACTGAATACCCCCTACTTGGACGGTGCAGGTATGGAGAAGGATAAACCATACAGGTGCGAGGTGTGCGGAAAGAGATACAAGAACTTAAATGGTTTGAAGTACCATAGGGGTCACACTACACATTAGATTAATAACCTCAATATACCTATGTATATATCTGTAATTATACTTTAGAGGCAATGCCCGCTGCATGTTTATTCATAAACTTCTTCTTTATATAGTGTTATTATATATTATTGTTCATTACAGTAGAATAATTGAAAACGGGATAAACGAAGATAAGATAACAACATAACAGATAGATAGAAACAGGAATAAAGATAACAGACAGACGATAATAAATATATACGAACAGACATATAATAAAGATTGTATACAAAATAAAGACACACGAAGATATCAAACAGCACTAGATTTCGTACAAAAGATATCATACAAAATAAAGATATACGAAGATATCATACAAAATAAAGATATACGAAGACATCGAACAGCAAGTGATATCAGATTGATGGCCGCCGAGCAGGACAATAACAAATAAAAGTAAATAGGAAGAGAGATAAGGAATGAAGGTGAAACATACTTGCTACAGATAGATCGACCATCGAAAAACCACACACATACATGTTCTTAACCGTGGAGCTTTGCCTACTAGCACCGAAAACACCGTGCGAAAGCAACATTCCACCCCTAAAACTCAAAATACACACACTTTGCTAGCCCAACCAAGTTTGCTGAGATGCCAAAATGGGACAGCTTGGTCCCCAAAAGGAGCAAAAAAAGACCGACTGAAAAAGAAAAGACAAACACCTTTGGTTGGCCCAAACATGCGAAGGCTCTTGAGTATCCCCTTGATAGTCACAAAGAATTGGTTATACTTTATCTCATCGGTGTTTTCGGTGATCTTTGTGTTATTGCCCTTATCATTGATCACGTATACCAAGTTCTACAGTGCACTTATCCCTGGGACGTTACCAACCTTGCCCTTTGTATTAGACACCAACAAGTCGCTAACGCACAGCAGCGGGTTGATTGATATCTACAGCCAACACAACCACAATTTGCAGTTCGATCCGCTTTTGGACTATGAGGTGAACGTCAACTTGGCCTTGGTGTGCAACGACGACAAGTCCAGCATCGTCAAGAAAATCAAGTATGCCATTGATATGTACTCTGATTCCAACCTCGTTGACACTTTTGAACACACCTTACTAGTCAATTGCAATGAAAAGAACCTCTATCACACAAACAACTTTCTTGTGCCATACGCGTGGAGAGAACTGGTACCCCCGTTTCTCGTCAACTGGGACAGAAACTTGGGTGTGCAAATAGACAAGTTGGTAGTACCAGGAAGGAAACTAAACAACGAAATTAAACAGCTAAAAGTAACCCTACACTACCTAGACGACAAGGGACTATTCACAAACCTCTATGATGACGATCACACGTTTATTCTGTTCCAAATTCATTTTAGCGGATTCAGATGGTATATGATAAGATATTATTGGACTTCCTTGGTTTTGGGGACCACCGTATTCTGGGGAGTTAGCTCCCTGGTAAGTCTAATGACAAGCTATCTATTCCTCTGGGTAAGTTAACTTCGGCGTTCCGATAATGTTGGGCTTTTGCTAGTTTCTCTTCCTGTGGTTTGACTAGTTTTCAGTCATGGTCCCATGACAAGATTTCTAGTTTTAGTGGTGTCTCCCATTTCTAGCCACTTTTATTGTGGTTTCCGACTATGCTTTCTGCAACCTGTGCCTCTTTGTTGCCCTTTCGCCTCTGATAAGCATGACTCTGGTAGTCACTAATCTACACCTACATTTATTTTCAACCTGTAGAATTAAATATCTATGACCTTTGACTAGCACAAGGTAAAAATGCAGCATACTATAGGTATTTTCCAAATACCGTTACTGTTCGGTTCACCCAAAATGTCAACTTGGAAATAAGCTATATTTCTGTAAACTGATTCTTGTAGGACTAAATAAAACTTTATTTTGACCCTCTATAGAAGTGAACTTTTTTTGTCGTTTCGATGACTTCATCAAATATCAACTTGCATTCAACAACTTCAACTCATTGGCACTATCTACCAGAAGGAATGGGATAATCTTCTTGAAGTAATCAAACTCATTCAAGTTTTGAACCATCGAAAAGTCTCTGTTGAATTGATCAACTTCAACCTTGCGGCTCAAAAAGTTTCTGAATTCGTCAACGACAAGATTCAACTCGTTGATACTGCGTCCAAGATTAGTCATCTTGACAGTTGACTCACGAGAAAAACAAACACCCTTAAACAACTTACCAGCCTCTTCATCAATGTACACTTCCATATCCTCCTCTTGTCCAGATTCTAACTTTTCCATATACAACCCATCCTCATCACTAATGAAAAAGTTGTTGTAAGAATCAGTATTGATGAAAATTGAAAGCAAAGGAATCCTCGGTCTGACGGGGAAGTAGTGTACTTGACGTTCATCAGTGAATGGCCTTTCAGTACTAATACCAACCATATTATTCTGATTATGAATTAATAAAAACTTTTCATTCATCGAATCGTGGTCCATGATTATATCAAACTTATACAATGGCCGAACTATATCCGGCGGCATATTGGTCAATTCTGGAATCTGGCTAATGTGATTGCTCGTTTGATTATTGTGTCCAATAGTACTTGTGCTTTCAGTAATCGAATCCATATCAGAGCACACCGACGAACCGGTAGATTCAGTTAAAGATGTTGGAATAGAGCTAAATGACAAAAGACTAGGACTGGGGGAACGTGACCTAATAGACGAGTATGCTGTAGAGAGTGAACTAAGCGACACCGAATTACGTTTCACCTTCAAGTCCTTATCGGTATTATTCACATTGTTCAATGACATGTTGCTGCGTTTCTTATTAAGAGAATGAACTGTGGGTGGCTCCACCTTGACTGGCATCTCCGATATAGATTCATCGCTCCCACTATCCGAGAGATACTTGAAGAACTTGCCCAACGAACTAACAATGGATTTCGGAGCATTGTATTTAGCCTTGGGTTGTTGGAGATTGGTTTCTGAAGAAGACGGTGTCTGCAGAGCAGAGGATGTTCCTGAAGAAGAAGAAGAAGTGGCAGAGAGATTGGAGCAGCTATAGATCGCTTCATCAAAAACTTCGAACGAATGTGTTTTTCTCAATTCACTAGATTTGCCAACCAATGTAGTTGCAGGAATATAATCTTGGCCCTGTATTTCATTTACAGTCAAGTTATCGTCTTTTTGGCCGAGCGATAGTATACCAAACTTTCGATTCACGACTGGGTTATCCGGTCTATAATCCAATAACCGAGTTTCACTTTCAATAGTGAATTTATGCAAGATTTCGTATGACTTATTCAACTTCAGTTGAAGGGTGCGAGTGACATTGATCATGGTTGAGCTTTCATTATTGTTTATACCAATGACACGCCAAATGAGCAAACGCAAGTAGTAGGAACGAATGATTGGATTCCAGTGCACGATAAATCTTTCAAAAGTTTCATTGCATACAAGCCAGTTGATAAAGTTTAGTTTGAAACTTTGATTCAAGTCAAGCAACCAACCACTATGGAAAGATTGGATCCCTTCACGATCATAAGTATACTGCGATAAGCACTCTGGAATCATGTCCCAAATGTTGAATAAAAAGGCAAAGTTCTTCAAAAGAATTTGAATATGGTCAGTGTTCTGTATCATCATGTACGAACAACTCAACCAAAATTCCCAATCTATGAGTGAGCCTCTAGTACCCAAGTTGTTATCAACATGGTTGATATATTCATACACAATATTGAGAAGAAGTCCGTTTTTGTTGTAGTTGTAGACACTAGTGTCTTTTGCGATGGAAATAAGTGCACGGTCAACGAGGGTCACTAAAGTGGAAGCCAAAAAGTTGAGGCACTTTGTTTCCTGGTTCACGGATGCATTTGCAAAGTCTCTTATTGTTTTGAAAATCTTAATGAACGAGTTGTAGTAAACGTCGCTTTGCTTTATATTAAAGTTGTTCTGGATTGACGGAGGCGGTGGAGGGATCGGCGGTGCTTGAGTTTGACCCAAAGGAGCCGGGGTTCCAGGAACTTGTTTAGGAGAGAGTCTACCATTTCTCGAGCTCGAATTTCGAGATGGCTGGTTCTTCTTCAGCAATGGGAGAGAGCCTGTGCCTCCCAGGTTTGCCTTGTAGCTTGTCGAGATACGATTTATGGAAAGCTGGAAAATCTGAACGACATGACTGAAGATAACGTTGAAACCTGGAATATTCGAGACAAGGGACCGGTCGATATTATTGTCCGCTAGGTGCGGCAGTAACAATTCTTGCAGGATGGTGAGGTAATGCCTGAGGAAAGAGTTGAAAACGTTTGAGTCAGAATTAGCCCATCTACCCACCCAGCTTCCGTTTGGATCCTTGATACCCTTAACTGGGCGTAAGGGTGGGGGCACACAGTTCAAAAAAAGGGCTCTCTTTTTTGATTTGATATTCAAACCTTTAAATGCAATGAGATAATGAAGATGAGGCGGGAACGCCTTGTATAAAAGGTGATTGTTTGAGTTGTTGTTTAGTATTTTCAAGACATTTGTAAACATAGACTGTTTGACATTCAAGAGGAAAAGCAAGGCGTTGCTAACGTGGGGCAACCTGAAAAAGGAATAAGCGAAAACCTTACCGATAAATGCAGAGATGGAGAGGGAGAGAGTTTTGAGTGTCGACATTTTGTCTATGCAATACTCCAAAGTGATTGTGAGGAGGTGTTGGTACTGTCTTGAAAAGTCGTCATCCACCTTATCCCAGTCATCACGTCCTACGATTCTCGAGATGCATTCCAAGTAGGCGTTACGATCCGAAGCAGGAACGACGCTATAGTGTATTGAGGACGGGTGCTCATTGATGGGCAGAACGGGAGTATCTGGTGAGGATGACCCAGCTTTTGGGGATGCGATGGGGGACTCCACGGATGAGTAAGCCAAGTTGGACAAGAGGGAGGACCACCATTTGAGGAGGATTGCGATGATGACGCTGATCAAGCTTCTGTACACCTTCGAGTCTTTATCGAAAAAGGTATCCAAGTAGCGAGAGTTTTTGCGTAGAAATGGGAGGAGGGACGTACGGAGAATGTTGCTTTTGAGGACACCAGCGTTTTTGTTGTGGTTGTACTTTCTCGAGTTAAATTTGTTGAGGTCAATCTCGAGGGATTTGAATTGTTTCAAGAGGGACTTGATAATTCTGTCATCCTCTGGGGAGTGGTGGATGGACGAGTGTGTGTGTGGCAGAGCCAAGCGAGGGTCAAGCGTCTTCATATTGCCATATATGGTGTGCCTTTTCAAAGTACTGCTTCTCTTTAAAGAGGCAAAGGATTGTTTGGTGTTGGCGATGACTTGGGCCCCTTTCCGTGGATGCGCTTGAATGGTTTCCAACGAAGAGGTTTCAGATTTTATTTGTGTAAGCGACGGTGCAGACAATAAAACACTTTCTATTGATTTGTTGTTAGCTTTTACTTTTCCATTTGTTTCAATATTTGTGTTGGTTTCATTTGTGGCATCAATGGTATTTATATTTTCGGTGCTTCCTGCACTTGAACTTAGCGTTCTATCGCAGCCAGAATCGTCATTGCTGGCAATGCTAGCATTGACGACATTACTACTGGAACCATTGGAGTTATTGCCGTCTCTGCAACCATTGGAGTCAATGCCGTCTTTACTACCGTTATTATTACTGTCAGTTCTGGCATTAGTTCGACCGTCAGTACATCCGTCAGTTCGGCCGTCAGTTCTATCATCGGTATCAAATTTATCAGTCTCAGTTCTGGCATCGGTTTTGGCAACCAGATTGATATTATCTTTGGGTTCTCCCAATAAAAACAAGAGGGATCGCCTTCTCAGAAGCTTTGGCTCGTCATCGTCATTTGACTGTCCCTTAAACGAACGGAGCCGGGATAGCCCTGTTCTCTTTGCTAACTTCACAGGCATTAAAAAAAACAGGCGGTTGATAGCGCTGGTGGAGGGGGTAAGAGGGGGTGCTTGGTTGACACCTTGGTATACTCCAACAGGTGTTTTTTTTTCTAAAAATCTAAACTCTTAAAGGATCATCTTATTTATATATGTATCTTAAATTAGCTACACTTTCCCTATGCGAAATTTCATACATTGTCTTTTTGCTCCTTCAATATTACTCTTTTCAGTCACTAATTGGAAGCAAGTGGGCATTTGCCCAAATTCCGGGAATCCCAAAATCAAGTGTACATCAATCTTGTCATTAAGGTTTGCTATTTTTCTGTCCGTCCTCTTTTGCCAGTCCTGTTTCCAAAACAGCAGCATCTATTTTTAAACAACGTGCATAGATGCTGTTGAACCTGAAAAGGTTTCACTCTTGTGCACAAAAACGGAAGCTACCCAAACAAACAAATCCTATTCCAAAAAAAGGGAGTCAGAAAAAGAAAAAAAGGGGGTGACAGATGGCAGCAACTAACAGAACGAGGCACCGATTGTTTATGCATTGTCTTTCAATTGGGTGGTCTCGTTGGGAAGTCGGGTGCCTATGCGGTTGGCACCAGTGGGCACCAGTGGGCACCAGTGGGTACCAGTGGGTACCGTATCCAGTGATGAGAACCAGCCACCATCGGGTAATCACCTCGTATCACCGACATTCCATTTTAAGCGAAAAGTGAGAGAATTCGCGAAACGATTGCAGCCTTACACCATACCCGTACCCTTTCCAAATATGCTTGATTAATGGTGATTATGTGGGGTGGATGTGATGATGCTGGTGGTGTAGAGTGATTGCTGGTGGTGTAAAGTGATTGACGAGGTAGATGTGGAGTACAAATCGAGTAAATGTGACGAGGATGTATAGTAGATGTGAAGCTAATGTGATGACAATGTGCGATTAATTGAGTGTGATACCAATACTGATTAACGGTGATTGAGATAGATTACGAATTACGAATGGTGATAAATGTCTGGCAGCATACAATTGTTTTTTTGCGTGTCGATTAGTACGCACTCGCGCCCTTAAGCAATACTTCTGCACTCAAAAACCATTAATGGCAACGAAAGCAAGCCATAAAAACCATCGATGGCAACGATTTCAAGCAATAGCTAACCTATAAAAATTAATGACAACGATTCCAAGAAATGGTCTCATCAATGATACAAAGACTTATATTCCTAATCCGAAGATTCCTTGAGTTTCTCCAAGTGCTTGGAATATAAAGCTTTAGCCTTGGCCGCAGTGTCGTTGGCAATCTTTACTTCCTCCTTCACCTCTGAAAGCTCCTTCTCGAGCTTGCTGACGGACTCCTCGGCTGCCTTTGCCGCCTTTTCAAGTGCTTCCACTTTACTTTCTGCGTCCTTCACTCCTTGTTCCGCAGAGTCGGCCCTCTTAACTGCATCTTGGTAACTAGTTTCAATCTCTTTCAATTTGATACTTTGCGCTTTATATTCGGCTTCTTTCTTCTCTGCCAAGTCTGCTTGGCCTTCACTCTCCTTCACTTTGTTTTCGGCTTCCAAAACTCTCTTCTCGGTTTCGCTCACCTTACTTTCAAGCTCGCTAACCTTTGATTCAGTAGTCTTAGCTTTAGATTCAGCATCCTTAACTTTGGATTCCGCATCATTAACTTTGGATTCAGCAGCCTTAACTTTAGATTCAGCATCCTTAGCTTTGGATTCAAGGTCGCTAACCTTTGATTCAAGGCTGCTAACCTTGGAATCAGCATCCTTGGCTTTTGCTTCAAAATCGCTAACCTTCAATTCAGCATCCTTAGTCTTAGCCTCAAGGTCGCTAACCTTAGATTCAGCCGCCTTCAATTTTGTTTCATATTCAGCAACCTTTGATTCAGCATCCTTTGCCTTCGATTCAAAATCAGTAACCTTTGATTCAGCCGCCTTCAATTTTGTTTCATATTCAGCAACCTTCGACTCCGCACTCAGAGCTGCAGCCTCAGCTTTCGAAATCTTCAATTCAGCTTCCTTGCTTTTACTCTCAGATGACGCAACACTAGCTTCAGATTCCTTCAACGCTTTTTCAGCATCCTTAACCTTACTTTCATATTCTTCAAGCTTCTTTTCTGCAGTCTTTAACTGTTCTTCTCCTTGCTTCACTTTACTCTCGGCTTCCTTGATCTTCTTGTCGGCTTCCTCGGCAACCCTGGTGCTGGCCTCTTTCAACTTTTCAAGCTCACTGGCTCTACTGGCAGTAACAGACTCCAACTCCGTCACCTTGGTCTCAGCTGCCAAAAGCTTAGCCTTTAATTCTTCCGATCCTTCACCAGCAGTCTTTGCCTCTTCCTTCAACTCAGTTTGCTTCTTCTCAAGATCGTCGAGTTCAGACTTGTGCTTAGATGCTAATTCAGCCAATTTATCTTCAAGTTCGGCCTTATGCTTGGATGCTAATTGAGCCAATTGCTCTTCAAGCTCTTGGTGTTTGGTTTTTGATTCATCGAGTTCTTTACTCTTTTTAGCCAAAGTCGCTTCGTCTTCAGACTTTGTCTTTTTTAAGTCTTCTACATGTTCTTTAATCGTGGAAACATCGCTAGTGTTGCCTGATAAGCCTAACAGTTGCACGTAATCACTCCATGACAAAAGGTCAGCCTTCAACTCTTGGATGGTCGAGTCCTTGGATTTGGTATCTTCGTTTAACGCTTCAATAGTGGATTCCTTAGACTTGATGTCAGCGTTCAACTCTTCAATAGTGGATTCCTTAGACTTGATGTCAGCGTTCAACTCTTCAATAGTGGATTCCTTAGACTTGATGTCGACGTTCAATGCTTCGATTTCAGAGGCAGACTTTGTCTTCAACTCTGCGATTTCGGAAGTGAGCTTTGATTCCAGTTGTTTGGAAGCATCTAACTGCGATGAGAGAGTGGTTTTGATGGTGGTCAATTCTGCGACAGAAGAAGTCAATTGCAGGTTTTCTTCAATGGAACCAGTCAATTTTGACTTGGTCTGGTCCAATTCTGTGGATGCCTTTGAGAATTCAACCTTGGTGTTGTCGTGAGACTTATTAACGGTAATCAACTGGGCTTCGACATCTTTGATTTGAAGTTTCAAAGAGTCGATTTCGCCATCCTTGGAGGCCACCAATCTGTCGATTTCTTGACTCAATTTGAAATCATAGTCCACCTTCAATTTATCCTTTTCCTCAGTGGAGGTTTTCAAGTTGGCCGAAAGGGTTTCGATTTTTGACTCCAACTCTTTGATGCTTTGGGTTAACGCAACTACCTTTGCGTCTGCGTTCTTGTTACTTTGGTTCAATTGAGCATTTAAGGCCTCGACCTTTGCAATCTTTTCATTAAACAGAGCCAATTCGGCTTTTGCGTTATTTTGATGCGTTTCCTTAAAGCTGTTGGATTCCAATGTCAATTTCTTAAGCTCATCGGTTTTGGCTTGCACTGCTTGATCCAAAACAGAAATCTTGACATTCAACTCTTTTTTTAAAGTGTCACACTCACTGACTTTCGCCTGGTATAATTGAAAAGTTACCGCAGATGAAAGACATCCCGCAGCTGCTATGTAATTCGTAATACCCATCGTTAAGGGGAGAGGAAATTGTATTAATCGAAATTAATTTTAAACGAATCGGGTATGTACACTGTGATTTTTTTTCCACCAAGCGAATGTCACGTGAGTGTAAATAAACTGCATATAACGATGAGGCCTGGTGTATGCAACCTAAACCAACAATTTTTCGCTAGCATCGCCCCACAAACTTAGTTTTTGACGGTGGACGGCATTCGGAGAATGTTAACATGGTACTCAGTGTATGCAGTTTCAGTGGTTCTCTGTTCATTTGCGGCCTTTTTGTTGTTAATTTGTAGTCTATTTGAATTTTGTAGTTTATGTGTGGTCCATTTTTAGTCCATTTTTAGTGTATTTGTAGTCACTTTGAATTCCTTTTGTTTGCAGTCGCCTTATATAAAGTATTCCGAGACGAAAACATACAAGGTTTGCATGCCAACACTTGGATCTATGAATGCATTCATCAGATACACATTTTAACACACAAACATCACTGATAAGCTAATTATTAAAAATGCATATGATTTTTTGAGAACAAAAAAAAAGAAGTGAGTGTCGAATTATAGTAGAGAAAGATCTACCATCACAAGAGCTTAACCCAACGTAATCTAATCTGCAGTCTTCGGAGTGTTTCTATTTAATACGGGCATTATCGCATTTGATCTAAAGAATCCAGTTGAAGAAAAAATTCCTAGTATTCTTACCCTAAAAAAAAAAAGATGGACAAGACGAACATTATAGCTAACCAGTCCCGTTCTCGGTCTAGATCGCAGACTAGGAGACGTAACTCCACTTCCCGGTCGACTAGTTCCACGAGAAGATCTCTTCTTGCCAACAAGAAGAATGTGTCTGCAACGTCGTTGACTAGTCTTGTGCAAGGGGCAGTTGTGAGTGATGTTGAACAGAGGGCAATCCCCACCATCAATGCAACTCTCGATAACACCTTGCCCCTCGATTTTTTCAAACAAGATTTGATTGGGTTGATCAAGGCCTTGAGAGTACACAAGTGGCATAAGCGCCAGTTAACTGTTTCTAACTTACTGCTTAATAGAATTTCTGGTGCCTTGACAAACAGTATTTACAAGATCGAGTATGTGGACGAGGCACAGAACTTGCGCTTACCAGCATTATTGTTAAGAGTTTATGGTAAAAATGTAGATTCTATTATCGACAGAGAGTCCGAGTTGGAAATTTTGATCAAATTACTGGCAAAGAGAATCGGCCCCAGATTATTGGGCATTTTCACAAATGGTAGATTTGAGCAGTTTTTGGACGGATTCATAACCTTAAACAAGGACCAAATCAGAAGTCCAGTTATCGCCCAAATGTTGGGTAGAAGAATGAAAGATTTACACTATAAAATCGAACTCGACTTGAAAGACTTTGAATCACCCAAACCAATGTCTTGGAAGTTGATCGACAAGTGGTTAAACTTGTTTGAATCGGACTACTTGGAAAACTACAACAAAAATAACTTTGACTTCAACGAGTTCCTTTTGATGGATTTTGCTGATTTCAAAAGCTTGATTAAAAAGTACCAAACCTGGTTGTTCTCGAAATACAACAAGGACTCCTTCCACCAAAACTACAAGTTTTGTCACAATGATACACAATACGGAAATTTGTTATTGCATCAGTCTTTTGATTTGAACGAGCCCCCCGCAAAACCTTCCCCACAAAAAGATTCCAACTTGGTGGTGATCGACTTTGAGTATTCCGGTGCTAACTTCCCAGCATATGACTTGGCCAACCACTTTTGCGAGTGGATGTCTGACTACTACCACGAGCAGTCGTACCGCATTTTTGATGAATCCTTCCCTACAAAGGAAGAACAGTTGAACTTAATTAAGGCTTATGTCGAATACGAGTTCATTCACCCTAGCTCCAAGCTTGCTGAAGAAACTACTGCCCCACAAGATCCGTTGGACTACGAAGTGAAGAAAATGTACAACGAATGTGTTTTCTGGAGACCTACCGTCTCCCTCTACTGGTGTCTCTGGGGATTGATCCAAAACGGTCAGTACCAACCTCCAAAGGTTCCTGAATTAGAACCTACAAAGAATCACGAAACAAGTAACGATATTGGTGTTGACAGTACATACAACTTCATCGCAGAGAAGTTGGAAGAAACCCATTTGGATGAGGTGGAAGACGAAATCACCTCCTCGGATGATAACTTTGACTACTTGAAGTATGCACAACAAAAGCTCTTGTTGGCCCTTGGCGATTTGATTGGATTGGGTGTTATTGAAAAGTCGGATATTAGCGAGAAACATTGGAACTTGATCAAGTACTTGGATTCTTCGTTATACAACCTTAAATAATGATGCTTCCAAATGCGATAATCCTTATCATGTAAAATAGCATCACCTGTAAATCTAATGTGTACGAAATAGGCACATTTAATAGATATATATACACTAATAGATATATACACTATATATATACACTAGATATATACACTAGATATATACACTAGATATATACACTAGATATATACACTAGATATATACACTAGATCTATACACTAGATATATACACTATATATATACAAATAACCATTTAATAATAGATAAACATATACACATAGACACCGTTATAGAAACAAACTAGACAAATGACGTGAAAATGGCTCTGTATGTTACCTAATATGAGCTTGCTAACCTTCAATACCTCCGTACCTCCTAACTAGTCTCATCCTTACCATTTGCCATGGGAACCTTAAACTCTAACAAAGACAACCTGCAATCATGCGAACCACTTCAATCCATTGGATTTGCACGTTGATCGAAGTGCATCAATTCTCATGCTAATATAATGAGCTTTTCGCATGCCCCACAAAGAAATTGGCCAAAAAAAAAGTCTGTGATAAACGATGCTATCATTCAGAACTGCTGGGTACAACGGGTACGCCGTACAGTACTCGCCCTACTTTGACAACAAGATAGCTGTTGCCACAGCCTCCAATTATGGATTAGTTGGGAATGGCCGATTATTTATTTTGAACATCCAACCAAATGGCACTATTGGATCGCAAATATCATGGGAGACTCAGGATGGGCTTTTTGATGTTAGTTGGAGTGAGATTCATGAAAACCAGGTGACTGTTGCACTGGGAGATGGCCTGATCAAATTGTTTGATATTACGGTTGGTGATTTCCCAGTGATGAATTGGAAGGAGCACGCCAGGGAAGTGTTTTCTGTGAACTGGAACATGGTTGAGAAGGTTAACTTTGTAAGTTCAAGTTGGGATGGAACCATGAAGGTGTGGTCACCACAGAGACAAGAATCATTGCTCACGTTGAACTCGGCAACAAGGTCACTTACAGGTGTCGATATGCCACAACCGCCTTCGTCGATCCCACTATCACACCAACAACAGCATCAGCAGAGTCAGCAACAAGTTAACACTTCTCAATGCGTTTACAATGCAGTTTTCTCTCCACACTCACCATCAACAATTCTCTGTTGCAATGGACTGTCCCACCTTCAAGCATGGGATATTAGAGATCCGCAGCCACTAAAGGTTGATTTCGTGGCGCACGGAGGGTTGGAAACGTTGTCCTGCGATTGGAACAAATACAAGTCCACAGTAGTTGCTTCCGCAGGTACAGATAAGTCCATTAGAATATGGGATTTACGTATGATCCCTAGAAACACACACATGAACATCAGGGGACCATCGCCAGCAAATGAACTCTTGGGCCACGACTTTGCTGTCAGAAAGGTCCAATGGTCTCCTCACGATGCACAAGAATTACTTAGTGCTTCTTACGACATGACCTCGAGAGTTTGGAGAGACGAACCAGGGAGACATGCAGGTAATAGGGCGTTCAAGGGAGTCATGGGTGCACATAAAGAGTTTGTAATTGGTTGCGATTATAGCTTGTGGGGCGAGCCTGGATGGGTTGCAACTACCGGCTGGGACGAAATGGTTTATGTCTGGGATTCCAAGCGTGTTTAGGTAATAGATGAAAATAATCCAACCATTTTCTAAAACAGGCCATGCTTGGCCTTATGGTATGATTTATAGGTTTACCTCTACAGTTTCTTTTTCCTATTTTTCCTTTCTGCTTTTCGTTACTCCTTTTCATTACTGTTTTTTTTAATTTCTTGTACTTCTCATTACTGTTCTTTTACTTTTCATTAATGTTCTTTTGCGTTTACTTTTCTGGTGCTACCGTTCTTTTACTGTTCTTTTACTGCTGTCACTCTGTTACCTCTGTTGCTTCACTTTTCTTCTGTTACGTTTAATTTTCGTACTTTCTTTTCATTTTTTACAATTTTGTTCAACACCCGTCTACCTAACTGCTTTTCCTGATATTTCCCCGATCTAGATCTCTTGACTACAGCTCACTAAAGAACAGTTTTAAATTCTTTCATCTACATTGTCTGGGTTATTTTTTTTTTCAATTACAGTTTAGAATATGCTAACGAGAAGAACAAGGTGGGGAGTACCTCAAGATATGTAGGGATGTTGCGCAAAGAAAGTTGTCAATCTAGGGGCCCGCCAAGTGTCTAGGGATCATTCAGTTGCCACCACAATCGTAACTGCGAGCAATCCAAAAGGACAATCGTACATGTTCTTAAAGCACGAACAATAACGCATATCCAATTAGTATCTTAAACGGGAAATAGGGTGAAAACAAAGTCTACAAAAAGGTGCCTCAAAGATATTTTTCATTAATCTAATATGAACCCTACCTCGGCTAATCATGAGCATTCTTCGTTTGACACCCCCCTCCTCATCACATTCTCCCCTCTTTTGGTTACACCTCAATCTGTGTGGTTGAAATTACCACCACTCTCTTAAAACCCTCTTTTGATACAGGCAACTACGACTCAATACACATACAATCTCTTTTTGTCATTTTCGGTATTATCAAATCCTCCAGAAACCAACAGCCCAACTTATTTCAACGAGCATTCGTTTGTGATCTTGTGAGAATGCAACTCTTGTTTTCCAATTTCCTAATTGGGCGCGTTGATGTTTAATTTCCTAATTGGGCACATTACCACTTTTGAATCAAAGATAAATAGACATCTCAATAAACTATAATAACAGTATTTCATATCAGTGCTGATTCAGGAAGGCATCATAAGACAAAAATTTCTGTACTGTTATTGTTTTTCAAGCATTAGACAGCATTTGTATGTGAATTTCCCTTTCCGTGCCTGTCCCCCCATAATCTGCAAAAAAAGAAAAATTAAGAGCGTTTATCAATATATATAAACCAGAACGAAGCATTATATTGAAATAAGGAACTTTTTGAGGAACTCTAGAAATTAGAGAGATTGTATAGAGGCCCCAAAACTACCCATCTACAGTAATGCAATTGTCCGATCAGAGCCTTGCGGTTCTCAATTTGGAATACAGTTTCCTTGTTGATCCTAAAGTGTCTAATCCTATGATCACAACATACTTTGAGTCTAACATTGGGTTATGGAATGAAATCAGCTCGCCTACAGAAAGCTACAAGATGATTGACAATTTGTCCCCACTCAACAGAACCATGGAGCAACTCAATAGTGAAGCTATGGCTAATGGCAAAGTGGATCACGTTTCCATTATCGAGCCTCAACTCAACAACCAAATGATCACATTGGCTATCAACGGATCCTCTTTGTTCATCAACCAGGCCCGTCTCCAAATGTTAAGAAACTACAACCAAATCGGCTACAAATCAATACTGTTGACGTCGGAGGAATTTATGAAGATTGATGAAAAGTTCACCACCCTCATGATGAAAATATGCCACCAATACAAGGTGGAGGTAGTTCTCAATAACGAAATCATCCCCAAATTTAACAACAACAACAACGAATACCCCAAAAAATCAAACCCAAACGCCGTTTGGATTCACATCATTGGCTACCAAGACAACATAACGATTGCCGAACCAGCACTCCGCATTCTCGTCACAACAGTTTTGAACTCAAACTTTTTGGACTCTGTAAACATCGATTTATCTTTGATCCCATTGATCGGAGGTGTGGACTTGTCCAACTTTAGCCAAATCGCGCTGCAAACAAATGCAAACATCTATATCCCAGACTTGTTACCAAACTTGCTCAATTCAAATATCTTAAACAACACAAGGGACTTGAAAATCTTGATAACTGCCAAGAACATCCCAGAAATCTTGCTCACAAAGCACATCTTAAAATCTCTTACGGATGGCTCCAAGGAATGTTACATCGTGAAGGAGGTTTCCTTACAAAAGTCTAAAATCGATTCCATGATTTTGTATTCCCAGACAGAAATCCTCAACATTATGTTTAAACATGGTGTCTTTGTGCAAATTCCATCCCTTGGTGAAACTTCAAACTTCAAGATCGTTGTCCAAGGATCTGCCATTGAAGCTGTCAACGGCGCCATCGATGATATCAATTTGTTAAGTGCAAAGTTCTACTCAGTCAACATTTCAAAGAAAAACCCAGCTGCCCAGGCATTTTTCGAAAACCAGTACTACTTGATGCAATTGATTCTGTTGAAAAAGACTTGTACCATTAATTTGAACAAGAATGGGTTACAAATCAATGGCAGTAACGCTGAAATAAAACAAGTTTTGAGCCAGCTTACCTCCAAGATAAACACCACTTCAGTTTTCTCAAGCATTAAGTTAAGATTGGAATTGAGTAATGCTCAACGTGACTTCATCAGTGGTAAGAAGAACGGTAAGTTGATCAAGATTTTGAATCAATTGAACCAAGCACCAATCATCAAATTCAAACCTTTCAATGAGTACAACTTTTTCATCGATTTCGAGATCTTAGAGGGAACCGATATGAACATCTTGCTCAAGGGTTTGGAGTTGATTGAATTGGAATTACCATCTGAATTGCAATTCAATGTCCCCGAAGTCTTCCACAAATCAATCATTGGTAATGGTGGTTCCATTATCCAGTCGATCATGAAGAAATACAACGTATTCATTAAATTCAGCAGTTCGAATGGGGATGTATTTGATGATGCAAGAGATATCTACTCTTTCAGAAGATCAAACAACGTGTTGATCAAATGTCCGAGTAAAAACAGCAAGAATATCAACTTGGTGAAGGCAGAAATTGACCATTTGGTTAACCAGTGCTGCTTGAACAACAGTGGAGCTTTGTTTAGTTCATCTCCATCCAAGTACAAGTCACCCATGAATGGTGGTAATACAACCATCTATCACACTACCAAGTTGAGGTTGTTGAAATCGCACTACTTGCTTTTGCTCAATAACAACAAATTGAAGGAATTCAGTTTGTTGGAAAGTTCCAACAACTGTTTTATTGATTTCCCTGTATCGCTTGATCCGTTCAAGACATCGAATGAGGTCTCTGTTGACATCAAGGGATCTGAAGTCAAGGTGAAGCAATGCTTCAAGCAACTAAAAGCCATGTTACCTCTCAACTACGAGTTTAAGGTAACTTTCATACCAGGGAAGTTTGAAGAGAACTTTCTCAAGAAATCAGCCAACTTGGAGGAGTTCACCCAAAGAGTCTTAATTCCTTTCAAAATCTTATTAGGTATCGAGCTTATTGTTAATGAAACACCTGTCGCTATTAATGGTGGCAACAGTGTTCCTCAACTAGGCGAATACCATCAAATTATCATGAGTTACTACGAATCGTCATCCATTCACTTAGACTCTGCTATCAACAATTTGACTGCTTACTTGAGAGAAAAGGGATTTATGATTCTGGAAAAGAATGCTATTGAATTTGAGCCATTTATTGAGGAGTCCACTCCAAACCGCAGAGACTCCATCGGATTATCCAGCCAATACTCTCCAGTGAAGAATCAACCTCAAAGTAACATGACATCGCCAGCGCGCTCATACTATGGATCTCCGGTACACCCTGCTTCCACTCCATACTCAGCACAAATGACACCGCTGAACATACAATCGTCCTTTGTTCTGCAGCTTTTGAGTCCGCATCAAATCTCTCAGCCATTGATGACACCTTTGATGCCAATTCACTTCAATTCTGCTGCTAATAATGGGTCTCCTCGTAAGGGTAATAAGAAGCAAAATACACCTAGAAGAACCCACGAGAGAACCCGTAGTAGGGCTGGCGCAGGCGCAGGTTCCGGTAATCTTGGCACCCCGGTTAAAATGAACAACAGATTGCTGTTCAATAACATCTTGGTTTCTCCTCTTGTTGCTATGACTCCTAGTGCAATTTACTCAGATCAACCTAAGCATACAAGATCTCACTCAAGAGGTCTTAGTCAGCCATTTGCATACATTTCATAATTTGGGATAGGAAAGGATTAATGATTTAAGATTACATGTAGCGTACAACTGAATATTTGACTTTGTAGGTGATAGACAAGAGATGATTCATAGAGATGTGCTATAAAAATAGATATAGGCTATAAAATCGTAGAGAAGAGATTGTAAAGTTCATAAAGAGATTGTAAAGTTCATGAAGAAGAGTTGTGAAGATGTAAAGTGGCATACATTATTGTGATCGGGGTTGCAACGACACCCATGCTATGTTCTGAAGATCGCGCATTGTTTACAAAATTATTTACACGAACAATACGCCAGATCCGGCAGATCATCTACAAAGACAAAAAGTTAATGTGTATTGACTAGTACCTGTACGAGTCTTGTTTCATGCCATAATGAGTACTGTGTTCATTTTGGGGATGCTGTGAATCGTATGATGGAGGATGGTATGGTGCGTTGTAATGCTCGTCTGAAATTGAGTGCAGATTTTGGTGGCTATAGGAGGAGTGCAGATTTTGAACATCGTGTTGGTGGTTGTCATCAAACGGATTTTCATCATCCTTGTAGGACTTATTTGACATGTGGTATGGAGTCACTGCAGGAGGTGCTGGATCGTACGCAGTAGAACTAAGCGGTTGGTAGCCCTGATTTTGTGCAAAGTAGGCTTGTTGAGGAGCTCTAGTTTGGTAAATTGGTGCTGCTGTTGGAGGGTACATGTGTGGGTTCTCGTACGGGTGCGGTTGTGGTGACTTTTCCTTGAATGCACGCGATGTAGACCCAACAGTACGGCAACAACAACAACATAATGCCTCCAAACAGCTTATACCCAAGCACAAACAACGAATCACAGTAGATACCATCCAAAAGATAACCAAACAGGCAAGCACTATACCAACAATAGCGATAATCTTACACACTTTGTTCGCCATACACGAGTCCCACGATTTTAAAGACCCGGCAGTTGTGGTCACTTCGTCAACCAACCCTCTTGTAACAACCTCTTGTATATCTTGTACCCACATTGATGAATAGATGGAGGAAAAAAAAATACGACACTCTTCCCCTTAAATATAATAAAAAGGGAAAAAATCAGAAAAACTATTTTAAGACTAGGCACGTAAAATGCATACACTTCGCCTTGTTCATACAAAACAAGGCTGTTGAACAATACACGGCTTTTGAGATCTAAAACCGATGGTGGTGAGGTCTGATGGATCTTGTGAGGTGTCATCTCGTATCATCATTTGTATCTCAGGTGTGTGAACACGTTCTATTTTTTATTTTTCAGGTGTGCTCAATCCCCTCGTCATGTGTGCTCAGATCCTTCATCAGGTGGTGATCAAATGATTAATTCAGTGTAGTGAAAGACAAAAGTTTAGAAAAAAAAACAACCAATGGATCCAATACATTCGCTAGTCGCGTACTTTCTCAAAGAAAAAGGATATACAGCCACGTTGGAGGCGCTCGAAAAAGATTGCAAATTCCCAATCACGCCAAATAAACTTCAAGGGGAGACCTTACAAGAAATAATCGAGGATAGAGTCAACTATGAAGAGTACAAGCTGCAGATGCAGCAACGAGAGCTCCTGAACCCCGACCACCACGCCGCTGTGTTTGACTTGAAAGCCTGGAGCACGCCGTATCCCAAAAAAGCTACTGAAATCAGCGAGATTGGTGGCTTGGTTATCTCAAGTTCATACGACGGGGCTGCAAGTGTGTACTTGAGTACTAACGACTACAAGTTGCATATTGTCGACAAGGAGTCTTTGAAGGTGGCTGATTGTATAGAACACATCCTCGGACGTGTCATTGTGAAAAAGGTTGTGTGTATCCCAAATACCAAGCACTTATTGCTTGTGGGAATGAATGGACATGGGCACATTTACGACATCGAAACGAAATCAGTGCAATCATCCTCGGAGTTGCACAAGAAATTCATCGTCGATTGCAAGTACGCCCAACTTGGTGACCACCAATTCCTCTTTTCCATCTCGAGAGATAAGATGGTGAGGGTGTTTGACTCGCTGCTTAAACTCCTAGGGGAGTATCAGTTGGAACAATTGCCTGCTGGTTTTGATGTGGTCAACTACAACAATGAATTGGTATTGGTGGTTGGTAAAGAGCAACACACCTTGTTGGATGTGCTCTCATTCAAAGATAATCACTTGGCACACAGGTACAAGATCTCCGTCAACGATGCTGAGTTCACCCACTCGGGTTTCTCTCCTCTCGCAGTCAAAATCAAAACGGTTAATAGTGTGCCATTCATCGCAGTAGCAACCTCACATGAACCTTATATGAGGCTCATTCTCTTGCTGTTACATGACTATGCAGCTTCTTCAGGGATTATGCGTAACAAGATTATAAAGAATATCAACACCCCTCTGCCTCAAGATAAGTACTCCCATCCTTTGATTGATTGGAGATCAGATGGATCTGGTATCTGGATTATGGGTGAAGATGGCTTCATCAGAGGCGTTGACTTGGTCTCGGGAAACGCCATCGTGCAGTTGAAAGCACATTCGGGTAAAATTAAAGATCTCTGTGTTGGACCAGACTTTGTTGTGTCCTGTGGAGTAGATAAAGATGTGAAGTTTTGGAAGAACTAGAATATCAATGCATGTTAGCTGCGGAATGCACCCAGAAAGAACCTTAATATAGAGAGCTTATTACTCTAATATCGAAGATAACTTATTCGGTTACAATGTCGCAAAGAACTTGTTCCAATATCGAAGAGACCTTATTTGGTTCCAGTATCGAAGAGACCTTATTTGGTTCCAGTATCGAAGAGACCTTATTGGGTTCCAGTATCGAAGAGACCTTATTTGGTTCCAGTATCGAAGAGACCTTATTCGGGGCTTGAATGCAAAAGAACCTTATCATTGCATTCAGTTAGTAAGTAAACGCTCTTTCATGTCGTTTTCTTCTAATATCCGTACAATTTCATTTTGTATTCGCAGTAGATTGTAGTTTACAGTGTATAAACTCTAAAGCCTCTAGTTTACGTTATATAAACACTCATAAATTTGTAGTTCAAATATATATTCGATTCTAATGGTGTGATGAAGTATAGTCGTACAATGGTTATGGGGAGGAAAAATTCCGTTAAATCCAGGCTATAATAATAACCCTTACATAAATATACCGGGAAGAGATTCCTCTTTGGTATTTTTGCTTATCTCGGATGAGTGGCTCGGTAATAAACCTTAAACAAGAGATTGCACGATTTCCTGCTTCTCCACGTTTAATTCGCACATGTTTGACATTGTACTGCACATAGTGTGCCTAACTGATAACCTCGGAATGAACCCGCACAAGATGGGGAACTTGTTCCCCATTGAATAAATATATATACACTTTTACTTTGCTAAACATAATAGTGAAGTTATAGATTTTTTTTATATTTATTTATCATGTCACTTACACCACTTGAGAAGGCTGCCAGTGGAGCATTGGCATCTGCTATTGCCAACACCTTAGTCTATCCATTGGACTTGAGCAAGACCTTGATCCAAACACAAGTGAAGAAGACCAGCACCGCATCTGCTGAAGGCGATGAACTGTCCAAAAAGACTGACGGGAAGGACGGATTGAAATACAAGAACACTGCTGATGTTTTGAAACAAATATACAAAAAGCGGGGCATACTAGGCTGGTACCACGGGTTGAGTGCCAGTATTTTCGGTACCGCGGCCCAAAACTTCTCATACTTTTACTGGTACACCATTGTCAAGCGTCTTTATGCTAATATCTACAAGAACGTACCTAACCACAAGGCTTCCACCGCCATGGAATTGCTCCTTGGTGCCTTGGCTGCCGCAATTTCACAGCTTTTTACAATGCCTATCGGTGTCATCACTACACAGCAGCAAACTGATAAATCCGCAAAGAACTGGATCCAATTGGTGCAAGATATCTTGGAGACCGACGGTGTTTCCGGTTTGTGGAGAGGTTTGAGAGTCTCCATGGTGTTGTGTATTAACCCATCTATAACCTACGGTTCATACGAAAGACTCAAGCAAATCATGTATGGTAATAAGGAATACTTGGGCCCAATGGAAGCTTTCTCCATCGGTGTATTGGCCAAGTCTTTGGCTACAGTTGCCACTCAACCTTTGATCGTCTCCAAGGCTATGTTGCAAAAGAAGGTTAACAAGAAATCAGACTTGAAGGAGGATGCGGAACACGAGGAAGAAGTCAAGTTTGAACATTTTACTCAAGCATTAGCCCACTTATGGAAAACCGAAAAGTTTAACGGTTTATACAAGGGTATTGCCCCTCAATTATTGAAGGGTGTCATGGTGCAAGGTTTATTATTTATGTTCAAGGACCAGCTTGACCTCTTATTCCTCTTCTTGTTGAAGTTATCTAAGAGAGAAAGGCTTGCCAAGTAGATGTTTAGAGAAAATAAATGTTTTTAACATTAACTTCACCAAAGATATTAAGGGTGTCTTTATACGGGAATGGCTGCTATCCCCAAAAAAACAAAATAAACATTCACTGTGTATCAGAATCACCTGTTGTATGTACAATCTCTCCCCAAATCATGTTTATAACTATTGAAGTAGGGCGATTCCATAACGCGACAATAAAATGACGTATATATGTCGGATTTCCTTCACTTTCTGTTTTGTTTCGGTAGGTAGCATATCTCTGAGTTAACAACAACCATCCCATAACAGCATCAGCTCTATATATTTTATCACAAATAGAATTGTATACTAGACTATATAGACTCCATACCTTGGGGTTAGAATTAATAATCTTTAAGGCTGTATAAGAAAAACAAGCACAAACATGGTGGTCTTTGTGATCTTGTTTCTATTCATTAGGGTTTTTGCCCTACTGTATTTATTCTCACGTGAAAGTAATGTGCGCTCATCTCGAATAGACTGTGTATTAATTTTCCCACACCAAATCTGAAAAACTTTCTCGCAGAATTTTCCTCACTCTCGGTTTTGCTTTTTATAAAAAAAAAGTTTTCGAACACTCTTTTCTAGATACAATCACCAAAGAATAATTAATCATGGGTAAAGGTAAGCCAAGAGGTCTTAACTCTGCTAGAAAGTTGAGAATTCACCGTCGTAACAACAGATGGGCCGATCAATCTTACAAGGCTAGATTGTTGGGAACTGCTTTCAAGTCTTCTCCATTTGGTGGTTCTTCCCACGCTTCTGGTATCGTCTTGGAAAAGATTGGTATTGAATCTAAGCAACCAAACTCTGCTATCAGAAAGTGTGTCAGAGTCCAATTGATCAAGAACGGTAAGAAGGTTACTGCTTTCGTTCCAAATGATGGTTGTTTGAACTTCGTCGAACCAAACGACGAAGTCCTCTTGGCCGGTTTCGGTAGAAGAGGTAAGGCTAAGGGTGATATTCCAGGTGTTAGATTCAAGGTCGTCAAGGTCTCCGGTGTCTCCTTGTTGGCTTTGTGGAAGGAAAAGAAGGAAAAGCCAAGATCATAAACGATTTCTGACGAACATAACCACATCCCTTTCATATATATTAATAAAGGTATTATAAGTATTTGGATTGTATCAAAATTGTAAGATGTAAACATTTATTCATTCACATTTCAAAGCTTTACCTTATTTTTTCCCTATTCACATCAACTGACTGAAAAAGATAATGCTTGAGTGAATAGTGAAATCTACAGAAATTAGAGATGTTTACTGGCTCTTAGGAAGAACTTTAGTCACACGCTACTCGGCTTTCATGAATCTTATATTACAATATTTTCACCTATAAGGCTAAATTTCTACCTTCAATAGAAGGACCACCCTTCTTGACGGTCTTCTTCTTTACCGACATTGTACTCAAAGTGTTATTTAATCTCTTGAATCTTTCATCGTTCAAGCCTGTGTTTCTGGTTACTTGTCTCTTGAGCAAACTTGGGTCGACTCTGGGGGCAATCTTATATGCAGCAGTTCTAGCACTTGGGATGGCAGCTCTGTTTCTTCTTTCTGCATTTTCTTCGTACAATGTCTTAGCTTCCTTAGGTTTGTTTACACGAGAAGAAGCCAACTGGTTAGAGAATTTACTCTTGTTGTAATCATTAAATTGGATAGAACGGTCCTTGTATGAATCAGATTTGTTCAAAATAGGTCTAGTCCAGTCACCAATCAATCTGTCCACTATTTTTTTCAAGCTTGATTCGGTTCTCTTAGATCTTTGGTAGAAAACGAGAACCTTACCGATTCCGCTAGCTACTAAATGGTCTGTTTTGATTGGTAATGTTTCCAATGCCATTATCAACAGTTTTTGGATTTGGTATGCAGGCATGGATGCATCTGGCAAAGGCTCCAACCACAATCTGACAGCTTCCAACAAGTTGTTATCCAAGATCGAAATAGCCAAATCAGCTCTGGACAACACATCAGAAACCTGCAGCAACAATTTCATCTTTTCCGTGGCAATGTGCCCCTGTGAGTTCTTCTCAACGTCCAAGTTTGCTGCCTTGATCATTTGGTCCTTCAAGTAATCGATTTTGTCATCTTGCATTCTTTCGATATCATCCTCGTCCTTCTTCTTGGTTCTTGTGGTCTTCACCTTTATGGCCTGGTTCATCTTCTCTTCCAATAACCTTCTTCTTCTGCTCATTGGGTCTTCGTCGCTGTACTTGTCTATGGCCGCTTGTCTTTCATCCTGACCATCATCATATGTTTCATATCTAGGCTCAGAGTACGCAGCAACAGTCTCGTTACCAAAGATGTCATTCACATCCGGCCTTTTACCTGTAGGCTTTGCCCTTCTAACATTCTTCTTATGTGTGACCTCCTTGGCACCGTTGTCATCGCCTCCCAATTTGTGTGCCTTGATGGAGTATATGTTATCTTCGTTATCGTACTCCTCGTCGTTTTGAGCTTCACTTTCCTGCCATTCTTCTGAGTTCTGGATGCCGCTACTCTCTTCGTTCTTGAAGACCTCTTCGTCGGACATGGTTGGTGCTTGTTTTTTTTGTTGTGTCGCTTGTAATCTTTTTTTCATTTCATGTCGTGCACTTCAGGCTGCAAATAAAGAACAGACACTGTTTTATAGACTGTGTTTTATTCATCAACGTGCAAATAAGGGAGTTTATTTGCATTGCTTTTCTATTTCACCTTATCCTGATAATATGGTGTGTGATTTCTCGATGTATAAGGACATCTCCCATTGCAGTAATTCAATGGATTGTGTTTTGAAATATTCCCAAGCATACATTAATTAGTCTACAAAAGGATGTGTCAAGCATACATTAATTAGTCTACAAAAGGATGTGTCAAGCATACCTTAATTAGTCTACAAAAAGATGTATCAAGCAGTCGTTAAGGGATATTCAACGTCTTTATATTTGGTGTGTTGAAAAATCCACCATTTTTGGTTATTTTCCGTATTTTATGGAAAAAATACAACCAAAAAGTTGAAAGACATTTTCTGGTTTTAAAAGCAAAACTAAATATTTCAAAAACAAGGAAGGATATAATAAGAGAAAAACATCACATAACTAATATGGCTCTTGTAGACTTCTTGATTGACTCACAGAGGCTATTTGGTGGACTACTTGTAGTCGTGCAACACCAAAAATCAATCAACGAGTTTTTTTGTAGGAGGGAAAAAAAGCGCAAATATAGAAGTTAGCTAGTAACAAAATGTCCACCTACATAGGCAAAACCATATCCTTGATCTCCAATAAGGGGCTTCGTTACGTTGGTTTATTAGATAATATCAATGCTGAAGATTCCACTGTTGCCTTAAAATCTGTCAGATTGCTCGGTACTGAGGGAAGAATGGCCCAAGCTGGTAACCCTTCAGCTGAAGTTATGCCAGGTAGTGACATTTATGAATATGTTGTATTCAGAGGATCTGATGTGAAGGATTTGTCTGTTTTGGACATTCCAATCGAACAAGTTAAAGCTGAGATTCCACAACGATTCGAACAATCTCCAAAAGTAACACCAAGCACTACAGAAGGCCCAACAAAGACCCAGACTCAAGAGCAACCAAAGCCACAAGAAGCTGCAAAGCCCAAGAAGGAAGTGGCAGAAACCCAAAAGCCGGTGCCCCAGCCACAACCGCAATCTCATCCACACAATAACAAGAAGGATCATGCACCTGAGGTTCCTGACAGCGAGTTTGACTTTGAATCTGCCAATGCCAAGTTCAGCCGTGAACACGAAGCACAACGCGATGTCGAGCCTGCAAGTTACAACAAGCAATCTTCATTCTTTGACACCATTTCCTCATCCACAGAACAACGTAGCAGCATGAGGTGGTCAGAAGAAAAGAACCTCAACATGGACACTTTTGGCCAAGCATCCATAGGAAACCGTAGAGGTGGTAGAGGTGGAAGAGGTAGAGGTAGAGGAAGAGGTAACTGGAGAGGTAGAGGTAGAGGAGGCAGGGGCAATAGCTCCAATGACTTTAACACAAAGCCAGAATGGGCATAGATCATGGCATCTCTTTGATTCACCGGGTTCAACGCGGATTATATTAATGTTAAATGTACGATTTTTAATTGTAGTCTAGAATGACAATTGGCAACTTTGTTTGAAATTCTCAGCCAAGTCTAAGCATGATGGTTCTCATGCGTAAATTCACACTGTACCAGAACTTTAAGCACACTTGAACTCTAAACAAGCCAGAGAGTAAATTAAAGTAACTAAACTAGAAAAGAGAGCCACAGAGTGAATTAAAGTAACTAAACTAGAAAAAGTGAGCCAGAGTCCTTGTAAGCTGTTGTGTGAAAAGAATCCCCACAATAGCACACTAACAAAGAATTGAAGCTTGTAAGAATTTTACCGCTAAGAAAATTTAAGATGGTTGACAAACAATATAAAACCAAAAGCACCCGATGAAGGATAGTCTTGGCTAGCGATATTATAGTTAGGGATGATAAAAAGATATTTTAGCTAGTGTTGAACATTCAGAGTTGGTGGGCAAGTGGAGGAAGCCCAAATACTGATTTTGTCAGCATAGAGCTGGAAGAGTTTATGGAGAAGAACGGCTTTAGAAATCATAGAGCCATAGAGGAGTTTATGAAAAACGGATTTAGTACTAAGAGGATAGTGATATACGAAAAAAATCTATTAATTATAAAAGGACATTAAATTCTAGCAACACCACCAAAGAACAACTTCTTTTCAGCTTCATCATCAGCATTCAATTTCAAAAACTCACCAGGAACCGAAGACATGGAAGACAATGGGTTGAACAAGTTATTGATCAATACTCTTCTTATGAATCTTCTGGTGATTTCGAATGGGTTTCTGGTTTTGTATTCATCGCCAGTGTACTCGTGACTGAGAACCTCGTTGTTTTCAAAGATGTGAACAACAGGGATGTTGGATGCAGATGAGCTATTAGGACTGTATTGGGCATTCTTTGATACATCACCATTGTACTTGAGAGCCAAGCCACTAACTTCAGGGATCAGGTTGATGATGTAAGTGCTCAATTCTTCATCCACCTCCAAGTTTTCTGTGAAACCATATCTAATAATACATCTGTAGTGGCCTGGAATCCTCATGGAACCAATCAACACTCTTTCCTCATCTGGAACGACGGGGATGGACAAGGTTCTGAAGGAAACGAATATAAACACTGATGGGATGGATGCAAATGAGGACACCAATTTTTGGTACACCAATGGCAAAGTGTTTGGAGAAGTCATGTTTTGCATGGAGGAATCATTGTACATGATAGCAATACCTTCATGAGTCTTCAATTCAGACAAACCGTACTTTGTGTTGACTTCAAGGATTTCATCAGAGAACGCCTTATCGGTATTGGCCGAGTCTCCATTCAAGTCAACAGTTTCTGGCGAACGTCTAAATCTTGGATAAACAGACTCGATCTTAACTCTGGATCTTTGTTCGTATTCAACCTTTCTAGTTCTAGCCCAGTGCCAGAAAGCCAAAAAGATGGTAAAAAGACCAGCCATCAAAATTGGGAACCAAGCACCATGAGGAACCTTCTTCAAATTGGCGACAACCATAATAACTTCCAATGGGACAAAGATTAAAAAGTAGAGGAGGGCCCACAAGATGTTGAACTTGTACACGTAGATCATGACTAAGACAATCAATGACGAGGTAACCAAGAAATCAAGGGTGATACCCAAACCATAAGCTGCAGTAACGTTGTTTGAGTTCTTGAAACCAGCAGTTGTGCAACAAACACCAATCATCAACAACCAGTTAACAGTTGGAATGTAAACCTTACCAGCGTAATGCTTAGAAACGTGGACAATCTTGACTGATGGGAAACAATCCAAGTGGACCAACTGGGAAACGATGGAGAAGACGGAAAGAATCAAAGCTTGGGAAGCGATGATGGTAGCCAAGGTGGCCAAAACAAACATAACCCAGTAGACTGGGGAGTTAGTTCCACCTGGCAATGAGAGGAAGAATGGAGAAGTCCAAGCATCTGGGTGCTCAATGATGAAAGCAGCTTGACCCAAGTAACAGATGATCAAACAAGGGTAAACAAACATGGTCAAGGTTAATTGGATTGGTAATCTACCAAAGTGACCAATATCGGCAAACATAGCTTCAGTACCAGTGATGGCCAACATGGCACCACCAAGAACATCGATACCGTTAGATTTCAAAAGTTGGATAGCGTAGTATGGAGACAAGGCCTTGAAGATACCTGGGTGAAATTTGGCAATGTTGTAGACACCGCAAATGAATAACCCGATGAGCCAGATGAAAATGATTGGAGCAAAAGTAAAAGAAACCTTGTGAGAACCAAACTGCTGTATAACAAAGAGAACCACCAAGATGACTTCAGACACAGCGAGAACGTTATCAAAGGAAGGCTTGGCAATTTGGATACCACCAACGGCACTCAAGACAGAGGTTGTTGGGGTTAACAAACCATCAGAGCAAACCAAGGAACAACCAATGAAACAAGCAAACAAGATGAATCTTTGAACGGCTTTAAGAACGGTCGGATGGTTAGCGGCCCTGTCAACCAAAGATTTCTGGCCGCTATTGTTACTGTGTTGAAAGGAGTACGAAGTGTCCTGTCTTGAAACCAATTCCAAGTCTGAGACCTGAGGCGCACCTGGGATGTGAACACCCTTTGGTCCCAGCTTAAAGTGACGGGCAATCTTTGCGTAGATGGCAACCTGTCCACCTTCACCGTTGTTTGGACCAAGGAAAAGAACAATGCACACATACTTGATGATAACAATGATGGTGAAAACATAAAAGATAACAGAGATACCACCATAGATGTCGTCTTTGTTTGGTGGGTTGTGCTTGTATGAAATGGAATTAAGCACATAAAGTGGGGAGGTACCAAGATCACCATAAATGGCACCTAAAGAAGTGAAAGAAAGCATTGCAATCTCCCTCCAACTTTGCTTTTTGCCGTGAGGTTCCATTGCAGGAGAAGAGTGGATTGAGGCTTCCTCGTCATCGTCGTCTGAACCATGACGGACAACGTTTCTTTCATTGATACTTTGATTATCTTCTCTCTGAATAGAAGTATCAACAGAAGTAGAGGTAACTTCCCCTTCGTTTTGAAGATGATTTTTCAAGTTAGCAGCGGACATTCAACAGACGAGCTTCCAGGGGGGTGCTGTTAGTGGTATTGGTGAATTAGGAGAATGGACAATGAATGTTTTAAAAAAATCTCTAAAATCAAAGCAACCTGGGATTATTTATACGGACTTTGTTATTTATGATGGGATCAGCCATTTTTCTGTTGTTATGGAATAATATTCAAATTATTATTACAAAAATTTTATTCCTATAGCTACAAAATGGTCGAATGCATGATTGTGCATATGACTCCCCTCCTCTGTGTGGTTTGAGCGATTTGAATGGGTCTAATTTACGGTTATGTGGGATAGTATCCTTTTGTTCGTTTCCTCCTCGAATGGTAAAACAATTATACTTGAATATTCTGAAAAGATAGTCCCAGCGACTATTCATGATCATCCGTTACTTTTCACCCTTCTCTTCAATATCTTCACACCTGTTTCTTTGTTTTTGACTACTTTCAGTTGTCCCTTATTATTTTTTTTTTTGTATTTAAAAGATGTGACTTTAACACGCGGGATGGTTGCAAATTCCCTATCATATGCAAGAAAAAAATATTAAGCTACTGGCTTTTCTTTTTTTCTTCACTTGTACCTTCTATTAATCTGCCGTATATCTCTTGGTTAGATTGCTTCCGGTGTATCAAAACCATACTCATAGAAAAACAAAAAAAAAGAACCTCTAGTTAAGTCTATAGCCAATTAATCTTTATAGTTTCATATATTTAATCCCGCATAGTTAAGGTACATCTCGAATTTTTTTTTTGACGTTTTTGTACATTTACGGTTCTGATTGAGAATTATAAAGGAAACCTGCAGAATTCTCAGATGGCCACAAAGAAAGCGAGGTGAGTTGTCCCCAGAGGAAGCGTATAATTTGCTTTTCTAATACAGCACTGCCTTCGTGGAGGGGAAATTACGTCATATACGGTTTTCATGGTTGACACTCCATCCATTGGGGTGCTTAAGGCAATTTACAAACTGCAATCAGTTTTTAAGGGCGTGATGGTCTGAAATGGGAGTTCAGATGAGAAAACCCAGAAGGCATCCCCCGCCCTTAAACACAGCCCTTTTCGTCTCGCCTTACAGAATTTTCAATCATTTTGTTCATTACACTTTTATTTGCTTTTTTTTTGGCCCACTAAAAGAAGGAAAAAAAACTCGGTGGCAGAAAGAAAAAAAATCCCTCACCATAACATCAAATCAGATATTTCCCTCATAGTGAAGGATTTTCATACGATTTCCGTCAACTCAGAAAAAAATCTCCCGTAAAGCATTCTGGCTACGTAATTACCGCCGATCTGTCGTGGAACAATCACCACATTCCTCTTTATTTTTTTTTTTTGCGTGTTATCTTCATCTGACTGGTATAAGGATTATCGAAATTGTCCATAAGCCAAGAACATCAGATGTTTCATTAGTCTTTTTTATTTGTGATGCCTCGAACCAAAATGCTTCACAGATGTTGGATGCTTTGAAATCTCCTCAAACCACGCGCTGTTTTCTTTCTTGTTTTTAAAAATTGGAGAAAGGCTAAGGGGCCCTTAAACATTGAGCACCCCGCCAGTTGCAAAATGTCTACGCTGAATCATATGAACCCATACGCGTAAAAAAATGTAATCTCCGCGGCTAAGGTCCATGTGCCTCGAACTCCGAAATGCATAATTTACGCCCATCCTCACCTTCACTCATTCAATATATGCTTCAACTAACCTCCGTAACAATAATGATCGTTCCTTCTTTTATGTCATCGTACGTTAATACGAAAATGCTGCTTTTGCTCTTTCGCTCCTTTCCCTTGTGTCATCCTTTTTACCGGTATTGAGGGAATATTATGCTCCAAGGAATGTACGGATTATTTTCTGTCTTTTGAGCGATTTTATTAGCATAGAGTTGTTTTTTTTTTTGCAGCTTTTTCGCAGCCTTTTGAAGTCTACCCATTAAACTCAAATTGCCGTTGCAAAATACGGATAATTATTAATTTTACAATTTATCTTATCTCTCAACTGCTCCTAGTTGCTATCTGCTCATTTCCTTGATTTCTTGGCTAGACTGCTACTAGTGTACTTCTTTGTAGGATGTTAAGAGGTGTTCTTGGTATGGTTGTTTCAACAACTAAAGCTAGATTCAAAAGGTTTTGCCATCTAAAGCACAATAAGAGAAACACAGTTCGATTTCTCCCAGCCAATTCTTGAATTTGAATACCTAATGGATAGTTTACGTAGGTATAAATCTTCGAAAGACGGTTAGGTATTGTCTTGACACCATATTTTTAGGCCGTTCAGATAAAAGATGGGGTGTTTAATGCCAGGGATAAATTAGATAGTTACAGGTGGATCAATTTCTATGACACTTCTATTGCTACAAGAATGTTCAAATGCAGTTATATTGGAAGGAAGTGTCCAGGACTATTGTTTTTACAAAGTTCTGTTCCAAAATTAACAAAATTAACTCGAACTTCAATTTGAATGAAAGAATGTATCTGTATTGTTTACATTAACTTGAATTGAAATCTGTCAAGATCATGTCTATTAGAGTTACATCTAACATGAATGAGGTACATTTAATGAGATACATTTATTGATGAGGTATTTGGTGAGTTTGATTAAATTGCACGTTTAATTGGGCTCTTCTATGTTTAATTGGGTTCATCTATGTTTAATTGGGTTCATCTATGTTTAATTGGGTTCTTCTGAATGAGTAAAGTTGAATAAAATGTAGGTTTAAGATGCAGAGATGTACTTTTGAATAGGAGGTTGAATGAGAGACAAGTTTGATGATTGAGTACCAAATTTGAATAAAATTCCTCTAAAAGTGATCAAGCTATCCCATAGATCAACAAGAGACTCACAATAACAGAGTAACTGGCGAAAATTTTTCAGCTGATTGACAATTAAGATATGCAATCCTAAACAGTTGCCTAATTGAAGCAATAGGTTCCTCAAAACAAGCCGCATTTTATGAAGCAAGACAACAAAAAAAATCAATATCATGGGGTTATTTTCATTTACTAGAACGCAGCAAACAGACACCAACTTGCCTCCTTCACATATTGAACAGCGCTCACACAATTCAGTGCACTTACCAATCTCGGGCGACCCTGAAAGTTCTTCAACCAAGCATGCATCACAGGATATAGCTCAAACGTTGGAGCAGATTTCAACAACTTCTAGTGTAAAGATTCAGGACGTAGACCAGCAGGGAAATGAATTGAAAGCTACTATTAGAGACTTTGTTAGCTTAAAACCAAACAATTTGTTTATTATTGATGGTGAGAAACATAAGGAAGAGAGTATTATCTGTACAACTAATACAAGGGACGGTGGCAAAACTTGTTTGAGGATGAAGACCAACTCGATTGAGTTATTCAAAACTATGCAAAGTATGGAGTACTTTTGTTCTTTACCTAGTGATGTCGATGCTACATACTTTGAGTGTCGTAAGATAAAATGATGTTCACAGAAGATTTTCTGATATAATACCAAAACACAAGGTTAAAATACTTGTAGAAATAGCCTCAGTGGGGGGAAAGTTTCCACCTCGAGGTCTTCTCATAATACACTATATAATGTACTAAGATGATTCCTAGTATTTCTAACAAGGCAAGAGTTACAGAAAAGTGGTACCCATACTTGTAGTTTGGAGCTTGGCTCAGATCAAAAATCACCAACGGAACCCAACTCTGATTGAAGAAACTTAGCGTTTGAACTATACCTATGATTATTAGCCTTTGCTCATAAGAATAATTAACTGTCTGGTTGATGAGGGTCATGATGAGCGAACCAACACAATTTTCGATACCAGCCAATAGCCAGCCTGCCATAACAACCGAGTTGTTGCCCAACTTGGGAACAAGGAGGAGAATAATTGTACCTATAAGCACGAAAACCATGAATGCAACCATCCAGAATTTTTGTCTGGAGCTATCAAGAGAGATGTGATAGCCGCTGATAATGGTTAAGGAGGCATTGCATAGGCTTCCCAAAGTGGGATATAAGTTTATCTTCTCCACCAGGTAATCACCTGTCCAAACTAGCCATAGGTTCATATACCCACACATTTTGCTAATAATCGTATGACAGGTGTACAAGATAGAAAATACATATACGGGCCATGATTTAATGATCTTTTTGAAAATCTCCAAGAACACACCAATGTTGCTTAAATCTAAGGGTAGCAGTCTTTTGTATTTGTTCATGCGTTCAAGCAGAATAAGTCTGTCACGAGGGGATAGCCAAAATGCCCTTGAATTATCTGGGGTGTCTGGGATCACATAGAGACCGTAAATTGCTATTGGAAAACCAATTAAGCCATCCACTATGAAGATCCATTTCCAGGCATCGATTCCAAATAGCCCATTGCAATACTTATACAAGAAAGCTTGCATGAGCCCTGCAAAGATGTGGGCAAGCAGTGCAAAGGATTGAAAGATGCTACTTTTGAATACTAATTCTCCAGGTCCAACATACCAAGTGCCTAAGATCGAAATCAACCCCGGAAATGCCAGTGATTCCATAAGTCCGATTATAAAACGATTTATATACCAAATTCTAATATCTTTAGTGAGAACCAGAGCCATTACAAGTACGCTCCAAGCTATTTCCATCGAGGGAAGCCATACGGAGGGTCTCACATAGCAAATTATAACCTGAGAAAGAACTTGTCCAAGAACATAACCAATTGTCCAAAATGTGGAAAGCAAATTATATTGGTTCCCATGCATCCTCAATGCTTCCTTCATACCGGAGACATACGCATTGGATACATTGGAAGCATCAAGACTTTTGATAAAATAACCCAAACAAATATACGGTAGTAGCCATCGATCTAGTTTTTGAATAAATTCCCGTTCTTCCTCCATAAATTCTACATCCCCTATGGAATCAATAGATGAAAAGCTCTCACTACGGAAACTATCCAACTCTGTCACTGTAACACCATTTTTCTTGAGTAAAGGTTCTTTGGCAGATGCCAACACGTGTCCCACTTGTTTCATGAATTGTAGTTAAATCCATTCTCTGTGGATCTCATTATTTATCTCCATGGAGTCATTACCACAATTTGGTGCTTTTTTTGACTCCACAGATCCACAGTGATTCGATTGCAAAAGAAATTGTATTAGAAAAGAGGTCATTGACACAGACAGTTCGAAATGATCTATATCGTTTCTTACTGCATAGTCCTTCTGTTACTGCGTAGTCCTTTTTTAGTCCTTCTGTTACTGCGTAGTCCTTTTTTAGTCCTTTTGTTACTGCCCGTCCTTTTGTATAGTCTATACTCTATATTTTGGTATTAGATGTATGATGCAGTTACTGTAGCTTTTCAGAAGGTTGGCATTAAGATTACTTTCAGTTTATAGCACTATTGGAATTATACTGGACTATATGATGATAGAATTTGGATTTAATAATGATACGACGGCCTAAATCATAATAGATAAATTTCAGGCAGTGGTAATTATTAGTTAAAGAGCAGATTTTAGCGTTTTTAGCAATAAATTATAGAATGACAACGGTGAAGTACTTCAAATTCTAGCGAGAGTAAAAATCTAGTGCAGTAAAACTCTCGCGAGAGCAAAAATCTAGTGACAATAAAACACTAGTGAGATATTCTTGTGGAAAAATGAAAAACTTGAACGCGCTTTAAAAACAAGTACGCGTCCACCAATGATCGAAGACAAGATCACAGCGTTCCCTGATGGGAACTCGTATGCCATATATTTCGATAATCTAAACCGGTTGGTAATCGGTAACAGCGAGGGATTAGTGAAGATTTTCAACACCGACGAGCCTGAGTTAGAGCCCGAGGCGATAGACGTTATGGAGAATGTCACGTCGCTTGCGTACCACGGTTCAGACTTGGTTTTGACTGGAACTGGAGGTAACTTGGAGTTGATTGATATGAAAAGCAAGGCCAACAAGGGGTCAATTTTCCGTTCTGAGTTACCCTTAAGAGACGCTGTTTTCATCAACGAAGGCAAAAGAATTGTGTGTGGTGGAGACACCAACAAGTTGACAGTAGTTGACCTCCAGAATGAAAAACTGGTTACCAATGTGAATTTGCCAGATCAGATGCTTAATATTTCATACAACTTCAACAATGAGCTTTTGGCTGTTAGTTTGGCCAATTCGGATGTTCAGATTTACTCTGTGCTCAACGAAGAGCCCAACTTGGTACACACGATTAAGGATTTGTTAACTTCAAAGATCCACATGTCAACTGACAAAATAGACTACAAGGATGAACACAACGACGAATTGGTTAGTACGTCTACACAATGGTCAGCAGATGGGCAGTTTTGTTTGATCCCCACTGCTTCCCACACAATCCAGGTTTTTGAACGGTCCAATTGGGATAAGCCAGTCAAATCGTTCCTGATTGACCAAAAGATTGTTGATTTCGAGCTCTCATCAAACATGAAGTTTCTTGCTGTATTGTTAGATTCGAGTTTTGAAATTTTAGATTTCAACTCCCAGTCGGTGCTCGCTGAGAAGCAGTTGGCCAATCTGGAGGATACTTTACCCATAAACTTGGTTTGGAAGAGCAACGAAAACATTGTGATTGGAACATCCAATGGAGAAGTTTTCCTGATCAACAATGTCATTGATGAAGCACAGGCAAGCAGCAGTAGCAAGCCAAACAAGCCAAACAAGCCAAGCAAGATGAGTTCGTTATTTCTTGATGAGGCTGATGAAGCATCTGACGACGAAGAAGATGCGGGAGATGATGTAGTCGAAGAGTTGGCTGCAAACAAGTCGACTGGATATACCCTTCATGAAGAGGATTCCATGGTTATAGATGCGGATGACGATGACCTCATAGACGACGATGTATTTGGTAGACCATCAGAAGAGAAGAGAGCTACAAAGAGACACAAGCCCAATGGATACACAGCAATGCCTGTACCGATTGCGAATTCCCTCAAGCCATATTCGCCAGGATCCACTCCGTGGTCCTCGGAAATCCACAAGGGGGACGCCAGTAGCAATGCGGACAGAAGATACTTATTTATGAATTCTATTGGGTATGCGTGGTCTGTGAAGGACTTGAACAATGCACTGGATTCACAAAGTATTACTGTTTCATTTTTCGACAGATCGATCCACAAGGACTACCATATCACGGACTTTTTCTCGTTTGATTTGTGTTCGCTCAATTCCAGTGGTATTTTGTTGGGGTACTCGGGCCACAATCGGACCGGCCATGTACACGGCAAGATTTACTATAGAAACCATGACTCGGAACAAGATTCGTGGGAAAAGAAGATTCCATTACTAAAGGATGAATTTATCACATCTGTCAGTTTGACGCACTCAGACTTGGACTCGGACGTGCAGCACGACTCGCTTATTATAGTGGGTACCAACTTGGGCTTTTTGAGGTTTTTCAATTTGTATGGAGTTTGCATTAATATTATCAAGGCGCTTCCAGTGGTGACGTTAATCTCATCACTGGGATCTGTTTTGTTTATGATCAACCAGCTCAGTGCTGACCGCTATACGTTTTCTATTATTGATGTCAACCAAGATTATAAGTACATACAGCAGGACTCACTTTTGCCTATTCCGGTTGTTGTTGATGATCCAGTGATCAAAGGATTATTTTTCAACGAGTACAACGACCCGTGTATTGTGTCTGGATCGGACGATACATTGATGGTTTTGCATGGATGGCGTGAACCAAACAATTCCAAGTGGATTCCACTTTTGAACTGTGATGGGGCCATAACCGAGTATGGCTCCAACCCTAACAAAAAGAATTGGAAGTGCTGGCCGCTTGGATTATACAAGGATAAAATGAACTGTTTAATATTGAAGAACCAATCACATTATCCAGGGTTCCCGTTGTCATTACCAATCGAGATTGAGATTAGACTCCCAATCTACGTGCACAGTCCACCTGAAAAGAAGAAGAAGAAGCAAAATGACGATTTCCTTGAGCAAGACAGCGAGGAGGAAGATGGCGAGGAGAATGTGGTGAACAAACCAGACCCAGAAGAGATTTTCTTGCGTTCGTTAACCATGGGTAAGTTGGTGAGTGACTCTCTCAATGACGACAGCATCGAAAAGGATAATGACGTTGTCATGGAGAGATTGACAAACTACAGTGTCATGTTTGATAAATCCTTGTTACAAATGTTTGCCGAATCATGTAAGGAAACGAAGCTTAACCGTGCCTTGAGCATCGCAAAATTGATCAAGACAGATAAAGCATTGGCTGCTGCGGCTAAGATTTCAGAGAGAATGGAGTTTACCAATTTGGCTAACAAGATCAGCAAGCTTAGAGAGGAGTTGGTTAATTTGAGCGATGATGAATAGACGGGACTATTGTATAATTACGAGTAGAAGAACCTAATAATCACATTGTAGTGAGTAATCGTCACAGGAACACAGATATAATCGCTATCGACAGCTCCCCCTAATAATCCTTCGCCAAGCTGTATCTATCAAACGAATAATCCAAAGAGAAATACCCAGAATAGAGTATCCAGAATAGAGTATTAACCAAAATAGAGTATTGACCAAAATAGAGTATCAAGAATAGATTATTATCCAAAATAGAGTATCAAGAATTGAGTATTATCCAAAATAGAGTATTGTCCGGACTAACAAGAGACCACATTACAGCCACCTGAGCAAAGTAACAGATCAGCACAGGCAAGCAACAGAAACTAAGTTTCCCTACACCTTGACACGAAAATCATCATATTGCTATATACAAACCTAGAACTGCTTTCCAATAAAGTGGAAGACGGCAGGGGCAACCCACAAGGCACCTGCGATGACACCGGCAAACTTCAAAGTCTCGATGGCGTAAGCTTCTTGGAGCTTCTTCTGTTCTTCACTGACTGGACCTCCGTACATGTTAATATATGGAGAAAAAATTTGGAGATGGTTTTTTTTTCTGAGCAAAGAGCAAATCTTACCCGGAAATTTTTCCAATAGAGCAACATGACATCGATCAAGCCTTTCCAAGCAGAGGACTTATTTGAGATCAATCCCGTTAATCTCGATCCTTTGACCGAGAACTTTAACATTTCATTCTACACGGAGTATCTTACTGAGTGGCCATCTTTGTTTTTCAAGTCTAGTGAGGTGTACGGGCAGTTTGGCCAGAGCAGTGAGATCAGTGGGTACATGATGGGCAAGACAGAGGGGAAGATGTCGAAGAAGGAGTGGCACACGCACATTACAGCCGTGTCTGTTCAAGACCAGTATCGTCGTATTGGGTTGGCGTCTGAATTGTGTCTTGAGTTGGAGAAACTCACAAGTGTGGATCCGCACTCTACGTTATTTGTTGATTTGTTTGTTAAAGTTACCAATATCTTGGGGCGCCAATTATATGAAAAACTAGGGTACAGTGTATACAGACGTGTTGTTGGGTACTATGGACGTGATGTGCAGACAGATAGAAACAAGATTGACGATGCTGTCGATGCATTTGATATGCGTAAGTCTCTTCCTCGCGATGTGAACAATGAAACAGTACGTGAAAATGGTGACAAGGTTTATGCGTTACCAGATGAGATTTTCTTTTAGCAATCCTTGCTAGAAAATGTCAGTGATCGGTCAGTGTGCAGTTAGCAAGCAGTTCGCAAGCAGTTCGCAAGCAGTCAGCGAACAGAGCACAGAGTAATGGTGAAAGTTGCCTAAATGGCTGATTTTATGAGGAATGAGGCTGATGCAAATACTGAGAGGCTCCAGTTCTGCAATTGCTAAACTAGAATGGGGTCCTGTTCTGAGTATGCTGGTTGTGACTACCGACAATGCTACTGGTTTAAGAAGCTACCGTCGATACAATAAACAAAATGGTGATAATGACGTAGATGGAGTTTCAAAAACCTCGTGCTGAAAAAACGGCCCAATTGGGAAAATGCAAATTTTCGGTCACTATAAATTTAATAGGGAAGGAGAATAAAAGCAAACAGTATGAATTCTAAGTCGTGGAGAAGAAAGTTGATGGGACAAGACACTCCGTCGAATGCGAGTTCGCGGGTAGCGTCTGCCACACGGACGCCCATGGCTGAAGACGATTCCGACTACGAAGAAGACACAGACGTTGACTTCAATCGTATACAGGAGTACTTGAGCAGCAAGTTAGCGTCATTGGCACAGGTTGTGGACCAACCACACGACAGCAGTGTGGACAAGACGGACGCTGCCGACCGAAAGCAATTCAACGTGAGTTCGCTTAGTAGAAAGAGAGTACAATCAGAACTGACCACGTTCAACGAGATTGTGTATTCGTTGGGGAGACCAAGAACCGAAGTTTCGACACTGTCTAGAGAGTTGTTATTGGCGCAATTGTTCAAGGTGGTTGTGAGCAAGCCATTGATTGTGTATAACGAAGAGAATGCTGGGACGCCAAACTATGTTACTGAAGAAACTGTTCAGAAGTTGGTAGCAATCTTCAACACGTCAAACTACAGAACGGAGTCGGAGTTTTTTTACTTGATTAGAGCGGTGATATCGACGGTGGTGAGTGACATTGACGAAAATAGCCAATTCATTACCCCGGAGTTTTACAATAGCATCCAGCAGCTTATCGATGACCCTTCCACAAGTGTGGTCACAAACACAAATAAGGCGCATCTCATCAATGGGTATGCAGGTTTGCTTTTGATTTTACACCATGGGTCTTCCAACTTTGGGATTGACGAGAAGTTGGCGTGGCTCATGGAACGTGCCGAGGCACTAGCCCTCAGCGCTATTGAGCTGAAAAAACGTGTCCAGTCAGGTGATAGAGAATACTCCACGCTTTTCGATAAAAATGACGACAAGGAGTTGGTTCAGGAGGCTTGGGATAAGGTTGCAGGAGAAGAAAGCGTAGCCATTGCGGCATTGCATGCAATCGCTGTCCTTCTTACACTATTTGAAACTGGACCTTACCTTAATGAGTTGATTGAAGATCTTATTCTCCGTATTGTCCCATTGGTTGATAACGACGAGCTCCGTGAGCTTGCCAAGGCTGCTGGGCGTGTGGTGGCAGTAATGTATGAATTGTATGACTATTCAATCAACGACGACGACGAGGCAGATGGAGACGAAAATACCGAAAATGACTTCAACTCCAATGCCCCCTACTATGAACAGGAAGCCTTGTTCTCCATCTTTGAAAGATTGACCAACTTATCTTCAAAGAGGGTTTCCAAAAAGGAAAAGAAGGAATTCCACTCGGTGTTCCGTAACATTTTGCAGACATTAAAGGCATATACAAACAAACACCAAAGAGTTGAGATTTATAAGGCTTCGCCAGAGGGCAAGGAATTGCAGGACGCAATCATGGACTCCACATACCTCAAGTTATCCAAGTATAAGTCGTTGCCTATCAACAGCTGGTTCTTGTATATCAGATTAAGAACTCTCAAGTGGTGTTTTAGTTTTGGTTTACACAACCAGTTGGTTGCAAATGATGATATCAGGGATATTTTGAAACAGCCAGAATCCGATTTTGCATATGGAACAAACAATGCATATGAAGAAGAAGAAGATGAATCTAACCCCGGATTTGCTAACTACATGGATAGTAAGCATCTGGTGAATAGTAAGGCGCGGTCGACAAAGATTAAGAAGGAAAGAGCAGAAAAGATTCACGAGCAGTTGAATTCTTTGGAGTTGGATGATTAGTGGTTGTACAGTGACTTTGACAGTTTCAACTATAATGGTTAAAGTAAGCATTAACATGATAGAAAAACATTGTTGAGCATTGTAAATAACATTGAATAACATTGAATAACGTTGAATAACGTTGAATAAAATTGAATAAAATTGAATAACATTGAATAACATTGAAACTGAAATAACACTGTAAATAAAATCACTATTAATCTTCTTATTGATATTACAAATACCTTCAGTTATAACGTCAGAGAACCGTAAAAGAAGATGTATCGCCAAAAGAGAGTATACCAAAAAGGACATAAACCATAAAACGGCTACATTGACATGTACCAGTAGCTCTACTGTAAAAATAACCACCTTATAGAAGATATAAACGAATAATCCAAAAACATACATGAAAAGAATACTATACAATATAATGTACGCTATACCCGAAGGCCCCATACAAATCACGGAATCAAAATGACATGCGCCATATTTGAACATTTCTGAGAAATCACAAAATACAACATGAAGAGAGTGCCACCCAAGCTACCACTTGAATTGATGCGGAAGGCATTCGAGTTCACACCATGGGATAAGCTTTGTATGATTGCTGAGATTGATCTGGATTACGGGAAGCTTGCATACCAAGTGTACTATAGCGAGGTTGCCATACTTGAATCTGACTGCAGTGTTTTGGAGGATATTTTTGTTCCACCACACTTGATACACAGCAGACTCAGCAGAGATAGTTGGTTAATGGAACTCGATGGTTATTGTCGGAGGGAACACCCGTGTGAGGATCTATTCGATTTCAATAAGAGAGCAGTGTTCCCACACGTTCAAGCCTTTTACCATTTTTTTGCAGCCAACAACACGCAAAAGAATATAACGAGCATAGCTTTTGGATCGGCAAACGACTTGATTTTTCTAGACACCAACTGTCGGGAGTTCCTCCCTAAGGGGATTGAGATCTTGGTTTGTTTTACAAACCCAACGGTGGCCGATCATACAAGCAGGGAGGTGCTTGAGTCAATAGAATCGAAATTGGCTTACGTCCTAGAGTTGTCTTTTGAAATCAAAGGAATGTTTTTTGAAAACTTAAATTTTCTTAATGGCCAAAAGTATAGCAACATCTTTCAAACATTCCCAAGTTCAATGGACAGGTTTGGTAACAAGATTATTGAATTCCGTGGTAATCCTCTTCAAATAAGCCATAATTCTAAACAGAAATCTTTAAAAAGTCTTTACTACCTTAATTTACCAAACGAACATGCTCCATATCTACGATCATTAAATGAACTTAAACTTGACTATGACCTCAACCAACCCTCGAAATCAATACTTGATTTTAGATACCTAGCACTGTTGAAATCATTCAAGATAAAAGGGAGCAACTGTAACGATATCATAGTGCCCTTTAGTCTTGAGGTTCTAGAGGTGCGGAATTGTCCCACACTACTTAACATCTGGGACTTCTCAACTTTAGTAAACTTGAGGAGTCTCACAATCTTCGAATCGCCTTGGATTCTAAACCACACTTTGCCCCAAAAGTTGAAAGAATTGGAATGGCGTTCTAGCCGTAAAAGCGCAGTGAATTTAAACTCACATCGGTTTCCAATATCCTTAGCTAAATTGGTAATCTCCGATGCAAATGCATCAATCAGACTCCCTTCTCATTTGGAATACTTACATCTAGATAGATTCGATGAGCGTAATGTATGTGTTTTTGGTCTGAAGATTACTCACTTGAGAATGTGCATTGATATCCAAACACCCTTTTATCAGTTGGATTGGCCTTCAAGCTTAACCAAATTGCATTTATACGCAAATAAACCTTCTGATAAATGTCCAATACAACCCCGCTGTTTCACATCGGTCCTACCAAGCTCACTAAAGGAAATATATATTGATGTGCCTATTGCAGGATTCTGTGGATCCTCTCTAACCAACTTGACAAAGCTTCATTGTAAAGAGGTCGTTTTAGCTAATTGTGAACAATTTGAGATTCCAGTTAACTTGAGTGAATTGCAGTTCATACAGTGTCATAACAATGATTCTGAAGATGACGACTTTGTATGCTTAACCCAATTAAAGATCCCACAATCGTTAACGTGCATTTCTATAACAAATGCTATAATCAAAGATCTGATTTTCTTTTTTACAACAGCTCTACCATCTACAATGGAGTCCATCAGCTTGTTGGACGCTCAATTCAATGATGCAAACATTATTCTTGAATTCCCCCAGTTGAAAACTCTCAACATAACAGTATCAGAACTTGAAATAAATTCAAGATTCGAGATCACCTGTCTCCTGTGCCCCAATCTCGAGTCTCTCAAATTGGAGACCCTATATATCGATCAGTACCAGCAGGTGATCCCATTTGAGAAGTTCTTGGACGAAATCGCCCTATTGGAGAATCTTAAAGTCTTGAGTCTACATCTTGATAGTATTGAATCGATGTTGGTCCAGATTCCAGATTCATTGTTAATTTTAGAGTTGCACTCTAAAGAGACTCTAGATGTCGATATTGAAAAAACAAAGAATTTGGCAATTGTTGTGCTTCGAGACAAATCTGACAACTTTGACAATGCTATCAAGTTGTTTCCCAGAAGAAAATATAAGAAACCTCTCATAATATACAAGGAAACGAGAGGCAACTACAAGGAAAAAAATGAATATCCCAGTCACCGGGATGAGAGAAAAAAACGCAGAAAGGTTGCAAATCTCTTATCATCGCAAAGTTTAAGATCACTTTACTTAGAAAATGAGAAATCGTATAGATAAACGGTTACAATACAACTATGAAAACAAACTATTACTTATTGACATATTGCTTATTGAAAATTATACCTGTCTGAAAATCTTCAGTAAAAACAAATTATCAAGCTTTCAAAAAACATCAAAACATTTAAAAAAAAAGGTATAAGCTAGAAGAAAACATCACAATGTGAATAATGACTCATCTGGTTTCTCTGGGTCGAAGAACTCCAAGTACTTAACTTGTTTGAACTTGTAAAGTTTTATAAATGCGCAATCAAAGAAGTTTTTATCCAGGGCATACAACCAATCACCAAAATTTTCTTCGGTGTACCTCTTGAACCAAAGCATGTAGTCCAACCAAATACTTGTTTCACAGTATAACTGGAATCTAAGCATTGCCACCATACCTGAATACCAGAATAGAACACGAAGAGCTGGATAATTCTTTTCGTATAACAATGATCTATATCCGTCTGAGACCTGAGCCAAAAAACGGAATATTGGTACTGGGAAGTTATTAATAATGGCTGTATTCATGAGGACATTGATCATATTCATCAGACACTTGAAGGTTGCGTATTCTGAAGAGGTTTCCGTACTAATATCCTTCTCCCGGAAATAATCGTGTATGTAATCCATCAATTGAACAACAACGGGAAACTTTGAGTATTTAAGAGGCAAGGCTCTTTCTTCGTCCTGACGCTGTGTGAACAAGCCCATGAAATTTGTTGTGTATAAAATGGGGATACAGCTTCCTAAGGTTGAATGTATACCCCTTGTGATGGAAATCAAGTCGACTTCTGAGTTATCGAAGCAGAGCATTGGAGTAAGTCTATTAGGATTCATGCACAAGTAACTGAACATCAAAATCGAAGAAACACCTAGTTCTCCAGCATTATCACCTGTGATATTTTGAGAAATCAAGCTTTTTCCAAGCAAGTAATTAGTAAGATTTAGAGCATTCAGAAAATAGCTTTGAATGTGATCTTCAAATCTTTCCAAGTTTTCCAAGGGTGTTTTCTTTGAGTCATACACCGCACCGTCCGGGTCCAATCTGCTACGTTCTTTCTCCAACAAGTTTGACCTTTTATCAGAAATACTTGCTCCGTTCAAGTCGAACATGGGCAATAGATTCAAAGCAGCGAAGGAGAATATGCTTTGTCTCAATAAACTACTCTGTAGAAATAATTTGGGGACTTCGTTGTACCACACCTTATCAGCTGGGGAGTTGACACCAAATGTGAAGAGAGGGATGCAGTAGTTGTGAAAGAAATCGGTTAGTCGCAATTCGAACTTGGTGAGGTTGAGGTGGTTAGCCGACAGATTAAGGTTGTAAAGCAACCGATCGAAGGGCAACAGTGAATATCTATTTACGAGCATTTCATGGTAGGCTTGGGAAATTGTGGGTGTGATACTGATGAAGTTGTTACTTTGTTCCAAGGAGAGAGACTGTCCGTCATTCATATAATAGTACTCCACATCTGACGAGGACAGCCCCAGATTCACGCTATTATTCACCCCCAAGTTCCTGCCTAGTCGCTTAGTAACAGGTTTTTGTTTCACTAATGGAGTTGGATAGACACAAATTCTCTTGGTATGTTGGCAATATTCACATATAGGTTTGCCTTCATTGCACTGAAGCATGTTAGTATACGCATAATCTAAACACTGGATATATAGCATACCTTTATCTTCAACTTCTTACAACTTAAGCACCCATTTCTTGAGCGCTTTGGTCTATTCATTGTTGTCAAAAATATAAAACTAAAAATGCATTTGAGATGCTCTGATATTAAGCTAACATAAGCGCAAAATACTAGTCACGTTTTGAGTCAACCCTGCAGATCTCTGATCAAATGCGCAAAGATTGGGTTAATCTGTGTGACAGGGAACAAGGATTGCGGTAGGAAAGGGGCGGGTAGAGTAACTGCTAGGTGTTGGACTGAGCAAAAGGTCTACATTATGTCTGATGGATGTAGTTGCCCGATGACCTGATACGTTGAAAAAATAAGCTTCAAACCGCAAAATAAGAAGCAACCTTCAATTTAAAATGCGAGAGCGGAATGAAGAAAGCCGTGCTGAAAGAAAGATCTAGATGCATGAAACTAGATCGCATACGGAACGGTTGAGTGATGTAATTGCTACAATGACTGAGTTAGGAAAATCAAAGAATTCCTCTTGAAATTCTTTGTTCCCTTGATGTTTTTTAACAGATGAGCTGGGTGCCGGCTTAACCTTATACACAGCCATCCATGAGCCTTGCATTCTATTTATAAGTATCCTTATTGTTACCATTCTGACACTTTTATTCGTGTATATACACACATTTTAACCATTTGTGTTTATTCTGAAGCGATTGTACAAAAATGCTGAGGCTTATTTCAATGCAAAAGATCTTCTTTATTTCACATCTGCTTGCAACGAGCGGAAATGTTTTCAGCCTAACCGAAACGGATTTGTAACCAGGATTATCGTACAATTCAAAAAAAGAAAAGATGTAGTTGCACTTGGGTCAAGTAAATTGTAGGCAAAGAAGGCACAATTTCGTACAGAGTGTTTTCCACCAACCAAAAATAATAGTGTTGGCTACTTTGACAGTCAGTTGCTCTATCAAAAATTCATACTATGGCGTGCCATGATTCACATCCACCAGAATCTCTAAATTCAGAAAATATCATCCACCAGAGTCTCTAAATTCAGAAAATATCATCCACCAGAGTCTCTAAATTCAGCAAATATCATCCACCAGAGTCTCTAAATTCAGCAAATATCATCCACCAGAGTCTCTAAATTCAGCAAATAACATCCACCAGAGTCTCTAAATTCAGCAAATATTATGACCAAAGAGCCAAAATTCATTCAGCTAAGCATCCGAACTTCAGACTCAGCCAAACACCCGAAATTCATATTCACCAGAATCTGAAAATTCAATTGAGAAACTGTATTAATCAACAACCTGCAGAACGTTCATTAAAGAAGCCGAAATCGAGGAACACTGATTCGAATAATATTCGTGTCAAGAGACGTATTAACCCAAATCCCAGTAGTCAGAGGACTAGCAAGGCGTAAGCAATCATTTCTGAATTACATAAGCGATTAGTAAACTTACACGCACACAGTTAAGGTGTCATGATGTCACAGCACATGCTCTGAGTGTTTATTTCCTAACCGACGTCGACACACAACACAAGTTTAGTATTTCGAAACGTCTACAGTTGAACACGCAGAGAGAAAGCAACGACCCTCGCGCTAACTTTTTTCTTCTAAACATCAAAAGAGAAGGGGCACACACACATAAATATTGATTTTTCTTGTTCAAAGATTGATGGAGGGTGGACATGTCTGAGTTATTCTTTTTACGACACGGCCAGCGGATAGACCATGCATTGCAAGAGGACCCATCAGCCAAACCTATAGTGGAGGATTATGAGTTGTATGATCCATCATTGTCGCTCAAGGCAATCGATCAAGTGAAGGAGGTGTCTGATGAGATTGTTGTCCAAACCAAAGCATTCAAGGATGAGGGTGACGGTACAACGATGAAGAAGAATGTGTTTATTCACTTTAGTCCATATCTTCGGTGTTGTCAAACAGCCGACTTGTTGATAACCGAGTTGAAGGAGCGATTCACAGCCAAGTGGCCACATTACAAGATACGTTTCCAGTTGCTAGGCGACTTTGCTCTCAGTGAATGGATACACGAGAAAATGTCCAACAAACCCCCCTTTTTGGATTCAGACGACGCCTACAATATGTATATACCAAACGTGAAGAGATTGAAGAATAAGTCAAGCACTTCGAACTTTAGGCCAACCATTACCTTGGGCCAATTTAATGGGCCCAACTTGAGTTATAAGGACTACCAGTACCACATCAAAACCTATTTCAAGAAGCTATTGGCAACATACGACAAACCTTCTTTTATCAACAACGAGGACATTGTGATTGTCGTTAGCCACGGATATGTCATCAATAACTTTATGCTGTATTTCATAAACCACCCAATCTTTGATGAGGTTCCCGAGGCATCCTTAAATTATGCTAGACGAGTGTGCGAAGATGGGCAAGAGTCAAAGTGGAAGCTCTTTAAAGATTCCCTCAACTTGCTCGATAACGAACTAGGCGACAGCACCCTAAACTTGGAAACTGATATCATCTACTACAAAACTAACTTTGTGAAAAAGGATGATTATCTTAACCTCGAGCAGCAATCAAGTGAAAAATCCCTGGACGAACCTAAACGATTAGAGCGACCCAAGTTGGAACCAAGAATATCCTTCAAAGTTAAAAGCCAAACCAAAGTTCCAACAACCCACATTTGCGCTGCGGCTAAAGACTGGTCCCCTGAAAGATCCAAACAGTTGCAATTCAAAATCAAATCCGATTTTAAAAAGAAAGCAATAAATGAAGAGGCTTTCAGGAGATCCTTTGACTTACTGCACCACCCTGAGAAACCGGTTACTCCGGAAGTCTCCCCTTCTTCGGAACCAACGAGATCCAACTCAGTCATCGACTTGTCAAAGTTGTTATCTAATAATGATATTTACCAGCCTATGAAACTAAAGTATTCCTATGCTGCAGAGATCCCAATCCACAAGTTGAATTCCAAGGTGAACTCCCAAGTTAATTTGTCTGCTTTGAACAGAACGCCATCGTTACCATCGCAATCAAACACTTCGAAAAACTCTTCAAGCGAAAACTCGTTTATCGACTTACCCCGCTTGCAAAATAATATACGGAAACGGTCTACATCAAACCCTCCTATTGTTCACTCAAAGGACTCTTACTTCCCACCGGTTGTATCTAAAGTGTTATCAAATAACTCAGAAGTTTCGTTGGATGACTTGGATATTATCAAAGAGTCCAAGGAACCGCTTATTCTCAATAGGCTCGAGAAGCACGAGACAACTCCGAATAACCTTATCGGGGAGTTGAACAGATCGCGATCATTAAATCAAAAGAAGACAAACACAACGGGTAAGTCGCTCTTGGCAATGTACCAACAGACACATCAGCACAACGATTCAAATGAAAGTAGCGAGGATAGCTCAAACTTGAACTCTAGATTATTCTCATTGAATAGCTATGGTAATCATAGCTACGGCAACCCAGGAAGCCATTTCCCTGCATCGATGACTAAGAAGCAACAGCAAGCGTCACCTCCACGCAGAACAAGATCCAGAAAAAACTCATTGAAATTCATACCTTCGGTTTTGAACAGAGAAGAGAACTCGAAATCACCTCAATTGGAGCAGAAACCGAAAAAGCACATCTTCTACAATCTCGATTCAGATGATAGTATCTCCAATTCTGATAGCGATTCAGATGGAGAGGAGCGTTCCAATAAGAAAAAGTCTCAGTACGTCTGGTTTGGTCAGAACAGAGGCTAGCCCTTGTAGATTATGCCCACAAATTGCTCTAAAGGTTAACACTTTACAGAGCTTATGGTATTGGATGTATTATGGTCCATAGATATTATTGTGCCTTCACAGCTAATATGATGCCTACAGAGCCAATATGATGCCTACAGAGCCAATATGATGCCTACAGAGCCAATATGATGCCTACAGAGCTAATATGATGCCTACAGAGCTAATATGATACCTACAGAGCCAATATGATGCCTACAGAGCTAATATCGTGCCCTGCAGAGCTATCATGAAATGCCCAGATAGAGTTCTGGGAAGTCTCAGCATGGCCAGAGACTAATTTATTACTTGCATATAGGATGTCTCTAGACATTGTTTAACACGGCGCAATAAGCGTCTTAAATAAATAAAAGAACGGGAAATAGATTATTATGGAGCGCCGATTGTTCTGTAATTACGAATGTCCCGATTCCGAAAGCTTTTAGTATTTATACCATTTATATCGAAGTTTGTCTGGGATGCTCATCCAGGAGTTTCCAACTTACTAGCTTCAACAGTACTACGAGTTTTTAGACATCACTATGAGGTTTTGAGCAATACTATGAGTTTTTCAAGAACACTGAGTTTTTAAACAATACACCGATAGCACAATACCATTTTTAAGTACTTAAACAGATAAAGAATATGGTTATAAATGAACTGCAAGAAAGAACTTAGTTTGTATTCGTTTTCCAACCAGTTACTTACATAGTTAAAAGGGCTATATATTGTTCCGATAACACGTTATAGGGAGTTAATTGGTTATGGAAGGTAACTGGTTTTCTATATTGTTTCTTGGTTTTTTGCATCATTGGTTATCAGTTTTTTATGTCATTGGTTATCGGTTCTTTATATCATTGGTTATCGGTTGTGTATGCATTAGCCCTATTGAGTTTTTCCCTATGAATGATTGCCAAATTGGAATAGTTGGCTAACCAAGTGGTGAAGATGATAAGTTTGGTATTATGATTCTGGTTATATGGTCCCTAGCTACAAAGAGTGCATTCAAGGAGCAGTTTTTCCCGGATTCAGAAATTCGCAATCTCCTTTTTTCCTTGAGACGAGATGAAGCAATACCCACCCGAGATACTTGAGCGGGTTTTTATGTTCATAAGCCCCGACGAGACTTTTCCCCTAATAGGCAGCGATTCCATTGGCGGATATGCGTTCCAGCTGTGTTTCTCACACGTGATCATCAACAACTACCGCACAACCAATCGGGCATTGGGGTACGAAGAGATTGTGCCTGAACGATCACCATGGAAAGATGCTAGGTATTTCCAGCCTATGAACATTCCGAAGGGATTCCAGCACCAAATCGAACCCAACTATTTCTACAGCATCTTTGCATTCATTCATTTTTTGAATAATAACCCAGATTATGCACCATCAAGCATTGAGTTTGGACTGGGGGAAGATTACATTACCCTAGCAGAACTAGCACCCAATGTCTTGGATAGAGCCAATAGTATCCATGTTTTCTATAGAGCAGTGGAATGGAATATATCAACTGAGCTCATACAAAAAGTGGTTGCTTTACCGTACAACTTAACTAGATTTCAGGTGGATTTGGATGCTCGTATGATCATAAATGATGGAGTAGTAAAGAAATTCTACTCAGATATAATAGAACTTGTCCCCACCAGGATATTGAAAATATCATTGAGAAACATAAGAACTTCAGAATTACTTCACTGTTTCAACGATCCAGGTATCTTACAAGAATTACAGTTCCTTAATGTCACTTTTCTGGACCTTGACAAATACCCATCCCAGGCCACGTCGATGGAGCTACTTATTCTGGACACACGGTCGCGCATAGAATTGCCACAGCTCAACACATTGAACATCTTGACACTCACAGAAGAAGCACCAAATTCAAAGATGTCCTACAACTTGTCTAACTTGTCCAATTTGAAAGAATTGCGTTTGAAATACCTCGATATAAAATCGTTGGATGACTTATGTATCCCCAAGAGCGTTAGATTTCTAGAAATTTGGGAATGCGAGAAGCTCCATGATATCAATATCCCCAATATCAATTTGACAACATTAACTTGCTATGAAAGTAGAGCTGTGAGAGCCACTCTCCCTCATACTTTGAAAGTCTTTTCATTCGATTCTTCTGGCTCATACTTTGACTCCACCATATCGTTCGAAGTTGACTTCCCTGAAAATCTTGAGTCTTTTACCCTTTCGCTGACTCCAATAAAACTGCAACTCCCGCATTCCCTCAACCAGCTTACCTTGGAATACTGTTCAATATCATCGCCCCTCCCTCCATACTTGGAGTTTCTCAGTATCAACGAGGTTAGATTTGAAACCCCACTTGAACTCCCTAGATCCTTAAAGATTTTACAATTTTACCAAGATGAGGTTCCCAACTTGCTGCACCTTGTGAATTTGCAAAAATTGACATTAAGCACATATGGTGACTCCCCCTTACCAACGTTACCTCTGAACTTGATCGAAGTAGAGGTCAATATCGATTACGAAAGTGACCGAGACCCTCATGGGGAATCATTTCAAGGTGGGCCCTCTGGAGGTTCTTGGCCAAACTCCATACAAAGCTTGATCTACACACATGGTAGCTATACAGTAACTGATATGGTCGAAGACAGAAGTTTAATGTTGCGCTCACTGCTTGTTCCACCATCAGTCAAGCGATTATATGGTTCATTCAGAAAGGATTTCCCATTCTCTAGTTTCGCCAATTTAACAGAAATAACGCTAGTCTCACCCACAGAAACAATCAACTGGGATGTTCTCCCCATAGCTCTTAAAACATTCCTGTTAGCGAATTCTGGTGTCAGTAGTATGAGCGGGGACATGTCTAGACTTTTAAATTTGGAGAATTTGAATTTATCGGGCAATTCACTTGAAGCGTACTTGCAACTGAATAAGGTCATTTTCCCGGAATCTTTGGTTTATTTGAACTTGGCAAGCAATAATTTAACAACTGTATTGGGAATAATTCTGCAAAAGCTTGTCGTGTTAAATCTTCAACAGAATAAGTCATTAGATTGGCCGAGCGTTTTAAAAATCTGCCATGGAATGGCCACTCAATTGACAATTGTCTATTGTGACCGTGAGCTTGTTTATCTTGATGACTACCGTGAGGTAAACGAAGAAGAACGTCAAGTAAGACACTTGAGAATAACCCAACTGCTTGATTATATAAGCTCAGGGCGATTATGTTTGATATAATTTTACACAACCAACACAGAACCTTAATAACGTACATGCATCGAACCAAGCGCTTCTAAGAGGTGGGGAAAACCACCTTCATTTATGCCTCAATCCTCCCTGTTCTGATTTGAACTATTCTCCTCATCGCACCTTTGTCCCTTTCCGTGATTTAGTTGCATTCTTTGCCTATTTATTTTTGACATTTGTCTTTTCTGATTTCGTCTATACTGTAATGCCATTCCTAATTTGTATAAATGTAGATTTGTGGCTCTCAGATTTATCTCTTATCAAAATATTACGGGAGTTGCAATTAACCAGTTCAACTCATTCGTCCAAAGGGTTATTCCTGAGAAGTTTGCTAAAGGTTTATCTCAAGATTTCAAAAGGTTTATTCCTCAGAGATTCAAAAGGTTTATCTCATAAGATTTCAAAAGATATACTCCCTATGGTATTCTTCGATTGAAGTTGAAAATGCCTGTGCAAATATCATACAAATTCGCAGCCAGGATAATTTCGCACCGAAAACGAAGATAAAACAATATGCCACTCCCTAACACGAAATCCAACACAGCAACCTTTGGGCTACTGAAGGACTTGAAAGTTCCAATATCAGTCAAGATCAATTACCTTCAATCTACACAAGAGGATGTTAAATTGGTTAAACTCTCGAACAAGTTTGAAGACATGCTGGTTTTCAAGAAGTTATCGCAAATCAGCAAGCACTCAGACTTGTACATCAGCTGTGCTGTTTATGACGGAGTGAACAACAACCGCACATCGATAGAAGTACAGACGCCATATAAGGCATTTGGGAGTAAAGGTAGGATATGGAATAGCTACTTGCAGTTGCCGATAACGTACAACAATGTATCGATCGACTCGTATCTCAAGTTTGAGGTGTGTGAGATTGTGGACACCAAGCCTGTTACTTTTGGTGTAGGCTACTTGTCATTATTTAACCAGCGGACATCGACGTTACGGCGTGGGTCTCAGAAAGTCCCTATATTTGTTGGTGGCCAAGAGCACCGTGTAGAGGTGAGTGATACTGAGGGGATTACGGATTTGGAAAAACACCTTATCGACTACGAAAACGGCGAGTTCGAGCGCATTGACTGGCTCGACAAAATCGTGTTGCCAAGCATCAGTAAGATGAACCAAGTGGATAGAACGCACGACTATTACTTGTATTTTGAGCTACCCAATTTCGAGTTACCAATCGTGTATTCAGACGTGACGTATGCGTCCCACACCCCGCCAGCACAAACGGGGCCCCCGTCACCGGCCATATTGGCGGAACCGCAGTCTACCGTAATATTAAACTCTATCGATATACCAATGACAAAGGATAACGAGCTCAAGGTGTATGACCCTGATTTCGAAAACGTGGCTGCTGCTGCTGCTGCCGGGTCCAACAGCACGCAGTCGATGGACCCCATCGAACTAAAGTACCACAAGTTGGAAAGAAACATACAAAACAACTCCATTCTAGACAAGGAGTTGAAGCCCACCCCACAGATAAGAGATCAATTGATCCAGATCTTAAGTAAACCGTCCAACGTGGAGCTTAACGACATTGAGAAAAACTTAATCTGGAAATACAGGTACTTCCTTAGTAAGAACAACTCCTTGAATGAGCCTGTGACGAAAACCGCAGAGAACACCACCAAGTCCTTCTTGCCGAAATTCCTCAAGTCCATAAACTGGGAAAACGATTATGAACTCAATCACGTTTTCCAAGAAATCATCCCTAATTACTGGTCGGTGGACAGATTGCAAATTGGCGATGCCTTGGAGTTACTCTCCAGTTACTTCAACCCATTCACCTTGGCTTCGTCCTTGGTGACCACTAAACCACAAGCAAGAGACGTGGCAGCCTCAAAGCACTTGAAGAAGAAGCAAGAAAATGAAGAAACTAAATTCTTGAAAATCTTCAAATATGTAACATACTTGAGAAAGTTTGCCGTTGACAGATTGCGGTTGGCCAGCAGCGACGAGCTATTGTTATACTTGTTGCAATTGGTCCAGGCATTAAAATACGAGTCGTTGATCTACGACAGAAGCTCTTCAGCGTTAACTGAAGACAATTTCCAGATTGTAAATGAGTTGAACAATGACGCTGATAGTGTCAAGTCACCCTTGGGTAAGTTCTTGATAGAGAAGGCTGTTGAAAACCCAAACCTCGGTAACTTTTTCTACTGGTATGTCAAGGTGGAAAATGAAGATCAATTGAGCATTAATACGGATAAACCACTGAGAATATACACCACGATATTGAACAAGTACATTGAGACTCTAAAAAAATACTCACTGGTGCACAAATTGCCATACTATAATAACTTAAAGAGACAGATTTGGTTTGTGAAGAAGTTGACTGGGTTGGTTGAGCTTTTGAGAAGCACTTTTAAGAAGAACGAAGCCACGTCTAAAAAGAAGGAGTTCCTTAAGGAGTACCTCTCAAACTCGTCCAACGAGCTCTTGAAGTTCCCAGAACCTTTCCCATTACCATTAGATCCTTCTGTAATCATCTGCGGGTGCTATCCGGAAGAATCCTCCGTGTTCAAGTCCAGTTTGGCGCCTTTGAAGATCACGTTCAAGACGGTGATCAAACAGCATTCTTCCACATCTCAGTTATTTGGCAAGAAGTACAACAAGTATGGCAAGTACCCTCTTATGTTCAAGATTGGAGACGACTTAAGACAAGATCAGTTGGTGATCCAGATCATCAACTTGATGGACCAGTTGTTGAAGAATGAAAATTTGGACTTAAAGTTGACTCCATACAAGATTTTGGCCACAAGTCCGATCGCTGGGTTTATTCAGTTTGTACCAAACGAAACCTTGGACACTGTTTTGGCGCAATCGTATCCTTCAGTGGAATCCTCCAACCCATCCAACCAGGCCGATCAGAACCAACGAAGCAACGGGATCTTGAACTACTTGCGTTTGCACAGCGCCACGGATGTCCAATCCGTTGAACCCATTGCCAACAGTGTGTTGAACCCGTCGAACGCACCACGCATGGAAACACCGCAACAGCTGACAATCGCATCTGATTTGGGCGTCTCCACAATCTTGATGGACAACTACGTTAAGTCGTGTGCGGGCAACTGTGTGATCACATACTTGTTGGGTGTCGGCGATAGACATCTCGATAACTTGTTATTGTCGCCCAATGGTAAGTTTTGGCATGCTGATTTCGGGTACATTTTGGGTAGAGACCCCAAACCATTCCCACCCTTGATGAAGCTCCCCATCCAAGTCGTCGATGGTATGGGTGGGTTAGATCACGAAAACTTCAACATCTTCAAAAACTACTGTTTTATCACTTACACTACATTGAGAAGAAACAGCAATTTGATATTAAACTTGTTCCAATTGATGCTTGATGCAAATATTCCTGATATCAAAATCGACCCTATTCGTGCCATAGAAAAGGTTGAGGAAAAGTTTTGCTTGGAAATGACAGAGGAAGAGGCCATCTTGCACTTCCAAAACTTAATCAACGACAGTGTCAATGCATTTTTGCCTGTCGTCATTGATAGATTACATAGTTTGGCTCAATATTGGAGAGCATAACACCTAAGCTTCTTAATTGAAGAATTAATAACTTTTGTAGGCATTGATATAATTTATTCTTATGCTTCATAGTGGGGAGCTAATCAGCTGTTGACACTGGCTGCTTTATGGGGGGATAAATCAGCTCTTTCGGCGCATTATATTGGGGAACTAATCAGCTGTTGACACTGGCTGCTTTATGGGGGGATAAATCAGCTCTTTCGGCGCATTATAGTGGGGAACTAATCAGCTGTTGACACTGGCTGCTTTATGGGGGGATAAATCAGCTCTTCTGGGTTCTTAATAGGGCCTTCTAATACAAAACTGTCACCAGTGCAATATCTCTAAAAGTCCAATCTAGAATCACTAGCGAAAACGAAACTAGATCTAAGAACAAGTAATACCATAGCAAGAGCACAATTTATGCATAGCAGCACAATTTATGCATAGCAGCACAATTTATGCATAGTGAGAGCAACATCAATAGCAAAAGCAATATTCAGAGTTATTGGAGTTTTTTTGGAGACACACCTTTAAATCTGTCTCTACAAGAATGAACGATTAAGGTGAAAACGGCTGAAAGCACACCAAACGGGGGGAAGTAGTTTAATAAGGTTCTGATAAAGCTTGGTTTGATTTCTTTCAACACCAAGTCAACGGAATCCTTCAAGCTTTGAAGATCCTTACTATTATCAATGACCAAATCTGCCCTGTAATTACGCTCTGAGTTTGGCATTTGGCTGTCGATTCTCTTCTGGGCATCTTCACTGGAGAGCTCTGGGTTTCTTTTCAATAGCCTCTCAATCTGCAATTCGTCCGGACACGTAACGGTGATAGTCAAACCGCAAACCTTGTTCAAGCCGCTTTCAAACAAGAGCGGGACATCCAAGATAACCAACGGTTCAAACTTGATATAGGCTCTCAAGATCTGTCCTGCAATCTCCTTCTTAACAGCGGGATGTACAATTCCATTTAGTACCTTCAACCGATCCTTGTTTCCAAACACAGCTCTGCCCAAGGCAGCTCTGTTAAGTGTCTGGTCCGCGTTTACCAAGTCAGGCACATCCTTCAGAAACGCAGCAACAACCTCTTGATAGGCTTTTCTTCCCGGTAAAACAACCTCCCTCGCTATCAAGTCGGAGTCCACAACAGTTATCTCATGTTTCTCCGAAAACCGAGAAGACACAGTCGACTTGCCAGTCGCAATACCACCAGTTAATCCTACAATAAGCATGTTCTGTTTTTTTTTTCTCCGCGCTTGTTCTCCAGTTACTTGTTTCTGTTGTACGATTCAATCTATAAAAATGTAGAACAGAGTGCCAGCGTGACAGAATTAAAAGGGTGACGAGTGACAGAGTGACAGAATTAAAAGGGTGACGAGTGACAGAGTGACAGAATTAAAAGGGTGACGAGTGCCAGAGTGACAGAATTAAAAGGGTGACGAGTGCCAGAGTGACATAATTAAAAGGGTGACATAGTGCCCGAGTGACAGAGTTACAGAGTTTACAATACAGTTGCACAATTCTAGTCAAGAGCCTACAATTCAAAGATCTAGTTACTATTAGTATAGGTAGATCCTAGTGTTTCCACTGGGCTAGCGGTTTCAATTCCAGTACCATATATGGACGTAGCACACTCTCAATTGTTGTAAATGCTCGCTAGAACTACAAAGCTTACCATCAGGAGCCAGCAGACAATCTTGTAAGACAATAAATCTACACTCTAGAGATAGCTGTTTCAATTTTGAGCTTCCTGAGCAACTACTCATGTTCGACTGGGAGAATTATGATGAACTGTTCTTTCGTATGTCTGTCATTTATATGTATTCATTATTCGGTAGTATTATTCGGTAGTATATAGTACTATTTGTTAGTATTATTCGGTAGTATATAGTACTATTTGTTAGTATTATTCGGTAGTATATAGTACTATTTGTTAGTATTATTCATTAGTTAATCTATTAGTATTATTCATTCAATCTATTAGTCTATTAGTCAGTGTATTAGTATTATTCATTCAATCTATTAGTCTATTAGTCAGTGTATTAGTATTATTCATTCAATCTATTAGTCTATTAGTCAGTGTATTAGTGCCAGTGTCTATTAGTACTGTTCATGATTAATGTACAGTCTGATATGAAAATCAAATTTCAAGCATCGAAAAACCCCAGATGGTGATACCCAGAACATACTTTCTTGGTGCCGGGTCGATGGGTTCGCTCTTGGCCCACGAATGGAGACAGGCTGCGGGACCGGAGGTGCCTATTACGCTTTTATTCCGGTCCAAAAGACGACGGGATGCGTTTAGAAACGCCAACTCCACAATCAAAGTCATTACACACAGAGACCAGAATATTCAGGTTGCAGAGAGCAAGTTTAGTAGTGAGTACGCACCACCCGTGGACCAACAAGGGTCACCTCTTAGGATTGAAAACTTGGTGATAGCCACCAAGTCGTATCAGACCAAGGCTGCACTCGAGCCATATGTTTCCCACTTGACCCCGCTGTCCAACATCTTGATTCTCCAGAATGGAATGGGTATGGCGGAAAAGCTAACCGAGAAGTTTTGGCCGGTGCGCCTGTCGAGACCCAACCTCTATCACGCTGTGAGTACACATGGTGCGTATAGAACATTACCACATACTGTACATTACAGTTCTCCAGGAAAGATACTGATTGCCCATGTTCCCAGCGATAACGTAAGCTTGGAGCAAGTGCAAGTACCAGAGTTTATCAAATCCATAGTGGAAACTCCTACATTAAATGCGTCGGTGATGAACTACACGGAGCATTTGTTGGCTCAAATGCAAAAGTTGGTGGGCAATGCATGTATAAACCCTTTGAGTGCGGTATTAGACTGCTTGAACGGCGATTTGCTATACGCAGACACCACAGTAACCATAATGACAAACATCATAAAGGAATCGTTGGATGTTTTCAATGCCGAGTACGCCATTTTGAAATCTATACCAGCAGCCCGTGTCGTGCTAGACAAGGATGTTTTGTTGGAATACGTGTTGGAGCTTTGTAAGACAACCGGCACAAACAGCTCATCTATGAGAGAAGACGTTAGAAGCCTTAACACTACAGAAATAAGCTCGATAAACGGGTTTGTGGTCGAGCTAGGAAGAAAACATCTGATCTCAACACCAACAAACAAACTAATGATTAATATGGTGAAGGCAAAGTTATCTATTAATAAGGGAATCGATAGGGATTCGGTTCACACGAGTATCGTGTGAGGTATCTTGTATATATTACACTAAGTTGATTGATTGTAGACTGAATATTTCATGTTCACATTTGTTGTAAGAATGTTACCGATTGTGACCGAATACATAATGTAACCAAATAGTGCTAACATTTATATAATGTTACCAAATATTACTAACAATTATATAATGTTACCAATACAGTTGTAACTTGTTGAATACGTTAAAAGATAACAGTGTAACTTGTTGAATAGCAGAACGTCAGTGAACTTACGTACTGCTGGATAATGTTGATGAGAATATCAAAAAAGCTAAAGACCAACAAGAACCAGCTCAGATACACATTTCATGTTCTTGTATAAGCCACCGATGACTTTGAAGCAGTCTCTGGTATCTACATCTGCATGGTCACTAAACTCGAGTTTAAGCTTGTCATCACAGAGATGGATAATTTTTTGTAGCATTGCCTTTAACAAGGTATTAGAGTGTTTTGCATACACCGAAGAATCTAATATACCGTTAAGTAATGCAGATAACTTTTGGGATTCCTCTGGGGCCAGTTCCTGGAGCACACACAAGGCAACCTCTGTTCTGAAGGAGACTCCAGACTCCTGGCCGATGGTGTAGTCGCCGTAGTAGTCACGTTGTTTGAGGTACTCCACTTGTTTAGGCTTAAGTAAAGGCACAATTAGATCCGTAAGATCTAATTCATTCCATTTGTTCCCTCCGTTTTCGTCCGCGGCTGGTAATGTGAAGCCATACTCACATAGTAAAAACTCGTTAGAGTGCGGACCATAGCTCAAGAGCAATTGATCATTGTTGTTGTATGACAGAGTGGTGAATACTTGGAAGCCAGAGGAGTCGATTTTCAAAGTGCACTGATCGTCTGGAGAGTGATTGAGAAAATCAATCCAGGGTGCCATTGTGAAATTATCCTCTGTGTGTTGGGCCTGGGGGATCTCCATGTACAAACAACGAGAGTTGATCGAGAGCCATGCCCACAAGTAGAGCGAAACGGGTATCAAGTCATCGACAGAGGTTTGTGAATCAAGCTTAGAAGACACCAACAGTTTGACGTATTCATAGTCCTTGATAAACCGCGAATGCACCTCCTCGGCCTTTCTCTTTGTAGATCTTGGCAAACTGGCAAGAAGCTCTTGGTAGGAATTCACTTCAAGAACTTGCCACACCAAGGGAGTTAATTTGAAATCTGAAAGATCAGGTAAGAGATCGATAAAGGGGCCCCAGTACGAGTCAAGCCTTTGCTTCTCAAATACCAAGTACATGGAGATGATTTGAAATGAGCTCATCTCCATTAACTCATCAAGATCAAATTTGCTATAAATTGCAGTGAATCTGTCATGTCTGGGTTCGATGTAGGGGACGTAGATTTGTAGATAGCTGGAATCTACCAACGCGATCTCCTTGTTGAACTTGGTTATATGGCGAATTACGCTTGTCTTGTTAAGTAAGAAGGAGTGAGGGATCCGTACAACTTGCTCTCTCTTCGCTATGACAGCATGAGAATAAATACCTCTACCGGAGCCGCTCACTTCCTTCACAGATACCTTGGGTGAGATGAAAGAATGCTTTGAGGGATTAAGAGCTGTGTCTTCAGTGTTGTTGATCCATTCAAGCAACTGGGTTATCTTGTCTGCCATCGCTATATTGAAATTCAATAGTCACGTGTGGTTCACCAATTTCTGGGGTTCCCAGATCAGAGCCCAAACACAAGATATAGGGAAATAACAAGCAGAGAACCAAATGATTCAAATGGTTCAAAGGATGCAATTAAGCAAACAAGTATCCGAAATCAAATGATCTACATTATTAAACAAACAAGACTAATAAGGTCAAAGTGCTTCAAAATCAAAAGCATGCCTAGAGTCAAGGCATCGGATGACTCAAACAAAATTGCTACAACTGAAAGTTGCATTTGAGCGAGATGCCTTGTAGATGTATGCTTTTAGTGAGATGCCTTTTAGATGTATGCTTTTAGTGAGATGCTTTGTCGATGCATGCTTTTAGTGAGATACCTTGTCGATGCATGCTTTTAGTGAAAGGTGGTGCCTGGAGAACAAACATTACTACAATGAAGTAAGATAAAAACTCTATTAGAACATATTAAGAGTCAAAGAGTTAGCGACACTCTTTGAGTCTACGGCACCCATGAACTCTTCAAAGCTCAATTTCCCATCACCATCCTTGTCTGCTTCCATCATGGTCTTGTCTACGATTTGCTGCAACTCTTCGTCTTGAAGGTTCTTACCCACCATCATTTTCATAACGATGAATAATTCACCATTTCCTATGAAGCCATCCCTGTCGATGTCATAGATTTTGAATGCAAATTTCATCTTGTCCAGTCTGGAAGTTTTACCACTAAATGCAGATAAACCTGTAATGAACTCCTGGAAATCGATGGAACCACTTCCATCTTCGTCAAACACGTCCATAAGTCTGGTGGCCAACGGATTAGACGAAATACCAGGAATGGCCAAAAATTCATTTTTCTCAATAGTACCGGAACCATCCTTGTCCAATTTCATGAACCTCTTTCTCAAACGGTCAATCTCATCTCTGTCAAAGTTGGTACCCTCCATCAAGGAGTCCAAGATTTTCGATGCTCCAATTCCCATGAGTAGCTCTGATGTAATTCAAAATAATTTTTGTAGATTAAGAATACACGTGATGTTCTCATCAAGATATCCGGCATACGGCGGCAATAATACCTACCTGCCACCACATCACCCGTTGTCTACCCATTCGTCGCTTGCGTAAATAGTGGGGTATTCAAGCATCACCCACAGCATCCCATATGTGCCTGAGTCTATGCTACAGTGTTTTTCTCATACAATCCTTGCTTTTGGATCCAGAGTGAGCTAACAGATAAGAAAATTATCACACTCTTAATACTTTTTAGATCAAAGAGTGCTAAGAAAAGCCTCTACACTTTTATTAACCAAAATACTGTTACTAGCAAAAGCCTATCTCTTTTCAAAGTCTGTATATATAAAACCCGAGTGATACAAATCGAGAGAGTAGCATGGTAAGCTTTGAGGTATTAAGATTCTAAAATATGAAACATTTTCTAAAACAGATCGGTATAGAGCAGACCTACAGTCCCAATGTTTGTACCCATGCTGACATAAAGCCTTTTGTGTAGTATCAATGAACCATTGTATAACATAACATCTTTTGTATGGCAAAACACCTTTTGTATAACATAACACCTTTTGTATGGCATAACAACTTTTTATGGCATAACACCTTTTGTAAGTCTTAAACTTTTGAATTTCTGTATGGCATGAAACCTTTTGTAAAAATGCATGCATGCTTCAATGGCATTGATCTTTATCAAACAAAAAAGTATTTGCACCCAAACCAAATTTTCTGTGGACAACGCGTTCAAAAACTGAGATTTGTTTCTAAGAAACGAACGCTTCACTGCGGAAATCTCGATGTAACATTGTCATTGTCAATCCAAACTCTTCAAGGTATCTGCAAGTATGACAGGGCATACTGGGGAAAGAGTATTTTGGCATAAGAACTTTTCTCTTGCCCACATCTGTATCACGTGATCAACACGTCAAGGCACGACCAGCACAATTTTCTGTGCCCTTTTTTACAGCATAAGATCCAACGAAACGAAACGAGCCATATAAAGAGAGGGAAATAACTACGGTTGTGCACCAGAAATACCAATTTTGCGGACACAATCTACGGTCCCTTTATACTTAGAATCATAGAATTGATACAACCCGAAGTCCTTTCGATATGAACATCAATCCCGAAACAGCAAAGGATACACTTTGTAAGAACATTTTAATTTATGGATATTGCAAGTACGAGAACAAGGGGTGTGTATTCAGCCATAACACCAAGCCCAAGGGTGACGGAGTCCAGGCGAATGCTATTTCAATGCTGAACTCTAGTTCACAGGGCTCTGAGATGCCAGGAGCGCAACCCCTGAACGTTTCGAGTTCTCCGCCGCAACTCCAGTCACAATCGCTGAGTATCGCAAGTTCGACTAAAATGGCCGTGTTCAACGCGGCCCAGAAGTCTGGACTCAACAGTGGACCGCAAACTCCATCTGATCTGAAGAGAAAATTCAACTTCAATACGCCATCCTTCCAGCCCAGTGCTGGGGGAGTGCAGAACTTGACTAATAAATTTGCAACGTTATCACCTCGGGTGCGTGAGATCCCCATCTTTGTGCCCAGCTCAAGCGGATCGGCTGGGTCGACGTCGGGACTGAGCACTTTGCAGGATCCACTGCTGACGAGCGAATCATCGAGATCGGATGAGAGTACACCACCAAAAAAGTTTGACGTGTCAAACACACCTGTTTTCCAACCACAGGGACTCTACGCCAATTCCAATGGCAGTCAAGTTGCATCCACAACGCTGGTCATCGAAAATGGCTCCAACATACCTCATCCAAACACACCTGGGCCAAATCCATATTTGCAAAGCAACGCGGTTGCAGCAGACGTGTATTACGCGCAACACCAAACTACAAATTACCCATTGCAGTACCATTTGTACGCACCAGCTCCACCACCACGCATGGCAATCCCACTCCCGCCATACGAAAGTAATATACACGACATGTTTATCCCTAATGACTTGCGCGAGCGCCTCCAAAAGAAAAATGAAGCCACTACCCAAACCATTCCAAGATCAAACTTGCCTGATCATATTAATGTTTACCACTCGTTGGTACCAATAGATAAAACTTACGATCCCTTGAGTAAGGTGTGGACCGTGGGGAGTGCCGTGTACAAGGTTTTCAGTAATGTTGATGGCAATGCCTATGTCATGAGAAAGATAGATTTACAAGAGGAAATCTTGAATGATGCTCCATTCAAAAGCGTCAAACGATGGAAAAAGTTGCGCAACCTGGGCATTGTTATGTTACAGGATTGTTTCACATCCATGGCATTTGGTCGCTCAAACTTAATCTTGGTGTATGATTACTACCCCAATGCGGTCACTTTGACTGAGTTGCACCGTAAGGGAAATGGTGGATTGAAAATCGAACCAATAACTGAAGACTTGTTGTGGAATTATTTGATCCAATTGGTTAATGCTGCTATAGCAGCACATGAAGCAAATCTCTACTTGGGCTCATCCCTTGACATGAGCAAAATCATAGTTACAGGCAAAAACAGAATCAAGGTTAGTGGTGTTGGCATTGACGAAATCTTAAACTTTCATCATGAAGGTTACGAACAAACAATAGAGCAGGACGTTGCTCGGATAGGATCTGTGATTTTAGAGTTGTGTTCGTTAATACTTCCTCCAAATGTGAGGGCACAAGATCCAGCGACTCTTTTGACGTATCTCAGAGCCATGGCCATAGTCAAGATTAGCAACAATTTTTTGAATGTTATGGAAATCTTGGTGCTGGGAGAAATTAACGATTTGGGCAAGTTTGCACAAGAATACTTGACTGCACGAATGTTCAAAATGATGAACGAGGTGAACGACTCGCACGACTTTTTGGAGTCGCAGCTTCAAAATGAGATTGAGAATGCCAGACTATTCAGATTACTTAGTAAATTGAATTTCATAATTGACAGACCAGACGCGCAACAGCAACAGGACTGGAGCGAAAATGGGAATAAGTACGTCATTAAGCTTTTCAGAGATTATGTTTTCTTCCAGCATGACGACATGGGCAAGCCCAGCATCGATTTATCCAGGGTATTGACAAATCTCAATAAGTTGGATGCTGGCATTGATGAGAAGATATTGTTGGTTAGTAGAGATGAAAAGAGTTGTATTATAGTGAGTTTCAAGGAGATTCGAGATTTGATTGACTCTATTTTTAGGAGTTTAACACGGACATAGGTAATATCTAGACTTTATTCGGCCTTGTAGTGAACCTCTTTGAATCTAGTCTCTAAAATCCCTAAACAAGGACAGTTATACTATAGTATGTATATAGCCAAGTAGAAAGCTGCACAATAGAGCTGCAGTAGAGTGTACAGGATTAGGTTCATATGAGAAGTCCTCACAAAAATACATAATCGAAATGGCAGAACGGATATAGAGCAATCAAATGATATAAAATGGTAGAGCTTCAATAAAGGAAATTTAAGAATAAATAGTTGGCTACATTGATAAACTTCCATTCAAAGACATCAGGAAGCCAGAAGAGATGATTGTTAGAAATAGTAACTAGAACAGGAATAGAATACAAAAATCTGAGACAATTTTGGTTCTTCTTGTCTTCAGTTCAATTCACCTGTCAAATGAAAACAAGTTGATACAGAAACCTCCAACAGTCGCTCGACAATCTCCACATGGTGGTGATTTTGAAGGTACTAAACCTCTGTATAGAAGGATAACCATAAGAGAGTGAATAAATCAAATGTATGTAAAAAGGGCCATATGCCGAATTCGCAACCTTGTTTTTCAAAAACATTAGCAGGTCATTCGGGAGCGATTAGGACAAATACGGTGCCAAGTTGACAATTGAGCCTTTGCCACCTCTTGAGTCACTGTTGAGTCAGAGTCACTAACACCATAAGTCACACCGGCTCAGAGACGAACGGGAAAATTCGGCTCTATTTCTAGACATCACGAGGATCGGCGTAATGCCCAAAAGATATCAGAACCGCTTCAACACCGAAAGCTGGTTTCTGGAAAGAGAATACCTCACTAGACCAATTCAATCTCCCGGACCATATGTGCCCTTGTCCACTTTAAGTTGCTCTATTTACATTTTCAGTGCACCAATCATTTTCAAAGAGCAAGGAACCACTGTGGCACTGCTTCTTATCTATCTCTCCGAGGTGTGAGTAATTCGAGTATGACTATTTTGTATTGTTTCTTTTTATTTTTGTGCCCATTCATTTTGCTTTTTTTTCTTGTTTCTTTTTCTCTTTTGCTTTCGGTTTTTACTTTTTGGCCCCTAAGCTATCAAAGAGTGAAAAAGGGGTTGTGGAAATTCCCCATAATGTGACGCACCAAACCAAAGAAAAAAAAAAATGACTGAATGAAAAATAGGCCGCCTGCAGGATGGTGTGTATTCCCGAAATGTTACTCATAATTGTGGCCACACATTATGTATATAAAGAAGAAGAGCGCCAAAATTTAGACAACCGCAGTTTGTTTATTCAACAACTTCAAACGTTTACCAACACAAATCATCATCACAAACACAGTCATTGCTTTCTAGAGGTTTAAAGGGAACATCATCGGTTTAGGTTTATTCATTTCTCATACAATTTATTACTACTAGTTTTATTTACTTCTTGGGGTTCTATATAAAGAACGGTTTATTATATATTAGGATCTTTTTTAAAAGACCATTACTTTGCTTTATTATTTTTGTTTTCCGTGTTTACAAATGATTTCTAGCATTCAATTTTAACTCATTGGGGTTAATTAGCAGAGAACGAACACAGGAATAGGTTTGCACGATTCAACACTAGAGAATCTGGCAAATAGCAAATAATTGCAAATTCATTTGCAACAAGAAAATATCAGATTTGAAGAATTTGCAATCACATTAACATTTTAACAAAGCTTGCACTTTTTGATCAATTGCAATCTCGAATTTGTATAAATCACAATAGTTTTTGTGAGCATATTTTTTACCATGACACTTGGCTCTCCTAAGACCCCAGGAAATACCACATACCAACAGGAGCTGGTTACAAATCTTCCTGGAAATTTACTCACTCCTCCTCCGACAACTACATCTTCTCCAGTCAACAATGAAGTGCTTTTACCGAATAACTTTAAGTACTACACCAAGCATTTGAGCAAAATCCAATTCAATTCCATCTTGATAAATTGTTGTGTTAACTTATCCAAGCTTTTGTATAAGCTGGAGAAGTTTGTATTGCCAATTCAAGAGCGTGAATTGAAGTTTTTCATTATTGAGATTTTAAGACGCTCGAAAACTTCAATTCAATCCCTTCAATTGACTTGCTTTTATTTAGTTAAGTTGATTAAAGCTGACAAAGATGTTACATGTGACCCTTTGTTGTCCGACCCGAAAAAGTTGTTCCTAGGCTTGCTTATTGCAGCTTCAAAGTTCAACCAAGATTACAATTACTCATTCAAATCTTGGCTAAAAATTTGCGGTGTCAATGAAGAGAATTCTAACGTGGAATCAACAGTTCCAGCTATCAATATGCAAGTCTTGCGTTCTATAGAAAGAAACTGTTTGTCCTTGCTTAACTATGACATTTACCTCAATGGATTAAACTATGAAAATTGGTGCAACATCTTGATCATCTTTGGCTACGACTTTATCAAATTTCAATTGATCAATAACTCCGTGAATAACATATATTGGGAGCTGAATGATACAAAGTTACACAGCAAGTTGATCAAATGGTTTAAGTTTTTCCATGATAACTTGAAGTTGAACAATTTGAACTTGATCAAAATCAATTTTAATAACTACTACTTGAACCAGTTGGGTAAAAAGATTTTGATTCAAAAGATCCCATCTTTGTTTGATTCTCAACAAACTAAGATTTCATCCAAGAGATGCATTGACGACGTTGAGAACGTTGAATACTCATTTAGCAAAATTATTAAACACTAGCTATTGTACAAAGTTATTAATCTTGTAGAATCGATAAAGCCACTTTTGACTCATGCCAAGAGCACGATTAAGGAAATGCCAATTCTTCATGATATTAAGTATAGTAAGCCTATTCCGGGTATCTTGACAACTTAAGTAACCAGTGTAACAAGAATTAGAGATAAGAAAGTCGTACACAAACTGCAATGGATGACTTCTGGAAGTTTAGGTTTGTGGTGGATTGTTGTTTATGAACAAAGTACGATAAGAGAAAGACAATTCCAAGATCGGATACAAAAATGAACAAGTAACTTATACACGCATTCACTGTGTTTCGAGCTTCTGATACAAAGCAATCAAGATCTGGTTCTATGTGAGTCATATAAGAGCATAATCAACTATTGTTATCCCATGTACAAACCACTATCTTATCACATCACTTGAGGGAAGATGTCGCTTTAGGTGAGAATCCGTCTAAATTTGGGGGCCACACCGATTTCGGTGATATCAGGCACCGTCTCAGGAGAATACTGATAGACATGCATAACCTTGATAGCCAATATATTACTCAATTAACTACCCCTTGGCTCTATCATTTTATTTTTTTAAGAATAAAATTAGTAGAAACCTTAATAGCCTTATTAGTTTATTAATCTAGCCGATCATCAATTGTAGGTTAGCGTAGTGTCACTAATCTTCAATTGCCTGTAGTATGTTTTCTGTCCTTATAGCCAATGGCGATTATATTTAACAGCTTACCAATTATTAGCCTACACGTACAATGACTTTTATATGTCAGCTGCTTTGCGTGTGTTTTGAAGTGTTCTACTAATATTAGGCGACACCTCAAATACATTTTTGTAGAGTTTAAACCTCGTTTAACCACAAATCTACATTTAATACAGAAATATCATTCATAACCTATATACAAAACCTATATACAAAACCTATATACAAAACTAAATACAGTTAAACAATGTACAAGCAACCATCGTTTCCAAATCTCCCAATAATATTCGACAAAGGCATAAAGCCATCTGTCTTTTTCATGATCAGTTTGTTTTCTTCCTTGTGATTTCCCGCAAGTAATTCATTCAAAGTTTTACCAATTGTGTAGCCTCTCACCATCAACTCACCCTTATCATCCGTATTAACCTTGGCGAGCTTTATTTCCAAGGATTGAGAAATGCACCCAAAAGACTTCAAAAGGGGCAACTTTATCAATCTGTAATCATAAAAGTCCGATAAAATCACAGGACCGGCAATATTATAATAACCTGACTCGACCACAATACGTGAATTTAAAAAGCACCTCCATTCGTTTAAGATTTGTTGGGTTAAACCGTCATCCTTTTCATGCAACAGTTTGTTTATATAGATAAGTCTCAAATTGTTCACGTGGAAACTTGGGGTCTCGGAAGGGAACTTTCCTCTGTGTAAATTCTTCAAAAGTTCCTTGTACAAAATTGAGTAAAGTGGGTTCAACTTGCGAGATTCTGATGCCACAATATTTGCCCAGCTATGGTTGCCCAATGACAAAACTGTTGGGTTGTATTTTGCAACAATTTCCAGCAAATTGTGAGAGGTTTCATCTGCAATTACCAAGTTGGAATGTGAGATGAAGCTGGTTAAAATCTTGACAATCTTGTTTAGAATTGTTTCATTGGTTTCATAGGCAGATTGAACAATCATCAAGGTATCTTTTTCATCCAAATGTGTACTCATGGGCAAGTGTTTCAATGTGGAAGCGATTGCGCTGACGAAATTCAACTGCGTATATTCGATAGTGGATAATACCTTTGAATTACGTTTGCGGATAAGCCTTAAGGCAATTCCCTTATCCTTGTGGAAGGTATAAATATTTTCGTACAGATCCAAGGACCCATCAGAAGCCAAATCGTACACATTCTGAGTGGAAACATTAAAATCTGATTCACCAACAAGCAATGTGTGTGGGGCATTCCTTTCGATATCTTCGATATCTTCGAAAACTTCTATATTAATCTGGTTGATAAATCCCGCAATTATGATAATGAACGAATCAAAAGTTAAGAGTGACAACATTGACAAGGGGACCTGGACACGCTCCACACCCCCATCTCGTAAAAAGCAAGAAAACTGGGCTATCGCATGGTTTAGGCATAATACCGGAACCGATTCTGTGTTTATCACAATCGCCTTTTTGTTATTTTTAGCAATCTTTGTATGGTTAATAAGAACCTCCCACACATCCAGCAAGTTGCCACTACGTATCTTGTAGTAGTCGTATCTGATATCCAAACCCACACGTAACCCCCCGTGCGCGTTATCTAACTTGTTGCTTTTGTATATCGCAGTCTCATTCTTTTCCCGAACAGCCTCCACAATAGACTGCTCATTAAGGTATAGCTCGTTCACATCCTTCGTCGACACAACATACTGCCGGTACATGTAGTGTACTACAAGCACACCCAAAACTCCAATCAACATAGAGTTGATATCTCCCATTTCACTTATCATATGCCTAGAATCTTTGTCCTCCTATATATAGTACTACAATCCTTGGTGTAGCTTCTCCGCTATCGTACCTCAGACAATAGCTCTGAATTGTTGGGCGTGGACACACTCCGTGTATTTCGCGTACCTCTCTCATTAACCAACTTTTTTTGTGTCTATACGAAGTTGTCACGTGTGGTGGGGGTGAACATCCAAACCTAATATACCAATTACAAGTTGGTCAGAAGGGTTAAAAGAGTTTTACAGATACAAGATAGGTCTTCCGAAAGAACCAAGTTCAATAAATGGTCAGCAAACTTTATACAATGTATTATTAATCCTCGACTTTTGTGTTGGTTTTGCTTCCATACACATCAGTTTTAGGTTAGAGTTCTAGCTTTTGTTACAGATTTTCAGGTTTTGAAGTGAATTTGATAGTTGCCTTTCCTTTAATCTTTGCTGATTAGAACGCTCATAACGGATGTTTTTCCCATTGGGTTCTTCGCGAACTTTCTTGATATACACTGACCAAACCTAAGATAAATTGATCTTGATAAATTATACAATCACATTATCCTTAATATAATAATCACTTTTCACAAGTAATCACTCTGTTCCGGTGTGATGTTTACTTTGAAAACTAATTTCCAGTGCCTCATTTATAGGTTGATTTGTGAAGTTTTTGGCAGCATTCATTGAAGGGTGGTCAAAGCTAAACTATTCATTAATGGATGATCACAACGTGTTTGTCCGGACAACTTGAGGCCATTGGGGGGTATGCATGTCTACTTACAACAAGAAAATCATCTGTTTTTAGACTTTATCGCATAAGTATAATAGAATCCTGAAATGTGCTCTGGTTATTAATAGTTTCTATTTCAGTTTATTCTTTAAACCAGGCAACTAAATTGTGTTAGTTTAGCCTGGTCAGTTATTTTTGCGCACATCATTCGTGGTTATGATTTTGCTTTAAAAGCAGGCTATATTGTAAAAGCATTCCATAGTGATTTAATACTCAACTTGATGTATGAACTTACGTCCCTCCCAAGTTCCTGCTATTGTGTGACAAAGGTTATTGTGCGTATCAATTGACCAAGGCTGCAAAAAAAAACCTGAACATTGTATTTATATCCAGCCTAGGAAGAATTTTGCTGTTCCCAAGTGATATAACTGAGTTAGAACAAAAGCTCCATCTCATCTCTGTACTATGAGCTTTGTTTCTGTATTCATGGTCAAGTCATGAAATGGTGTTGCGTTCGGTTGTTTAGGTAGACTTGCAAATTCTTTCATGCTGACGTTTAACTAATTGCTGTTGACTTGCTTGGGCCTAGTTAATACTTGACAACTACTAACTTGCTTGGTTAGATCTCACGATTAGCTATAAATTAACACGCATCATTGTGTATAATTGACCATAGATTAAACCGCACGGCTGTAGCAAAGCACTATTTTCATGAGTGAAGTCCATGATTTTATTCGACAATTGACCACTCGCACAGCTGTAGCCAAGTACTATTTTCATGAGTGAATTAGATGTTGCAAACATCTTTTCGTTTACAACGAATTTGTGCAACCAAATTCCAAAGCTTGATTGTTCAAAGCATGGTGATATGGACTTCCGAGGAGAAGTCAAAAAAGTTGCATCTATATCGAACATGCTCCGGTTTTACCTCCTGTAAACATACATAGCTCTTGTTCAATTGAAACACTGAAGGGTTATCAACAATAGGTCAGTAGGAGGAAATTCGAAACAATCATGCTCAGATTTTGACCTCAATTCCCATTATTCTAGTAGGTTTGTAGCTGCAATCATTTGAATTTTTATGCAACATCTTTAGTTGCTGTATAGTTGAGTATTTATACCCAGTCAGTAAAATATTAGTCCACCAACACTTCTAATACATGTAAGTATATGAGAGATGCAGTACCTGGTTATTGTGTCTTTCAAAACATTGAGCACCAATAGATTATCGTGTTTGCAAACACCAATGTCCTCAAAATCTTAAGATGCTCAAATTTATTCTTAGTTATGTCTTGATTAAAACTGGAAAATACATCAAAGTACTTGGGTTTTAGTTCTGTTTATGAATTCCACATATGCTAGTGATCAAGAAAGAATTAATATCAATCCTGCAACCACTAATTTTTGGCCCGATGTTTTACGAAGGATAATAGGATAGGAAATAGGAGGAAGCAACTGCACCAATGGCATACACAAAAAATGTTACAATACTGTTGCAATTGTACGGCTATTTGTGTCAAGCTATATTTCCCCCAACCCTCCCCCGAAAAACACTAAAAGAGGATGTTTTGCCGTGCTTTGAAAAGTCGGGATATGCATCAAAAGCGACCCATCGAGTAAGGCTCTCCAGGAACACAGAGAAGTACGTGTCCCTTATTCTTCTTTTCACTTCCTTTTTCACGCCCAGAAGTAACCACCATGTGAAAGATGTTCGACACTCAAAGTCATGGACTTACAGCTGAAGTGGTACCATTGAGTGTATGTTCCTTGGGTGATTTCTGTGACGCCCAGCGGAAACAGCTGGGGCTGTGCCGAAGATCGGAACAAGCGAACACAAAAGCTCACATCTTAGGAGACCAAAACTAACTATTCTAAATAATATCCCGGGTATACAACTCCTTGAAATGATGAGATCAGGAGATCAGTATAAAGTATCACCAAAATCTGTCTTTCTCTACAGAATTCATAAAAACCAATGTGGTTTAGAATGTGGTTAGATGTGTAAAAGTTTAAAAATGCTTCCCTCGTATATATATATATATATATATATATGTGCACGTGATAATGTGGTCATGTGATGTTGATCCTCAGAGGCATTTAGAAAGTCAACAATAATGCTTTTTAATGCACCAGGTACAAGAGTCGGTGTTATTAGCTAGACCCTTTTTTGTGAACAATATCGATGGGAATACGTTTGACATCCAAGGTATTTTTCAGGTCTATACAGAACCTAGTCCTTTTCCTTACAGGGTTGTGGGTTGCGACCTTTATTTATCATGAACGGTTCATCCCTTGGTACACAGCAAACGTTTGTCTGTGGCCCCAAGCTGTGTCACACTTACCGCATCAGATGGTACATGATGACCCCACAATCGGTGACACTAGGGTGATGGTGATCGCGGATCCTCAGCTCATAGATAATCATACTTACCCTGGACGTAATGATTTACTTCTTTCCTTATCAAAACATACAGCAGACATCTACCTTAAGAAAAACTACAATGCTATGGTTGGTGCTTTGAAGCCGGACTACATTATCTGGTTGGGTGACTTGTTTGATAATGGCCGTAACTCAACGGATGAATACTTTAATGGAGAGTTTGCGCGGTTTAATAATATCTTTTACAACCGGTACAGCAGAGAGTATGTTGCTGGTAAAAACTGGTTTCCAAATGTAGCTGGTAATCACGATATTGGATTTGGAGACGGTGTGCTGATTGCTAATAGAAATCGTTTTCAAGAGACTTTTGGATCTCCTAATGCGGTGCAAACCTTGAATGGTGTTGACTTTATAACCTTGGATACGATCTCGCTTTCTGCAACCAACCCTTCAATCAATGGTGATGCCAACCAGTTTTTAGTTTCGTTTGCATCAGAGAATCCTCGTATTTTGTTGTCTCATGTTCCATTGTATCGTGATCCATCTGTGAATTGTGGTCCATTCCGAGAACTGAAGAGAATGCCCGTGAATGGACGTGGGTTTCAGTACAAGAACTCGATCGATGCTGGCATCACGCGGGATATTCTTGGGAAATTGAAGCCAGAATTAATTTTCAGTGGGGACGACCATGACTATTGTGATTACACTCACCAAGAATTCGACTCGAGGGAGGTCACCGTCAAGTCGATCAGTATGGCAATGGGCATTAAATATCCTGCAATTCAACTCCTCACGTTCCGTAAAGCTCGTGAACACTTGATTTATGAAACAGAAATTTGCTTTTTACCTACACCATACTATAATATCTTCAACTATGTGATGCTCGCAGTATTCCTGGGGTTGTTGATCATTCACTGGAACATCAAACACTTGAAACCAAGATCTTTGTTACCAACTTTCCAAAAAGTATCTGATTTCATCTCTAAGGAGGACTCAGGTAGTAATTCAGCTTATCATTCCATTGGTGCCAGTCCGTATAAAATGGAAAACTTCATTCTGGGTGCAACCATTCAGGTCCTATTGCATATGAGTATTCTTGGATCAATTGTTGTACTTATTTACATCTTTTTCTGCATAACAACGTAAATGTACATGGCTGATCATAAATATTGCTGCTTAGACTTAGAAAACACAAAATTTTTTATTTTCTTGTGTAAAAGGTGTAGAATATCTTTGTTGGATCTTGTATATTCTATTCAAAGTGTATTGAACTTTAAGATAGTGAGTCGTTGAAGAGTATCCAAAACTTCTGAGCTTTGGTTGTCCTAGATTGTCGGTGATTCATGTGTCTAACTTCATCTGGCTGTCCGAGATTTACTGATCAGGTTCTCTCCTTTATGATATTGCTACAGATTCGCAATTATTCTCATATTATTCTCATATCTCATTGTATTGTTTTGGAGTCCCTAAATCTCAGATGTCACTTGATGAATTCTCAATATTGGAGTGTTTGTATACTCCATTACTAGAAATTTAATAATTCGGATTCAGTAACCCATTTAAATACAGCATGTCATGTGTCAGTTTTTAATCTGCAATCGCCGGTGGCCAGCTGTTTACCTATTGTGACACTATAATCCTTTTCGTAATGTTGCATAAACGAATACTACTTTATGGGGCAATCTGACTTCTTTTGTTCAGTGTAATTGGTTACCTTGAAATACAAACTAAGCTCATCGAGTGTGTAGACAAAAAGAGTAAACCATATTAATATGAGCTCTATTGCTATGAACTCCCTACTCTGTCAGTCATCTATTGAATTTTATATCATAAAGCCATCAACTAAATGTTTGACGGAGTCTACAGAATTTCTCCACCAAAGATCCCACGAAAATATTTCTGGAAACTTCCAAGTGTTAAAGTACTATGGTTTCATTTTGAGTAAGAAATATTCTATTATGCTGCGCTAGTAGGGCTTAGTGGACAGTTTGTTTCGTGCAGCCCTAATTTTGAGGCTCCAAAGGGCTTACACTCTAAGCGGTTGTGAAATAGCTCAACTGGTAGTTTGTGTTATATAGCCCATGAGTTTTGAGAATCTTAAGAGGTTAAAGTCTTAGACTTGATAACTTTCTAAATTAGTTCAGTAGATCATAGAACTGTTCCAGCTAAAGAGTATTCTGTGTTACGATAGTTGAGGTTCAGTAACGTAGTAAGCAAATCCTAGTACCAAAAACAACAATTATTACCAGGCTCATGTAGACCATTATGACCACGCCAAAATTTGACTCTAATCCATCATATTCTACAACTATGTCTAAAGAGGAGCCACAATATACTATGTTGGTAATGGAAGTCTTGCACTAAATTGGGAGTGTATAAACTGCGATAGTCAAGTTGGAACATGAGTCGCAATCCATCAACCTGCAGCCATATCTAACGTTACTGTTAAATAATCATCGTAAAACCCCAAACTCAACATTTGAGGAATCTGTGAACTAGGCAATTATTTAAAGTGAAATTAACAGGTTGATCTTCCATTGATCATCTTGAATGAGCTTGGCAGATATTTTGTGATTTAGGAATTTTTGTATTTGTAGGACTCTTATTAGCTCGTACTATTTGCAGGACTCTAGTCTCTCACTATTTTTAGGACTTTTATCGATGACAGGTATTTTATATAATTGTTCAAATATGACTAGGTGGACTCCAATAGTTGATCTCTTTGTATTGCAATGGTCTACTCTTTTTTCAATGGCTGAGTTTGGAGTTTCAAATAGCTGCAAAAACAAGATGTGTAAATTTTCGTGCGGCTCTGGTGCCAATTGGGATCATAAGTCACCACTCAATTTATAACTTCAACCACTTGTCTTTCATCATGGGTTGTGTAGCGAGTATACCAGAGAATGAAGAAAACAACCCTTTCCTTCAAGACAAACGTATCAATGATGTTATTGAGCAGAACATGCAAATGAATCGAGTGAACGAGAAAAACCAAGTCAAATTGTTGCTTTTGGGTACAGGAGAAAGTGGTAAGTCTACAGTCTTGAAACAGTTAAAGTTGTTACATAAGGGAGGATTTTCACAACAGGAGCGTATCCAGTATGCCCAAGTGATTTGGAGTGATGCTATCCAGTCGATGAAGATCTTGATTTTCCAAGCCCGCAAAATGAAAATTGCCTTGGAGTGCGATAAAGACGATAGTCCATTGTTGGTGCAAAGACAGATAGTTTTACGTTCGGATCCCTTGAAATATGTTGATACTGGTGCTGCTGGTGGGTCACTGTTCTTGACCGACTATGTGTTGCGTTATGGCGAAAAGAACAAGGCGCAAAGGAAGCTTAATAGCACTGGGACTACAGAGGCCTTCTGGGATGAAAAATATGTTATGGAAGCAGCCGAATCGCCTTTCCAGGGCGCGGAGGAGGACCAGGAGCTTACAGCCACAGGTTTGGCCAGTCTTCTGAGTATTGGGAAATCTTCTGGAACCCGCTACAGCTACTCACGAGCCCAAATCGCACTGGCTATTCATGAATTGTGGGCTGACCCCGGAATCCGCCAAACGTATGACCGGGCTAACGAATTCCAGTTGGAGGGGTCTGCAAAATATTACTTTGATAACATCTTTAAGATTAGTGACGTTAACTACTTATGCAGTGACATGGACATATTGAAAGGTCGTATAAAAACTACAGGTATTACAGAGACACAGTTTGTGATCAATTCATTAAAGTTTAAGGTGTTGGACGCTGGAGGCCAAAGATCGGAACGTAAGAAGTGGATCCATTGCTTCCTGAATATCAATGCTATTCTCTTTGTTCTTGCTGTTTCCGAGTACGACCAAATGCTTTTTGAGGACGAAAACGTGAACCGCATCCACGAAGCAATCGTATTGTTGGACTCCCTATGCAACCTGCGCTTGTTTGCTAAAACCGCTTTTATTCTCTTTTTGAATAAAATAGACTTGTTTGAAGCTAAATTACCCAAGAGTCCCTTGAAAAAATACTTTCCAGATTATAATGGAGAGCCAGACAGTTTTGAAGAAGCTATGCAATTCTTTGAAACCAACATTCTCAAGATGAACCGGACAGGGAGACTCATGTATGTACACAGAACTTGTGCTACAGATACCAACCAGATGAAGTTTGTATTATCGGCGGTCACAGACATGATTGTGCAAGAAAACTTGAAAAAGAGTGGTATTCTCTAACTCCATGATTAATGCCTAACGCTTTTATATGTTACTTGTACAAAGCTCGATTGTAATAGCTGAGTACTATATGATCTTTATTGGAGTCATGATGCACTCTAGCGAGCCTTTCGTGAGCAAAGACCAAAACTGTTATGGGCAATTGTACCAAACCTGTAATATGAGTATTCACGTTAAAATCAAAAATGTGATTAGCTGCAGTTTAATAATCAGAGTAATGAAAAGTAGAGCCTTCAAGTAACGAAGTATAGCATACTAATGAATAATTAATGGAAAATAAAGCAAAACTGTAGCTACATGGAAACAAATTAATGAACGATTTCATTTTATGTGATATTTACAAGCCACCACGATGTGATAGCTGTGGTTAACATCAAGACTGCATTCAGACTGGTTTTGCAGTCAGCTCCGTATATGCTTCATTATCTATACAACTACCATCTCATCATAGCCATTTCGTTTCTGTTTCTGCTGTAGTCGAGCAAAGCTTCAATCTGGCCGGTACCTGAGATGACAATGTCTCTGTCCCAGACGGTTGCTTCAGCCCACTTCTTGACGTCCTTGGTGGTAATTGCGTCAATTTGTTCAAAAGCTTGGTTGACGGAAGCTCTGTAACCGGCTAACAAAACCTTGTTAGCAATGTCTGAGACGACAGCGTTAGTGGAGTTCAAGTTTCTCAAGATAGCGGTCTTGGTGGCAGCCTTAGCACGAGCAACTTCGGCGTCGGTGATGGAGGTGGACAATCTGTTCCACTCCTTCAAGGCAAAGTGGGTGAATTCGTCCACGGCACCAACGTTTGAGATTTCAGCGTTGAAACCCCACAAACCGGTATCGGAGTAAGACTTGGAGAAGTGAGTGAACTTGTCGACAATGTGGTATTCTTGGACGATGGTGGACAACTTGGAAGAGGTGTAGTGAGCGGTAGCGGCAGTTTGGTCAAAGTCACCAAAGATGGCAGCTGCAACTTGGGAGACATAGTATGCTGGAGAGCCGACAGCTTCGCCTTCGACGGCGATGGAGACGTAAGCCTTTGGCAAGGTGTCATCTCTCATTCTGACTTCAGAACCCAAGAAGGAAGCAGTTTGGGTGGCTGGCTTCAAACCTTGAGGGATGGAGATTGATTCGATAGCTTCAACGAGCTGTTCGTGGTCAAAGTTACCGCTAGCAGCAACAACGGTGTTACCACCAACCAAGTGCTTTTGGATGAAACGTTCAGAGTCTTGCAATTGCAAGTCAGCGATGGACTCAGTGGTACCCAAAGTTGGCAAACCAAGGGAGTAGCCTTGGAAAGCAGAAGCATTCAAGTGCTCCAAAACCTTTGAAGAAGGGTTGTTTTCGATAGCTGCAGCTTGGGCAGAGAGAGCGGCACGAGTGGCGCTCAAGTCGGCCTTGCTCAAAACTTCATTGACGTTGGAGGCAATGTTAGAGATAGCCTTGGCAGCTTCAGTGACACTAACAGCTTGGGCAATCAAACCGTTGGATTCTCTGGCATTGTCGGTGGTCAACAAGACACCAGCATCAGAGGAGTTGGCCAATAAGTTGGTAGTGAGTGCAGCAACACCATTACTGTATGGGTGCTCGGATCTGGAACCACCTCCAATGTAAAGACCAACTGAAGCAGTGGTTGCGTGAGGGTTGTACTCACTGGCAACAGTAACACCGTTGGAAAGAGTGGTGAACTTGGTTTGGGCATTGGCAGTCGAGAGAAGACGACGTGCAGTCAACTTGGCCGCATTACGAACACTAGAGCCACGAATCATGATGAGTGTGTGTGAGTATTTTTGCTGATTATTTCGTCCTGAAAATTTGTTTCTGGTGGAACTTTTTTTTTGGCCAATGAGAGAAGGCTAATTTCAAAGTTATATGTAGGACCAACAAACATACGACTGTAGTTTGCACTTTGCCTTGTCCTAGATTATGTTTAAAGATCTTTAGAACGGTTTATCAGTGTACTCAGTAGTAGCCAGAATACACGTATATCTTCACAACAATCTTTTGCAGATTGTAGTCCAAATGAATGTCTTGACACTAATCTTCTTTATCTTAATCATCTTAAAAGCAGTTTAGACCGTTAGTATTTGATCATGAGAGATAAACTATCTCATCTTACATCCTTAGATGTCTTGGAGAACTGAATTTGATCTTAGAATTAGAACAGTCAAACTATTGACTAGTTTGACTTCGAATTAATTAGCTGCAATCAAATACAGTCTATATCAGAATTGATTGGCTACAATCAAATAATCATGTCAGATGGCCTGGAGAAACTCTGGCTTCTATTTGGTCGGCATTCACCTACACTCCAAGTCGCTAGTATTTTCTCAATTCTTTGGCAGTGTTTTTGCAGCTGATTTGCACCCGAAAAATACCATTTCAAGTCCCAAAAAGGACAAAACTAATGAACCCTTAATTCAGGCATTTGCTGGGGTTTAAAGAAACATATGCACCTTTGCTCGACTATGTCTACTTGTTTATGACTGCTGTTTACACTCTGCTGCAATCAATCAGGTACCCTCTTTGTGATACTTTTGCTTGTCAGTAAGACTAAAGACTTTACTGGACCATAAAATCATACTAAAGGACACAAGAACTTCAAGATGTCATACTAAATGACTGCAATATGGTATACTAATGAGCAATGTGTCACTTCTGTGTGTTAGGAATGCTGTTTGAGTTGCTGTAATTATCTAGTTTTAATAAAAATTCACCCAATTTCACCGTAATTTGTTTAACATGTTTTTCTAGTTTTACAACTTGTCGGTTCCAAGCGTATTTTGAGTATGGAATCAATTGTACAGTGTATGGGGGAACACTTGTATCATGTATAGTGGAACAATCGTACTTTTTATGGAGCAATAAATGTTACATTACAAGATATTGATACTATGTGACAGTAACAAGGTTCTACAAGATGCTGTAACAGTCACAAGTCTACAGATAATTATAATTAATGACAAAAGGGCAATTTTATATGTGAAGTTATTCATTATAATAGTCCAATACACTACTAAGAGTTGACATGGTGTACATTTTCTTTGCATCCTCCAAATTCAGGGCAAAAACATCTTTCTTGAATTTGGTATCAATGAAGTCTCCAGATAAGTTCTCAAATTGTTGAGGGTTATCTGTGGAGTGTCCCGTTGAAACCCGGGCTGCATAGAGGGACATGTCGTTGACAATCGATTTCCATACCGAATCATTTTGGTTCTTCACAAGCACTCCTGAATTCAAGCTCGTCCCGCTCATCTTTGTGACCAAGGAGGCCACCCTCGACGTGACACGAGGTGGGAGTGGGGGTGGGAGCTTGAGGTAAGTCTCATTCATACTGCTCATATCTTGAATCTCATTCACAATGCTCATATTTTGAATCGCATTCACACTACTCATGTATTGAGTCTTATTCACACTCATATTAACAAGCTGGGTCTCATTTTCATCATTGCGGATCTCCACCAAAAATTCCAAGCTACACGGGTTGGAAACAGTCAGAGAATCGTCAAAGTTCAGGAAACTGTATAGGTTAACAAAGTCTTCAGGATAACTCTCTGGATCTTGAACTTCCTGCTCGTCATTCCCCAACAGAAGAAAACAACCAGGGGGAACCCGGTACTGTCCGTGTTCTGGAAATGCACGTAATGACAACAAAATCCTATCGTCCAACTTGTTATGCACAACTCTTGGGTTTTTCCTATTGCTGTAGTACTTTTGTTTGTAATAGATTATGTTGTAGTCCCATTGATAGCGGACATCTCGAATAATTTCTTGCCAATATTCGTAATTGCGGCGCACCAACATAAGTGTCCTCTCTGGCGCTTGTAAGATACGCTGGACAAAAATTGGCACTGGCCGGCTGTCATCCGTGTAAACACTCGTGTACATCACGTATTTGCAGCCGCTGGTAACTAAAAAAAAAAAATAAAGAATCAATTGGTGCAAATAGCGCGCATAAGACCATAGAATACGCACGTTGTTGAAATCTGGGCTATTCCTCTCAAATGTGAATTGCTTTCATATATCTACTGAATCTTAAGCTACCGAATCCTAATCAAATATTTATAATCTTAATCAAAGCTTTATAGAATATTAATCAAAACTTTATTTACGGAATCTTAATCAAATCTTTATACACTATATACATTAAAGTCTGAGATTAGCTCTATTAGTCATTGCGATTTTGTGCATCTGGGCTTTCTTATCATAGCCTGCTGATTTACCGTCATGGGCAGCGAGAATTTCTTCAGCCAATCTGACAGCAAAGTCAGGGGACTTTTTGTTTTTTGAGGCATCCAAGATCCACTTGAATGCATATCTATGTCTCTGCTTTTTAGTCAAGGGAACAGGAACAACCTTATTCTTTGCAGTACCGGTCAACTGAGTTCTGGTGGAAACCAAGGGACCCAACTTGTCCAATGTGTCATGCAAGACAGTGACTGGGTTTGTTCTTGTTTTCAAATACACGATATATAATGCATTATTGACTACTTTTTCTGCCTTTGACTTCTTTCCGTGTCTCATGATATAGTTTGTCAAATTCAGGACCACTTCATCCTTTGGTAAAGGGATACCTTGGTTGGCGAAGACACGAACTTCGGCTAATTGGGCTTCTGTAGGCTCGAATTTATGTTCAAGAAATGGTTCTGGGTTGGTCAAAGTAGATAAGTATACCTCAGTGTCTGTTGGGGTTTGGGAACCACCGTTCTTTAACAGGTTGACGGCTTGCAACCATTCATCCACATCGGCTTCCGTTATAGTGTCCTTATTGATTGGGTACACTTGAGCTGTTAATGATGCTGGTTTTTCTGTCGAGGTACCAACGAATCTTACTGGAGCCATCGCTCTCACATTTCTGAGAGGCAAAAGTCCAAGACGTGCCTGTCTGATACAGTTTCTGATCATTGTAGACGTTACCTTCGTTGAAGCTTTTTGAAAATTTTTGATGCGAAGCACAAATGGCCGGTTCTGAGAAATACGCCTTAGAAATCAAATACACGTAAAATTGGTACCACTAATACGGAGTATTCAAAGCACACCATCGATGGGGTATTCAAAGCGCACCATTCGATGGGGTATTCAAACCCCAAAGCAGATGCTGAAATTTCAATACCAGTACAAGCAATACCTCTAAGTAAGTGTGAAGGGGTTCCCTGGGGTTTCATCTTTCAAAGTGAGATGAAGGTCTTTTTTGTTACGTAAGGCTCTTCTATTAAAGAAATAAGAAACTATCCAAAGTGACACTTGGAGCATCATCAATTCTGAAATTACTCGGAGTTTCTAGAAAGCCTCCACATTTGTACACTTTAAATCATTGATTAAGTGTATTTCAATCTGACCACCATACAAAAAAAATAAAAACGCGATATCGCGTCCAAAACCCCCCCCAAAACAACCACCGTAATGGTCTTACAAATGCCACCCATAGATGCGGAGCTTGCTCGATTACTTGAGCTCTATATCCAGAAAGATTTTACTATTCCTGTGACCGAGACATGGGTCAAAATACTTCCGCTAATGGTGGAACACTTGAAGGCAGTGAAGAGTGTAGCCTTGAAGGATGGGGAACTGTTTAGCGAGAATCCAAGAGACGTGAATTTGAAAAAGGAGATAACGAATATAAACGAACGAATAGTTGATATTTTGAATGCAAATTTCCAAGACAGACCTCCCTTTACCATAATACGGATTGCAGAATTGATGTTGAGCCCGAGGGATAGCGGGTACTCTTTAGAAACAAACGTGTCTGTGTGGAAGATGCACAACTCGTTAAACAAATTGGTGATGGTGTGTACCACCATGGATGATGAGATTGTTACTTCCAAGACTGAGGAGCAGTCTTCAAACTTGACCTTGGTAAGAATACCATGGTTAAAAGAAGACTTTCAGGATAATGTGGACGCTAAGGAAGATGAATTGCAGGATAACTTGGATGCTGAGGAACATGAACTACAGGATAACTTGGATGCTGAGGAACATAAATTACAGGACAACTTGAGCGTCCAAGTAGATAAATTACAGGATAACTTGGAACTTGAGGAACATAAATTACAGGAAAACTTGAACATCCAAGTAGATAAATTACAGGATGACTTGAACGTCCAAGAAGACAGCTTACAAGATAATTCGCAGGACAACTCACAGGAAGATAACCTGAAAAGTGAAAGTGAAATAAATCAGATGAACCAGAAATGCGACACCAAAGAACCTAAAGATCGAAACCAATTGGAGTTGTCTGTTGGTGAACTTTCTGTAAACACGTCAGATGATAATATTGATAGCAACACTGACGCAGTGGAGACGCCCGAAGATGAGGTGTATTTGCAAGACAAACTCGAAGACACAATAGATACCGAGTCAAATCAAATTCACAAAAGAAAGCAAGAATCTATGCATAGTATATCGAAAAAGCTTAAAATCAAGCAAGATTTGACACATTCGATAAACGAGGAGTCGCTAGTGAGATGAAGAGAAATCATGGGATAACTTGCTCATTGGAACTGTATGAGAAGTGAAAACGACAAGTGCAATCTGGTGGGGGACTAGTGAAAGAGTGATAAGAGGCATGGAATCTGAACAATCGGTCAAGCTGACCAAATAGAAAGGAATAGACAACCGAGTGATGAGTCTCGATGTATAATAACCCTACGTCTTACAGACAGTCTTTAACTCTAAAGATTGTTTATTGAGGCGTACTCATATTTATTCAACTACACCTAATTGGAGATATTTAAAAGTAAACTGTAATTTCTTCTCCTGCAACTGGCTTTGCTAGTCTATATTGACCTGACAGTCACTTTTTATAGCTGTTACAGTTAACATTTAGTAACTGACAGTCGTATTATCTTGTTTAAAGTTCTTGTACTTCCTGTAATAGCCACAGCTCCATACGCTTAGGGGATCAATCGACTGATCGGTCTCTTCTGTACCTTACAGGCAGTCTTGATCTCGAGCGTGACCTCGAGCGGGAACGTGCCTCTCGCTTCTGGTATGTGTCTCTGCCGCCATAAAAGTCTCTGTCTCTGCGGGGAGGAACGTTGTATGGTCTTGGTTCGAAAGATCTTTGTTCGTTATGTCTGCGGTTTTCAAAGTCGTCGTAGCGGTTCCCTCCGCGGCTTCTTCTACCGTAGGGTGCTGGTCTCCCGCGGTCGTTACGTTCGTGGTAGTCACCACCTCTCTGTTCACGGTAGTCACCGCGATGGTCTCCGCGGTATTCACCACGGTACTCACCACGGTACTCACGGTGGTTCTCACGGTACTCGCGGTGCTCTCCACGATGGTCGCCACGGTAGTTTCCACTACGGTCGCCCCCACGGTCGCCACGGAAATTGCCACTACGGTCTCCCCCACGGTCGCCGCGTTCGCGGTATTCCTCGCGGTACCGACGTGGCCCACCACGCCGGATATTGGGGTTGTATCTGGGGATAAAGTTACCATTCAACAATGTGTGGGTTGCTATAACATCATCGCCTCTTGTTTCGTAGTCGATTTTCCACTTGCCGTTACGCGCACCTTTGTCCTCTTCAAACACCCATTGGTTGATTGCCTTTACTGGAATGTAGTCCACGTACAATGGGTGTCGTTCAGGCAGGAATTTGCGGGGTTCTGTTGGCGGGTTGAGCGAGTCATTACTTGCTCGTGAGGAGTCATATTCACGCATCTGTTCTTCGTACCGTTCAATTTCCCGCTCCTCGTACTCCACGCGTAGCTTTTCGTCTTCCTCTGGCGGAGGGTAGATTTGTCCCACCAACTGCGAGCGTATGTAAGCAGCACCCTCTTCCTTGTCAACGAGCACAATACCGTGACTACGGGTTCTGTTGAGCCATGCACGCTCAACGTGGAAGCCTCCGCCAGCTTCAGCTAGCGCACGCAAGTGGTTCTGGAAGTGTATGGCAGAGATGGGACGGCGTAGGTTGGCTATGAATAGCGCTCTTGTCACGTGGAATGAGGGTTCATCTTTAACGTCGTAGAGCACCAGATCCACAGACTCATCATCGTTCGCCGCAAGTCCCTGGTGGTCGACTGGCTGAGGCTTGTGGCCGTGGCGCCCGTTGTTGTGCTCCTGAGACCGTGCCTCATGGAGGTGCTCGGACGAACGCTCGTACCGATTATTGTATCTGTCACTCTCTTGTCTATCCCCGTGCAGTGCCTCCTCAATGCGCACATCGTGGTCCACATCGTGGTCCTCGTCGTTCAGCATAGCATACAGCTCCTCACGTGAGCCATCCTTCAGATCAATTGAAGGCGAGTGGTGTTCAGGTTCAACGTCGCTCATATTGGTGTTCTGTTTGTTTTTTCCGCAAAGATCGTTTTCGCTATTTGTTGGGTGACATCGAAATCTATGGCTCATGTTTGTGAAGTTGACATAATCCCCTGTTATAAATTGAATCAATGGTGAGTATGATAGAATAAATGCTAAGTATGATAGAATGAATGGCGAGTATGAATAAAATGATAAATGGCGATTTACTAGCGGTGAGTGTGGTGGGTACAAAAGGGAATAAACCAAATGATATTGGAAGAATATTGTAAGGGAATAAACCAGATGATATTGGAAGAAGAATATTGTAATAGTGGCTAGATTGTTGAGTGGGTGTAGAGTCGGTAGAATGGGTGTGGTATGGATATATTGGGTGTAGTATGTACATTGGGTGTAGTATGTACATTGGGTGTAGTGTGGGTAGAGTGAGTGTTGAATGTCTAGTTTTTAGTGTGATGGTGTGAGATTCAGAAAATCTCATGGGTTTTTAATTGTATGAGGGTGAAGATCACATAGAAGAAAGTGTGCTTCTAGAATGACAAAAGATGTGTCTTAACTGTAGACTGCCCAATTGCGCTGTTTATGTAAAGGAGTTTTATTTCTGAATAATGTATATTGATGTCTATAGTTGTGTTGTGGATGATTCTATAACTCAAAGGACCCACAACAGTTTAATCAAGTCAAAAATCCCGTTGCTGGTGGTTTCCATAACGTAGATACCATAAACTCCAACAAAGGAACCCAAAGTCAATAACTTGCTGGCGATTCCATGCCACACACCGTAGACTCTCTTTGGGATATAGTCGATTATACACGACTTGATACCCATGTGTGCGTGCATCAACAAAGACACACTAAATGCAGCATCCACAAGCGGATAGTCGACTCCAAGCACAAATGGTGAAAGTGTCAACGGCACCAAAGCCAACGAAATGGCCCGTTCATAGGTCCAGTGATACCCTCCAGCATAAAAGTCGGCCGGTGGCACAACGTATGGGTCGTTCACACCCCCAACTATATACCCAGGGGGCTGTTCGATCTTCTTGAACTTTGCAAAGTTGGGTTTAAGAGAAAGCCCACGGGCCAACGACGCTGGCTTGAGAAGCGTGCTGGGACGGATAAGTTGAAGCATTGCTGAAATTTTTTTGATCAGATCACGAGAAAGGTTTGTGCACTCCAAAAATGTTCAAGAAGCGTGGATTGGAATCAGTTTACGCCTCACAAGCAACAGGCTATCCGCTAAATCAGAATCGCCTCACTAGGAGCAGAGTGTTTGCACAACCAGACTGTTGGGTCAATTAAAACCTACGCTTTATTCTTATTTTCTTTCCTATTTACACTATTGGACTTTTGGCTTTCTTATGCTTGTGCATTTCCTATAAACTATCTACAAACTCTTGTTTCTATTGAGAACCTACGATTTCTTATCCTTTATGCATTTCTTATATATACACTATTTACACTACCAGGATGCAACCTTTACACCTGGAATTTGACCAGCTCTGGCTCTGTTTCTGAATGCAGTCTAAATTGTTAGTATTTGAAAACTCAACCAAATGTTATGATACATACTCTATTAAGCTTGAAATCAGTGATGAGAGATTTGGAGTTACCGGTGGCAACACATCTGTTCTTGATTTGATTTTCAGCTGTATATTTTGGCATGGAAGTCAACTGTAACTGGGCCTCCATCCTGGCACGGGCTGGCAATTCAGTATTTCTTGCAATGTACTTTAAGGCCTTTCTAGTCACTTCATGTTCTGCAACTTGGATTCTCTTGAACTGATCCCTGAGAACTCTAGCATTCACGTATGAGTGCTTTGGAATCTCAAACAAAACAGGGAATCTAAAAACCATTATCAAGGGCTTATTGGTTCGCTATTTTTTTTTTCAGATATTGGAAAAAAAAAAAGGTGTGCATGGGACAGAAAATTACGCTAGCATCACCGACATGCAGTAAATCCAGTACTTGTGATTTATTAGTGAATTAGTAAAGCTAGGAAACTATTAATAATAAAACATGTTTACTGGTCTAGTTGAAACCATTGGGGAAGTGCTTGAATACACTAAGGTTGATGCAACTGAGTCTGGGGGTAATGGCGTGTCCATAGTGATAGGAGGATGCTCTTCAATTCTCACTGATGTGAAGCTAGGTGATTCCATCTCCACAAATGGTGTTTGCTTGACGGTGACAGAATTTGATGAACCCCGTTCACAATTTAAGGTTGGTATTGCACCTGAGACTTTGCGTCGTTCTAACATTGGTAGCTTGAGTGCTGGTGCCAAGGTGAATTTGGAGAGAGCCGTTACTAGTGATGTGCGTTTGGGTGGTCATGTTGTTCAAGGTCATGTCGATACAGTGGCTAGCATTGTAAGCCGGGAGGCTGACGGTAATGCCATAACTTTTACTTTCAAGTTGCGTGATCCGGAATACATGAGCTACATTGTTGAAAAGGGATTTATTGCGGTTGATGGTACTTCTTTGACCGTGACTGCAGTGGACTATGAGAAGAACGAATTCAGCATTATGATGGTTAGCTACACCCAACTGAAGGTTGTTTTGCCTCAGAGGGAACTAGGCGAGGAGGTCAATATCGAAGTTGATCTTACTGGTAAGTTGATTGAAAAGCAAATAGAAATAAATTTAGCTGGTCAAATTAGCAACGAAGATAGCCCATTGGCCAAGTTGATTAGTTCTTTGGTGGAGAAGAAGGTTAAGGAGTTAATTAAATAGAGTATGTATTCGGAAATCAACAGTAGAATAAAATAGAGTATGTATGGCCATATCAAAGAGGATTAGAGATTATAAGAATTTATTAGGTTTCACTAGAATTTATCAGAGTAAAGTTTTCCAGAGCTTTCCAAAGCTTATCAGGATGCATCAGATAGACAGTGAAACAGCAGAAAAGAACATCAGCACATCAGTTGTGTCTGGTGATTGAGGTTGAGATCGATAGTGTGAGATTTTTCTCCCCACACACGACCATATATTTTCCGCCACTAATCCAAAATGGATGGCAAAAGAATCAACACTAACACACCATGGATATCATTTTAGGCATCAAGGTACAAGACGCCACGATCATAGCTACCTCAAAAGCAGCAACCAGGGGTATTTCTGTTTTGAAGGAAACGGATGACAAGACCCGTAAGTTGAACACACACAATCTCCTTGCATACACTGGTGAAGCTGGTGACACTGTTCAATTCGCGGAGTATATTCAAGCTAACATCCAACTACACACGATGCGTGAGAACGACTTTGAATTGGGGCCACATGCCACTGCCTCATTTGTGAGAACCCAGTTGGCCCAATCGATTAGATCTCGTAAGCCTTACCAGGTGAATGTCTTGTTGGCTGGTTTCGATGTCAAGACAAACACCTCAACTTTGAATTGGATAGATTACTTGGGTACTAGAGCTGAATTGCCATACGGTGCACATGGATATGCTGCCTTCTATGCCTCCTCCCTTTTGGATAAACATTACAGAAAGGATATGAAGTTGGCTGAAGGTTTGGAATTGTTGAAGATGTGTTTGAAGGAATTGGAAATGAGAATGCCAATTGATTTCAAGGGCGTTTATGTTAAGGCTGTCGACAAGGATGGTATAAGGGAGATTGAATTGTAATCGCATAGTTCGATAATAGTGTACAATAGAAACACAGAAGAGCACGTGTAGAGAATAAAGATAAAGTTAGAACATGGGGAAGACCGTGAAATGGAGACACACGAACGTGAATTGTAAACTCAGGTAAATACAAAGTAAAGTCAAGTAAATATGAAATAGTGAAGGCGGTGTAATGGAGACTGACGCAAACGTGAAATAGAGAAACAGTACAGTGGAAAATACAATTATCATGAATATCTATTAAACTCTACAGTTTTGAATTTCAAACACAAGAATATCCGAAGCACCCACCTTTTTCAAGTCGTCCATGATGTCACTAATCTTTTTCCTTTCAACCATGGAAGAAACAGCGACCCAGTTTTCAGCAGTCTTCGATTCCAACTTGGAGACGGTAGCAGCCCTTCTGCCTGGGGTAATCTTCAAAACTTCATCCAAGATATCTGTTGGGGCATTGTAGTTACACAACACATACTTGTTAGCAGCCATTATACCTTCAAATCTTTGGTGAATTTTGTCCACCAACTCTGGGAACTTTGGATTTTTGGAGGAGATCAAATGGGCCGAAGTTTGCAAGAGCGTTTCAATAGGCTTGAGACCAGCAGCCTTCATTGTTTCACCACTTTCAACCAAATCGACGATTGCATCGGCGACACCCAATGCACAAGATGCTTCAACAGAACCACCCACATATCTAATGTGAGTGGACAAGCTAGAAACGTCAGAAGTATTTTCCAACTTCTTGAAGTAGTCCTGCGACAACTTTGTGAAGGAGGAAACTATCTTCTTACCAACAAGCTGTTCTGCAGTATCGAACTGGCCATCAGCAGGAACTTGGATTTGTAGCTTACACTTGCCAAATTGTAAGTCTAACAAGGTGTTCACGGAATCCAACATATCGGCCTCCATAATCTGGTCCAACCCAGTAATGCCCAAGTCACAGTTACCCTCACCAACAAACACAGGAATGTCTGCTGCTGGTAAAAAAACAAGTGCAATAGGCAAGTTTGTAGAAAGTGCAATGTCCAATCTGTTGGAACGTCTGAATTGAATATCAACTCCGTTCAACAAGTTGCAACATTTCTCATACAAACGTCCCTCTATGTTATGTGGTTAGTATCTGATCATTCTTCTCATTCTTCTCATTCTTCTCTCTTTCACTTACTCTTAGGTACGGCAAATAATAAACGGTCTGGGAGGTGATTGACTAAATCCATAGCTATTGGTGTAATTGATAGTATTATATTTGTTCGAAAAACTATTCACTCAAGAATGAGTCAACACTCAAAATGGAAATTGGCCAAACCAGAAAAAAGGTACTCGCTTAAGCGCGGTACAATACACGTTGCACTCCGCGCTACCCTCCGCTGGCGGTCGTGGCACAAACACTAACATGTTTGACAATGCTTGTGTTTAGGCATCTGTGTTAGCAATTCAGTGGAAAATAGAAAAGCCTGGAATGTTTCGACCGGACTAGAAGGAAGCGGAGTAATAGAAATTAGTGTACAAACGAGTGTAGAAACGTCCAAAGGAAGGTTCATTCAAATGTTCTAGAAAAATATCCTAAAGTTTGGATATAAAGAGGGGATATCTTGAAGCAGGAATATGTTCTATAATAGAGGATTCAACTAAATTACACAGAAGCTCTAAAGTAGGGGAGTCTTTTAGGAAAACATAAAACAGTAATACCAACTGGGCCAGTGGTTAAGTTTGAGAAAGCATCGAAAATGTGCAAATGAAATATTGTCGGTATTATTACAATATGTAGTGCTTCTAATGTCTCTATTTCTGCAGAGCTATGGATTGTGTAGGAATCAGAGTTAGCATTTGGAATTAAATTTTTGTTATGTTTAGCTCCACACATTGGTGGTTTCAAACGTGCTACACAAAGCATATTAAATTACAAAAATCTAATCAAAGAAGAATTGGGGTGGTGTTTTAATCTAACTAGGCAGAAAACACCATGCGTCAAAGCTAATTTTGAAATCATAAATACCGGAATGACTCTTTATTATAGGCTATAGCATTAACCAACTAATACAGGTTCGAATTGATGGGAAACTATGAAAAATAGTGGCTCGTCAATACACAGAAGATTGAGGAAGATTCTTTCTTCTTTGACAGCTCCTTTTGGTTTTCAAGAAAAAAGTAGCAATTAAGCACATATCTATCTATTTTAAAGAACACAATATTAGACAGAATAAGTCTTTGTAGTGATTAATTGTTCTTGGTATTTTCTCAATTTTGTGTTAGTACTTGGGTGCAAATACCAACCTAATTGAAACCTCGGATCCAGAGTACCACAAAGGAACATTGCAAGGGGGCCCTGAAGGGATGAATCTTTGAACCCTATGTTTGAGTAAGAAAATCTAGCCAAAGTACAAGCGTATATGATTTTTTTTTTATCATTATTTTAATATACAAGTATCAGTTTGATTTTATAGTATGCACTTTTGGGGTCATTGAACCCTCCTCTGATGTCACGGTATCTTCTTCATCCTTGATAAGGTCACTGTCTTCAGTGTAGCTGTCATCATCATCATCATCATCATCATCATCTTGATAACGATATCTAGTATATGAAGAATTTGTAGCCAGAGGTATTCTGGTAAAATTTTGGTTTGGTTGAGGGACGGCCAATTTTTTTTCGCCGTTGCAGTATCTGTTGAATCCCCACTGGATCAACATTTTGTAGAGGTCCCATGAGCGGAATTCTGGCCACATCCGATCTGTGAAGACGATTTCACACTGAGGGGACACACATTGCCATAGTAAGAAATCTGAGAGCCTGTACGTGCCTGACGTACGAATTAACATATCGAGGTCGGGGCAATTACCAGTGTAAAGAAACCTATTGATCGTTTCTTCATCTATGATGATTTCCGGGTTATGCATTGATTCCACAACTGTACGCTTGATCAGGGCAGTCATCTCATCGCGTGATGTATATGGAATGCAAACATTTAACACCACGTTGGTATTATGCTTTGTTGATTCCATGGTTTGGTTGGCGATATCTTGAACATCAGGGGGCAACATGGCTAAATTCCCTATGACCTGGATACGGATCCCAATCTTGTCACAGAGCTCACCCTGCGAGGACATTTGCTTAAACTTCTCTTTCATAAGCTCCATTAACCAATCTACCTCATATTTCAGTCTCTTGAAATTCTCAATTGAAAAAGCAAACACTGTAATGCACTTGATTCCAGTATCGTATAACGTTTCTAACACATTGGTCATACTCTCATATCCCATGATGTGTCCCTCTTTCAATTCGATCTTATGACTTTTGGCATACCTACGGTTACCATCCATAATTATTCCAACATGCTTGGGTATAGGACCTGTCTTGAGTACATTACCCATCCCCTTCATCACCATCTTATGCACATGGCTATATCCTGGGAATGTCGATATCCAGTCAGACATGATTCCTTTCTCTAGTAGTTCATAAAATGAGAGAAAAAAGTCTTTCGTTTTTTTTTTCTTTTTGGCTCTCAATTTCCCTTCGTTCTTTGATTTCCTCGGAGTTATACACTCAAGAGATTTGGAGTTTATTGAGTGGGTGAAAAGATGCAATAACAAAACTTAAGGGACCAAACGCTAAAAGATTTGTTAGCTATAAATCTTAAAGTATGTGATTATTCAGCTTTTTGCCCGGGCTGCTACGTAGCATCTTTTTAAAGGTATATTTTGCCAGGAGAGCAAGGTGCGCGCTTATTTCGCACTAATACATGAAACATATAAACACACGTGATATGACACGTGTGAGATATCACATGGGGCTGACAAACCGTCGCAAATGATTCTTCTGTCTTTTTTTCTTTCTTTTATGTTTTATAATCACCGATGTCGTAAGCAATTTTGATTTCTAAGATCTCACTTGAGCCACAGTAATTAGCCTTCAAAGAACAGTGTTTGGGATTTCGGACTATGGCTTAGATTACGCAATCTCTCGGTTGGGATCGGTTGAGATTATGATCTTGGAAGATGTATTACGAGTAAAGAAAATCTTAAATCAGTAGTATGAGAATTTGCTTTGACTGTTCTTCGACTTCAATGTGGTCACCAGAGAACATATCTTCTTCACTGAATACGAAACACTTAGGGTAGTGCTAGTGAATTTTCATGCAGTTTATTCCTGTCACTGGTCACTAAACCCCGCTATCACTAAGCAAGCGAGAACTCGATGCATGTTTGACAAACGGCTCCACACTCCACAAAAAGCAACAAATAAAATGTGGCTGCGAAATACCTCAATATATATATATATATGTATATTATCTTGGTGTTCCCTTAATTTATAACCATTAGAGAAAAATGCCTCCAATTACATCTACTGCTAGCAAATACGATCCATCACAGTTCAATAAAGAACATAACGCTAAAACATCAACGGGTGCTTTCACTATCAGCCGGAAGAATAGCGACCAGTCCAGATTCCCAGAGTTTTTGCCAACATGGGACCCAACGCAAAAGTTTGAACCATTAAAGTTCTTCAAACATTTTGACAGGGGAACATTTGGAAACCCAAACTTTTTCAACCTTTTGGAGACTTCTCCAGACACAAAATTAAAAAGCATCACTCCAAAGTTTGGAACGGAAATTAGAGGTGGATTGCAATTATCTGCTTTGTCAGACAAGGGTAAGGATGACCTAGCATTACTTGTCGCACAACGTGGGGTTGTAATTTTTAGAGACCAAGACTTTAGTAGCTTTGGTCCAAAATTTGTAGCTGACTTCGGGCGCTACTTTGGTCCATTGCATATACACCCAACTTCTGGTTCCCCGGATGGGAGCCCTGAAATTCACGTTACATTTAGGGGTGCATCCAAGGTGGAGTTGAGGAGCGCATTCAAAACTCGTACAAACAGCATTTCGTGGCACTCGGATGTCTCATACGAGTTAAACCCACCACAAATAACATTTTTTACAGTCTTGGAAGGACCCGATGCAGGAGGTGACACTATTTTTGCTGATACGGTTGAAGCATACAAGAGATTGAGTCCAGTAATGCAACAGATGATTCTGGGCTTGCACGTATTACACACTGCAGAGGACCAGGCACATTTGAATCAAGCCGCAGGCGGCATTTTGAGAAGAAAGCCAGTGTCCAATATCCATCCCTTGGTGAGGCAACATCCAGTCACAGGAGAGAAGTATTTGTTCTTAAATAGGGAGTTTGGAAGACGTATTGTGGAATTGAAGCAAGAAGAGTCAGACAACTTGCTAGAATTCTTGTTCAGCCATGTTGAACAAGCACACGATTTACAGCTTCGAGCAAGCTGGGAACCAAATACTGTTGTGTTGTGGGATAACAGACGTTCTGTTCATTCCGCTATAATTGACTGGGACTTTCCTGTTTTGCGCCATGCTATCAGAATATCCCCTCAAGGTGAAAGACCTGTTGAAGATTTGAAGGACTTGAATGACGAAGAATATTTACTCAATAAGCGCTCCCTCATTGACGAATTACTTTAATATATGTGAATATGCTGGATTTGTGTAGACGCAGAAAATTAACCAAAGACTTTTCGCAGCCAAAGATAGTGACAACAAAACAGCCAATTATTGTGATCAGCTCGGAACTTGTTCAAGAAGTGTCGGCAGTATCGATTGCAGATAGATGGCACACTTTAGGGGCTCTCGTATTCAACCCATATAGGTTTCCGTAATATTTAATATAATCATATTCCTTAAAAAGAAACACAATAGAGAACAAGAAAAAACAACAAAAGCCAAAGCCATAATCGTGTATTTTCCAATAGATTAAAAAATGTTAATTCAAGAATAATATAGTTATTGGCGATTTGTGTTCTTTCTGGATGTCTCCCTCAATAAAAAAGCTAAATTGGTTAAAGTGTTAAAGTTTCTTCACTTGGGTCAATTTTTTACGATTTAAGAAAGTGCCTTAAAAAATAGAAAGACTCGACGAATGGTTACGTGTGACGAAGCTTCCAATTTCGTATATTTTGAGTTTAGATATACCGAAAGAGCAAACGATCCGGAATTCTAGTTTTGACCTTTCTCTACTAATTACTTTCTTGTTGCTAGTACCTATTGTTTTTAATGAAATTACCCTGATTCACGCATTTTGGGCAACTAAACAAATTTCACCAGATAATCCACCGTTTAGACTCATATCATAAACATCACAGTCATCATGAAATTTCATCTCGTACACATACACAGTCATCTGGAAACTTTATCTCGTACACATACACAGTCATCTGTAAAATATATATCATCTACATCTCATACACAGTCATTGGGAAAATACATCTCATCAATAGACTTTTTATAACGGTATTGTGAGTGATAACTTCTTGTCTTGCCAAAGCTTTCTTAGTTAAGGGATATTCAAGAGAAAGATACGGAAAAAAGAGAATATGTAATTGAAAATGGATATACATTCAAGTATCATTCATGAACTGTAGGAAACCGTGGCTGTTTATAGTAATATGGTCACATGTGGTCTATGTGGTAGCGCCCCATTCTTGAAGCACGCGTACATAGTTGACTGTTTTTTTTTTTCAATCTAGTCAAGCCTGAGATACAAGATGAGCTGGTATAAGAAGGATAACCCACTGATTCAACATGATTCTGACGGGACACCCAAGAAGCCTGATGGATATGTGCAAGTTCCGTCGCTGTCGCCACTTCAAATCAACTCTTCGCCTCAGTCGTACCAAGGACATGTACAACCATCGATTACCCAGAGATTAGCTAGCTTGAATAGTAAACCTGGAATGGGTCAAATGGGAGGAGTTCCAGTTCAAGGTTCAGGCGATGTTCAACAAGACATAAACAGACAAAGAGCTTTGGAAGCAAAAAGACAAGCTATTAGACAACACAAAGACTTTGATATGGTGAGAAGAAGCTTTTACTATTTGGAAGAGAGTGATATCTTCAAAGGGTTTGTCAAAGGTAAAGGTAATCTTCGTGATATCACGCAATGGCTATCTGATAATTATAACAAGGCGGAGATTCTTGGGATTATGGATTCCAAGAAACGTCAACGTGAGCAGGAGATCAACTCCATCAAGCAACAGCAACAACAAGAACGGATGAAATTAGAATATGAAGAAAGACTTGGCAGACAACAACAGGTGCAACAAATGCAACAAATGCAACAAATGCAACAAATGCAACAAATGCAACAAATGCAGCAAATGCAACAAATACAACAAATGCAACAAATGCAACAAATGCAACAGTTCCCACAGCAGCAAGTCACAAACCAGTTCAATCATTTCCAGCAACAACCAGCAACGCATCATCCAATGCAATTTAATCATTATCCTCAACAAATCCCGCAATATACCAACCACCATGCGAATCAACTCGACATGCTCAAGCAACAGTTTAGACTTGAGGAAGATTCACCTATCAAAAAGGGTAGGGCGAGAATAAAAACTGCCGAGCAGCCCATGAGACCACAAGAACCCGAATCCACCAAAGTGGAGATCAAAAAACCTAAGTTGTCTATTTTGGACAAGTACAAGTTCAAGCCTAAGGGACAGGTGACATTGGACAGTTTTAGACACAAGCCGATAGTTGTTGAAGACGAGGACGATTCTGGTATTCCCAAGAAGAGAAAGCTTGTACGTGGAACACAGTTTAAAAATGCGACTCCCCAAGGATTCCAGAATGGTGTTCAGATCCATTACAACCACCCATCGAATCTCCAAGAAGAGTCACCGGACAATTTGGATGCGTTGGAAGAAAAGATCAAGCGAAACCGTAGACGGAATCGTGCTACATACTCGGAGGAGGAGTTGGATGATGACGATGATAGCGATGGGATGTCTGGAGAGGAAGAAGACGTGAGTAATGGGCTTACTAGAATCGATGCCCAAATCTTAGAGTTTATCAACAACTGTCTGGCCCAGGATATGGTTGAAATTTGTGTTCTTGAGCCTGACATGGCAGACTTGGTAATCTCACAGAGGCCTTTTGGTACTATTTACGACATTTCCGAAAACAATTTCTCCACAGAGGAATCCTCGGGAACTGGCAGACTGAGAAAGAAGAAAACTTTGGGTTTGCGTATTATCGAGAACACTGAGTTCCGTTTGATTGGATACAGAGCTGTGGACTCTTTGATTCAAAAGTGTTCACAATACGGTAAGCGTATCTCTGATCAAATGGAGAAGTGGGGCGTCACAGTGACGGGCGAAGGAGAACTAGACATGGTTGACATTGAAACATCCAAGGAGCCCAAACCCACCGACCAGGCTGCTGTAAATGAGGAAGATGACGATATCATAGTGGTTGGCAGCTCATCCTCCTTAAAGTACCACAAAGAAAAACCAAGGTTATTGGCTCCTGAAATCACCTTGAGTAACTATCAACAGGTTGGTATCAATTGGCTCAATATGTTGTACCAAAATCAGTTGTCCTGTATTTTAGCAGATGAAATGGGGTTGGGCAAGACATGTCAAGTCATCTCGTTTATGGCGCTTCTTAAAGACACAGAGAAAAAGAAGGGTCCACATCTCGTTGTTGTTCCAGCCTCTACCATCGAAAACTGGTTGAGAGAATTTGCAAAGTTTTGCCCTGAAATCTCGGTTCAAGCATACTATGGTTCTGTGAAGGAACGTGAGGAGTTAAGGTACGAATTGAGAGATGCTGACTTTGACGTCTTGGTAACGACATACACACTAGCAACTTCATCACTGAATGACTTCAAATTCTTAAGAAATTTGAACTGTGATATCATTGTTTACGATGAAGGTCACTTTTTGAAGAACTCAGGAACCGAAAGATATACCAAACTCATGAGATTGCAGGGCAGATTCAGGTTATTGTTGACAGGTACCCCATTGCAAAACAACTTGAAAGAATTGGTTTCGTTATTATCATTTATGTTACCACAGTTATTCAATGAGAAGAAGGATGATTTGCATGGGTTGTTCAACCAAAAGGTTGGCAGGATTTCGTCGTCAGCTGCACCTTCGTCATCTTCGGGATCTTCCAATTATAATCCATTACTTTCTATCAAAGCAATTGGTAAGGCTAAAACAATGATGACTCCATTCGTTTTAAGACGTAAAAAGGACCAGGTGTTACAACATTTGCCAAAGAAAACACATGAAATTGTTTACACGGATTTGATTGAATCTCAACGTAAAATCTATGACGAACACTTGAAGAAAGCCAAGGAAACTAAGGCTGAGAGAGAAAGAAGAAAAACACTCACGGATAAAGCTGAAATTGAAGAAGCTAAGAAAAATCCAATCCCATCTTCTTCAAACGTGTTGATGCAATTACGTAAGGCTTCCTTGCATCCACTTTTATTCAGATCCATCTATACTGATAGCAAATTGAAAGCAATGGCGAAGGCCATTATGAACGAACCCGAGTATGTGGAAGCTAATGAAAAGTTCATTTTGGAAGACATGGAGGTGATGTGCGATTATGAATTGAATGCCTTGTGCCTCAAATTCCCTCACACCTTATCCAAATATAAGCTAGAAGAAAAGGAGTTCTTGAATAGTGGTAAGATAGAAAAGATGATTACATTGTTGGAGGAAATCATCAAAAAGAGAGGTGAAAAGGTGTTGATCTTCTCTCTCTTCACCCAAGTTTTGGATATCTTAGAAAAGGCATTAAGTATGCTCCATTATAAATTTGTTCGCTTGGACGGTACAACTTCGGTTGACACCAGACAAGATATCATCGATAGATTTTACGAAGATGACACCATTCCAATCTTCTTGGTTTCCACAAAGGCCGGCGGATTCGGTATCAATTTGGTGGCTGCTAATAATGTGATCATTTATGACCAGTCGTTCAACCCACATGATGATAAACAAGCTGAAGATCGTGCTCATAGAGTGGGTCAAAAGAAACCAGTCACAGTATATAAATTTATCGTCAGGGACACCATTGAAGAAAATATCTTGCAATTAGCAGAAAATAAACTTCAATTAGATCAGAGTATCAGTGCTGAGGGAACAGACTCTAAAATGGATGAAAAGGAAGCAAGCGTTTTCGAAAAGTTGCTAATTTAATATATTTATTGATTTGATTACTTGCCGCTTTAGGTCAGTGATTTCTGTTATTTTGAAAGTCGATTTACTTGCTGATTTAAAATGATTGTACCTTTACTTTTAGATATCTTTGAATGATTGAATTTTCATTTAATGCATTAAAACAAGTTGGTCTATACTTTAATGTAGACTGTAAATGAAAACCATTAGGGATTCATAGAGTATAAAAACATAATTAACCAACTATGGAAGGAATCCTCCTGCCATTAACCAATCATTTAGGAAGAATGGCAACTAATCATTGATTGGTTAGTGTGTATACTGTTTAATGAAATCGCGTATATTAGATAGTTCGAAATCATAAGTACTCCGAAAGGCAAAAACCCGTAACCTCTGTGATCAATAGCCATATTTTGAAGACTTTCCCTCATTGGCTGCAACTACACGTGACTTGAGTCAATGTATTGAACGTACAAAAGAAAAATCATTAATAATCGCAAGACCAATGTTCAAGTCAGTACAGTGTTTGGCGAGCAGAGGGGGGTTGATAGCTTCAGTTCCAGGTAATATACGCGTCACTAAGTTCAATGGAGGCGCATTTGGATCTTTTGGATCTTTAAGAAATTTGTTTATCCAAACTGTGGAGACTCCCAATGAGCATGCACTCAAATTTCTTCCATCGATGAAGATTTTGGGAGAAAATGAAACCCGTGAGTTCTTAAGTGGCCGTGAAGCAGCCGGTTCCCCACTCGCACTCAAGTTGTTTTCCATCGATGGCATCAAATCGGTGATGTTTGGGTCGAATTTCATCACCATTGAAAAATCCAACTCAGACTTAAACTGGGCTTTGCTTAAACCGGAAATCTTTTCCATTTTGACAGAGTTCTTGACTAACGGAACCCCAATCATGAATGAAGATGCTAAAATGTCTAGTGACATGCAAATAAATGACGACGACGATGAAATCGTTCTGATGATTAAAGAACTCATTTTCACTAGAATCAGACCAGCTATTCAAGACGATGGTGGAGATATTGAATTTGTGAGGTTCCACGAAGAAACCGGCACCGTTTACTTGAGGTTAATGGGTGCTTGTAGATCATGTGACTCTAGTTCTGTTACTTTGAAGAATGGCATCGAAAGCATGTTGAAATACTACATTGAAGAGGTTCAAAGTGTTGAACCTGTTGAAGAAGATGAGGTTGTTGCTGCCAAACCTCAAACAGAATTTAAGGCTGCCACTATTACCCCAAAGGCACGTGAAGATCCACCAAACTTGTAAATAGAAGGGTTTCCATTATAGATGAGAATTTAGAAATTATGATTAAGTAAATTTCTGAAGAGAATTAAGATTCCACTAATGAGAAAATCTGTACGAAATATAAAACTAATGCAATTGCATACAGCAAAAACCTGTGCATTCGCAACACAATAGTTAGTGATAAGCCCAAAAACAAATGATTGGTCCAAAATGAATATGTCAACGAAATCTTAAACATTACACCATCAGGACGTTGAATTGACTATTGTTATTTGGTTTTTATTGTGGCTAATTCAGTGCAACTTAAGCATGCTTGCAGAATGTATCTGCTAATTTCATATTCAATTGATTGACAGCATAATTACAGAGACGCTGCAAGTTAATGTATCTGCACGATTGTTCCTAGATCCCCTCATCAGCATCTAATATATGCACCACCAACTTCACAATTCTAAAAGATAGTACAACCATACAGAAATTCAAGATTCTAGTGACTTGTACAGGACTACATGACTATTAGTTTGCTTACAGAATTATACTGAAAAACAGTTGAAGTTATATGCAAATCTAAAACTTTTACTCGCTTTGATAGCCCTCCTCGTAGTTGTACTCATAATAGTACGTTGGCAGCAAATGATTGTAAGGGAATGAATAGCCCATATTACCATAATGATAAGCCAATTGTTCATCGTATTCCAATTGTTCGGTATGACTTTGGCGATGACCATTAGGGCGAACAAAGTACCCTTGCGGATAATAATAAGACTTGTTTACTCTCCCACTGCTCGATCCAGAGTATCCGTTGGACTTTTGCTGGCCAGTAACTAAGCTTGTAGATGTTGGGGATTTTGAACTTGTAGTAGAATCTTGCTGCACTTTCAGATCCTCTGCACTAGACTGAATTTGCAGTTGAGCAGAGTGTGATTTTGTGTTTGATTGTGACAATGTTTGCAGTTGGGTTTGCGAGGATTGTGGTTGGTGTGGTAACACATGATGTGATCCGGTGTGCTGAAGAGGGTGATGAGCTAGGCGGTGAGCAGAGTAATAAACTGGTTGTTGATTACCAGATCCTCTTGTGTTATATATAAAGTAAGGATTGTAATATGGCACTGGTGGGGCTGAAGAATGCTGAGGTGGAGGCGGTGGAGGTGGTGGTGGCGGTGGTGCATGGCCATGATGTACACCGCTCATCGGTTGAAACATCATCTGCATACCTTGTTTAAACTGCTTGTGGTATAATGCTTGTTGAAACTGATGAAGCTGTTGATGCGGAATGTGTTGTTGTAACGAAAGCATCTGGTTTGGATTAACAATACCTGTCCCCAAACTATTCTTGTTATGACTTCCAGATTTGGAGTTAGTCTTCTGCAAGGCAAACGAAGACTGTATTAATATCTGATTCGAATTCTGTGCATTTACAATCTTGTTATTCGTGAGTAAAATCGCCTTAATAGCCATCTTGAACTTTGTATAAAACACAAATCCGATTTTACCATTGTTTGTTTTACTTCTTCCCCGATGTTCATCATTAATGTCTTCTCCCATATCACTTCTGTAAAATTGAGGTTTAATAATCTTTGCCGACTTTATAACACCAAATTGCTTCCAAAATGCTTCCCACAAATCGTCATCATTATTAAAAATAATCGGCAAATGATTAACATAAATATTGGTTTCTTGATAGTTGACACTTCTGGTAAAAGTTTGTGTTATCAATTCTAAATTTGGTTTATTGATAACCATTCCCCGATTCTCCTTACTGTATGACAAGAATGCGTTGCTCGAATTCCGATATAAAAACTGGTTATGCTTATATTGAGCGATTTTAAGTGATAACCCATTTGTGAGTGGACTTTCATCCACGATTGGTTGTTCAAAAATTGGCTGCAAATCACAAATTTTGAACTCTTTAATCTCAGACAATGTTAAATTATTGAAATAATAAAGTATCCTCAAGACATTCTCTTCTAATGACTCACTTGGCTTGAATTTGATATACCCATAGTCTAAAAAGTGATGTTTCTTCATTTCACCGGAACCCAGTTCACTGCTGACCATAGGGAAATACAGCGACTCGATTTCCACGTTAAAATCTTGAATCTTGTTTAAAAGTAGTAACAAATCATTCGAATCCCCAAAGAATTTATTTAAGTTTTCAATGAAGATAATGTCAAAAGTTCCAGAGTTTGAGGGTTGTTGAAAAATATTGGCAGACACAAAAGATGAGAAGGACGCTGGTGAAACACCAGATGATTGCCCAGATCCCTTCTTAGAGGGATTGGAGACTGCAGTACCTAACGGTCTATTATTAAACTCTGATGTATAACTTCCATTTCTTTCCCGCTTGTTGAGATATTTATTCAAATACAATGGAATTGAATTGTCTGCGTTAAAGACATTCGGTACAAATTTGTTAAGCTTGGTCATAACTATATCTGCATCGATATAATTATCAAACTTGACAATAGCGAATGTATTCTGATTAGATTTTGACTGCTGGTCGTTCGAAAAGAGTTTCATCTCTCTCAAACTTCTAAAGTGTGAATGCTCAAGTAGATAGCTGAAAAGAGGATTAGAACCATCATCTTTAGTAAGAACCAAATTATTCTGAGTTGGAGAAAGGCCAACATATTCCAGTACTAAATTCTTTATAAACAAAACTCCAGGATGCGAAATAAAGTGGGAATAATCCAATCTATACTTTAGTTTGACTTGGCTGCTCTTGTTAAGATCGTGTAATTTGTACACCAAATCTTCCCATCCAACTTTACTCTCATTGTTGGAGAACTCATAAACAGTACAAGTCTCTTTCTCTTTGGAGTACTTTGAGTCGTTGTCCAGGTCTTTTGTTTTGGTATTTTCGAACCTAGTTTCATCATTTCTCTTTTGATCATTATTTTGATCGTTGTTTCTTTTACCATTCTTTTCATCCGACCTCTTTTGGTCTTTCTTTGTTTCATCAATTCTTTGATCATCCATTGACTTCAGAGGACTTTCGTTTCTTTTGTCATCCTTGTGTTTTTTATCCTTTGATTTATGGTCCAGTTTTGATCCATCTAGTCTAAAGCGATCCAATGATGGTTTAGACCTTTTGCCATCTTGATCGTTAATAGTTCTTCCACTCAACATGCCTGTCTCTTTATTGTCTAGACGTGCAGGAGAAGAAGTTAGATTTTCTTTGTGTAATGAGATTGGTTGCAACTGGTTGTCTACAGGTACGAACAATCCAGCATAGGCCAACGACATAGTTGGCCCACTTGACATTTTGATTCTCAAAGATGACAAGAGCTTAGATTTCGAGTGCAAAAAGTGGAACAATGCATCTTGTTCCTCGACATTGTAAGTTTCAATGTATAAAACCAACGGAAACAGAGAGGACTGTTGGTTGGCGTAGATATGATCGCTTTTGCCGTCAAAAGAATGATTTTGAAATAATGAACAGTTGATAGCCTTTATAAGGGGTTCGAATGATGATACTGATGAGTCTCTAGAACTACTGGAGGGTGAGCTCCCCTCAGGTGACGTTACAGCTAAGGCGTCCTCGGATATGCTCTCCAGTTTCTCCAGAACCAGTAACACAGATCCGTTGCTCGGTGTGCTTTTAGGGCTCCTTAGGGTATTATCAACTTGGGTAGTACCCATTGAATATTGATATCAAACCTTGCTTTCTAATCTATTAATCACCCGGTTACTTTTTTGGTGGTTTCCCCCGCTTATTTTATAGATTTGAATTGTTGTGAAAACAAGAATCAATTGGACCCTGCTTCTAAAGTATTTTGGCGAGTGTTACCCGTCACTGCAAAGATTTCAATACCTCAAGAAGTGTCTTGAATTTCACAATTGTTCGAGCCTTTTGACAATTCTTTAAGATATTTTTCAAAACACTATAGTGAGCTTTGATGTGTGTTTGAAAGATTGCGTGCTTTGAACTTCTGTTGTAGACCTCTAAAACTATGATAATTTATCCACAAAGAAGAAAAGTATAAAAAAAGCAAAACAAGCAAAAATCAGTCAAAACTAAATTAAATAATTAAAAGGAAGTGATTTGATATATATACGTTACAGGATTGATTTGTAAGGTTGATAACTTGTGAATGTTGAGTTCACCGTAATATGATTGTTATAAAAAAAATGCATCACAAAATGTTAAAATATGCAAAAATAGTGTTTGCGTTCTTTTTTATTTATGCATGGTCAATAAAGTTCCAACCTGTTGTATGGTAATAGCTCCGGTACCCGAAACCTTTTGGAATATTATATGCTCCCATCGCTTATACCAAAAATTTTTTGTTTTCTTTTTACGTATTTTTCAAGATATTTTTATGAAAAACCTTGAGGAACCCCTCTCATTAACCAATAGAGGGAACCTGATACTAATGGGACATTATCGATTCATGGGATAAATTAAAGAATCAGTACAATTTAGACCCCAATGGACAAGACCCCGATGGCCCAAATTGGTAGAGCCTCAATGGATACTAGTGAGTTTGGGGTCCCATGGGGTGTACTCGGAAGAGTCAAAACAAGAGAGGTTAAATGAGGTTGCAGGGGGTGAGTTTACTATTAGGATCTCTACTGGGGGTTATTTCCACTGTATAGACTACCATATTTAAACACCTGGCACTCTATATTTGTACAATGGAGACAATTACCTTTGGCAGAGGCCAAAAATTTGGATAATGTCCCTAATACACAAAACGGGTGTGTTTCTTTTTGTTTTTAGAACATAGCCGTATCAATCTTTTGTGCCATGGCTGCTTTCACCCCATTTTATCCTCTTAAATCTCCTTAAGGTTGCCAATCGACCAAGAAACGAAAAATAAGCATTCCACAGTTGGTGTCTATGTCGCACCCTTTTTTAGAAAATGCTTTTTTTTTTTGCAGTTACTGTCTTTTCTCTACTTGTGTCACCAAGAACTGTGTGCAGTACCATTGATCAATACAAATGACAGTGAAAGCGAACCGAAAAAAAACAAGGGTATACCATTTGATGAAACACCAGACCGAGCAAACTAGCATTGATGGCAATGAGTACACGATAACGGTTTCGTATTCTGTAGAATCCGAGATCGCACCTGTTACGATATATGTGAACCAGGTAAAAAATGCCTTGATGGGTGAATATGTGTACACTATTAAGCAGTACACAACCCAATTAAATACCAATGATAACACGAGTTCCAGCGTGGTGACGCTCAGCCAACTCTTGAATAAGAAATTGGGCAAGCCGGTTTATCTCAATGTCAACGGAACGTTAGGCGACGGTAATGTTGTCGAGTTCTTTAGAGCAATTATTGATTTGATAGATTGAAACTCCGTACCTATCTAGCGTGAATCTGAGACAAACATTACAACCATACAAAGCATAAGATGTATGGTAAATCAAGTAAAGAAATGAAAAAGAAATACTAAAGATTCCGGCCCTGCCCCCACTCGCAACAAATTGCATTATTGGTTTGGATTATTCTCTCGGCTCTTTTTTCATGGGGTGTCAAAAGGTAATTTATTTTTACTCATTGGAAGGTCTCTCTGTAGATTTCTTTAGAGCCTCAGAATCTTCTAGAGCTTTGAGTGTCTCTTGAAGGAACCTTCAGTAATAAGTTTGCGTTGGAGATGTGGGTTTCATATGCGTGCTCACCCACTCCCCACAAATAGCCCAAAAAACCTAAATCACTCTGCATCTTTTTATTCGTGGTCCAACTGCATTTGCGAGTATGCTCCCCCAGCTTTCAGTCGTTTTTTTATATATATTTTGAACAAAGCAAACCCTTGTAATTTTGAGTTGGAATGACTAACTTTCATGGATTTCTATTGTTTCCTAAGGGACATCTGATTAGCCTTATAGCTTCATAATCTGCATTGTTCTAATGATATTTATTAGTATATTGATATTTGTATTTTTGGGTCTTTCTCGATCAACTTACTTGTCAACTTTTGAATACTACTGATAGCCACTGGTTTCCAAATGTAACACTGAAACTGAGAGCATTCCCGAAATCCCCCATCCGATTACAGCCCACTTCAAGCAGACCTTCCCGCCCGAAGGTCGTACAAAAACATCACTCTGTTATGGGGTCTCGACTTCTTGGGTGTCTGTACCGGGGTGTGGCAAGCCTTCTGACACTTTTTAAGTGGCCACCATAGTTTTCTGGGAACCTTCCTAAATATGTTCTACATCTTATATCCCTGTTTTCCTTTGATTTTGCTGTTGGTCTGGTTTTCTTTATATTCTCATGTTTTCTTCGCGGTTTTTTACGTTGCAATTCCTAGTTTTAAAATTAAATTGTAATCATCAAAGTTTTGAAATATTAAGATTATTTGATTGGTATCCTCTTCACGTTCACCTTTTTAACAAGAGGATCATCTTGATGATCTTCTAGCATCCTTTGTTTTTCATTTTTCCTTCCGAATAGATCAATTTTTTAAGTTAATCTATCTATTCACTATTTGCAATCATCTACTGGCATTTTGATACGTTTTCTTCAAACCATTTCTGATCATCAATCTGTATTTCCTTAGATATGTGAGTCACCTATTGTGTGGTGCAGTATCTTTTCACATGGTGCTTCATGCACGAATTGAAGTGCAATTTTTGTCTACCTCATAATATCCATCAGCACTGCAAGATAAATTTTAAGCTGCTTTACCTCTGCCTGCGTCAACTCCAACAAAACAATAGCAGAGACACTAAACACCGGTAATGTGCAGATTAAGCGAGGATGCAAAAAAATATGAGTTTTAGGAAAATTGAATCAAGATAGAACTGTATGGAATCGTAGTGGATTTCAATTCTAATATTGAAGGTAGGTTACCCAACAGTAATCCGCCAGTTTCCATATATTGATATCTTTTTAGAGCAGAACTTGTCCAAGTGTTGATGCACCTCAGGTGTTATGAGACCCAGTTATGAGATTTGAAGGGGAGGTGCGTCTATAAGGTGCAGCCAGAACACCATCGCACTGACCATGTATTAACAAGTAGCTATTACCGGAACATTATGCCCAATATGACGGCAAGATCCTTTGCAAACTCCCCCGGGTAGGTAGTGACAGGGTGCAAGGGTTGCGTTTTCCATGTTTCTAAGCGAGTATGCCAATGGACAGTGATTACATCTAAGCGAGCATGTCAAAATAGAGGTTTTGCTACAGGCATATATTTAGCTATGTGATCATTATGGAACTGTGATGGATGGCATCTTGGTGGTTGAGCCGGCTCAAAAAACTTAGGACCTTTTACCAACATGTAAAATATAATGCACTGGAGCTAATCTTCAGTGAGGCGTTTGATGATCTCAAGCATAAGTAAAGTTTAACTTCAGACGACTAGCATTATTCCTTAGACAGAAAGAATGGATAGCTGGTTATTGACGGGAATGCAAACGTGCTAATCGGATGGATGTCATCTGAAACGTGCCGACCGGAAGGCCTTATACTTTAATTCTCAAATGCGCTATTCGGATAGTTCTTTCATGACCGGGTACATGGTATTAATAAATTAAACGCGTGATCTGGAGCTTCATAGTTAATTTATTTAATGGCATCATATGCTAACTTGTTTAACATAAATCAAATCTTTCTATTGTGCCTAAATATTTAATCAAATTTTTATACTAATCTTAATGCGCCAGTCGGATTCTTTATACTAATCTTATTGAGCCAAAATATTAACTGAATTCTTTAGACTAATATTTATGCACCAAAATATTGAACGTGGAATCGTACGCACCAAACGGGCCATGTAGCCTAAAAGCATTCTTTTTAACCAGGGCACTAAATTGTGCCTGGATTGTGGGATTTTATGTTCACCCAAATGCATAAAACGTTGATATGAACCTATTTTCACAAGCCAATATCTTGAGCCTCCTGTTATAAAGATATGGAGCAGTTAATATTTTTGAGACTATTATACACGTGAAGCAGTCTCAAGAGACTATTATACATGCGAAGCAGTCTTAAGAGACTATTATACATGTGAAGCAGTCTCAAGAGACTATTATACATGCGAAGCAGTCTCATGAGACTAGTATTTATGTAAAGCATTCAATACGTTGTATGTTTGAAGCCCATCTTATAAGCAAGTTGATATTTATTATATTTGAGGTGCGCTCTTACAAAGACATACACAATAATGCGAGAACCTTTGGAAGGAGATTTCCGATGATTATCTCAAGACACGAGTGTTTGGCGAATCGCTTATTTCTAAATAAATTAAAAATCTTCAACTTTAAACACTAATTTTTCATCCACCACCCTCATTTGGTTTATTCTCTTTCTAAAGTCGGTTCGCCAATCAGAAAAATTATTTACTTTAAACCTTATTCTGTTCTCCTTTAGCATGTTGTAGCCTTCGACCACCCAATCTTTCTTAATTAGCAATGACAAAGATTCGTAATAATTGTAAGACGTCATTGTGTTCATGAGACTACTTGTCCATTTGGTGCTCCAAGGGCTTGGGCCGCTTGAATCAAAAGTTAACAATTGGTCCACGCTATATGTTGGCTCCTTCACAGAGAACTTGCAACATGATACAAATGCAGACCCTTCCTTTTTTGGTTTTAATATCTTCACCAAGAATGGCTCTTTGATTTTTGAAATGAATATCTTCAGCAATGGGCTTGAGATGTGGTTCTTGATGGGTAAGGCGATGTCATCAAGAATCTTCCAGTCAATGGAGCGTTGGAAATACTTTTTACTTCCGATAATATCAATAAATAAGTCCAACTTGTACTGATTCACATTTGACTCCCTAATCAATTGATCGTCGTCGTAGTACTGTGTTGCAAAAAGCGCTTCAATGACATTTGCTGCAAAGAAATTTGGTTTCTTCTCTGTATACTTTTTATCGCCTGGCAATATCAATTCCTCTTTCAGGTCACGAAGCATATCATGTGTGACCAAGGTGATTTTTGTGATTTTTGTGGGGTCATGGAGTTCACCGTTAGTGAATGGAGCAATGAAATTCTCCATTGCCTTCAGACTTGAATCCTTAATTATCAAAATTAAATTCAATTTATCAAAATGGTAGTTGGGTGATTGCAAGATCTGGATGATGGTTAGACCCAAGTTTGTATCTGCACCGTTGATTAGAATGCTGGCGGATTTGATACCTTCTTTCAAATAGGACAAAGCATCCTTGGCCCTACAATATAACGAGGGAAACACCGTCAACTTGGCAAGACTGTTAAGCGGGCCAAGTTCAAATTCAACTGGATGCAGAGAGTGCTCCACATTGGATTCAGTCTGGTAAGGGTTCAAGGAGGCATTTTGCAATGCAACGGCGATAGTATCTGAGGCATTTTGCACATCTGAGGCGTTGTCAGCTTCATCTGAGAGCTGGAACTTTGCATCCAAATTGCTCTCTTTGGAGACGGGATCATTTGAATTCAAAGTGACATCAACATTGTTTAAGGATTCGAGTTCCTCCTCAGAGATTTTAATCAAGATATCTCTTGTAGGACTAATGACCAATTCTGTACTCAAAGAGCCCTTTTTATCCAAAGGATCGGTGATACCAAATACAAAGTCACCCACTTCAAATGTGTCTTTCCAATTTGCGCCAACTTCAGCGACCACCCCGCTGAACTCGTAGCCAACTCCGATTTTGTACCCCATGACCCCTGCCATGTACTGGTTGATTTTGGACAAGTCAAAAGAGTTGATTGAAGCGTACTTGATATCCACCAACACATGGTTTGCCAGCATAGGCAAGAGGATAGTTGGGTAGTTGAAGTTCAACAGGGCTTCCAGTTTCAGCATGGAGATTTCCTTGATGGGTTTATTTTTGAGGTTCCCCAACTGTTCAGAGTGGCGGTGCTTTGGTGTTTTGGTTGCTTTTATCAATGGCTTCGGTGCTGGCGGTTTCTTTTTATCCAAGAATGCCAAGTATGCCAATTCTGGAGGTAACCTTTGGAATGGGTTTGACTGTGCAGCCTCCTTCTCCCGCTCACGAACAGCCAAGTGGTGCTCACGTAAGTCCTCCAAGGGCGCTTCTGCAAACCCAACCGATTTCTTCACCTTGTTTGTTTTGATTTCTGGATCGATGCTTCCTTTGAGTGTATTTGATTCACTGGAATCTGCTGGATCATTTGATTCATTGGAAGCTGAATCCTTTGAATCGATTGGATTACCTGATGGGGTGGCGTTTGATTCCAGTTCAGATGCCCCAGCTACGCTGGTCTTGGACACAAGAGAATCCTGCTTTTCCACCTCTGCCGTTTCATCTGTGGCATGATCCTCTGTCTCTCTCATGCTTTGTATTGTCTTGTCGATTTCGTTGCTATTGAACTGTCTACACGACTTGATCCGCACCAAGCGTAAAAAAAAGGGTCAATTGCGCCACGATACACTGGGGACATCGAACCATTAGCACCACAAGTGACAGCACAAGCGTACTTGAGATACCAATTGCTGTATTCGACTATTAATACGGCAAGTGCTGACATTTGGACATAGGCATAACAATTACAATATCATTATCAGGGTATCACGTAATACACACATCAAGAGGCTGAAAACAATCCGTATCAGCAAAACACTTGAGGAAACGATCGGCTACACATCAAGAGGCTGAACAGTTATTCAGAACATTGGAATTGGTGACAAATTATCAGACATTGATACGGGATATCAGAGATTTGAAGTATCATCGAGCATCAACAACCATCACTATAAACAATCAAAACCGCAGAAGCAAGTGGTTAGAGTATATCCAGGTTAACATATCTAAATAACACTGGATTTTTGAAAGATAAAAGTACCAGGATCTCAGAACATTAGGATTGGTTATCATTGGTTTTATAAACCTAGTCAAATCATAAGTATCAGAGGTATTGTATAAATATCGGCAAACCATAATACCATCAGAGATATCGATAGAATAAACATCAGTTGGTTATCAGATAAAGAATCACAAGATATCATAAATCGTCATCATCAATCAATATCATAAATCAACATCATCAACCAACAAGATATCATAAATCAACATCATCAACAAGATATCATCAACATCATCAACAAGATATCATAAATCAACATCATCAACAAGATATCATAAATCAACATCATCAACAAGATATCAACAAGATCAAAATGTCTTACATTCTACCAGCATTGTGCTTTATTTTCACATTGGCCTTGTCCGTGCTAGGAATCCAAGTGCACATCAACATGTACGCATACCCCAAGTACTTTGGATTGGCCCTCACGTTGGCCATTTTCTTGCCACTTTCAATCAACTTTTTATTGCCCATTGATTACATATCACTGAACTTTGATCTTCCTCTATTCACGCTTCCACCAGCGTTGGTTCTCCAGTTTTGGAAAATGAACTATTGGACTACCTTCTTATTAACATGGTTGATTCTACCATTATTCATGGAATTCTACAGATCAGGTTACTTTGACAGAATGTCAAAGTTCAAAGATGCCATACGACAGAACTTGAAGTACCAATTGATTGTGCTTGCGATATCGGCAGTTGGGTTGGTATACTTGACTTTGGAAATTGGGTGGTCGCTAAACCACATGAAATTGATGATTATAGCCATCTCACACATTTACTCGTTGGTTTTGGCGCTTTGGTTGATGGCACACGGATTGGTGAATTTACCCAAATTGAAGTGGATCGAAGGAAGTGTGGTTAAAAGCTTGAACCATTTGTATTTGAAAGTACCCAAGTTAATCGACCAGTTGGAAGATACTAAGATTCTGTTTAAAGAAGACATCTTGAAGGTTTTGGTTTTGCAGAGAAACAACACAAATGACCTTAATTTCAGAGACTGGATTCTAAGTTTGTACCATGACATTCCTGGGGAGTTGAGAGAGACTATGGAACGCCATGTTACTAATGACCAATCAATTGGGCGTGACCAGTTGAATGTCGATTTCATGCGTAAGCTCAGCTCTACGTTCAACCTGAATCGTCGTAAGCTAATTGCGTACGAATCTGAATTCAACTCCTTGTTCACGCGCATCATCAAGTTGGAAGATGTGTTGACCGCGGAGTCAAGCAACACAACGGAGGTTGTATTCCGTGTAGACCATTTTAGAACGTTGCTTCTGCCAAAGTTAACATACTACTACTACCGCCATGCGCGCCCCATCGCGAGTAGAGTGTTGTCCGTGTTGTTGTACTTTATGTCGTTTGTCATCATCGAGTCTGAGTTCTTCCACTCAACCAAGTTATCACTTCTCAACTTTGTCATTTACGATCTGAAGAGCACTGGTGGCGAAGGTAATGGCGGGTTGGGGCGCTTTGTCATCTGCACTTTGGTGTTTGCCTATGTGTTGTTTGCCAGTTTGAACTCGTTGAGACTGTTGAAAGTATTCAACATGTACCACTTGGTTCCCTCCAACTCGGACCCAGTATCTGCTTGTTTCTATGCCACTTATGTGGCCCGTTTAACCATTCCATTGTCGTATAACTTTATCACCATGTTTATCACTCGAAATTCTACTTTTGAAGAGTGGTTTGGCCAGTCGATCCATTTGAGTGGGTTATTCAATCTCTTGAATAACTGGCTCCCTCGGTTGATATTGATTCCAATCATTTTGACTACGTTCAATGTGTACGACAAGATTAAGAAACGATTAGGACTTAACTTTTACGACTCCTGGATCTTTGACGACGTGAGCGATGGTGAAGATGACTTGGAGAGCTCTCAGAATAAGCGCACAGACTTAATCATCGTGGAGGCTAAACGTATAATCAATAGAGAGTTTGGCAAGAGACAGAGGTTAAGTGCAGATTTGCGTCCATTCAACTTGGGTGTATCCAACATAGATCAGAGTACGAATAATGTCGCTCCACAGGGTTTATACCATGATAACGACTCGGAGTACGAAGATGACGCCGTTAACGCTCAGATGGACTTCCTCAGTAGGTCGCTTAGTACAAACTTGCGTCCAAACAAAATGTGGCTGTCGCTCGGGAATACCTTCACCGGTATAAGAGACTCCATTATGGGCAGGGGCCTGCAAATAAGATACAGAGATGATCCAGTGGATTCAGATGATTTAGTTATATAGATTAATAGAAAGAATGCATACCAGCTTGTTGGTATGCGTATCTTATAACTTAATCGATCAATTGCTTGATAGATTTCTTGAATTTGATTAGTTCAGTAGTATTTGGTGTAGAACTTAATGAGCTCATGATTATTTGTAGAACTTAGGCTCACGATTTGTTCAAGAACTTTTAGTTCAGGATTTGTTCAAGAACTTAATGAGCTTTGAAGGATAAGTTTGAACTTATTTGAATTATTTATCTGTGTCACCTTCAGGATTTCCTTGAGTTCTTGGTCTGTTTCATCACCATGCGTGACTAATATATTACACGAATTTCATGGCTTCTGAGGTTTAGTATAGATACTCTACTTTCTTTATCTGAGCTTCTAGTTTGTTGACCTAAGTTCTTTGATCTGTGTTTCTGAATCTAGGAACCGAGAACATACGTTATTTTTATCAGTATTAACCAGTTTGAACTTATGTGATCGTTAAACTATTGCCCTAGCTCAAATTTGTTTTCTTGACATATGTGAGCTTCCACACACGGGGCATCCCCAAATTTGATATCGCATTTGTGTGACCATCTTCTTATTGAATATCGGCTTATAATTTACTTACTCACTTCTTGACTAGGTTAAACGAACATGAATGAACCGTCTTGTTTATCACCAAAATACGGATTTCCCAAAATGCAGCTCAGAAGAATGATTCTCCACAATATTACCATACGCAGTCTCTGTTTAAGTAGTTTCTGTTTTAAGTACTGTTTTAAGTACTGTTTTAAGTACTGTTTTAAGTACTGTTTTAAGTACTGTTTTAAGTACTGTTTTAAGTAGTCTCGATCTGAGAAGTCTCGCAGTATTTATGTTTGAGTTCCACGATTTACCACGATTTACAAGAGATCCTATTATCAAAACCTAAGCATGAAGCCACCTTGGCTGAAGAAGTGAAAGACTAGCTTTCTTTTAATGAGCTTTGGAATGAATGAGCTTCGGAATTTGTATATGATCTAAGCTATATCTTAGGATAACCACCAAAGCTTCTTAATAAGCCATTCTAATAGCATCCTCATGGTTCTTGATTGGGCGCTCTTTTAAAAGGTGACATATCCGTGATTACAGAGTAATTCCCTGCATCCTGCAAGTGCGGTGGATTATCTTTACATTCAGTGGTTACACAAGTTGGTAAACCTTAGGGTGCCTGCATTGTATCAAGGTGCTAGCATCTCAAATTTCTTTTGTACATTGTGGCATTGGATAAAGGTCACAAATGACTCAAGGGCCATAAATGATTCTAGAAGCATAAATAAGACAAGTTAAATATGGTGCTTTACAATAAAAGCTCTACAAAGACTCGAGTAATGAGGGATTACTCCATAGGTGTTTTCTCTTCGAAATTTGCTATTAGTCGATAATTGAATTCGCTGTGATTGGTTTGAATCATAGCTTCCTCTGAATTACTGGCTTCTCGTGCAAATCACTTGCGTTGAATCATTGATTTGACGATAATGGATTGTTCACAAAACTCGGAATGAATAAGCTTTGAGATGTGTTTCTGAGAACAAGAACAAATATCTCCAGCACAATCAGATCGAGTCAAGTAATAGAGTCTCCTGCAAGAATTGAGCTTTATACGTGTACATGTTATCCAGATGAAGCAACGCGGTATGTCGATATTTGCATCCAACGCGAATGCTAATACTAATCGTGAATGATAATTGTTCAATCGTGAACGATAATTGTTCAATCGTGAACGATAATTGTTCAATCGTGAAGGGTAAATGTTAATACTAACGGTTCGCGTTAATAGCAAAAGTAAGTATCTCGTGTAATGGCAACTAGTGATGTTCTACTTGTCAGGTAATGGCAGTGTCGGAGTTGGTGAGCCCGACAAACGAGACCAACAAAAATCCACCCCACAAGTACAAAAAAAAATGATGACATTTGTGAACAGAGCGGTGCCACGGGTGAAGCGAGTGTCCTGGAGCCGAGGGCTCTCTAATTCTGTGACGTTCACCGCGATTGAGCGCAGTCCTAGTGGAAAACCCGGGAAGCTCCGTGTACCGCTTCTCAAGTCGCCATCACACCTCGGGCACTTTACCCTGCGAGTGAACAGGCTATACAACGAAGACCGGTACAGTGCGCACGTAATGCGACTCGGTGATGATCGGCTGGTATTTGAGTTCAGTGTGTTTGACGGCCACGGAGGCGCCCAATGCTCCGACTTTTTGCTGCAAAACCTTGCACGGGAAGTTGAGGAGCACGCTGGTGCCAGTGATCTGTACAGAAACGATCTAGTGAAAAAGTACTGGAAGGACATTGGGGGTTACTGGAAACGGTGGTACAAGCACCGCAAGGCAAACTTCAAGAGCATGAAGGACCTGGGCAATCGCATTGTCCTCCAGAAGATTGGTGGTATCCAAAACAACTTGACCTTACGGCTCACCACAGCCTACTTGAAGGCCGATTACGATTTCTTTGTGCGCGAAGATAACAAGTCAGGATCCACATCCACTTCTGCCTTTATCGAAACGATATACCTGGAAACACCAGGAGATTACTACTTCAACCGTAATACAGTGCTGAGATTGACTGTAGCACATGTCGGTGACACAAAGGCCATCTTGGTGGACAAACTGGGTGTGGCACATGCCTTAACACAACCGCACCACCCATCTAATCCCAATGAGGCACTGCGCTTGCGCAAGTACGCAACCAACTTCTTTATGACTGACTCCTTTGGCGAGGAACGCTTTATTGCCCTCGCAAACACTAGGGCCTTTGGCGACGTTGATTTTAAGGAAATGGGTGTCACGTCGGAACCAGACGTGTCCGAGTACATCATTGGCGACCACGACGAGGTCCACAGAAAGTTGACCCCGGAAGAAATAAAAAAGTATACCATCGGTGGATTGGGTGGTGATGAGAGCTTTTTGGTGTTGGTCACAGACGGTGTCACTGGCGTCTTAACTGACCAGGAAATTGGTGATATCGTAATGCTGTATTTCAATATGAATGGACTTGCCCGTGCTACGCCACAAAAGTGTGCTGAGGAAGTGGTCAAGTTTGTGGAGTACGTTGGGGGCGACGATAATGCTCTGTGTTTGGTGATTAGATTGAACGGGTGGGGGAAATGGCCAGAACTTGACCGTACAGGTGAATTAAGACAAAGTAGAATGGTTGATTATAATCCGAGAGGTGGGAAAACGTAATCTCTAATGTGAGATATACTTCAGTAATGTCTTTTATGATTATATTTTATTTGCAATTGAAGAATTAATTATACTTTATTTGCAATTGAAGATTTAATCATATTAAACATTTATCAACGATTCTAATTGCAATCAAGGATTTTATTTACAATTCTTATTGCAATTAAAGATTTAATCATTATAAAAGATTTTATTGAGGGTTCGAATTAATGATTCTAATTGCAGGTTCTCTGGTTGACCGATTTCTGATCAACAGGTCTGCGTGTACATGACAAGAAGAACCTGATCGTAACGCAGGCTTGTCGTTATCAAGCTGGATATGATAATGTATTGTGTAACTAGACTTTAGATATTGCTGTAGACTGAGGAACAAACTCACAAGTTGTTCAATGCATGGTTTTTGTCATTTCATTGTAACATCTACCTTTGAGCATATTCGTAAACGCTTGAGTCAACTTGTCAATCTTCATTACATGTCAACTTTTCCATATTCATTAAACGTCAATTTGTCCATATTCATTAAATGTCAATTCTGGTCCTATATAAGTCAGGCAACGTCAATTTCAGAATTAAAGTCAGCAAAGTTGACTTCAGATATGAATTTCAGCCAACTTCAGTCAACTTTCAGTAACATTCTTTTAACTGAACCGTCAATAATTTGACCCTTCCGTTAACCTTGTTATACCCGTCAAGCTATCCTTTAATCACTCTGATCTCTAAACATCCAAGCCAAAATAGTGAATACCTCAAAAGACAATAAACAGCATTTAACCTACTTCACCCTACACATCGTCTATGTCCCTTTATTCTTATATACAAGTTATTCTAAGTCAGTGTCGAAACGACATAAAACCCGGTTGTCTGTGGTCGTTAGAAGAAATCTTGTGCCAAGTCGTGTGTACGCACCAATGCCTCTTGTAGATACTTCAATAGTGAAAATTCTCTCTAGTTCTTGGTGTGCTTATACATAAACAGCTTTCTGGTCATGGCATACTCACCCAACTTTGTTCCAACCATATCGTCGGTGATCTCCACAGGCACGTACTCCTTCCCGTTGTGAATCTGGAACTGCAATCCAACAAACTGTGGCAAAATGGTACAGCTTCTGGCGTTGGTACGCACAGGTGTACCATTCTTTATGGCCTCCGCAATAGGTAAAGGCACAACGTGTGGACCCTTCCACACTGCTCTCTTCAATAATGTCAAGGAAGCTCTCATGGCGTAACGTCTGGAAAGTTGAAAGAGATTTTTTTTCACTCTCAGAAGTTATGTCACGTGACGCGCGATATGTGGTTGTAAGCGAACATTCAAAGAGATGAGATCAATTAACGATGTTTGGGGCCAGGCTCGATTTGTCTGCACTTAATGGGAAGGCAGCTCCCCTCGTGAAGAGAAAGTTCACATTGAAGAGACGTATGAGTGATGCATCTATAAAATCGGAAGACGAGAGTGCTAATGAAAGCGATGAGGCAAAGAAAGAGTCTGAAATTTCAAGCTCCGATGACTCTAGCTCCGATAGTTCTGACTCCAGTAATTCTGACAATTCTAACTCCAGTGATTCTGATAGTTCTGACTCTAGTGGCCCTGACAGTTCAGACGAGTCAGATAATGATTCCGATAGTAAAGACTTTAAAGAAACTAATAATAGTGTGGAACTCACTAATATCCAGAATACTGAAAATGAAAAAGAGATGAGCAGTAAAGCTAATAATGAAGAAGAGACAAACAGTGAAAGAAGCATAAAACCACGTGAAATCTCAGCAAAGCTTGTGGAGCCCACACCCGAAGAATTAGAATCGTACAAATCCAAACACTCGAGCATCTTTCTGAAATTTACTAGAGTCGCTGAGAAACAACCAGAAGAAGAAAAGGACGATATCGAAATGGAAGAGCCAGAAGAACAAGATCTCCAAGACTTAGCACCACTTCCTCAACCAGCATTACCAACAGATGCCAAATTGAAGTCTGTTCAAACACATTCCAGTAATCTTGATTGGTTGGCCAGCCCAATATATGCTGACCCGAAGCAAACACGAAGCTTCCAAGAGTTTGGTCTTTCTGAACTTGTCAGCAGAAACCTTCTGAACAACAAATTTGAAAATGCATTTTCCGTCCAGATTGAAGTGATGAAGCTCTTACTCGCTGATATTAAAGAGAACCGATTACAGCCAGATACCAAGGGAGACATTTTGGTCAACGCAGCGACCGGTTCCGGTAAGACATTGGCATATCTGATTCCACTTATTGAAGCATTACACACCCGAGTGGTCCCCAGATTAAGGGCAGTGATACTTGTACCAACCAAACCATTGATTACACAAGTTGCAGCCACTTTGACTGATTTGGCCCAAGGTACAAGTTTGCGCATTGTAACTTTAAAAACGGAATTGACAGTGAAGGAAGAGAGTAATAGATTACAAAAGCACGTACCTGATATTCTTGTGACTACTCCAGGTAGATTGGTTGAACACCTTGAAAACAAAACACTTAGTTTGAAGGCATTACAGTTTTTGGTGATTGATGAAGCCGATAGATTATTGAACCAATCGTTCCAAAACTGGAGTAAAGTACTTGTTGAAAACATAGAGAGGGATATTAACATTGCTGAGAAGTGGCAATTGGGTGTGAAGAAGTTGGTCTTTTCAGCCACATTGACCACAGACGCATCCAAATTGTCCTTGCTTAAGTTTGTGAGGCCAAGGTTGGTTATTGTCAATGACCAAAACGAATTGGTTCAAGAATTGTACACCATGCCACCAACATTACTGGAATTCCATATCAGAATGGGTGACTCGCACATCTCATTGAAGCCTTTAATCTTAGCAAAGTTCTTAATCGACTCCAAAAAATTAAAAAACATTCTTATCTTCACAAACTCCAACGATTCGTCTCTTAGATTATCAAAATTGCTTGGAATGCTCATTAATAGAATCTGTTCTTCTTCTTCTGTGGTTGTTTCATACATTAATTCTACTAACAATAAGGCTGCTATTCGTTCCAAGATTCTCCGTGACTTCTCAGAGCAAAAGATTAACATTTTGGTTGCCACGGACTTGATTGCGCGTGGTATTGATATTTTGTCGATCACCGATGTGTTCAACTATGATCTTCCGCACTCTGCCAGAGAGTATGTTCACAGAGTTGGTCGTACTGCCAGAGCTAACCAAGAGGGTAATGCTTTTAACTTAACCTTTGGTCTCGGGGAATCTCAATGGTTCTACTCAATGATGAAAACCATCGGCCGTGGAAGAAAGAGAGTCGAGCAGCATGATTTCATCATTAGAAACCAAATCTCAGGCGAAAATGAAAAGGTTTATGAAGAGTGTTTGGATGAGTTGAGACAGCAATTGAATTGATTAGTCATGTAATCAAGCAATTCGGCTTAAAATTCCTTCATCCTCGTGAAATCAGCAGAAATGTACTCTAAACAATCGAGTACATGATAGCCAAGCTCCCCAGCAACCATGTTATGTGTATAAGGGTATTCTTTAGTGTATATAATTTAGTCCCATAGATAGTTTGTAATAGAAGATCAACAATTTTGTTCCTGTGAAACCAAGCACTTGGATAATGTAACTTGGGCATTTGTCTACTTCGCAACATTCACTTACAGCGTTACACTGAAACAACTACAAGCACTCCATTAGGGCATTGGCAAATATCAACTGTGCACCCTACTAGAATATTGGCCATTAAACAACGATATATCACGCATTTTCTTTAGATATACAAGGATAAATATTAGAAATACAAGTGTAAATATTAGAAATACAAGTATAAAAATATTAGAAATTATTATGCTATTAAGAATGGTCAGGAAAATCGTCAGCCACTATGTTTGACTTTTTGCACATTTGCTGGAAGATCAGGCCATCTGTGTTGAACAACTTCCATGGGGTATCGTACTCACGCTTTTCACCCTTATCCAAAACCAAGATTTTATCGTAAGAAACGATGGTCTTAAGTCTATGGGCGATACATAAGATTGTGCAATGGGAGAACTCTCTTGCGATGGTTTCCTGAATTTTTGTGTCAGTTTCGTAATCGACTGAAGAAGTTGCTTCATCCAAGATCAATATGTTTGAATCTTTCACTAAAGCACGTGCAAACGCAATCAATTGCCTCTCACCAAGAGAGAAATTTTGACCATCTTCCTCAACCTTTTGATCCAAGCTGAATTCCAATCCGGTTCTTCTCAATGCATCCTTCAACTTTGCCTCATCGCTCTGGTCGAATGGGTCCAAGTTCTTTCTGATATCACCTCTGAATAAAACTGGATCTTGAGGGATAATAGAGAGACGACTTCTCAAGTCCATCAAACCAATGGATGAGATGTCGATGTCATCCAAAAGAATACGGCCAGCCTCCAACTCGTTTATTCTGAATAACGAGGACATGATGGTGGATTTACCGGCACCGGTACGACCACAGATACCGATTCTTTCTCCCTTCTTAACCAGAAAACTGAGATCATTCAACACTATAGGCAAACCGGGTCTGTAGCGAAGGGTAGCATTTTCAAAAGTGATTTCACCAGAAGGCCAAGAGGGGTGTGGGGTGGCTTCAGTAATAAGGTATGGTGGTTCACTTGGTAATTCCTCTGCATAGTGGAGCATTCTCTCTGTGGAGTTCATCTCATTCTCCACCTGGGTGTAAGTTCTAAGGAAAAACGAAACCAAACCAGCCAATTGGAAAACATAAGATAAAAGCAAACCAACAGATGCCGGTGAAATGTGGAACACTCTAAAAACACAGAGCAATGCCACAAGACACGTAAAAAACGCAGAAAGAGTATCCAATGAAATCGTCAACCAACGTTGTGCAGCAATTGTCAAAAAGTTAGCTTCATTTTGTCTATTAATCATGTTGTCGTTCTTTTGCAAAAATCTGTTTTGTTGGTGGAAAGCCTTGATAGTGTCCATACCATTCAAAACTTCATTGAAGTTGTTGTACACTTTGGATCTTTGGACGGCATCCAATCTCTTAAGTTCTCTGGCTGATGCTTGATAGTATGAAGAAAAGAATACAAACATCACCAAGAGGAATGGAACTGCGATAATAAACCAAGGCAAGTAAATCATACACAATATGAAAATACCGATAATATATCCAAGCATGTAGAATAAGGTACTAACTTGTTCACCCAACTGGTTATCCATAACGTCAGTGTCCTTTGTGAAACGGTTGAGAATACGACCCATTGGAGTCACATCCATAAACAGCATTGGTGCATGTAAAACATTCTTAACAGCCAGAATGTTCATTTCCATCAGCGCATTACACCCCACGAAAACCACAACCAAAAACTGGCAAACCAAAAACATAAAAGAAAGGAAAGTAAACATCACATAGAATCCCATATAAAAATTTCCTGACTTCTTGAACTTTTCTTCAGCCCAGAAAGACAACCAAGTGTTTGTGAATAACTGGCAGAAAGTGGTAAATGACATGACAGTCAAAAACAAGACGAGAACAGGGTACAAACCAAATCTACCAGAACCAATTTTTAAAACCTGCTTATAAACATTGAATGAAATTTGGTTATATGATCTTTCTTCATCGTTAACCAAAATACCGTCCTTTTTTTCGTCTTCTCCGTACTTCTTCCTAGTAGCTTCTTCTTCCTCTTCCTGCTTCTTTTGTGCCTGGTCGGTATTGTCATCTTCCTTGGATTCTGTACTGTAAGCCATCAAGGATGCAAATCCCTTGGAGGATTTCATCAACTCCTTCTGGGTACCCACTGAGATCGAGCCATCACCGTTAAGAAAAATAATTCTGTCTGCAGATCCTATGAGTGACAATTGATGCGTTGCGAGAATTCTTGTTTTCTTGCCCAAAAGACCCAAAAGACACTCATTAACGATATGTCTACCAACCTTTGCATCGACAGCAGAAAGAACATCATCTAACAAAATGATATCCTTGTTTGCGTAAACGGCACGAGCCAAGTTGATTCTAGCCTTTTGACCACCAGACAAGGTAATACCACGTTCACCTACTTCGGTTCTGTCACCAGCAGGCAAAACTTCCAAGTCGCTTTCCAAGGCACACGCATAGACCACCCTTTTGTACCGTTCCATGTCTACTGAATTTCCGAAGATGATGTTATCTTTGATGGTTGCGTTTTGGATCCAAGGCTGGCCACACAAAAGAAGGGATCCATTGACGGCTAATTCACCGTGAGAGCGGTTCATGAAACCAGAGAGTGCATTCAAGAGCGAAGACTTCCCACTACCTATGAGACCGGTTATGACAACGAATTCACCAGACTTGATGGAGAGATTAACGTCGCTTAATCCAAACACTTTGCGCACAACGTCTTTCGAATCACCGGATTCACTAGATTGCTCTGATTCCACTAGTTTTTTCTCTGCAACATTATTCTTCTTATCTTCCTTCTTTTGCTTCTTTTCTTCCCTCTTTCTTTCCTTTTCTTTAATCTTCTTTTCACGGGAATCTTCATCTTGTTCAAAGTCAAACTCTTCCCATTTGAATTCTGCGTCTGTGACCTGGATAGCAATCGAGTTCTTTTGCATTTCCACTAAAGTTTGGTCACTTGCAACAATGGCCGAGTCGTCATCGAGTTCCGGTAAGTTCAAAAACTTTCCAACTCTTTCGAATGCTACTAAAGCGTCCGTAAGCGAAGTCAATGCAATTGGCAAGAAAATGAATTGTGAAGACAAAATGTTGAAGAGAGAAATGGAAGAAAAGAGAGAAGCAGGGTTACTTCTGCCTTTATCTGTTTTGTACAAGACGATAAATGAGATCATCAGGGAGAAAAGAGAAAGTGACATTGCCAAAGCAAAAGCGGAGCTTCTGAAGCCATGCATTATTCTGAGGAGAGACATTTCCTCTCTACGGGCTTCTGCGATGTTCTTTTCGTAGGCTGGTTCCCAGGCATAGTACTTGATGATTTTCAAATTTGCAAGTAATTCCTTGATGTAGTTTACTCTGCGATCAGTGAAAACGTTAATTCTTGCTCTAAATGCAATCAACTTACCCATGGCAGCACCGATGACGGCCAAGAAGAAAATCAAGAGACCAATACCGGCCAAAGCACTGACACCGATGTTATGGATTAACAAAGCGATGGAGACAATGAAAGCGATAGGGAAACAGATCAAAAATGGTTGGAAACCAAAGGCAAATTCAACACGGGACAAATCAGTACCCATGATAGAGGTGATTTTACCAATTGGGTATCTGTGTTTAGATTCCAGGTTCAATTTGAAGGACTTTTTGAGGATTACCTTGGTAAGCACACCTTTACACATTGCACCCACCAACATTGCCTGGTAAAAGGAGTTATTTACCATGATACCAACGATAAGGTTTACCACCAGAGTTCCGATAGCGTATCCGACACCGTCACTGACCTTTCCAAATCCAAGCGCACGCAATGTCACGTACTCAATCAATTTTTTGGAGAGCAAAGGACTACAGGTTTGGCCTGCAGTTGCCAAAGCAAGACAACCGCAGGCGAAACCGAATTTCAATCTAAAAGTCTTAATGGCTGCCACGAGTACAACACCTTTCAGAGGTTCGAACCCATCCAAAGATCCATTTTGCTTGATGTGTTTGGCCTTGGCACGCGCCAATTGTGTATCAAAGTGTTGTTCAAACTCCAAGGCCACTTTCTCTGTGGTAAGATGTTCCGGAAGGGTGAACAAGTCATCCGGGTGTAAGGTTCTTGTGTAACCGGTACGCAATACTGGTACCAACCACGAAAAGAATATCCTTGAAACAATATTCACACGGTAATCCGGGTAGTCAGTGCGTTCTTGCTGTGTGGGTAGCGGGTACTCTTTGCGCCCTACGAGCCACAGAAACATACGTTTTTGTGGGTGCAACTCTGTGGTTCGCTCATGGTACCCTTCCCGCGTATCTTGCAACTCATAGTTATCCACCACTTGGATAGAATTTGTTGACTGCTTCTCTGGATCCTCGTACTCCAAATGGCTGTCTGGACCCTCCAATTGGTTCTGTGGGTCCATTTGTTTTTCTGGGTTACTAATTATGTATAGAAACTTAAAGATTGGCGGAAGCGGCTTACGGCTCTATTTATACTCGGGCCAGTGCTTTTGCCACTTTTGCTACATATTCCCCAATTCAGCATACGGGTGGCAACGGCTGCTTGGCTTCTGAACGGAATATTTTCTTTTTATGCATCCTCAGTGTGGTGAGCCTCTCTAGGCATGCACATGGGCTAACGTGGAGGAGGTATCCAAAGCATGTGTTTTTTGGGGCGCTTATATAAGCGGTCTTTGAGATAACTCGCCCAATCGTTCGACAAGAAATTCCATTGATATATAGTTTAAAACGCAAGATTTAACGGAAATTGTACATTATCAGTACCATGGATGGTTGTAGAGGCACTCAAACACAGGTGCCAATCTGGCTCGTGCAGTAAGATGCAATTGTGTTCGGGTGCAGATGGAGATAGTGTGCAAAGTCCTAAATCCGGAAACGATAAGTTGCTCAGTTTTTTTTTCCACTAACCTCTGCTCTGGTCGTCACCAAAGGCTTGGCTTAGTTGGTTTAAGCCCCATGCTAGTTCTGTTATCTAGATTGTGTGTGCAGCTGTTCTAGTGCTATTGTTTTGACGCTGTTTTGTTATTGTTTCTCCCGTACCACTGTGTTTTTATTGTTTCTACTGTCAGGCACTTTTTCTCACAGTTCCACGCTTCAACTTTTCTCACAGTTCCACTCTTCAAGTTTTTCTCACAGTTCTACTCTTCAAGTTTTTCTCACCGTTTCTATTCCGCTCGCGCTGTTCCGCTGCTCTACACTGTTCTATTGATCTACTCTTCTCCTATTTCCCCAACTTGGCTTACACAATCAGCTCGATAGTGCTTTTCTTAGCCCCGGTAAACATCTTCCAAGGATCTTCGGATGTCTAAAAATCAAAACATTTTCCGTTCCGGCAGCCCAAACATTCCTCCGCTTAGATCGTTTATTTCACCATTTACGAACCCTACAACACCAGCAGTTTCTATGGGATATCGCCCTTTATCTCCCAAAGATTCTTCTATTCTGGAAGCTTTCCATCCGCCCCCAAAGCACCGTAATCTGATATGTTTCGAGTCCCTAACCTTAACAGAAATCATTGGGCTGATGTTGCGGAGACTCGCTCGGGAAATCAAGCCTTCTCTCCGCGCATCCACTACGATCTTACAAGCAGCAGCATATGCCGCTTTGGGTGGTCTTCGCCGGGAATCATTGAGTTATTCCCTTCCGCGTAACCTTAAGGGAATATTGAGCTATTCGTTTACGAATCGCTTCCGTAAAGTACCCGAAGCCTTCGGACTATCGTTTTACTATTAATAAAATCTTCAGGAAGTCAAAACGCAAGAACTTTGAAAAATCACAAACTTTTCGTACTAGTCATCATTCATCTATTCTGCCTAAAAATCTTCGTGGTATCATTAACTATGGTTAGCCGTTAAGAACCTAAAACCTACAACGTCAAAGAATTTTTCAAGACAATCTTGACTCGGGCTTTGGAATTGGAATCTTATGGGTCTTATGTATTATCCCTATTCCTTGTTTTTGTTAAGAATTTAGGTTTGCCCAATGAAGCTGGCTACTGAAAACAATGTGGTTTTATTATAAAGATATACGGCTCATTGCTATCTTCCTAACAAATGTTCTTCCAGAAATCTCATATTCTTGATAAAGCTCTGCCAGTAATCTCATATTATTAAAAGAACTACACGCTTTATCTTGTCTATCTCCAAAGTTATGTGCACAGTGGTAGCTTGAATGCTTCCAATGGTGGACTTCTGTAATCAAACTTTAATCAGATTTAAACTCAGTCTTTAACAAAAAAAGACAACGGCATGTGCTAATTCACGATAAAGTTCAGATAAAATAGAAACCGAAGTAGTAAAACAAGAAACCGAAACATTCAGAGACACAAGTTACAAGTTAGCTTTAAACTTTAACCTTTTACTCGATAATGCACCAATCAGCACACCTGATTTTGATGATGATAAGCGCACATATATCCAACGACTGCATGTACATATCTTTGATTAACACATGTGAATACAGAAGTAATAAGGTTATTCGTTAATTATATTCGCTAGATTTGTTTAAAGTTGCATTGCCCTTTTGGCTTTTTTAATTATGCTTGAGGGGCCCCCATAATACTCGATTCCCATCCACCTTCCTCTTGCATGGATTGCATGTCTAGCATGCTGTTCGTGCTGCTTTCTACCCCTGTTCATTACGGATTAATGCTGGGTTTAATAGGGTCCCAAGCACACCTGCTGCGTCCTCCTGCTGGGACAATTGGAAGATTCTTTACACGTTTCACTGTTGAATATGGAAAACTTTTTGGATACTGGAACGAGGGGGTTTTTCTCCCCGCTGAATTCGAAATTCGGTGCCCCTCGTTAGGTTGTTCGATATTATTGGTAGTTCTTGTTTATGTTGTTCAATGGCAAATTGTCTTATTCGATATATTATGTTGCACAATAGTGCTTTGTCTTTTTGTATTATCTGGGTATTGATATATCTTGTTCTATAGAAGGCTCCTAGTATATTGTCTGATTTGGACGTTTCAGATAGGTATTCAGGGCGGTGTCAATTAAGCGTATTACTGAAATATACTGCATGAAGAGCTGAAATCGTTGAAAGTTACATCAAACCTCTTTCAATGGTCAATTAAGGCGGCCCCTTATGCCGCTGATTCTTATTCCCCATAACCACCTCTCACCAGACTGTCAAAACCGCTTTCCCTCTGTATCCACCTCCCCCCACTCACATGATTTTCTCCCATTTTGTCAAAGAGGGCAAACCTTATTCCGCCGATTTTTCGCTTCTTATTAGTAATATCTATACATGGTTATGTGTTAGCACACTTGTGAAAGAGCTCTGATCGTCCCACATAATTCAAACTTTGATTAATCAATTTCAAACGCCTAAATTGAGTTTGAGCCCTTGTTATGGTTCCCTGCTTCTAAACCCTTTTTATTAATTAGTGAATATGACAATTTCATTCTATTTAAGCTTTTGCTCACAAAAGACATCTGTAATAATCATTTGATTACAATAATGGTTATCGAAGTATCTGTATAACAAATCTTGGATTATGGTTTAAAACTCACGATTGACTCAAGCGGGCATAGGTTCTTTTTTCGTGGCCTGGAGAACTAATCGTTCCAGAACATATTAACCGAACAATAAGCGACGAGCGAAATATGAACCAATAGTGCTTAATCTGTGTCTGGAAGAGCCATGCAAGTGTGGTGCGACTCTTTTTGAGAGGACAAAACTTGCCCCCTCGTATATTTCTTCAATAATATTGTCACGACCTATTAAGGTTTGCTGCCGCAATACCCACTGCAGACGGCAAGGTGAGCGCGGTTCAGTAAATATGGGGTTTATTTTCCGGTTATGGTTGCCCAAATATGCCAAGTAACGTTTCGAGTTTATTTTAACCTTTAAGGTTGAGTATATTAATTTTATGTTTTGTATGATGTATTTTATGTGGGAAGGAAGATTTCTAGGGTTAAGCACACTGCGCTTGCTGCGGTTGTCTGGTTTCATACGGTTTTATCCAAAAATGCCCGCCTCCTTCCCCCTCCGTCCTTCCTTCTTCTTCCTAATCTCATGACGTGACTTTTGTCTGGTGATTCATGATTGTCCCGTGATTTTGACCATGGAATACAACGCCTCTGGTAATACCAGCTGATATAGAAATACTAACATGTTGCACCTCTTAAATTGAAACATGCGCTTCTTCTTTTGTGTAGGACAAAATGGCCTATCTCTCGCCTTAAGTGCGCCATGCGTTGCAGTATTTCGTCCATTTACAGAATGTACAGAAGGTACATACAGACACTCTTGTGATGGGTACTCGTTTCCTCTTTGGGTGCAAAAATCAGCTGTCAGTTTTAGTACAAGAAATCAGCTCACTAAAACATTTCATCAACGTCCAACACTTTACTCTATCCTTATAACCTCTGCTTTTGGTATTAGGTTTCAATATTGTCATACTATACATCCGTACTTTCTAACCCCAATTCCGTCATCTCATGTTTGGTAGATGCACATGCAAAGATTAGCCAATTATGCTTATGCAAGATTAACCAACACTACTTTTGATCACTGATGCATGCTTATCAGACAATTATGCAGTGTTGATAGGTTTGGTTGAAGATGATGAGAAGAACCATTAGTGTGAATTACTAAACGATATTTGATTCTAGACGGGGCATTCTTCAACAGTATATTGTTAGATTGTTAATTGATTCTCATATCTGTATGTCATGAATTCTCAATGCCCAAGTTTAGATAGCGATTGAATACTTAGTTCATGTACTCCACAGTCACAGTTATGAAACTCTTGGAATCGTATATGAAGCCATATTTACATTACCAAGGATGCAACTTATTAGAACAAACTTGGCAATTATATTCACACAAGGTTATTCTCTATAAATAACTTTTGTTTAACTGAAGTTTCAAGCACTCTTGTAGTTTCTGTCTTCATTCATCATTGTTGATCTCTTCCCGAGACTATTTACCTCACCAATGAGCTATCCAATTGCTTCTAATTAACGTATATCAAAAACATCCACAACTTTGTAGAGGTGCAGACAGTCAAGGGCACGAACTGCTTTTAAATAGAAACTATAAACAGCTTTAAAATAAATGTAGAAACAGCTTTAGTGCCTTTATCTATCAAATTTATATGAGCTGCATTAAACTTGCTAGTAATATAGATGCACGAGGTGTTCTAACAACCTTCATACACCAAAGTTACACACTTCTTATATCACAAGTCCTAGCAAGAAAACCCTTCTTGTACTAGTGGCTTTAAAGTCTGTTTTATTCGACCAAACGTTAGCTTACTCTCAAAGGTGTTCCTTGGAGCATTATCATCATAAAATTATCAATTTGTTAGCTTTCAATTAGTTGAGTCTTTCTGGGAAGGGATCTCAGCAACAACTACCACCGGTAAAAAAAAGTAATAGATGAAACCAATCTATCTTACTTCTGTATTTGACTTTACTAATTAACCAGTAAACCTGATGATTCCATATCTTATAACCAATTAATTTTGAAAATATTAAGATCAGATTAATTATAATTGAAATCATCACAAGTTTGTGTTTGAGTGTATTAGCTTTCTGGATCACTAATCAGCATTCTGTTGGTTCTATAAAAGTCATTTTGAATTGTTCTTTAACCATTTACCCAATTGGTCGCTTATCCTTTGCTTATTTGTTCTCTTATCCTTTGGTTATTTGGTCTTCTATCCTTTGGTTATTTGGTTCTCATTTATTGACTTTCGTTCACTTTATTCTGTTTGGCATACTCGGATGCTTTGTCGCGCATGACATCTTTTCAAGCATCGCGATAAAAAAAGTTCAGTATGAGTAACTTGGAGGAGCTTGGGGTAACGCTTGTAGATCAAGAGCAGCTTGAGACCACTATTACCAAGAAGGCCAACAAGGCTCTCATTGCTAAGGATAATGAGGCTGATCAAAAACGGTTGGAGAAGGCCACAGTACAATTGAACGCCACGTTAAAACGGCTTCAGATATTACAAGACAAGCTCCGGAATCCGCGAACCAAAATCAGTCAACGGAAGCAGATCACGGACGACATTAAGTGGTTTGAAGAGAATGAATTACACCCCAGGCAGCGAGATGTTGAGGATATTCGGGGCCGGTTAGCTGAGAATAAGAAGGCACTAGAAGAAGCGGTTGACCAAACTGGGGGTCCCACGACCGACAGAATGCCTGGGGAGTCTGACCGTGATTTCTTAATTAGAATAGGTAAGATTACTGCCTTTGGGTCGAAGAATACTTTTCACCAAGAGAGTCCAGTGGGGGAGATCAAGAGCCATAAATTTCTCAGAACCCCGGGTTTTGAGGTCAAGAGTGTTAATGAAAGTAGTGTTAGCAAGAGTGTAAATAAAGACATTGGTGATACTGCGAAAAGTATTAGTGAGAGTACGAAAAGCGTTAGCGAGAGTAAAAAAAGCATTAGTGAAGGCCTGAGTGAGAGTGAGAGTGAGAGTGCGACTCCAGCAAACGCAATTGCCTATGATTATGAAGCCAACTCTACAGACGCTGGGGACAATGAAGACGACGATCTCGATTCCTACGACTCGGAGTCAAACTACAACGAAACCCCACTAAAGGAGCTTACAGAACCCTTGACGCCACGGAAAAAACAAAAGCTCGACAAGCAGGAGCGCAACTTGGACGATGGGGACGAGCTCTTTTACCAGAATAGATTAAGACAGTGGTCTCTGCAACGGTCCAATCTTCGATCTGGGGCCAGTGACAAAGAGGAGTGGTTTATGCCGCACCCCACGATTGCGGATGCTGTATTGAATGATGAATTCAAGCTTCCCGGTGACATTTACCCTTCGCTCTTTGAGTACCAAAAAACGTGCGTACAATGGCTCTGGGAACTTTACTCGCAAAAGACGGGGGGGATCATAGGAGACGAGATGGGATTGGGCAAGACGATCCAGGTGATATCGTTTATTGCTGGGTTGCACTACTCTGGGCTTTTGGACAAGCCAGTTTTGGTGGTTGTGCCTGCTACAGTGTTGAACCAATGGGTGAACGAGTTCCACCGTTGGTGGCCTCCGCTTCGGTGTGTTATACTACACAGCATTGGTTCTGGTATGGGCAATTCTGTTTCCGAGGAGAAACTCGAGGAGTTTCTTGAGAGCCATGATCCCAAGGCGAGTTCGCGGATCAAGAAGAATGCTGGCTCGCAGATCAACGCTAGCGAAATTGTAGACCGTGTAATGCAAAAGGGGCATGTCCTCGTCACTACATATGTTGGTTTGAAGATCTACGCAGACCAAATCGTCCCCAGGCAGTGGGGTTATGTGGTGTTGGATGAGGGCCACAAGATTAGAAACCCAGACCTGGACATCTCCCTCACGTGTAAACGACTCAAGACATACAACCGCATCATTCTCTCGGGCACTCCTATACAAAACAACCTTGTAGAGTTGTGGTCATTGTTTGATTTCGTGTTTCCCGGCCGACTAGGCACTCTCCCCGTGTTTCAGCTGCAATTTGCAATCCCCATCAACATGGGTGGGTACGCAAACGCGCTGAATGTACAAGTGCAAACAGGATACAAGTGTGCCGTTGTGCTAAGAGACTTGATTTCGCCTTATCTCCTCCGCAGATTGAAGAAAGACGTGGCCCAGGACTTGCCCAAAAAGAGCGAAATGGTACTTTTCGTCAAACTAACAAAGATCCAACACGACTTGTATGAAAAGTACCTACACAGCGAGGACTTGGGGGCTATATTGAAAGGTCGCAGAAATGTGCTCCAAGGTGTTGATGTGCTCCGGAAAATTTGCAACCATCCAGACTTAGTGAGTCGCGACATCTTGATGCACAAGAAGGACTATGGAAATCCCGCAAAGTCAGGCAAAATGCAGGTGCTCCAGAACCTTCTTCAATTATGGCAGAGCCAGGATCACAAGACCCTCTTGTTTTGCCAAACAAAGCAGATGCTCGATATACTCGAGAAGTTTGTGTCGCGTTTGAGAAGACTAGATGATACTGGCGACTTTACATACTTGCGCATGGACGGCTCCACTCCGATTGGCAGACGCCAGAAGTTGGTGGACCAATTCAACGGGGACCCCAACATCCACGTTTTCCTTCTCACAACCAAGGTTGGTGGTTTGGGTGTGAACTTGACTGGTGCAGATCGAGTCATCATCTACGACCCGGATTGGAACCCGTCCACAGATATCCAGGCCAGGGAACGTGCGTGGAGATTGGGACAAAAGAAAGATATCACAATCTATAGACTTATGACCGCTGGTTCCATCGAAGAAAAGATCTACCACAGGCAAATCTTCAAAACGTTCCTTACAAACAAAATCTTGAAGGACCCCAAGCAGAGACGTTTCTTCAAGGTGAACGACCTACACGACTTGTTTACCTTGGGTGACCCTGAAGAAATGGGTACCGAAACCGGGAACATGTTTTCGGGCTCAGAGGAAAACTACGCCGGTAGCAAGACACGCAAGTCAAATACCCTTATGAAAAATCGCCATAAGAACGACGATGACTTTTACCAGGTTGCTAGTATTACTGGAGTGTCCAAACTTGATCAGTTTGTGCCTGATGCAGAGGAGGATAGCCCAGCAGCTGACGGAAAGTCAAGTGAAGACAAGAGTATAATGGAGGGTATATTTGCCAATAGCGGAGTGCACAGTACATTACAACATGACGAGTTGATTGAGTCAGGCACACAAGAGATATCGTTAGTTGAAAAGGAGGCACAGAGAGTTGCCAGCCAGGCGGCGGAGGCTTTGAGAAAGTCCCACAAACTCACTAGGAAGAATAACGTGGGCACCCCAACATGGACTGGCCGGTTCGGTCTTGCTGGTAAGTTTGGTTCCAAAAAGTCCACCCCAACTAACTCAGTAGTGGTATCAGCAAAGTCACTCTCTTCCGCGGACGTGCTATCAAGCTTGAAAAAGAGAAAGGATATTGGGGGATCGGTCTTTTCAAAAAAGAATACAGCCACTGAAAGCCCTCTTGACGATAAACAGGCAATGTTGACCAAGTTGGTGGAGTTCCTAAAAACTAAACCAAATCACTTTAGTACTTCTAACGACATACTCAAGGGTTTGAAGTTGAAAATGGCACGAGAGTCTGACATGGTTTTGATGCGCTCTATGCTTCGGGAATTGTGTAACTGGGAAGCATCAAAAAAGGGTTGGCTTTTGAAAGACGAATTCAATGATGATCCGGAGAAAAGCTGACTGCGTTAGATTCCATATTCATATTTAATAGGTTGATAGAGTCTAAAATCCCGATTTTACTGTTTCTCTGTAATATTTTTCTTGCAGTTCTTATAAAATAGAGAGTGGTTGTTAAATATTGAATGGTTGTTAAATATTGAATAGTTGTGAAATATTGAGTAGTTCTTATTAAATATTGACGATTCTTGAAAATTCATTTTAGTCCTGTGTGATGTAATTATCAAATCCTGTGTTAGTAAATTCACATTAAGTCCTATTGTAAATTCATATGTACACGTTAGATATTATTGATGTGCATAGGTGTGTTTCTTAATCGAAAGACCAGGTTTGTCCGACTCCAATTCAAGATTAGTGCTCTTAATGTCAGAGTCCGCAAAAGCTAAAGATATTCACACCATAATCTAGTAACTGCGTAGTGGTGGCTGTGTAATGACTATGCGTATTAGTCACCAAGTTCACTGTGTATTGGGTACTCCATAAAATGAATCGCTGGGTATTGATCACGGTATAATTTTGTTATTGCGCTTCATATTATTATTGAGGGTCTCAGCGAGGATAGTCACTTTGGTTACTAGGCCCCTGTTTAGTTGGTCCTTTTTGATTACTTGTCCCTGCTGGCTACTGGCCCGCTGGTTGGCACTGAGTTATCAGTCGTTTCTTATTTGCTTGAAATGGCATGGTCAAAGGGTGTATTCTCCCAGTAAAGGTCAAAAATACATACATATCAGTTGAAAACATACCTTCAAGGTGAACGGTTTGGGTGCAAAAAGCCAGGGCCAGCTAATATATGGCATGATTTTGAATAGTTGCGCGAAGGGTGGCCGGTGCAGGTGAGACACTCGGGTATTGGACATGTAAGGAGGGCATACTGAAATAGTGGTGGCCTAATAATACAAGTTCAAGCGTACCTCTTTTTCCCCATGGTAACTCGGGATCCGCTGTATGACTGAATTGCTTGTAACCAATCTTAGGATATTTTATTGCTAAAGGTACATAAAGAGAGTGAGCGGATGCAAGAGCATGAGGGACACGCTAATAATTTAACCTGAGCTAGAAGACTCTAAGTCCGTAGAGCGTGGTTAGCAGGTTTTGTGCCCAATGTAAGTTGGGTATTCCAATTTCTAAGCTTGCCTGCATGTTAACTTCTGTTTATTAATAACGACCGGAGATGTTAGTTCGTGAATAAGTGGTAAATTGTAAATAAACATCAAGAAATGGGAAACTTGATCTCAGTTTCAGAGGCTTCCATTGGTTCTATATTGATTGGACTATCCACCTGTGCAAAAAATAGACTAATGCCTTCTGCAAAAAGCCGAGAAGCTGAAAACCATTGCAATAGGATTCGCTACAAGTGAACAGCCGAAATAGATTATTGAAACAGAACACTATGAATAAACTGATTAACAGCAATCATCACTTCTTAATATGACGATATTATCATCATCGTAAACCTTATTTTATCGTAAATGAGATCTTTAGACTATCTCAGCATACTAGAGTTTATTGTACAGATTATTATTCATGACACTAGAAACGCTGTGTTATCAATTCCATTTTTCTACACGCAATCCCTCACAACGTAATCTCCTCTCTGATTTTCCTTCCATAATGCCCGTTGCTGCTCCTCGCTAAATCTGTTTTTGCTAGTTATTATCTGCTTTTACTGTGATTCAAAGATAGGCTTAAAATTAGAAGTACAGATGTTATTCCAATACTTTGACAAGGGGTCTGTATTATAATCTAGTGGGATAGTGCCAGATTAAAATGTAACTTTGTTGTGTACCGTGGATCATAAAAATACCTCCAAACATTACAAATTCAACCAGTGTTCTGCGGTCTACTATTTTAGAAAGCCAATTGTTCTCTTTAAGTTAAAGAATCCCGAAGTGCAGAGTATTCATCTTGCAGCACATTGTCTTAGAACATTTTTAGTAATCATTTTTAGCATATTGTCAATTACTGATTGGATTGATCTACAATACAACAACGATAGTACAATCAAGTTCAGATGATGGCCAGTTAATTCCAGGTGGGTAGACCTTGAACCTATCGAAAAGTAAATATGATCCATGGGAGAGACCAATCAGTTATTCCATGATTATTTATTAATCTATCAGATAATTGCATATATTTACTGTCCAAAAATTCTGCTAACCCAACATCAAACTTTCCACGGAAAGGACAATCACCGATCAGCTGAGTGTTCGCTCCAAAAGAAGTTGAAAAAAGTGGATGCAAGTGGAATTGAGCATTTTTTAGAAATGAACAAATGTTGAGAAGGTTAGCGTCCACCAAAGTTGTTCCCAGGTGTCCTGCACCATTGTATGATACTGGGTGCACATTTTGTAAGATTCCTGAGTTACCAGTGGACAAGCAGATTGACTTCAAGACAGATTTGGCGGGGAGCAAAGTAATGCCGTGGAAACATTTAATGGTATTGAGTCATGGGGTTTTGAATTTTGAACAAATGCCCTCGCGGATCGAGCTCATCGCAGGGTCATTGGCAAATGAAATACAGCGGGTGAAACGAGGGCGTTTGAGTCCCGAGCACCCAGTGATGGTCTCTAATATTATCATGGAGGGACACAAGCAGCTAGTGGAGGGATTACAACCCAGTGAAGAGTTGGTATACTTATTTCCCGACCATAAGGTGATCAAGTTTCAGTACAAAGATACACTTGCATTTGTGATGAAGTATTTGATTCCACGGGACAGAGGTTTGCAAACGCCCGTCTATAACCCTTTTTCGAATTCTGGAGGAGGAGGAGGAGCTCCTCGAGATGACCATGTCAACGGTGCTACTGAAAAAGAAATTGATACGGCCTCCTTTGAGGAGTATCCACTTACAAAGGACATAATTTTGATTTGTGGGCATGGGCAGCGTGATGTGCGCTGTGGAGCAATAGCGCCACTACTTGAACAAGAATTCAAACAAGTTTTACAGAGAGAAAACTTGGATGTAGATGTCGGGCTAATCTCCCATATTGGTGGACATGCATTTGCAGGTAACGTTATCTATTTGCCGAAAAATAGAAAAAGCATATGGTATGGACGCGTATTCCCGCAGAACGTCCAAGGCATAGTCAAGGAAACTATTATGGGTGGCCGCATTATACAAGAGCTTTATAGGGGCTAACAACTCCATCAATTTTTGTCCATTGAACAATACAAATGTATAATACACGAGTGTAACATGGTAGAATTGTGATTGGGGTCCTGTAGAGCATGCGGAATGCTGGCCCTTGTCCAATGCATTCCCTTTTTCTCATTGGTCTATTGGGGTCCACCTTTTGTCTGCATAATAAACTGCATGCATCAGCTATCGGGCTTTCTGATTTGTTCCGGAAGGCAAACTCTGCAAGCTACATATTCCTCAACTTGCATACAAACCAAAGTAATACAAAGCTAGAAGAGCTCAGTATACTCATGTCTCGCATTTCCAAAAATTACTCGATTATAGCAATTGGCTACACCAACAATTTTAGCCTCTTGAGATTCGCATGTCTCTTTTTTGCATCCTATTGACTACCCAATGATTTGCAATAATTCGCCATATTTTGTATATTGCCTAGGCTACTTGAATACGATTATGTTGACTACGAAATGGTCCTGCGCCTTATCTGAATTAAAACATTATACTTCACGGGGTCGGGTTATGTTTGTGTATGTATTCGATTCAGCGTAGTTGTCTCAGAAACACGTCATGTTTTTTGTATGTGTAATGTTTATTATCCACTAAATTAGCAGGCGTTCATGTTGCATACAACAACAATTTGGTGCTCTTTCAGAAGTAGGTGCGAGCAGGATAGTCGAGAATTGAACTGAAATATGGATTGGAAGGCTCATCCATTTTGCTGCAGATCTAATCTCTGGAATTTTTCACTTTTCATTTTACTTTATCGCACATGTAAATTATCTGCATACATTATGTTCTACTTCGGCTAAGATTATAGCCTAATACGTGGTTGGCGAAAGTTTAAGAACAAGAACCTACATCACACTCAGGCATGTACAAGATGGTTGTGAAACCAAACACTAAAATATACCAAGAATATACCAGAACCAAAAGCCTTGTAAAATTAGATAATACCACAAATCACATAGCGGATTTACTGCTCCCGTACATGGTTATGGGGGGCCGTTTCGTGCGTTATTTGTAGAAAATCCCAGCTAGAGCGATCTCACAAAAAAGCGCAATCAAAAGGCAGAAATGTTGGAATGTTCTACACAAAGTAGGTGTGGGAATGTGTTAATGCGGTCTATAATTATAAGTTTGCATGGTAATAGAAGATTGGGAAGGTATAAGGTTATTATATGACAAAAGGTTTGTTTTTTATTGAATAAGAAAACGTATATTGAAGGTATGTAGGTGCTAATTACAATCGTGACAATTGGACAGTTTTCTTCGGTTATCAACATCTTGATCTTAACAAATAAAAATGTGAAAAATGGTAATTGGGGTAAAATATTGCAAAAATCGACAAAAAGTTGCAATGTTATTAGCAGTCATTAACTAAGATCCCATGTAGAATTTCAAACCAAGATGTAGATTATTGAAACGTAACAATTCAAAAATACCCTTCATACTTGAATGTTGATTTATATCTTATCAAACCCCAGAATGAAATCTATAATATCCATGAAACACAAAAGTCGATTTCTACAAAATTCAATACACCCAGAAATTTCTAGACTATATTCATTAAGCCCCAATAGTTTATAACCCCTTTATCATTCTCTGTACACCAGTCATTCATGATTTAAGCAAACTAACTGAGATCAAATCTATTGTTCAAAGTAACTGCATAGAGGTTGGGTATGGGCGTGTGCACGGTTTAGAGCTGCGTTGCTGTGGTTAGAAGTCCTGATGGCCCTCCAACATGATCTGCAATATAACTAACTGGCTGCGAATGCACTGGGTTTGTAGTGGCGGACATCTGTAGGGGTTCACGAGTGGTGCAGTGCAGTAGTTTGCATTTCTATTTAGATAGAGTTAGATAACTTAAGTTATACCAAGGCCTATTTTGCTGTATAGGACGCTAATTTTGTTATCGCTAGAATCGTTCGCTAAAGTATACCTGGACCGTTAAAGTCGTTACACCGTTAAGAATGGAGGTTATATAATTACGAAGGGTGTAATAACTTTTCTAAACTGATGTCTTAATTTCTGTGATAAATGGTAGTTTCCGGCTTCACGGGTATTTTCTTTGGGATACCAGTGTATGTTTTTTTAGCGGGATATTGTCAGTAAATTTAGAGGGTTGCTAGTCAAAATATCGTTGCGTTGGAGCATTCTTCTTCTATTCTTTTTTGGTGAGGATGACAAGTTAGTTGAACTTGTATACCAACTATTTATGAACCTTAAACTTTCAGGATTCGCTATTACTCGTGTAGAAACTCAGATATGAGTTCCCTATCACTCCATAAACATGGAGAAATCATGTCATAGCATGTGCACGCCGGCTAATCATGCGCACTCATATATGCTTCGAAGCTTAGATTCCGGTAAAATAGGCCATGCGTAAGATTTACCGCGAGAATCTATCACAATACGTGAGCGAAGCTATAATAACTCGGTTCTTCGAAGATTCTTCAGTGCCCCTTAAACCAAAAACAACTAAAAGCCTCCTGTACAGAGCCGAATTATTGCTACGCCAGGCTCGTGGCCATTGCGGCACTTCTGGCGCCATACCTATTAGAGGGTTTTGTTGATAACGCGGAAAAGAGCAGAGGAACGCCTCATTAATAACTTGGAGAGGAAGGATACAAATGAAATGGTACACACATTCAATACTAGTAATGAACTATTTAGTGACGATTTCTCCGTCAATCATACGTTAAGCATCGTAGAGAGAAAGCGCGAGAGAGAGAGAAGAATATTAGAAGGGAACAAATATTATTAATATCATTGCTCTTAGCCAACAAAAGGTTAGTAGCCAAAAGAATTACAATGAATTTCTGGGCCGGCAATTTCAGAGAGAACCAAAAAAAAATAATGTTGTCAGGTCATTGGGATTGAAAAACCGAAACAGAGTTTTGCGTTATTGAGTTCCTTTTTTTTTTGCGTTCTGGTAATTTTCATTTTTTATTTTAGGAATTTCGGTATTGGTAATATTTTCTAAATTAATAACCAATTTCGGTCTTTCCGAACAGGTGCTAAATTTTTGTGATTTTTTTTTGTCTTGAACATGGGTTTTTTTGTTTACTCCCAACGGAGATAGCCGAGGGTTCCTTGAAACTGAGCGCACGATTATTCACCATGCAGACGATGCATCTACTGATGGGATTTTGTGGGACTGGTATGGTTAAACCTGTTGATTTAACCAGGTCAATGTTAAAGATATAAGTGCATAGTTTATAAGCAGTGACCCAGATTCGTACACTTCAACAACCGATTTAATAATCTGACCCGAAGTCTAAGGAGTTTAGCGGGTCATTCTGCGTGTGGTATGGGTGATTGAGTTTGGATTGACTTCCTCTTTATGGTGCGCTTTAATTTGAACTGCATCCTGTAGAAACCAATTATAACCACAGTCATAATATATCCCATTTACTTTTGCGTTGAACATAACCACTATTAAGCCGTATCTATTTTTGTATCCCACTTAACCACGTTTATAAGCGGTGTCTACTTTTGCATCCATAAGCCTAACAAGTTTTTAGCAGTATCTACTTTTGCATCCATAAGCCTAACCAATTTCGTGCAGTATCCACCTTTGTATCCAAAATGTTATCCTTCTTCAAGATGTATCTACTTTGGTATCCGGTATCAGAGTCCATCAACTAATAATCCATTTCTTTGATGGATACTGGGTTTCTAAGCACTATCACCCCCGTACAATGTCTATCTAATATTGCACCCCAGAGCCAAAGTTCAGTTGGCATATTACGATGTATCATGGCCGTTTGATCGGTGATGCAGATGAGAGCACACAAGATGATTGAAAATTGACGATGACAATCTCGATCAGTTTCAAAAAAAAATAACTCAAGGATGTTGCAGGTGGGTATTGTTGAGTAAAAATGGAAAAAAAGGAAAACAAAAAAAAAGGAAAACAAAAAAAAAGGAAAACAGAAAAAAAGTAAAAAAAAAAAAAAGAGAGACCACCACTCACAAAGAGAAAAGGATACACAATAAAGAGACAAAAATAGAGGACACACACAATAAAAAATACACACATACACAGATTTTTTTGTCTGTTTACCAAAATATTTTTTTAAAAAGAAAGAAAACGCCGGGTTGCAGATCCAGAAAACATGGGGGGAAACTGCTATTACCAGACAGCCCAAAAGATTAAAAAACCAAATGAGAGGTCAAAAAAAAAGGGGAATATGATAAAGCCAGGTTGGAAATGCCAATCACAAAATGACGAATAAACCTCAATTTGAAAACGAGGAGTGATATTATTAAAAAGAGAGTGTCAAATTTCAATTCTAAAAAGAAAAATGTAAAGTGTAAAAATATAAAGTGTAAAATAGATAAAAAGAAAAAAATAAATAAATAAAAAAAAAAGACACAACTAATACCAAAAAAAAAGAGGTTGGTGCGTGAAAACATGGGAAAGTTAAGTTTACCGTTGTTAAGTTCTCAAGACAGCAGATAATAATCTACTAAATAAACTATCTCGTCTGCAGTGAGAAGTATTCTGCGGCACACTGCTCGAGCTGCTTCTGTGCTTGCATTAAGTAGTGCCTTCGCAGTCCGCAGTCACGCCAAAAGCAACCAAAATATTAAAACCTACACATCGCACAAAATTACAATATTTTTTAAACCTCATGCACAATATTTTTCTCACACTTGAGATCTTTGCCATATATAAAAGCCCGCTTAGCACATAAACATCAAAGCTATAATGAACGGTAACTTCCAACAAGGACAGTTCCAGAACCAACAGTACCCGTACTACATGCTTGGAGGCCAAGGGGCCACTCCTCAAGCAACAGGTCAGCCTCAGGATGCTGAATCGTATGCATACCGTTACCAGTACGGAAATGCGCCTAATTATGGGATATATCAGTATGCACCTGGAACTGCTGGCGCGCCTGGCGCAGCCCAGACCGCAACCCAAGCACAGGCTCCCCAGGTATCAGCACAGTCAACAGCACAGGCCCAGAGCACTGGAGGAGTTCCATCACAGGGAGGTGCCCTCGCATCATCGCTGGGCGGTCCAGCTTCTCTGGTTGCTCCTTCGCAGAGCGGAGCTGGCGGACCCAACCTGATTGGCAGCACCAGTCAGATTGGTACGAGTCAGATGGGAGCCACTCAGATAGGCACCAGTCAGAACAACAACCAAATGGCTGGCCACCAGGCTGGGCCATCACAGATTGCACATGCCGGCCAGGGCGCTCCCCAACAAACACAACCACAACATGTACAAGCACAACAGCAGCAACAACAGCAACAACAACAGCAACAACAGCAGCAGCAACAACCACAACAACAACACGTACAAACACAGCAACCACAACCGCTCCAACCGTCGTTGGGTGCATCACAACCACAGGCTGGCGGTGCAACGTCGCTTGTGAATAGTGGAGGGTACCAATCATCCACGACACCAGTGCAAGATACACTTAACACGGCAACGAACCTGACTGTTGGGCAGTTCCAGCCACCGGGGATTCGTCCGCGTGTGACTACCACTATGTGGGAGGATGAAAAGACGCTCTGCTACCAAGTGGATGCGAACAACGTTTCTGTTGTGAGAAGAGCAGACAACAACATGATCAACGGTACCAAGTTGTTGAATGTGGCACAAATGACGCGTGGGCGTCGTGACGGTATATTGAAGCTGGAGAAGATTCGTCATGTGGTGAAGATTGGGTCGATGCACTTGAAGGGTGTCTGGATTCCGTTTGAGCGCGCATTGGCTATGGCGCAGCGTGAGGGCATTGTAGATTTGTTGTACCCATTGTTTGTGAGAGACATCAAGCGAGTGATTCAAACGGGTGTAACACCAAGCAGCGGTGGTGGTGGTGGTGTTGGAGGAGTCAAGGGCACTCCAACTGCCACCAACGCTACCCCACTGGGATTCCAGTACCAGAGCCAGCAACAGGGCCAGCAACAGCAGCCACAGTACCAACAGTACCAGAATGGCAGCTCCACACAGCATTCTCCTCAGCAGTCGTCGGCAGATCGCGTCCAGTACCAGGGCCTGGGCCCTCAGTACGGCTACCAGCAACAGTACTATGGAAACGCCCCTCAGACTCAACAGAGCCAGTACTATGGTGCATACAACCAGAGCTATGGTGCATACAGCCTGCAACCAGTGTACCAGTATGGCTACCAGCCAGCAGGTGTGCCGCCGGTGCTGGAGGTGAAGGATGAAAGAAAGTGATTTGTATTAGATTGTTTGTGACTTTTAGAGCTTTAGTAGATAAAAGTTTGATAGACAGTTGTAGAATATCAATTCCTCTAAGAGAGTTTGATTGTTTTTACCAGTCATTAGAAGCCATTTATTGCTATTATGTCTTGTCAAAATGAACCATTCTCATTAATTGTTGCAAAAGGACCATTTTATTAAGTGCTGCAAAAGAGTCATTTCCATTGATTGTTGCAAAAGAACTTCAATTGCCCACTGGAAAAACATTCCTCGATAGAGATCAAAACTATTTCTCTGAACTACAGATACCTTAAATAAACCATTCTTGAGATGACGAGTATTACCCGAATCCACAGTAATACATTGAATTCCTTCGGAGCCATGTACATCAGACCAATCCCTGCAACATGAAGTCTTTACATACTAAGAATATGATCACAAGCAGAATCATAGTACATGCCAGATATCAGTAAACGAATTCAATCAGACATAAATTGAACTCAGATAACCAAGAAGGCATCTTGAATTAATAACTCGGGTCCAGATATATCTTGAACACCGAAAGATCTTTCAATAAACGATATGTTAGTCCTGAATATAAACCTTGAGACCAGTAAATAAACCTTGAAAACATCTAATAAACCTTGAAACATATAAGTAACCTACAACTCAACCCCAGCTGCATTCAAAGGCTCAAACAAGTGGCTGCCAAACAATACTTGAAACTGCGCGCAGCACTGCGGTAAAAGAGGCTGGACAATTCGATGCAGAAGAGACGAGAGTGCACATGCAGAGAAGTGACATCTATGAACTACCATGGATTGTATTATATGGGAAGGACTACGATTGTGAAATAGCTTTATAGGGTACTGTAATTGAATGTCGAAAGCAGTTCTTACTAAACACTACACGCAGAAGGGAAACCCGGTAGGTTTGCAAAAACAAAACAAGTCGCCAGTCGACGACATGCTTCTCTATAACACTTGTCTCAATCGTTTGGCCAGTTTCCACGTGTATTAAGACTGGAATCTAAACCTTTGGATTCAAATGGAAAAGCCAGCTGCTCAACAGTTGCAAGATCTTGACCGTTTCCATCCATCTTTAATACTATGGGTTTCGATTTCGATCTCGATTTTCTATTACTATCTCTGGTCTATATTTCCTAAATGTTCTCATTCTTGAACCACAGACTTAACCTCAATCTCGAGTTTTAATTCAACACTCGGCCACCTCACACTTCAGCAGCCCCACGCTGAAGCAGGCTGTCTGGTACAGAATAAAACCCGATGTATGCAGATGCAGTATTGATATGATTCTGCATAGATTTGGCGACTCATAACTTGCGGCGTGCATCCCGCAGACCATACAGACTAGCAGGGCCTCGTAAAGTCCAGAAGCAGTGGGATGTGCCTCTATGGGGTCCCGCGGGCCATATTGTCCATTGTGACATACATTCCCTGCAACTTGAAACGGCCAAAAAAGACAATACCATTGACCGATAAGTCCAAAACATTGCACTGCACCCATGAAACCGATCCTAGGGGATGTGCGGGTCAACAAGAAACAAATTATAAGTGCATTTTCCACGGTGTGCAGAGACAGCCTTCTAGGTAAAAGAAAAGTCGTAATCGCTAATGCTTGCTGGAGTCAAAGCATAAAAAGAAACACAACAATGCTTCGGAGTGAAGCAAGAACACCCGGTCTGAAAGGCTATTGTTAATGTAGGAACAACAAAATATTCGAGCCTATTGAGCGGGTGCTCAACCACTGTTCATAGCCTTTTGTCAAGGAATACAAATGGTCCGCCCGGTTAAATGGTCGTAACTGACCTCTTAACATCCATAAATTATAAGAATAACGAGAATCATCAATTACCTGAATTCAAAAATAGTATAACCAGCAAACGGATTGATTCAAATAAGGTATAATAATCAAAGGAATTCCCTAGAATAACTAATTATCACTTATCCTGTAATCTGGGGCTTATCATGTGGTTTGCAAAGTATAGTCCCTTCAAATCCATAGGTTATCGTGAATTGTGGGTATCATATATTTCAGATAACTCTAAATACCCGGGATTCCGAGGATCTTAAACCCCAATTTGTGGGGTATAATAGGCGGCATTACAAAGAATGTAACCTTTGTTGTGACTCCTTTAGTGTTTCTCCGTTTGGTTAATCTGTTTTCCTTGGTTTCTTATGCACTAGTTAACTACACTTTAAACACTCTGTTATTCTATAACAGTGAATATTTATTAGTACCACTTTTCATTTCATCCACTCTTTAAGTATTATGTATCTTTAATATGTACACTGTTTGGTTACGTTTAATAGAGCTGTTCTGCCCCTCTACTGAGCTGTTCCGCGGTGCTGGCACTATCCACTATTGTTGCTGATCATCAAATATTTCTATCTAAAGCTCCCAGTGTACCCTGTTTGGTCAACTCAAATATACCAAGACTTTAAACTTTAAACTTCTTAACCGATTAATCGTTGTCATCTTCACTAACGTCATTATCTGTTTTATGGGTGTGCGTTTAAGCACACTGCCTAAAAATATACTGGCTGCGAATCACAAATCGAGTGGATGTTTCTTATGAACGGTTTCATATAGGTACTTATAGAGTTAAGGGTTGTTAGTATAGATTGTCTTAACCATCATTAGATGGGCCTGCTAGTTGATCAAATGGCTTTTTTAGTCATAGTTTCTTCTGGTTGTTCGTAGCCTTGATGGCTTTAAACCTTTATTGGTGATATTTTCAAAGATCACTACAAGTATATACTGAATACTATCTATACGATATTTACACTTCTTTTCTCTTTCTCCACAGGGCCTCAGCCTCGACCAAAGCACACAAGGCACTTCCAATAGCTCTGAAATCGGTCATCAAGCTAACATGGCCGGAGTCACTGGCAAACTTGCCCACGATGTGGCCTTCCCCAGTCTCCTCATCGAACGGCTGAAAGCCCTTTTTCTCCGGCATAAGCCATCTCTGGTGCACTACACCATCACCATGGCCATAGTAAAATTCATAGTACTTACCATTACGGATATCGTCAATGCCATCCACCAAGGACCCACGTACTGATGGGACCTGGTTGCCGTACACAACGGCCAATGGCGGATATTCCACCTCTTCACGGTACTCCAAAGACAAAATGTACGCCTTGGCCCGCTTGAGGGTATCGGTAAGATACTCGTACGCCTGTGTGAAGGAAATCGCAAAGTGTTCCTGATCCTCATCCGCAGCACCAGGGTAGCCTGCCTCCCACTCACCGACCACGGGTGACTTGGGGTCCATCCCCTCAGGCGACTCTGTGCGCGAGGACTTGGTTGGAGAAAGTATGTTACCGATATCGATCGAATTAGTACGTACCTTGCGCACAATTGACATGGATCGGTAATTCTTCAACTTGTTGCTTAAACTGTTAATTGAGGGGAACGATATCGAAGATTCCGACGGTGGGGGTGTTGCTGCACGCGGAGACACTGGAGAGTGACTTCCAAAGAAATGCGACCCAGAAAGGGCGTTTGATCGGGTTTCTTGTTTGATCAGCCTATCGTTTTCTTTTTCTTGTTGTTCCTGCAACTTGCGTTTTTTAGCCACCAAGGGACTCAAGTTGTATTCGACCCATACATCTGGGTCAAAGTAGTCCAAGTCGTAGTATTCGTGGGTGTTTTTGTCTACAAATATACGGCCACTCAATGGCAAAAACACATACAGCGATCTCATCATGAAATTGACCTCATTAGTCAAGATTCTGTCTGATAATATGACCGAGTCTGTGAATCTCAATGGTCCCAAGATGTTCAAACACTCGCTGGGAACACCTACGTAGAGCAAGGAACGGAACAACTTGGCGTTGTTTTGCATTGTTCCGTGCGCAATCAACCCACCCATCGAATGCGCAATCACCAAAGTGGGCTTACCTGTTTCGTCGTATATATTTTGGAGGAAATCCTCCAAATACTTTGAGGTGAGGTCTGCGCTTAACCTCCAGTCGTAGCCAAACTCCTTCACGTTAGTTTTTGGATTCTGAGAGAGCTTTTTAATGAGCTTTTTGCAAATATCGATGGGCCCAATATTGGCCAACACGCCATCGGGGTATATGAGGTCTGTAGCACGTATTTCGTCTTGGTTTGTGGGGCCCAAAAGTAAGTTGATTTTGCGGAGATTGAACCCAGCCTTGATTGGAATCCACACTCGCTTGTGAGTTTTGGCATCTCTGAGGATCGAACCACGGTACCCACCCATTATAACGATATTCCCCTCTATATCGTTAAAGATTGCCTCGTAGTTTTTGAGATCAGCAGCCTTTTTGTTTGGTAAGAAGTCATTGAAGTTGTTGGTGAGGGACTTACGTACAGCCCGGATACGCAGATTATCGGACTTTTTAACATGCTTAAAGTAGTGCGCATCATCCACAGTGCTGATTGATAACTGACGCTCTAAGCGTAAACGCATATCCTCCTCCAACGGATTTGTGTGATTTCCAATGAGAGGTAAGTTCAGCAACTGTTTCGAGATATTCATACGAACGTTGGATAAGCCGCCAAAGGGTAATGAAAACGAAAACACCTTGTGGTCATCTTTGTACTTGGCTTTTTGTTTAACGGCCTTGCCCTCCGGCACAACGAGTTCCGTCAACGACGACTGCTTGGTGCTTTCGTGCAGGTAGACATCTTCCATGGATTGGCCACCCACAATCGAGTTGGCGTCTGACTTGGAGTACCGTTTGCGCAGCGACCGTGCGGACTCCACGATGTCTAGGCTGATGAAGTCTCCATAGTCCTGTTCGTGTTCCTCTTCATTGTCATCGGCATCGTCGGCATCGTCGTCGTCATCCTCATCTTCCTCATCGCCTTCATTACCATCCGCATTCCCTTTATTGACACCGCCTGTAGTATCATTCAAATCGTTTCCTTTGACTTTGTCAATGACATTGCTATCATCACTAACCCTGACATTTGCTTTGTCATTAACATTGGTGTGAATCACAGGGGGAAGGAGCGCCGGAACAGCCGAACTGCTCACCTGCGCGTTAGTACTCTTCATTATAATGTTGTCGCTAGTTCCAGCAGGCTTTCCCACACGTTTGTTTGCTTCTTCGGACAGCATATTATGCTGCTCGTCGTTCAAATGTTTGTTGGATGATCTGGCCAATGGTTTGTCAGATGATAATACATCGAGCATAGATCCCCCGCGTGACTTTGAAGTTTTTTGGCTCGCCAGCCCGTGAGTTTCCTCTGGTTGATAGCGAGCACTGATCTGTTCAGGGCTCGATGAGTCCCCCACCATAGTAGAGTCAGGAACTCCCGCGCTCGACTCGTGCTTCATCTCTACAAAGAACAATAATAGTCGCAATTAAAATATCACAAGCATTATGAAATTGTCTACAATCTAATCACAGCAACAATCTGATTTTTTAAACCACAGTGCCATTGACAAACCAGCTGAATTAATGAGTAGAGCAGGGGCACCTCGGGTACTACATAAAAAAAATTTTCGGCAGCATATAAAACATGGTACAGAATAGCCGTACAGAGTACAGGGTACAGTATATAGAACGTAGTACATGTTTAAAAATGTAGACCCGCATTTCTCCAGGTTTGGGTTGACTGGGTTGGGTAGAGATGGAGCTTTCGAGATTTTAGTAAAGAGTTGTGTTGCGGCATATACTACTAGTTGCTCCAGTACCAGCTCCTGTGCTGTGTGCATAGTTACAGGGCTTCGAGGCGACCTACAGGACTTTAACGCTACCTACAGGACTTTTACGTTACCTACAGGACATCCACACAACCTACATGTTACCTACATGTAATCAGAGCTACCCTCACGGCAACCTATGATGTTTTCAAAGGAATAGGATGCCCATAGAACTATTCAAAAGCTTTCATTTCCAAGTGTTTCGGGCGAAACCTGGGAGTTTCGATATATCATCATATCATCCGCATGGACATTTCGTCATCTACTCAAACGGACTTATAAATCTATTGTGTGGTGGTATCCACCTACAATACACTATAACGCACAAAACTCACAGTACACAAAAAATATCTTCTCCAAACCACAGGAAGCTCCAAACCACACCTTAGGCAGGTAGCAGATGCAACTGGGGAGGTTTACGAAAAGCATATTAGATCAATTGATTATGAAAAATTTTAGGCCAAAAAAAAAAATACACGAGCCCAGAGATATGCACGGATCATCACCAGCAAACGAAGTCCTATGCTTTCAAATACTGTAAACACACTGTCGCTATCGCGTATGGACTAACCCCTACCAGAAAAATCGTCTCACCATAAATTACGAGAAAAACACCATGAGGCACTCTGTCACATGCAAATCGCAACCAGCTTGTGCTTAAAAATTATTCAAAACATACCTGCAACTCTGCTCCACAGAAACACTAGCTCACATTATGTAGCGAAGGCAATAACAATATCCATAAACCTGCAGTTTCACCTGGTGTCTTTGTATCCGTCCTGTGTGTAGGCAGATCACTTTGTGTGGATTGTATCCGCAGCAAGCAACATACAAAGCTCCATGCAACTAACCAAAATCGCCTTGGAACAAAAGGAATGTTTCTTCTTTGCCCCATATTTTTTTGCATTCAGGTCGTCTATTTACACGAGTTTTCCATCCTGGTGCATACCATCCTCCTCATATGTGGTACCACATTTTTAACTCGTTGGTCGGCTTTTGCATCATCGTGCGTGATTTATCTCCTAGCTTCGTAACCTCTCGGCTCTCTCAATATAGATTCCGATATGATTCCGTCACCTTTTTGTCTGCTCTACCTTCACTAGTGTCAGCCGTTCTCTTTTTGTCTTGAAGTGCCCAGTCTGTCGTCGTACTTGAAAATTCTAAAAACAACTTTGTTCTCTTGAGATTTTTTTTTTCAATTTTATGATTAAACTCTCATTAGTCCTACCATATTTTATGGTTGAACTCATTAACCTCACGAAATTAATCCAGCTAAATGTTATAACTTATTTTACATATTTCTACTTAATCTTACGACTCCAACGGTTTTCGAATTATTATGACTTCATTGATCCTCTAAATACTTTTGAAAAAAGATCCAGCAGAATCATATCTTCACTAAATTGTATTTAAGTGGGAAATGTCGGGAATAAGTGGTGATAATATTGGATAAATATTGAGATGTAATTGGTGATGAAATATCGTTACGAGGTTCCGGAATTCATTCCTCAAGTCTTTCTCCCTAATTATAAACCAAGCTTTCAAATTTGATGTTCATCCTCTAAACATCCAACTTTGAGGTCTAGCTATAGCCTACCTTAACTTAAGTCAAACACTCTAGCTTAAACCCGCTGCTTTCTTGTATGTAAAGCAAACAAACACAGAAGACACACATTAACGAACCCTCAAACCTATTATTTTACCATGGATGCATCACGTAGTCCTTGAGCTTGTGCATTCAAAATATTTTTCCCAGCCAGTAACTCACTGTAGGACATGGCCCTGAAACGGTTTAGATATATCAATACTTATTGAGTATAACCTTCTGTGCATGTTCTATTTTTGGAAGCGATATATCAATAGCTGAGATGGAGCATGTATCTTGATGGTAGCCAATCTCGGTCATTTGTGTAGACACAACTCGGGAAATACAGAGAATACACAAGGATGCAAAAACTACACTCAATATGATCCCTATATTGTGTATGCATGATTCAAGGGTCTCTCTCTCAAAACATTGAACTATTTCGCTTGTCTCTGATTTTAGTCTAATACCATGTCAGCATGATATGGTTCGCCTATTGTTAACCGATAGTATCAAGTGTTGGTCACAATGTCAGGATTTTCATGCTGCAGGTTAGTTGATGGAGCAAGATTGTATAAGCGTTCTCGACGTAGAATGACTCAGATTTCCACAAAAATCTTGAATAGCACTCTTGAGTATTTGCTTCTGTTATGCTCTCAGTACCTTTTTCTTATTTAAACGTCCAATGATTTTATAGAATGAAAAACACGATCCATTGCAGCTATACCAAAAAGACACGCTTTATTATACAATTCTCTTGAAAACAATCTTTATTCACAATAGTTATATCTAATACATAATTCCCTCTTGTAAATTATTTCATAATCATCAAGAAAGGATTCATATAGAAAAATACTCATCTCAACGAGAAGTAAGTTGCAACCGCTTCATAATTAACATTTCTAGTATTTTGCTTAAGAAGTTCCTTCTTCGGTATAGCTTTGTTCTCTGCTCCTTTCATGTAATGGCTTTTATCACTATCCAGAACATTTGTTGAATTGGTAGCTATTGAGTTTGTCTGTGAAACTGTTGAGTCTGTTTTCTTTAATTCCGACATTCGATACTGTTCAAGTTGAATATTCACAGAATATTCACAACTATATATACACTCTTTTGATCTTATCGATTCATATTGCAGCATTAAACATTCCCACAAAAAGCATAGTCTGCAATAACTGAGCTCGTATATAATAATCATGAAGGATTCACGGAATGAGTGGGGCTACTATGAGTAATTTCGTGAAACATTATGTTGTTTCCATATCTACAGATACAGGTTTCTTGGTAATTTGCCACCTAGAACACATTTGGGATTTTGCCTTCCATTGAAATGCTGCAATACTTCTGTATTAGGAAGTTGCCACCACATGCAGATGTGTTTCGAGTTCGTATAATAGTAATATTAGTCTCCGCCTTTCATTTGAAAACCCTAAAGAGCCCAAAAGGTTCGTACAGTTATTCTTATAAGTCTTCCGATTACCAGCTGATATAATATCAATTTGTAGAACAATAAAGAATTATCGGTCATTGATCTATGAACAACCATTGAGGACAGAGAGATGTTCATTCAACCTCAATGGAGAATTGAACTACGATACTGAAATTTAATTTGTGATTGATCGAGCTTTCTATAAACTTCGCCCGTACGTTTGTGGAACTTTAGAGAATTTTTGAATCACGTCTTGATTATGACTAACATAGTGTGTTTCAATTATGACTAACTTGTAGAAACCTCGATTGTAGCAAGAAAAAGAGTCTGATGGAACTTAAACATTCTGTAACAAACTCACAAGCAATGAAATAATAGAATTACATCTTGAAGTAAATAATTTCTAATGTTACTTTATACACTGCTCAAGAGTATATTGGTTATCATAGTCTATGAGTTATTCTATCGACTTTGCCTGATTAGAAATTAGATACCTTCAAGAGCTAGATGGTTTCTTTACTGAGTTCCGCAATAGAGCATTGTTAGTTTTGCGAACTAAGCCAATTTATTCCGTGTGAAAATGTTTGTTATTACTATTGTCTATTTGAATTTTCGCTTTTTTTATTGGTTTGCCATATCTTTGCAACTTTTAAAAAAGAAGTAATGCTTACAGCATCTCTCACAATTGTGAGCTACATGCACGATATAATAAACAAGAACTCGGGATTTAACTATCCTTAATGCACGGTTACTTTGAATAATGAAAATATAGACGTAGAACTAGTCTGTAAATGCCAATTTAGGGTAATGTAGTGGCGTGGTTGGGGTAATTGGGGGGGGGGGTCTTTAGATTCGTATATTCACTACAGATACGGGGGCCACATTGGCGTCCACGTTTAACTACCTTGTATTCCCGAATCTTACGGCAGCATTACCAGTAGACGTGTAAAAATGCTGACTAGAGTACCAATTGTAGTTGAGTCTCCATACTCTCTGTTATGCGGCCGGAGCAGTAAAGAATCTAAGGGACTAAGTGGATCCCCCACTCCAAATCCCCCACGTGAAGGAACCGATCTCAATAGGAAATGGTTCCTTGAGATACAATAGGAATTGCATCCATTCGAAGGCTCTGTGTAGTCCGTGAAAAAGTTCAGAGAGTGATCAGCGAAGCCTACAAGAAAAGGATTCATGCTACTACACCTGGAGTTGCATTCAAGATGAAGAAAACAGAGAGACTATCAAATTTACCCTCAAACAAGGGATGATACCAAATCACCAGCCGTATCACAGTGCTAGTTGGCAATGCAAGCTCTATCCAATGTAAACATGGCCAACATGCACCATCTATGATGAATAGAGTTACAAATAATCAAGTATACAAACCATGCAGACAAAAAAAAATCATTTTAAGTCACATCATTACATATGCATTGCTGGTTAATGGCACAAACCGTTTTCCTCTAAAGTGCTCTGCAAGAAGAAATGTAAATAAACTGTAGTGCCGACTATTGTTCTTGCAGTTGTTTCTTGCAGTACTTGCAGAGGTCTGCAAAGCTTGCAGAGATAGCAGCTAGACTTTTAGAAGGGCCAAGGGTAAATGCATTGAACTAGTGACAATAAAAAATTCCAGTTAAATTTTGAGGTGTAGTCTGACAGTTTGATCCAGATTCCTAGAAGACTATTGGGTTTTTACTCGTGGTTGTTAATACAAGTCGGCCAATGAAGCAGGATTCAAAATAATAACTGAACAGTTTTGTACTTCGATTACACAATTACAACAGCCTATGAGTCTTTGTCTACCAGAAAAAGTACATCTAGCAACAATGTCCCAAGTGACCGGTCCGGAGCTTGATTACTCATACGTAACGCAAGGCATTCAGCTGGAAGGATGTGCAAAAGCAAATATCAGATCAATGTATGCATTGACTGTGATGTTATAATTAAAACTGTGATCTTTTCTGTTTTGTGTACATTCACTATTGATTGTTCTTTGCTGTTGGCACTGTTATTGTGATATTGTTAACTAATTTGTGTCAGGTTCATTTATTTGTACCTACACACATATGCTAATATCAACTTTTGTGCATGACAACCATACCCAAGTACCATGAAAAATGTCTTTGTGGTTGTTCCATGAATCAAGATCGTCGTTTGTACATGCTTAACTATTATAATAGGAAGAGATGGTTTGTGTCTGCGCTCTTTCTACCTGCACACTTTGTTTGTACCTGGATTAGTTTATTGTTCATGACTATAAGTAAGGCTTCATGATAAGGTTGTATTTGATCAAATATTTTCAAAGAGGTCGTAGCTGCATGTCATTCCCGGGATTTACATTCAATTATAGAAAATTGTACAAACAAAGAGGAATGTATATTGGCTTAAACTAGAACGTTTATGTATGATTAGTGTGCTATAATTGTACTGAAAGCTTGATACGCGGTCTGGAATGCACGCGGGTTGTTTTTTACAATGATAGAATGTGAATCCTGTGTGCGACGACGTCATTGCTAGTTTAAATATATCCTTCCTGCAAGGTGGGTGAAGGTATCTGAATGGCTTACGCTAGTTAAAGAAAAAAATTCCAAGGGTAATCGGCACACTGGGCTATTGTGCACAATAAAATGTACACGACAGACGATTTAAATAAACCCTTAGCATGATTCTTGGCCATTTATTTGCTCTCCGTTTTCCTGCCGTTCCTCGTCTTCTATATCTTTGGGGTTGTTATTGTTACCAGAAAGACTAATCATGTATGATCCCCACAATTTGAATAACAAGATACCTGTCCAGATCTTGGTAAATAGATCCGTCTATATCCTTGACATATTTGGTAAGCCGAATTCATAACTGCATGAGGAATGTTTCACTTTTAGGTAATTTACGAGTCTTAATTTCCAACTCTAAGTGATAGCGAGGCAACTGCGCTCTAATACTTGTCACATAAAGAGCCATTGAGTTGTTGTCACAACTTATTCCTTACAGATGAGTGCCGTGTATTGTGTAAGCGAAAGGTACTTAATTAAGTTGCCAACATTGACGTAATGCACTGTATCACGTCTCCCATGTCATTTTTATTATTTGCTTTGTCTCTTATCGCCTTTGTTAGTAATAACCCCCAAATATAAACTCTATATCAACTTATTTTCTCCACGTTTCCCTTTGCCTGGACATGCATCCGGATAAAATGCTCTGCTCTGGTGTCCTTATTTTTTTGTTGGTGCACTTGCTTTTCAAATTTCACCACACCTTGTATTCTTCTAGCAGTCGCCACGTTAGAGTCATTTGTTTTAGGAAATCCATTGATCTACAAAAGAAAAGTAATAACCTCCCTTGTCTGTCTCTTTGAATTTCCCTCACCCAATTTATTCTTCCTGCATATCAATATTCAGCAATTTTGTAGCGTCTTTTTACGGTTGCAAATTTTTGGCTCATTATACATGATTTAACTATAGATTATTGGACGTCACCCCCAAAGTAAGCACAAGAAATGTTTCGAAAATTTTAAGATGATACTGAAACTCTGTCATTGACTATGATATGAAGCACTCAAAACCTAACGCCCATCGTAATTAGGTTTTAGTTTTACTTATCAGGATGCAATGCCTTCATAGCAATTTTATTTAAAGACTTTTAGTTTTGCTAATCATGATGTAAAGGCATACAGGCTGAATTACAAAAGAATTCAGCTTCAACATCTTATTCTGTTCAAACACTTTGCTGTTTTGTCTTATTACATTTGGCGATATCCTTTTATATCATAGGCATGATAAACCCAGTGACTATTAAATTTGTTTCGAGTGCCATTTTGGATCATTAGAGGTTCTACGTCAATGCTCTATTTTTATTTGTACTGTTTTGCTGGCATCAATTTACCACTAGTTAATATAACATTAATGGGAAAATATTTCAAAACCTGGCCACCAGCATGCTTCCAGACGCCGGAGAGCTGTAGCACGTTAATAGTACCACGAAACACTGTTTCTTTTAACCGAGGTTCTTCTTTTGGGATCTCTGAGTGGAAAGGAAGCTTGATTTTGCTTCATTTCTGGCCTGTCCTAGGACCAACCTGTGGGCATGACGAGCGGGTATACTGAAATCAAAGAGACGGTCCATGTCTTCCAAAGCGATACCCTTTGTTTCTGGTAAGAAGAAGTAGACAAATGGAATCGATAGGAGAGCTAACAGAGCGAAGAAAAAGTAAATTCCATATTTCATTGTGTCGATCATGTTGTTTGTGTACCTTGACATGACAAATATTGGAACCCACGACACTGCTGCATTTATAGCCTGTACGAATGATCTTATATTTTGATCAAATACTTCTGAGCCAACAACAAAAGGACCGCCAGACCATGCAAGGATGAATGATGCGATCCAGATATACATGAGTCCTATTGCAGCACGTCCACCTGGGCCCGCACTTGATCCTGGTTTTGTAGGATCATGAATTTTCAAGTATGCGCCGATATACCAGAAGCAAAGTGAGCAAACAGTTGAAGATGCTATGAACGCCTTTCTACGACCCACAGAGTCGACAATAAACAAAATGTTGACAAACGTGCAAACAAATTTGACCACCCCAAACATGCCTGTTGAAAAGAGAGTTGAATTTGTGCCCCTGACCCCCAAGTTAGCAAAGATGATGGGTGAGTAGTAATTTATGGATTGGATGCCCAAGAAGTTTTGGAAGAGGAATAAACAGCAAGTAATGAATAAACGGAACAAGACGTTTCTATTGTTGAAGAACACTTCCTTGAAGGGATCCCATATTCCCAAGCCTATGCGTTGTTTCTGTAAATCTATGGATTGCTTAACTTGGTTGACTTCAAACAAAATGTACTCGTGATCCGCAGGCAAGCTTCTTAGCCAGCACAAGTTTTCCAAAGCCCTTTCGTCCTGGTTTGTTTGGAAAAGCCACCTTGGTGATTCCTTCATGAGGATGCTGCCTACTAGAAATAGGGCTGACGGTATAAGCTGGATAGCGAACGGGATGTACCATTGTGATTTGGAGGATCCTCTTATATTTGAGTCCATTGCGTAGCCTATCCAGAATCCCACCAAGTCGCCTATGCGCCATCCGATTTCATAGGAGCTGATCAACTGGCCCCTAATAGCGGGCGGCGACACCTCGGATATGTATACTACCGTGAGATTGGTTGAGGCACCAACGGCAAGTCCGGCAAGGACTCTTCCAGCGTATATCGGTCCCAAGCCTACAGAGGAATTTGCTGCTAACATCACGCCGGATCCGATCGTGATGAGCGCCGCCGCCGCGATCAACGACACCCGGCGGCCAAAGTAGTAGCTTGAAGGGTACGAGAATAGGGCCCCAAAGAAACACCCAACGTGGAACACACTGATGATATTGGATATTATGTACTTGCTGTGGCTATCGCCGGTGAGACCGAACTCCCGCTTGAACGATGGAAGCGCAACTGTACCTCCGATAAAACCACCATCGTACCCGATGATGATAGCCGCCGCAGACGCCATAAGTGCAGTCAGGTATATCCTGTATCCATACACCTCCTTAGGTGTTGGTCTGTCCTCCACTTTCTCCCACACGTTATTGAAGAGCCAGCCACGCCTGCTCCGCGACTTGTGCGATGCGTCACTATACCTCGAGCTCGCTCCATCCCGCTTTTGTATGTCGTACGAGGGTCGCCTCGTGGACTCGTCGATTGACTCGCTGGTGTACTTGTCGCCGGATGCGTTTAATACTCGGAGCTTCCCTCTTGGTGACCCATTTGGCGTTCTGTTTGGTGATCCGTTCGGTGTCGTAGAGCCGTACGTACTCGTTGTGTCTTTACCACTCCGCTCCGTAGATCCCGCACCTCCGTTCTCTATGTCACCCTCACTACCGCCGAGCGCTTCGCCGCGAACACCCGCTGCTTTATCGTCTTTTGTAATCCTCATACTCACAAATACTCTAAATACATGAATTGTCCCTCTTTATATATTTTGCTCGCAAAACCTTATTTATTTTAAATACACAAAGCATTCTCCAGAAACAATAACAAGGGGTCCTTCTAAACTAATGTCGTAGCGAGAGAGAAGATTAACCGATTCAAAATTCTTCCCTTCATGCCGACCACGCAATTGGACGATCAGCACTTTGTGCATAATCATATATTCTATATCTCTCCTTAAATCACAGTGGCCATGTTAAGATTAGCCGCATTGGTCCTAGTCGTTTTGAACCTTGCAGTATTGATGGGAAATCCCACACTGTTGCCTCTTATCGCCTCAGACCTTGGTAGACATGACATTCAGACTAAACTTAGAAAGTTTGTTCAAGCTTTTACGAATGAACTCTCCTTGTATGATTGTTTTGCCCCTTTGGACAGTCTTGGACTGTGATATTTTTAATCAGTACCCTATGGTATCTGATGATGTTTTTCACATAACCGTTTCGTTTTTCAAATTTCAGCTATTGTTTTTATCCCTTCAATTTACGATGGTGTGATTGTCTATATTTGAGTTAAGTCGAAGTAAATTAAATAACCTGAGATAATACCAAACCTCTAAAGATCGGTACCGTAATTAATAGCATTAGATAATACCATGAATTAATTGGGTAAAATGAGATAATACTAATGAATTAAATTGGGTAAAATGAGATAATACCAATCAAGTAAATAGGTAAACTGAAGATAATTTGAATTATATAAAGAGGGGTATACAGCTTTATATAGTTAACTGTAATAGATAGAGTCGATGTCTTTACCCCATAGTGACGCCCTTTATTTTAAAGGATCATAGGTTATAAAAGGGCACTTTATTGAAACGAGTTTTTTCATATATTTGAAGGCACTATTATCAAGACCTTTTTGCTTTCATAATTTATAGAAACCAGTAAATGCATGAAATTTTCTAGAGATTGGTTGAACATCGCAGGATCATTTTTTCAGAAAGAAAGTCTCCTTGTAGCATTCATTTATGTGATAACAGGTAACTTTCTGTTTATATTATAAAAGAGATATCTATGTATCTACACTGAAATTTTCCCCTCAGTCATTTTGTTAAAACATTAGCCAAAGTGCTGCGATTGATTTGGAAAGTGACCTTCTTCGTGTGTTGACATTACTATACCAAACAATCTGTTATGTAATCGGCCTTCCTCAATGTAAGGAATCATAAGTATGCAGGATTCCTGGAATTGGTCTATATAAGGAATGCGATTGATTATATAGAAAGATTAGTTTTCTCTTAGTTTAGAAACTGGGTTTATTGTTAATACACACGTTTCAGAGTCTACTCGCCTGAAGATGAACAGAGCGGTAGACCGAAGGTCCTAACCGGAGTTTATATGTAACTGTTATAGCTAGGATTACCGATTTTTAGGTAATCCTTATAGCTATAATGTATAGGTTGTTAAATTACGTTCGGTCCTAGATCCCATATAAGTCGGACTGTATCTAGGCACAGGTCAGGTCAACCTATAACACAAACAAGAAAGAGGGCGTGTGGCGTAGTTGGTAGCGCGTACCCTTAGCATGGGTAAGGTCTCGGGTTCGATTCCTGACTCGTCCATTTCTCTAAGCGCAAATGGTTTAGTGGTAAAATCCAACGTTGCCATCGTTGGGCCCCCGGTTCGATTCCGGGTTTGCGCATTTTTGCATTTTTTTTAATTTAGTGCACTGAGCAGAACTGGGATGATGCGTTCCCCATGGCAACCCCCAAATTGCCCGTACACCAAAGTTCAAGTATCTTATATTTGATTAGTGTTGTTCTTTAAACTATAAATTTCCCAGTCTTTTAGAATGTCAGTTCAAGATTTGATACGGCAATTACCCAGTGAGCTACAATTATTGGTGTTTGGATACATTCCGAAGGCATCGCTCGGGTGTTTCATAGCTCTGCCTATGGTTGGAGCGTTGGCATTTGATCGGTACTACGCCGACGTGTATATTCATGCGACCCCAACATCAATTGGTAGAATTGCGTACTCGTACAAGCACTTATTACAACCCGATCCAGAGTCTACTCACTGCGGAGATAACAATGAGTTTGACATTAAGGAGGCAAGCCGCCCGGGAGAGTTCCCCACCATACACTCCTTCTTACGATTCATTAACAACAACAACAAGAAGAAGCGGACATATACCCCACAGACCATCACATTTGCACTGTGGGTGGACTTCCAGACACTCCATCAAGTGTACCCGCACATCTTGAAAAGTGCTATCAAGATCAGGTTGGACATCCGTACAGCATTTCCTACAATAGTAAGTACAATAGTGGGCTCAAAGGATGAGTATATTCTTCGTATCCTTCGCAACTTTGTTTACCCTTTAGAGAGCATTCATTTGGATACCTGGTCTCAAACTAAATACCCACTCCCAACCACACTAAAAGAGCTCCAGCTAGGTTCCATTCACGATAACTCCTTCTCTACCATTCAGGGACTACTTTCTTTGCCCAATCTTAAAAGTTTGACTATAAATAATACATCAGGAGTTTTAATAGACAAACTCCCCAGTCATATCGAATCCCTCCTGGTGAGTTCATTGGGCTTGGGTGCAAACTTAAAACTTAATTTATCAAAATTGAAAAAGCTTAATCTTTGTGCATCTTCCAATCAGCCGGTTCAATTCCTTGATTTTTCCTCCATGGTCCAGTTGAAGCAGTTAGATCTTAAAGGATTCAACATTGTGTCTTTCGGGCAATTGAAGCTTCCGTTGCTACAATCCTTATCACTAGAATGCTTTGACGAGTTGAAAGATATTATTGGATTGGATAAGCTTAGCAGCCTTGAGTCCTTCACGTTGGGCTTAAGACACAAGGTTCGTGAATTTGCATTTCCCCCCAAACTCAAGAATATGGTTCTTAAGGGCTTGCCTCATGAAGACTTCCCTGTTCTTATTCTCGATAAGTATTCCTTTTGTCTCCCCGTCACATTGACACACTTGGAAATCTTACACTCAAATCACTGTGTCGTCAGAGATGTCGTTTTCCCTCCCAATTTGAAGACACTTATACTCCATGACTGCTTAATAGAAGACCTTACGGAGATTGCTTTGCCTGACTCTATAGTCACAATGAAGCTACTTTCAACTGGGATCGTCTCTTTGAAAAATGTACAGTGGCCAAAATCATTGGTTGGTCTCAATTTAGATTCAAACTCAATATCCCACATCGATGGTGACGCTTTTGATGGGATGCATTCATTGGAGTATTTAGATCTCTCCAATAATCCCCTCAAAGAGTTTTGCTCGAGTCGTTTGTCAAACTTGAAGGTTCTAAGGTTAAACACTACAAGAATCAATGGGCTCCATGTTGTTTCCTTATTAAACTTGTTGGAATTAGAATTGAAAGATAATAGTGTTAGGCATTTGGGAAGACTAACTTTACCAGAGGGCTTATTAAAATTAGACTTGTCAGGCTGTGCCATCTCCGAATATGGTTATTATAAATTTCCTTCTTCGCTTAGAGCTCTAAATATGAGCCTTTCCAGTGACTCCATCGATGTCTTTGATATAGTTCATTCATCAGTCCGTGAACTAACTGTTGGATGTTGTGATAAACTTTATTGGCCTAAAAATGAAAAGAACAAGAAACCTCAAATTCAAAGAGTTGTTCAATTACCGCACTTGAGAACAGTAGATATATCTTATGCTTATTTGAATGTTTCTTTTGCAGCTTGTCTGAATTTAACTTCAATAAGACTCTATGGTATCAATAAAAAGGAACTCCACTGTGGATATTTCCCACCAAGTCTTACTTCACTACTGATTGTCAGTAGCGGAGTTCAAAAAGTTATTGGTGATTTTTGTGGTTTACGCCGTCTTGAAAATTTGAACCTTAACTACAACGACCTTGGAGTGTTTCTCTTTCAGAAAATTCTATTGCTCCCAGACTCACTAGTGGCATTGGAGTTGTGTGGAAACTCTCTTGTGTCATTGAAAGGTATCAATTTTGGAAACTCAATGAAAACCATATCCATCTTGGAAAACCCAGATTTAAAATGGCAATCAATTGTTAAACTTTGTGAAAATCTACGATATTCCAATGGGAAGTCTGGTATAGTTAATTATAATATTCATTATGGTCTTCTGATTCACAACCTTTACTATACTGGTGAAGATGATAATGACGATGGAAACGAGGATTCTGAGACCCAGGAGAAACACGAGAGATTGTCACCTTACGTTGAAGAGAGACTTTTGAAGTTGATTTCATGTTAATTATTAATTGTGTTACTGCTTTTATAAATATTAACGATCTTTGGTGCTGGAAACCAACAGCAAACTTATTATATATACCAATTTGAAAAGTACTTATTGAGAAGTGAACACTGAAACAATATTTGTAACCTTCGCTCGTTAATTCTTTAAATTCTTAATACAGGCCAATGGTTTAGATAACACTCTTGGAAGTGGGATGAAAAGGTACCATTCAATAATACTGGCACGGAAAATACAAGAAAATTACAAACAATTCCGAATCTGATATAATTGTATAGGATCAACCCGAACCAATTTGTGAATTAACTAAACCTACAAAAGAAATAGATGGTATTTTGATTACGTAGGTTAGGTAACACAATAAGCATATACTTCTTTTAACCCGGCTTGTATACAATAGCTGCCCAATTGATAAGTCTCTCTAACTCTTTCAACCAAATTGTCAGTTAATAATAGAAGATTATTTTTGATTCTGTTACCTATAAATTTTCAAACAAGGATTGCACACGGTCCAATCAATTAGACTTGCTCCAAAGGGCCAAGCATTGTTGAATATCCCACTGTGACTTCTTCGAAGCTTGTTTCAAAATTACAAGTTAAAGGCCCAACCAAATTAAATATAATTTGCACTTTTTGTCAGTCTCTTCTAGTTAGGGTGTTGTATAGTTGTGTTATATTTTTCGCAGCCATTTATTCTGTAACATTTTGTGGGTAGCACATAACAGCCGATGGCCACTTCTACACTGGATGTCCCAACAGAAATGATAAGTTGGCAAAATGGGTTGAGGTTTACTCTGATTATTTGATTTTTTATACTATTTAATAGATTTAGTTCTTTGAATTAATAAAATCAAGTCAATCAAGTCAAGCTCTGGTAGTTAAACTAATTAAAACACAGAATTTCGGACTTTGCATAGTATTAGAAGCTGTTAGAGAACTAGATTTTACTTCGGTAACAATAATATCTCTAGGAAATACGGAAACTTGGTTACGCCTTGAATACGACACAATCACGGGTACGCGTGTTTTTTTGAGTTTTGTATTACTCCATAGGTGGTTCTACCATTGGTACCCTTTCTATTATATATTACCTGACAAGCTAAGTTAGTGATAAGAACATCTTCTCTGAAGACTCATTTGATATCAACCTAAAAACTTCAAGAATTAATCAGCAAAGCACTTTAAAAGGACTATTGATATACTATTATCCTTTGCATACATTGGACCCCGTTCTTTTGCATTGTTGGTACATAAGTATAATTCATATGATATCTGGATAAAGCGACAAATTTATATACTTATTCACTTATCGAGGTTAAGTTCGAATTTAATTTGGAAATGAGCAGACTAGAGGTTTTTATTGGTGGGCATTTTTAGAGATTCACTCATTGAACTTACATTCTCGCATGGTAAACTTTCAAAAAGCATTTAGTCTCAAGTGTATTGAACTGCTTACGAGTGGTTGGTGTCTTCTTAAAACCGGAATATCCCAAGACTGTCAGACGTTTCCATATGATGCTTGGAAATTGCCCCAACTTCTGATTTTGCTGGTAAATAACCAGTAAATTCTGACAGTATTGGGAAATTGCCAGCAGCTTCAGATAGCACTGACATGGAGTAGAGTATCTGTTTGCCTTAATGTGCGGTACGGATGTTCTACCTTCTTACATCAAACGTGTATTTCGCGTGTTCATCCACGTGATTTTCTCGCGTATTTTACCTGCATATCGGACGCGTATCAAAAGTCACCATCAACCAACACCATCCCATGTACATAACACCAGACAAGTACGCGGAGACGTTCCGAAATATAAAGAAGACGTCGCTCTCACACTCCACATGCAAATTGGTTGTGTTTGTTTCGTGCTTGGACATAGACTCGCTCTGTGCATCCAAGATCCTTAGTTTGTTGTTGAGAAAGGAATTGATTCAGTACCAATTAATCCCGGTGGTTGGCTACTCTGACTTGAAGGCACACTATTCGAAGTTGGATGCAGAGGTAAGCAACGTGTTCCTCATTGGCTGTGGGGCCATGCTTGACTTGGAAGGTTTCTTTGAAATAAACCCAGATGACTATGTTATTTCCAGTAATGTCGAACGTACAGACGTCAACGACGACTTGCGTAACGATATCTTGAAGAAGAACGGGTTGGAACTAACGAGGAAAATTTACATTTTGGACGGTCATCGCCCTTGGAGTTTGGATAATGTGTTTGGTTCATCTGTCGTCAATTGCTTTGATGATGGGTATATCGATGGCAACTTGAGTGACATGAAAGAGGCATATTCGGAGTTGGTTGAGCACGAACTGGAGGATGAACTGGAGGATGAACTGGAAGTCGATGATGATGATGATGACGATGATGACGATGATGACGATGATGACGATGATGACGATGGACAATCAAGAAAGCGTAAACTCGATAAGGAACAGAAACAAGTGAAAAGACAACGGAGTCGTGAAATACAAAGCAAGAAAGATAAACTAGAAGAGTACTATAATCAAGGTACTACTATCATGACAGCAGCAAGCGCGGTACTCTATGGGTTCTTGACTTCGATTGGTGAAACCAGTTTAGAAAACTTGTGGTTGGCGATCATCGGAACATCCTCACTAGACAGTCACTATCCTGAGGTGTACGATCGACTCCAACCGATATACAAGGATGAGGTTTTGAGATTGAATCCATCGAACACACAGAGTCTCACTGCAGATACGACTCTCCTCAGCATTGAAACAGACTATCATCTTTTCCTATTGCGTCACTGGACACTCTACGACTCCTTTTTCTACTCGAGCCATGTTAATTCGAAATTAAACTTGTGGACTGAGGACGGTAAAAAGAAACTACACAAGCTCTTTGCCAAAATGGGGGTTTCGTTGGCAGTGGCCCAGCAGAAATGGCTTTACATGGATATCAAGGTGAAGAAACAATTGCCCGTAATTTTCAGCAAATACTTACCATTATATGGCTTAGAGGGTATTGTTAGAGACGGGTTTATCCGTACTTTTGGGTACACAGGCCAGTTATCGGCCATGGAGTGCGTTGAGTCTCTCACGGCTCTCCTCGAGCTTGACAAAAAGTTGCTTGAACCGGAAGGCAAAGATGAGGAGGAAGACGAAGACGAACTCACAGAAGATGCAAGAATCAACGACCGAATCTCCAAGAAGGAAAAGGCTTGGGTTAATAATTTCTGGTCACTGTGGGACGCCCTCAGCATGACCGCAGTAAACCCAAATGCAAACGTGGTGGTTTCTGGTAACTTGGCCGTTACACATAAAAAGAGCAAAGGCTTAGAACTCCTCTTGGAGGGCCTCGATAGAGCAAAAGAAATCCAACAAATTATCTTCAGAACAGGTATGTCCTTGCTTGAAAGAAGACTAGTTAAAAATATGAGAACTTATAGACTCTGTGTCCTAAATGACGGCTCGATCCCCGATTTGAAGATCTTCAACAACCCCTTGATGCTTTCCAAGTTGGGTGGGTGGTTAGTGGAAAACATCACCGAGTTGGACTTTATGAATAATAAAAAGTCTTTGAAACCCTTTGTGGTTGCGAGCTTGGACGTATCCAGTGATTCGTACTTGGTCATCGGATTGGCCCCAAAGTACCCGCGTGGTATGGACCACTCGGCCCGTGCTAGATTGGCCCAGGAAAGAGACGGCAAAGATAGTGACTCCTCAGTCACAATGAGATTAAACACTTTTAGCGTGGTGTTCCAACAACTCACAAATAGCTCGGGTGCAAAGGTGAGAATCGACAGCTTCGATAGCTCGGTTATAGAAATCCGTAAGGATGACTTGCCTCCCTTACTAGAGAAACTTGCTTCAAGCCCCCTGATATAATTTACGAGTTAACGATTTAAATAGTATAATAATAATGTCATTGGATTCCTCACTGTCAATTCATAGTTCTCTTGATTCATAGCCATTTCCCCTTAAAACTTGAATATCTCTCTTGATAACTTTCATAGACTCTATTTCAAATCAAGTTGCCTCTTATCTGTTCCTATTTCCAATTTATTACAATAAACCGCTTTGTAGATCGATTGCAAAAAAACCGACAACTGCAGGATTCGAACCTGCGCGGGCAAAGCCCAAAAGATTTCGAGTCTTTCTCCTTAACCGCTCGGACAAGTTGCCTGGTTCATACTATTTTGGAAGAAATATTCATTTTGATCTGGAATAGTTCATTTGGTTTGTGTTGTTTATAGCATAGTAAACAATAAAAATCAATTGTCAAAAAAAAACTATGAATTTATTAAGAGGCCCAACTTCCTACTTCAGTACCAAAAAACTAAAATGAGAAGTTTTTTGTATAGCAACTTGGAAATTAAGCAACACATGTTATGTTGCTTAGAGAATTATTTTTCATGTTTTCTATTATATTTGATGCTAAACAAAAATACATCAATAGGACCAGGCATACTTGGAAATGCAACAATAAGAGTACTGATACACGTGTTTCAAGTCTGTTTATGGATGGGGTGCAGTCGTGTAAAACCATACTATTATTCTTTTGGTGTGGAGAAACAGAATTATTAAAATTCGATGGTGTTAAATCGAAGAGGTAGAGTATAGATTATCCAGTACAAGTGGTTTCTATAACAAGTTGAAGAAATCAAATTTGTAGAAATTTTGTAGAAAATTCCTAAAAAAAACTTTAATGCTCTCCCAGAAACTCAGATTGAATAGCTCAGAAAAAAAGAAAAAGTTTACAAGTATATATACACAAGAAACCAACTTGGTCCGTGATCGGATATAAAGTAAAAGGTGCGCTTCTCTTGTTCAATCTTTAGCTTTAATTTTTATGGAGTGACAATTGGCTATCTTTATTTTATTTTTTCGGAGAAAGCCAGGGTTTTTCCTTTTAGCATTTTTGCAGCCTACTCCTATATACATGGATAGGGTTATTTGAAAATTACAACTAGTTAGTGACATGAAACGCAAAGATACAGGACAAACTTTCTGATTGAGTTAATTTCCATACGTATCGAAGGCCTTCAGGGGTGAGAAAGAACATTAATGTTTCATAATCAAGGTGAACAATTACGTCATTAATAGCGCCCCGAGAAACAATCGAGTCTCTCGAATTAGTGAAATTTCAGTAATTATACAACATCATGATTATATTAATTCCAACAAGCTCAGTTTTAAATTGAGTTTCTACAGAAGGAAAATTTTCGAGTATTAAATTATATCTAAGCTAATGAACTTGCATAGCAGGTATATAAGTATACTAGAGTCTAAATTATCAAAATTTAGAAGAGACCGAAGACCAAAGCAGCGACACTGATCAAAGAACCAGCAGCAACGTTAACGGAACCGGAACCTGGAGCTGGCTCAACAGATGGAGAGTCAGTTGGGGCAGCAGAAGAAGAGGTTTGGTCATCACTGTCACCTTCAACTTGCTTGACCTTGATCTTAAATTGGATACAGTCTTTTGGAGCTTCGTCTCTGTTGAAGACGACAGCGTATTCGTACTTGGATCTGTTGTAAGGGTCGTTGACGTCCTTACAAGCGTACCACTTGTCATTAAGACCACCGTAGAGAAGGTAACCATCGTCGTCGACGGAAACGGCACTGGAACCACCAACAGAAAGCTCAACGGTACCGTTGTTAACGTAGAAGTTTTGTTGGATGTTACCGTTCTTAATGTATAAACTCTTCTCTTGGTCATCGTGGATAAGAGTTTGAGCACCAGTAACAAAGAAGTAGTTGGTACCAGCACCTTCGTGAACAGAACCCAAGCCCTTACCGCTGATTTCGGAGTTGGATGATTCAACGTTCAATTGAACGTTGGTAATAGCAGCGTTGGCAATAGCAGCGATGAAAGCGATAGAAGAAGCAGCGTTGAAAAGCATTGTTAGTTGGAAACTTGTTTGTTAGTGAATAGAAGGTAAGAAGTGAGAATTTTCATCTTCTTTTATACTTGATTCTTTTTATTTGGTTTATGTGGGGTTCTTCCGTGAAAATATGATTTTGCAATCTAAAGAATATTATTGCTATGTTGACATTTCTTTCGAAGTAAACAAACCAGGTACGCTTCCTGAAATGTTCTAGATTATTACACGAAACTTCCTAACAAAGCAAAATAGTGGTTAGAAAATAATCTAATGAGGGTGAAAATATGCAATACTACATCATAACAAGGAGATACGCACCACGAAAATATTTAGGAAATACAATATATGCCTCACAAACATATCCTAATAATAGATTAAAGAGGGCATACAGTAAATGAAATTCCACTAAATGGGATACGGAATACACTAAAAAGGCTCTCCCTGCATTGAACAAGCTGTAAAACAATTGATTTTCTTGGTTTAGCAATTACTCTAATAATCTGCGATGACGAGTTTCGTGTCTCTTGTCTTCCATCCATTCTTCTACTAGGTTTACAATACTCTACGACAATTCTTCCCCAAAAAAATTGAATACGCAAGAACCGCATCATAAGATCGATTCCTTCAAAAAGAATAGTGTCGAGAAAGGTTTGTGAGAAGTGACCTGGTTTTGCTGGTATTCCCAATCCGGAACTGGCTGACAGTACCCAACTGAAAATGTTTCCTAAAAATGCAAAAAACCAGACCTCGAAACTTAAGATTATGAGTGAGAAGACACACGTTGTGGTGTTTCTAACCTTCTGCTAGTCATTGCCGTTATTGGATGGAATACAAGGATACAAGGAGTATATGTTTTTATTTTTGATACTAAACAGACACAAAAGCGGCAAAACTATTGAATTATGTAGAGAATAGGTTTATTGTGGCGAGAGAAACATGCAATAAAACAATAACTAGGGCAAAGGTCCAGCTCACCTTTTGCAGTATGATCGTGTTTAGGTAACCTTAAAACGATCCGATTAACGATAACTTTTTTTTTTGGCATCAAAGAAGGGTGCAAATTCAGTTGTAGCCAATGTTGTAGTAGTCAAGTTTCTCCACCTATTTTTAAAAAGACCAGTTATGTACCCTGTAAGAATCTATATTTAACAAGAACAGAACAGAGCAATGGAAAAGCCCACGAGCCGTTTTTTTTCAATTGAGGGCGTACGTTAGGTTACGAATGCTTATAGGGACTCCTTCTTAGCACAGTTCGCGTTCCGGAAATATGAAATATGCAACACAATAAGTATAGAAGGGACCACAATAGGTTTGGAGTGTGTGTTAAAGCTCTACAGGGGCTAAAGCCAAGTCGTTGACCTTTCACGGTTCAGTTAATTGAGGAGCCCTGAATAAACCATGTTGATGCATATGAAACTCAGACTAATATCAACATACGCGAAACTTTGATTTTTGATTTTGCTGATTTTGCCAAGAAAGAGCTCTTATAACTATTGTGGTTGTGGAAACTAATTAAAACTTACTTGTGTTCAAGGGGAAGTAGGACAAAGGAGCTCGACGAAGACCGTAATTCCGCGTTCCTCATCTAAGGGTTCCATTGCTATTGCACTTCCTCAACACTAGCAGTACAATCTCAATGTGTTGATTCCACTAGTATGGCGTCCTAAAATACTGTACAGATGTAGCTTTCTCGAAAGGCATTTAGAAAAATAAACTACACTTGACTCTACATTGCTACGAAAAAGTGAGAAGTACCGCAATAGTACAAAATGTGAGAATATAGTGATTACAAAATGTGAGAATATAGTGATTACAAAATGTGAGGCTAGTGTGACTTCAAAAGGGTCAGTGGGTACAAATGGTGAGACTTGAAAAGATGATGTAGGAGATGCGTGAGTCAGCACACAAATCAAAACATTGTCGCGATTTATTACCTAAGAAGATGAAATTCACCAACAATTATGAAATGACATCATCTAGACACTGAGGGTAACAATAAATGCAACACTATTATCCTGAGTGGACATAATAAGATACACATAAATTTGTATGTGTAATCCATAACTAAGAATAGAGATCTTTAGATGGTCAGGCTGCTTTGCTTCATTTTGAATTTCAAGGTTGCTAATAGCAAAAGTTTAAGACTAATGCATTTCCGAATTTTTCTGTATAGACAGGGTTTGGATCTTTAGAGGTTTGTTACTGACCAGCATCTTCAACTTGGTGGTTGATCAGTACTTTTAAAATCGTGACTGACCATGTTCTTCAGCATCCTATCGGACCAGCTTCTTCAGCATCTTGAGTGACCAGCTTCTTCAGCATCTTGAGAACCAGCGTTTCAACTTGTCTTCCTGTAAGTTCACGTGATTGGGTGATATATGATTGCTTTTATGACATCCTGTATATACCCCACATTTTGTTTGCTATCGGTAAATACACGGGTAGTTCTCTTTAGACCTCTCCACGTTTCTCTCAAGATGGTGTGAGCTAGGTGCTGGCCAAACTAATAAGGTAGCTTGTGCAGTGTTACTAGACATGACTGAGTTCACAACGCTCGCACCTTAACATCCGATGGGTTCCCTGTATATAGATTGGGAGAGGTGATTCTACCTGTATATAGGTTGGGAGAGGTGATTCTACCTGTATATAGGTTGAGAGAGGTGATGTTACCTGTATATAGAATGATAAAAGGTGGAGTTGGCTGGGGTGTAAAGGTTTTTGTGCAGTACTAGTCTTTATCACTTGATACCACCCCTTCCCCCTTAAGAAAAGTAATAACTGGGACCACCAACCATGACCATACAAGCATCCAGCAAGCCGTCTAACCTACATTCAAGTGTTGCTAGCGACCACGGCGGGAGTTCTAGCAACCGATACCGGTGTTTCCAAAACTACCATCACTCGTACCAATACCTCATGCCCAAGCCCATGTACATAACGTCAGTGAATCCGAGCGTGAAACACTGGCAGCTCCGAGATTTACTCAAGTATGACTCTGGAATCGACAGGCTTATTTATATCCGGAACAATACCCTTCGGGCTCTAGACATATCTGCTCCCGAGCACACATCCACAGAGTACTTGGATCTAGGGTACCATGCATGCTGTTTCAGCCATACTAACAACGGTATTGTAGTTTCCGGGGGAGAACTCAAAAGTACTTCGGGGTTCAACTCACAGAACATCCCTACGCTAGCGGGGGCGTCCAGTGGTCCTACGGGGTCGTTACGTCGCACTTCAAAGGGTTTGTTCTCCTTTTACAACCCAGACTTGAATGTTCTCAATACCGTGAGACTTGGTGATCTCATCAATAACGACGTAGCTGTGTACAGGGAATCTGAAGGAAACTACCTGGCATATGTGTGCAACAACGATAGTAAGCTATATTGCGTGGACATCAATAATAGCAAAATGAGCATAGTTAACAAGATACGGGTGGAGAATAACGTCTGTCTTAACCATATCGAACGTAACCCCTTGCATCAAAACCTCTTTACAGTCACGGGGGACTCGAGCTCGATTTTTTTGGTGGATTCGGCGTCCGCGCAGCCAATGATCAGATCCATCAAAACTGATCACGATTCGGGATTTGGTGTTTCTCACCATTCAAATGGTCATTTGTTCTCGGCAGTTTTCCAGGATGGCCTGTGTGTGTTATACGACTTGAGAAATATCAGAAACGACACTCCTTTGGCAACCATAAAGTCTACCAGACCTTCGCGTGGGTCAGGCGCATTCAGAATGTGCAAGTTCTCTCCGGCTCAAGACATGAACGACTTGCTCATCATTTCCGAAAATAATGGTAGAGTCCATTTGGTCGACTTGAGAAAACTAAACTTCTCGAATGTAGATGACCATCAGGTTATCGTGATACCGCATGCATTGGACCACTTTAGTGAATACACAAGCAACCAGACCCACCTAGAGGAAAATCAACACCATGCAACAGACATTTACAGTGATTTAAACCCTTCCTTCCCTGCATCATTGGTGTATGACTATGAATATGTAACCAATACCAACCCCAAACTATTCGAGAAGCTCGTGTTCATACCCCCATCAAAAAAACTGCATTATAACTCTTCAAAGGAAGCCGCGCCGCTGTGGAACCACGAGGAAGACTTCACAGATGACGATGACTACAATGACTCTTCAAGCTTATCGACAGGTGATCTCTCTTACGATAATAACTTTGATGACGAACCCCTGCTTTTCAGCTACAGAGCTCCCCCAAGCCTGTCTTTCAATGATCACTATTCCTACCGCGAAGACGAAATGCGTTGCGATCATGTCCACGGCGAAATGCCTTTATCAGGCATAGAATTTTATCTGAAGGGCAACGAGCTGAAAATCCTCATTGGCTGTCACAACCACGGAGTTTTGACTTGGGACGTCAACGTTTCATCCAGGAGAAGTTTCGGGACTTTTGACTACGTCTAATCCCAAGGATTATAGAACTGAACTAAATATCTGTTAGTGATTGTATTGAGTTTCATAAATACTAGTGTGTATCTACTAAATTCCTTTTGGATTTCCCATAGTGAATGAAATGAATATGTATTTCAATAGTGAATCCTCCTAGCGATTCAAATGAACAGGTATTTCAATAGTGAATTTCCCCTAGCGATTCAAATGAATAGTTATTTCAATAGTGAATTCCCCCTAGCGATTCAAATTAATAGTTATTTCAATAGTGAATTCTCTAGAATGGATATACTAAATAGGTCTTGTAGAGTACTGTAGATAGTGTAATTCTAGTGGTATTGCGGACCAAACTAAGATGATTGCTCGGAATTTGAATATTGAAATTGATTATTTAATTTAATTATTGAATATTGAATATTGAATTTTGGTGGATGTATAAACCCTATTTAGTCATGTTTTTGCATATTATTGACATAAAGACTCTTGCAAGTTAATACAAAAAACTGTAGGCAAGTACAAAATCAACCAATGCACATAATAATACACAAACATCGATTCGAACTTCACATAAATATGTACAATTAACACAGGGGTATATTGAGGATAAAGCCAACTAAGATACAGGTCTAGAGGCTCCCCTCCACAAAAGAACTGCTTCCAAGACGAATGGAAGTGCTCATCTATAATCCAGTCCACGAGACAAGAATGCAAAGAGGAAAAAAAAAAACATCAAAAAAAAAAACCTGGTATTTAGTTTTCAGTAGGTAATAACCATTGTTCGTAGTTGTTTTTAACTCTCAAGTTGATGTCAGGGATGCGAGCAGATTGAGCGTTTGTTTCGTTGAGGTATTCGATTTCCAAGTTCTGGCAGTTGTTGATAACCTCCAAGACGATTTGTTCAACTGCTTCATCGGAGTTCCCGATGCTGTTGTAGATGCCGTTGAGGATAATCTTGACTCTCTTAAAGTCCAAGATCAAGCCAAGAGGGACCCAACCTTCCGGGCCCATGTTTTTTCTTAAGAAGATATCTCTAATCAAGTTTTCCAATGAAAAGTAGTAGTCAATTTGTTGGGTCAAGGCTTCCTTCGGGTCCTGCTTCGGGGAAATTGGAGGAGGGATCATCATAGGGATCTGGCCACCGTTACGGTATGTCTGGTTACGTCCAACGTTGCCATTACCGTTTCTGCTGCTTGGTCTGTATTGGCCGCCATTTTGGGGCTTAAACTGACGGTTGTTAAAATTGTTGTAATTTTGAGGAAATGACTGTTGGTAGAAGCCGCCATTTTGCGGTTGCATTTGTTGTGGCACCTGTGCAAATCTCTTATTATATTGTTGCTGTTGCTGTTGCTGTTGCTGTTGCTGTTGTGGGAAACGTCTAAATGTTTTTTGACCATTTTGTTGCAGTTGCTTTTGATATTGATGACCGGAAGCGTCAGTCAAAGAGGATGCGGATGCAGAATCACCAGAGTACTCAGGGTCAACGTCAAGGGCCTCTTCAGTACCCTCTGAGTCCTTTGATATGCTCTTTTTTTGTAAGTTTTTGTTGTTTGACTTTTTTCTTCTATTCTGCTTTTGGGAGCCTCCAGACCTGGAGGTCATTATAACCACTTTTGCGTCCATAGGAAGCCACTTACTAGTGGTAGGCTTGATAAACTTTTGGTTCAACTGACCAGCCCTGTAGACATGTTGGGTATCTGGGGTGGGCCATTTCTTGTCATCTACTACGACGCCACTGTCACCACTAAGAGAACCCCATGCAGATGTGACTGGTACCGGCGCTGGTGCTAACGTCTTCTTCTTAACAGCTTCGTTGCTGGCAACCGAGGATAAAACCTCTTCTCCCTTTTCAACACCCGTCGTGCTTTCAACAACTTCAACAACTTCAGCTGTGTTGCCGTTTGCCACCTCGCTCTTGGGCTTGGATTCTCCAGCTGCAATATTAGCGTATGAAATTGGAGTAGTCATTTACTCTATTTTTTTTATGTTTGACCGTTCTTCTGGTGGGTTTGTTTCAAAATTAATTACCAATCAATACCGAAATCCCTTATAGATCTCTACACGAAGTTTGGTGAAACGGTAAACCTGCTGAACTCCAACTGTTAGTGGTGGATTTTTTTTTCCTACTGAAAAGTGTTGATTCGTTATTTGCAGTATAGAAAAATTTTTCTTAGTGCAACAAAATAGTCACAGAACGACAGAGTACACTTTCCAAGCAAGACGGGTAGTGGTTGGGAGAATTTTTTTAAAAAGCTTTATAGAGATTAGTCAGTGTGATATTGACTACTAGAAAATACGCATAAACCCACCCTTACAGATGGTACCAAACGGGATTGTGAGCTTACAAACACTTTACAACAAGAGCCAAAATGAAAGAAAACGGTATGAAAGGAGGGAAAAAAAACAGAAGCAAAAAGTTACGCAGGCTGTGTAAATTAGAGACCGTCTAGGGCATGTGCCGTCACATGATACACACAGGGACAGATGAAACACATGGTCCGGGGAAAGAAAGAGAGAGAGAGAAAGAGCGAAGGGAGTTAAAAAAGTTGGCGACACATACGGCGAGTTTTGCGGGTGCACAGAGTGAGACGGGCACGGAAGTAGCTGAACCACCAGTGTGTTGTGATTTCCATTGTGTGTAAACCTTCCGGATTGTAGCTTATCACTAGTAAATTAATCCCCAGATTTGAGAACCGAAAAACAACAGAGAGGAGAAACAAGATGAGCGACATTCTAAGCAACCCGTTATATCGACCACTCTTGGAGGTTATCAAGTCCGCACGGAACGGGATAGTGTATGGGGGTAAGATTCGGTTCTCCCATGCGTTAGTTATAAGCATTCTCTATCGCTCTGGCCCATTTTGGCCGCGGTTCAAGCTGGTCTTGACTGCAACCAAAAACCACGCCGAGGTATTGGCTGCTTTCGCCATCATATACAAAATATGCTGCAAGTTATTGGCAGATGATATGCTTCTTGGCTCCTCCAACTTGAGATTGATCAAATTCTTTGCTGGTTGCATCGGGTCATGGGTTGTTTATTCCCAGCACTTTGACTACTTCCACAAGGGGATCACCCACCAAATCACCTTGTACTGTTTCCTGCGTGTCTTGATCGCCGTGGGAAAGATCCTCTTGGATCACTACTTGAACTGTTCCCAACCTTTATACGGAAACGTGCCATTCAGCGACTTGACCGCTAGCCAACAAAGACGGGTCCGCTCAAATATTTACGATAAACTGTGGAAATACTTTGCTGTCCTCACTTGGGGTTTGGTGATGTTCATTCATGACTACCAACCCCAGTACTTGCAGCTGTCCTTAAGACACAGCATGACATATATCTACGACGTTGAAATGGATACTTGGGGTAGCTGGAGAGACTTTTTCGGATTCTAGCATAGAGAACTTTACCCATCGATATGCTTGGAGATCCACCTACGGATGCTTGGAGATCCACCGACGTATACTTGTATATACTTGGCGGAGATTTCATCTAGTACGTGGGTAAACTAGAAAAAACGTTTCCAACGTAGATGTATACTTGAGTCGAGATTTTCATCGCTCAAATAGAGATTTTATCTAGCATGCATTAAAATGGATAGAGTTATCTAGCATACGATGGGTACCTGACGTTTTGTTCCTCAAACATGGCTCTCGGTCTAACACATGCTATCCTTTCCAATTTTCCATATTATGTAGTCAGTGTCTACATTTTTATATATTTAAAAGAGTTGCTTGTAATCCACTTAATCTCCTGAGTAAGAAATTGTTGTGAAATCCCAAGTTTGCAGCCGTTTCTACCACTGCAGAACAAACAGGAAATCCCCTTCAACTGGAACCAGGTTTCGAGGGCCCAAAGTGATGCCCGAGCTGTTTCTGAAATCTCGTCGTTTCATACCTCGCATGGTCCACCTGGCGACAGTACGGAGGTCAACAGAGTGCCCTCAATACACACACACTCCCACCATGTCTTTCCGTCTTTCCTACCGGTCGATTCAATCTTTTTTTCTTTCCACTCTTTCCTACCCGTCGACTCAATCATGTCTTGCCTTGTTTCTTACCGGTTGCTGACTCACCATTCCTCATCAGTGATACTGCTGATCTGGGTAGGTACCCGTCCCAATTCAAAAACAACACCTCTATTTTCCATGCAAGACCCAGTTCTTCGCTTCTTTGGTCACCCTCGAACATCACATGTTTCTCCAGCCTCCAGCATCTTATCCTTTTAAACCAATTCTATTTATGCTTTGTCCCTTTTACGTACAATCCATACATCTACTCTCATTGTCATATTCCACGCCAATTACTCCAATTAGAATTCCAATGTCCCTTCTGATCTTTGAGTTGGTTAATTGTTCCATATCATGCTCTTGTAAGGTATGAATGCTTTATACCTCCGGGGCTTTGTCGAGTACTTTACGAGGATCCCTCCAGATTAAACAACTCAAAACTGAACGTCACAATGGCAAACGTTACGGGGTTTTCCTATTCTAACTATATAGGTTTTATTTAATATAATAATTCACACAATACCAAACTCATACGGTAAGACCGATATTGTTAATGCTTTTCGATATCAGTATAAATCTTGAATATTGATTAGTATAAGATTGGGGACATGATTCATGAAGATGTGAAAATTGAACAAACGTACCGATGCCGATCGTGCATCAAAAAGAGATTTGTTCCAGAATCACGCAGGCCCTTTTCACAGGATTCCAAAATTTAACAATAGACAATAATAAATTAGAGAGGCATTTTAAGTTCGGCCCTCCTACCAGTGAGCCGATTTGGATGTATGCCCAACAATTCTTCGGTGGAGGTAGTGAAATCGACAGCATCGCTAGGGACACGGTATGGCAGCCCATCAGATGGGGCTCCCCGCCAGTGAGGTTCTGTTAATCTTTCGACACGGAAAGACAAAGGGAACGGAAAAAAAGGCAGCCCCCCGCAAAATGAAGCTCGGTCCAGAAAAAACATAGTATATAAGCATATGATCCCCCCGATTAACGCGAAAAACAATCAAAGATGAGTGAATTCAAGGCTGCAGATTTCCAATACGAAGGGTATATTGTGTCGAAAGTGGACGATGGTGTGTACCACCTTCAATTCAACAGGCCCAAGACGTTGAATGCGTTTGGCGAGCAAGACTGGCGTCGTTACGAGGAGATTTTGTTGAAGTTGGATGCGCTTGAAGACTCCAAGGCGATTGTAATTTCATCCACTGTGGAGAAGTCATTTTCCTCTGGGTTGAACTTGAAGGAGGCCATGGGTACCATCAACGGCACCGTCAGCCCAGAAGAGAAGAGAAAGGAGTTGAAGCAACATGTATTTGACTTCCAAAAGTGTATTGGTGCCCCAGCCAGAATCAACACCCCAACCATTGCTGTTTTGAACGGTATTAACTACGGTTTGGCTATCGACATTGCCGCCTGTTGTTCCATCCGTATCGCCGTTGCCGGTGCCAGATTCTCCATCAAGGAAATCAACATTGGTATTGTGGCTGACATTGGTTCCTTGCAAAGACTCCCTGCAATCACCGGAAACATGTCTCTTTTGAACCAATACTCTTTGACTGGTCAAACTTTTGGTCCTGAAGAAGCTTTGAATCTTGGATTGGTCTCCTCCATCTCTCCAGACTTGAAGTCCGGTGTCGAACATGCCCTCGAATTGGCCGATAGTATTTCCAGTAACGTCCAATGGGCCATCAAGGGAACTAAAAAGTGTCTCCAAGACATGGCCGATGGTACCACTGTCGCGGACGGTTTGGCGTTTGTGGCTGAATACAACTCTACTAACCTCAGCCGTGCGTACTCTGAAAACAGGTCTTCAAAGCTTTGATTTCATAAAATATAGTGTATTTTTGATGTAGATTGAATATTTTGGAATCGACGGTCATCTATAGAAGTGAATAGTGAATAACAGTAAATGGTTAATATAACGTAAATGGTTAATATAACGTAAATGGTTAATATAACGTAAATGGTTAATATAACGTAAATGGTTAATATAACGTAAATGGTTAATAACGTAAATGGTTAATAACGTAAATGGTTAATAACGTAAAAAGATAATAATAACTGTAAAAAGATAATAACTGTAAAAAGTTAATAATAACAGTACATGATGAGTAGCAAATGGTGAGTTAGTAGTGTACAACAAACAAACAAATAAAAAGCGATTCAACAGGATATATTCATAGATGAGTGAATAAATCAAGAGTAACAGAATAACAGAGCAATAGAAAGATTCAGTAGATTAGTGAATAAATAGATGAGAATAAAAGTAAATCAGGGCATTAATGAAAATGTTAGGGTAACCATATCAAGCGAAGCACGAAAACCTATCAGAATCAACAAGCTAACAGAACCATCAGAATCAGCAGGAGTATCCATTTCCTGTCAAGATCAAATATTTGTGTAACATTACATAATAAAAATGGAAAAAGATTTTCAAAGAATAATTACCAATGATGATACCTCGAAGCCAGTATGGAGCCAAGAGTATCCGGATATACAGACGGATGTTGTCATCCCCTAGTATAAGCATCAGTGATGAGTTCAATGTAACGAGTGGTCAAGTTGGAAGTATGTCAGGATGTGAGTCAGGAGTGCAAGTTGTGAAGCTTTCCTCGAGGCTTTTGAAGACACCATCGAGTGCCTATTTGCACTCGATATCACACTCGACATTCAACACGAGTGTTCCCAAGAGAGCCCAGGTACAAAAGCGTGAGGAGCTTAAGGCTCGAATCCAAAATTTGATTGAAACTAGAAGATATGATGTGTTGATTTCCTTCTTATTGCAGTGGTCGCGGAGCCAAAAGGACGGTTCCATGCTTCTGTTGACGAGTGCACTTAGCAAAGAGGAGATTTCGGTGTTGATATCGAAAGTGGTCCACCGACAATTAGAAACCATGCATGAGTTTGTGACGAACTCCCCCGTAGAAAAGGCCCACCTGGGGGTCCCATTGACGAGTGCATTGAAGGGCGACCGCAACATGAACACAAAGTTCTCGAGCTCTAGAAAGATGATCTATGAGATCCGTCGCTTGGTGAGCTCGTTGCTTTACTCTGACAGTGCCGAATTCGTATACGATAGAAACAAGAGACACGACATCTACGACTCTCCTTCATACACAGGCTACGTGTTATCGGCCAAAGACTACGAAAGCTTAATCTTCATGGAAATGCATAACCAGAAATTCGACTTGGCCTCGTTCTGGTTCAACCAATTCGAAAAGCAGAACCCCCTCGAGTACAAGAACTTGATGTCCTACAAAATGTGGATCATGAAGTTCCAATTGTACTGTGGAGGATTCCCTGCCTTTTGGAAGATTTCAAACACTGAGCTCTCGTCAAAGACATTTAATAACCCAGCATATTCACGTCTAAAGAGCAGAACCCTGTTTTCTACCCTTTTTTATGACTTTGTTTCGTCCTATAGGAAACTGGGTAATCACTTGATTTTGAACAATGACTTCAACGAAACGTTAATATACTCCATCGGCCACTCAAAGGACTTTGGATATCTCACCAAATACGTTTCGTCTGTATACGGAATCGACACCAACGGTGCTGTGGAAGCCGACTTTAAGCCGATGGACAAAGAGGATCCAAGCTACCCCAATGTACGCATCGTGAGAGCCATTTTTCTCGCATGCTCATATAATGGACGCTTCTACGAGGGTCTCAAATTGATTAATGCATTCCAGCAACACTACTCAATTGATTTGAATACCAGAAACTCAAAGTCATTATGGGAACTGATCTTCAAATGGTGCGACATCACAACCAAGTTTGACGAAAGCAAGACATTACCATACTTTATCAAGAACTCGGGTCTCAAGTCTAAAAAACTGACTGTAGCCATATCGCTCGAGGAGGCCAAGGAGGATGCCGATTTCAACTACGTGGGGTACTTAAACTTCCTCAAGGACTTGGAATTGCAGAGAACAGAAACTTTCAAGTCTTTATGGAAGTTGTATTTGGAAAATAACGGGCATTTTTCAGTCTACACATACAAAATCTACCTGGACTTTTTAAAGGAGGAAACCGATATATCAAAACTGGAGAACAGTTACTATGAGTTCTTGAACGTTTTAGCCAAGGAGTGGGAGATGTACAAGACACGTGCAGATTCTTTCAATAGAAGAACCGATTTGGGGCTAACATCCATTAGAGACGCTGACATTGCTATTTATTCAATCTATATGGACACCATGAAATCAATTATAGACTTGAAATGGAGAGCCACCTTTGCTGGCCAGTGCCAACCTTTAATAAACAAGTGGTCGCTTGACGATGATATGAACAAGTCCCTAACCGAATGGTTCAAAATAATAAGGTTACCTGAGTATAGAGATATGATGGAACGCAAAAGACATGAGTTCATGGTCAATTTGCGCACCGAGGAAAAGGAGGATCCATTTTTGGATATTTTGTAATATAATGAATGCTTATGAAAGTAGATAATGTAGGAAATGCTTATGAAAGTGGATATCGAATGCTTATGAAAGTAGATATCGAATGCTTATGAAAGTGGATAACGAATGCTTATGAAAGTGGATTATGTAGGGAATACTTATGAAAGTGGATAACGAATGCTTACGAAAATATGAATGCTCATGAAAATAGATAATGTAATGATCGCTTACTAAAATAGATAATGTGAGGTTCAGATGGAGAATTGAGAATACGAACGATACACAAATCAGATAAACTCATTTACAATAAGATAATGTGATTAACAATGCAATATCATGTAATGCAAGACTAATGGCATCAGTGGTATGTATCAGATAACGGAAAGCAGCCGTACAAATCTCCAATCTTCCACCAATATGCCGTACAAAATAGTCCGTCATCCACCAGTGTGCCACGCGAGAGCGTTAAAATACCCCATACATCATCCGAGTCTCCAATTAATCATCTGAATAAATAAACTGTGTATTTGCAGCCAGAAGTAAATACCAATGAACAACAACAAAGCACCAAAAACGCACAAATTCCAAAGCCGTTGGATATATAACTTGACTTTGGTTTCTGTAACATGGCCGTGTAGAATAGCTTTCAAGATCAGGCTATATATTCAGCAGCAGAGTTGTAGATGGATTACCTAAGAAAAGGTCGTGCACAAGAACAAAATACCTCGAGTTACGTGTACACTCACTAATGGACATTTTCCGAAAATTTCAATCAAGTATTAACTACTACATACACATATAATGGCTGCTGAAGGTTTAGAAAAGATCACCGAAGTCCCAGTTGAGTTCTTCAAGGATGGATCTGCATTTGTCAGAAAGTGCCAAAAGCCAAACAAGAAGGGTAAGTACCTCAAACATTGTTTTAAGACTAATAAATCAATACTAACTGATTACTAGAATACTTGAAGATTATTAGAGCTGTCGGTGTTGGTTTCATTATGATGGGTGTTGTTGGTTACGCCGTCAAGTTGTTGCACATTCCTATTAGATACTTGATCGTCTAGATCACCGGAAGCTCAATTCAGTTCTATTACTAAGGTGTTATCTGTATATTTTCATAATTATGGTTGATGATATTCAATTTTATCCCAGTTGTAGGCCAGTTTCTTAGAGTTAGAGCTGGCTAGCACTGTAAACAACGTTAATGTTTTGCATGATTTTACACTATTGTAGTCTTGACGATTGCAGTCTTACGATCACAGTCCACGATTACAGTTTTCACTATTACAGTCTTGCATTCTTCACCATTGCGACTCTTCTTAGATTATTCACGATTCTTTTCTTTACTATTGTAATCTCATAGATAAACCGTAAGGGATATGCTATCAGGTTTTGTGAACAGGAGGTAGGCCACTGTGTTGACAACTATCTGGCCACCATGCATTCATTTGGACTAGTGACCTGGTTCTATCTTCTCAAATCTATAATCACGTGACAATCAAAAAACCCACCAGCTGATATTTTTTTCCAATGTGCGATGCCCATCAACCTCATCAAGCATGTCCCAGACCTCTAACTTTGTGAAGAAGTTGGCCTCCAACGACCAAGTTGTCAGAGAACAGGCATTTGAAACCTTGAAGAAATATATCTCTGCAAGATCAAGCAAGAGCTTGACCTTGTTGGATATGGAGAAGTTGTGGAAAGGCTTGTACTACTCGATGTGGTTCTGCGATAAACCCAAGCCACAAGAAAACTTGGCCGAGTCCTTGGGGGAATTATATTCTGGATTCATTCCAAAGGAGTCCTTCATTCCATTTTTACAAGCTTTCTGGCATATTATCATTAAGGAATGGTCTTCCATCGACCAGTGGAGAATTGATAAATACTTGCTATTAATAAGAAGAATCTTAAGACACACTTTCAAGTTCTTAAGAAACAACCAATGGGACGGAATGGTAGCAAAGTTTGCCACCGTATTAGAAGAAACTGTTTTGAGCGGAAAGAATGAAGTACCTGTTGCATTGCCTTACCATATGACTGATATATACCTCGATGAGTTAGAAATCGTGATGTTCGAAGACTTGAGTGACTTGCAAGAACAATTAGACGAATTGGATGAAGACTCCGAAGAGTACATGTTAAAGCACCAACAATTAATAGTCAAAAAACTCGATATTGCCGAGAAAGTCCCGATCAAAGAATTGATCTCTCCCTTCGAGAAGATTCCTAACCTGAAGACCTTGGTTACATTGAGAAAGAGAGCAAAGGCAGATGTTTTAGAAGAAGACAGATTGAAGGTGTGGGGTGTCATCGAAGATTTGGACGATGATGACTCTGGTGACGAAAATAGCGACAAGGACGACTCAGATGATGCCGAAGAGTGGAAAGGTTTCTGATGTACATATAGAATAGATAATGATTTGAACAGTGATTCATCGTGTAAAATTGAGTAGTAAATTATTTGATTAAGTTGTAAATTATTGGATTAAGTTGTAAATTATTTGATTGAGTGGTGAGTAATTGGATTGAGTGGTAAATTTTTTGTAAGATCCTGTGGTGAATTATTGTGATAGATTATTGCAAGTGGTTGAAGTGGACTGGTGCATGTTTGATATTTCGCAATCAAACAAAAAAAAACCAAATCGATGGAGAAACAAGAAACTAATGGGGAGATCAATCCGTACATTCCCAAGTTCATAAGCCAGAAACCATGGTACCTGGAAATATCGAACACACTGGAACAAGAGAACTATTTGTCACATCATAGGAAAAATCCGGGACAAATTGTGGATTATAGTATACCCACTACTGGGAATGGGATTGTAGATGAGATACAAGAGAATGGAGAGACCAAAGTGAAGGTGAATGAAGATTACGACTCGAAGAGGGATCGGTGGTTTGGATACGAGGTTAAGGAATGGAACAAGACACTCGATAACTGGGGAAAACTCCGTGCAAGGAAACGGACCAAGCTCCTAAGCAGGAGGGACAAAGACGAGGCTGAGAAAGTGGACTCTGATGATACTGATTATGAGTTGGAAATATTTGAACTTGGATTAAATAGGGAGGAGATGAAACTGAATATCAAGGAGGATGCCATGGAGAGAACGCTTCGAGACAGACACGACATACCCTCTTATATTTTCAATGTGACTAGCAATGTAGACAATAAGATACGCGTGGAATACGACCCCAAGTCCCGTCTAACAAAGGATTTCGAAAAGGGATTCTTGAATAATAGACAGCAGTTTGTGAAAAAACTCACTGGAGAGGGACAGAAGTTAACAGACCTCCAAAAGTTCTCATGGGAGTTAAACAAGACAGATCAAGACAACCAACAGAGGGAGCTGATTAAGAAAAGCTTTGAAACCGGAGAAGATCAAGAACCGGTATTCAACCTAGACTTATCTTTAGAAGCAAGTCCTACTTTGATGCAATTGAAACATAAAACAGCACTGAAAGAAAAACCCTCTTTGAAGAGACAGGCTTTGTTGCTGAAGTACGGAAATGAAGATCTTTCTAGAAAAGATAGCGATGACAACCGAAATACAAATGATTACAGCAATGGCAATTCAAAAGATCACAGCAATGGGAATATAAAAGACAATGGACAAACTAGACAATCCATGAAAAAATCGAGGTACACCGAAGATGAATACATCCATGACCACAAGTCCATTTACGGAAGTTACTACACCGAAGGAAAGTGGGGCTATTCGTGCTGCAAGAAGACAGACAAATACTCGTATTGTGGATAAGCTGTGAAACTTTAGACTTTTACCCAAGACATAATATCAAACTTTTATTAGCAAAATAATAGAGAGAGCAAGTTTTATTGAGGGATGATCCAATCCTTCCAAGTGGTTAAACGAACTGCATTTTCGCCAATAAACTCGATGTTATTTAAGCGAGGACTTTTAAATGCTTCGATAAGAATCTTTTGATCTTTGCCATTGTTCGTCATGTTCCGAAGCCTATGGAATTTGATCAATTTTTGTAAGTCAATTCTGCCATCCTCAACATCAAAAAGCGACCTAAGATACGTATCCTTTATTAAGTTAGCTGTTGAAAAATAGTATTCCAATTGCGAAACTATCATGCTCAACACTTCCCGAGGTGGTTTATTTGTGCTTGGATGTTCCCTTAGTGGTTCCGTTGGAATAAACATTGGGTTGTTGAACCCAGAATCAAATACGTGTCCGTACGGTGGAACATGAGGTGGTGGCGGTTGCGGGAAAAACGGGGCCTGAAACATTGGCATACCCATATTTTGACCAAGGGTTACAGGATTAATCAAGTAATTAGGAAACCCATGACCGTCAGTCGACCCAACACCAACATTCATGTCCAGCATATCAAGCTTGGTGGGTGGGAAGAAACTTGGCAGTAATTGCTGTGGAATGTAATACATTGGAGCTGCGATAGGTAAGGGCAGTCTGAACATATTGCGTTCGAACAACGGTGGGGGAAACTTTTTATGATTCGACTCATCGTCATCAAGAGGAGTGGGGGGTGAATACAAACCCAAGTTGATCAAGTCCTGTTGCATTTCATCTTCATCGCCTACTTTTTCGTGCAAACAATTTAACTTGCTCAGAGAATTCAACTTATCCAAAGAATCGGCGGAATCTGATGTTCTCATGTTCGGACTGTGGTTGTAATCAGCGGAAGAGTTTGAACTGTGATTAGGGGGAGAGATGGGTCTGTTGTTGGCAGGAGAGTGTGCTGGTTGATTTCCCGCTTCAATGAATTCATCAGGAGGCTGCAAAGAAAATTCATCAGGAGGCTGCAAAGAATCTACCCCAGGATATTGTAAGCCATATTGAGCAATAGGCGATGAATGGTGGTAAAATGCGAGATCCATGGGATGTAGTGGAAGTGTTGGTGGATGTTGCATGTACTGAAAGGGAAGAACCGCAGTTGGTGAACCGTACATCAATGGATGCAATGGTACGTTATATGTGTATTTGTATTCTTTTCCCATAGAACGATATTCTTCAACTTCATGCGGATTGAACTGCTCCTTTTTGTGCTCAGTATCTTCATCTGAGCGGGAGCCCGTGTAGTACTCTTCGGTGACCTTGACGTATTTCTTTTTTGAGGAAGCCTTTGTGGACTTTTTCAATGTAGGTTGAGAAGAATCGGCAGAGATTATGTCTGATGATTTTTGTGTAACCCAAGGATTAGACTGGGGCAATGGAGCTGGGGTCAATTTCTTGATAATCGAAGGAGAGGACGTATGCTGGGATTTATAAGAAATGTTATCTGAGGGGTTGTTTTTGTTGTTGGATGCTTTTCCATAAATAGCACTTTTGGATTCAAGGGATGAAGCGACCCTGAGGTTTAATGGAGTGTTATTGTTATATTTTTTCAAATCACCGGAAGTTGGCTTTGGGAACGAGGTAGACTCCAGAGACCCCAGTTTCAGAACACCCAGAATTTGTTGACCCACCTGCGTTTCGGAATAAGCAATGGTGGTATGCGAGACAGATGACTTCAGCAAAGCCTGGGTGCATTCTGGGCTTATTGAATCGCTTATACCGAGGCGGCTCATGTCCCAGTCCACACGGTGAAATTCGCTTACATGCCCCGATTTTTTTTGACTTTTCTTTGCTTTATTCAATTCGGGCTTGTCAGTTTTACCGTTACTAGCGCTATCAGCACCAACTTTGTCTGTCACATTATCAACGCCAACTGTATCGGTCCCAATATCAACGCCAACTCCATCGGTCAAATTGTCAACACTAATTTTAACGGTCAAATTATCAACACCAACTTTATGGGTCACATAATCAACGCCAAATCTATTGGTGTCATCAGTAAAATTCTCATTAACTTTGTCCACTTTATCAACACTCTTGAACTTAAGTTTGTCAGGCTTAAGCTTATCACGATTCTGGCGTAACTTTGTATTTTTATATTGCTGAGAATCAATTGACACGTCGTTGCCATGATCGATTGCGAGTCTGCTAGCAGACGCAATTGCCTTACCCTTATACTCCTTTGTCATGGATAAATTTACAGCGGCACACAACTTTGGCTGCTAATTTATGGGAATTTCTTCAAATAACACAAACTATTCACAAATGCTCTAACTCCTATTGCTGCAGACAATGGCGAACTAGACCCTAATACTGAACTACGATTCGGTATTGCTAGAACCTGGCGGTAATGATAAGTATATTTTCTATTAAAAAATTTCTAAGGAGCGAAATCAACATTTCTTAACTGTTCTTTTTTCTTCGTATACACATTCTCTATTTTACACTAGGACGGCACCAGTGAAGAGAATATGATTGGGCGTGGAGGGTACCGGAAGAGAAAAAAATTAAGAGACTTCCACCTCGTTACGCACGGGTCGAGACTTGGGCGACCAATATCTGAAACATGATAATGGGATTGGGGTCTGAGTCTGGGGAAGCTTTTAGCGAGCACCCTGTCAAGAGCACCATCAATAATGAAATGCGAGCCTTTTCAATTGGGTTCATATGAGTTATTTCAGTGGACTTCATTGGATTTTGGATATAACAACTGTCTTGTTGCTTGTAATTCACTAGGGTGGTGTGCTGCATATTTATTAACATAAAGGTGTGGTGGAAAGGTCACCATGAAGGTTCATAAGTTCATTAAAGATACTACAGCTCAATTATCAGATGTCTCATTCTTAAAAGTAGATGTTCATATGACTTTTACGGGTAGATTAGTGTTAGCAAGCTCATATGATTATTTTAGGATTAGCAATGGCCAATTAGGGTTAATTTCCAGAAGAGCGAAAAAGGGTGACAATCATGAGTAAATGCTGAGTTTCTAGCAATAAAGAGTGATATAGATTGGCAATATATAGCATGCGAATAAGGTCATATATCAATGTCAAACAGGCTATCTATGCTGAAAATGATACTTTAATCATGAAGTATACAAGGCAACCTATTCAAATACTGCCCTTGTGGGATACCTGAAGTAATGGGAGGTAGATTGCATGTTCAATATTATTCTTCAGAGCTATTCATTTGTGTTGGCTCCATTTTCAACGTTTTCACAATCAACAAGATATTTTTCTGGACTGAAGATATTCAACAAGGATGTTAAGCTCTACAGTAACCACTATATTAGATTAACATTCCTTGCACTTATTTTCTTGGCTCGAGACACTAGAACATGGCAGTCATGGTAGGACAACCATGAAATCCAGAATAAAATCAATATGAATCCATATGCTAACTACCCCATCGTTGTGTACTTGGTAGCATGAATACATGGTGATAGGATTAGATATTCATTATGGACATAGTATCAATTCGATGACTATAATAATAATACTGGTTTGTATTAAACTACAGCCCTAGAATTGCACCAATGGTGTATATTGGATCAATTTTATCCATTGTGGCTCTTTTTTCTCTTTGTTTGAGGGATTTGATTAAATCGTATAAAAAACTATTTAACCGTTGTGCTGCAAAAATGGCCGTGAAAAGTTGAGACAAAAAAGCGACTAAGAACACACATGCTTACCTAAGCAAATGTCACTCCACACATGGGGTCTGATTAGACAAAGTGAAAAAAAAAGCTAGCCCATAAGAGCAGTAGCCTAATTGGGAATGCAAAGCGATAGGGCACAAAACTAAGAGTCTCAAAAACAGTGCACGTGGGCCATCAATCAATTAAGGAAATTACCAAATTGCATAAGGACGGAAGATTAGCTCTAGCTTAACACCTCGTGTGACCGGACAAGCATTGTCGGAAAAGAGAAGATCAGATACAAAAGAGACATTCTGATGCTTGCTTTTTCGGGTATCTTGCTTGTGATTTCAAAGGTGAGACACACACGTTGACTCCCATTAATTAGATTTATGCTTGTGATTATGTAAATCTTGTCATGGTTGTGTATTTGCGTTTTGGGAACAAACGTGGGGACTTGTTCAACATTATATATACACGATCTCTCCCTCCCCCTCCTCTTTATCTATCCAATATCATTGCGTTGTAGACTTTAGGTATGAACATATAGCCTAGAATGTTACCTACACCGCCAGTATTGAAAACTACCATTATTCAGTTGAATAAAGACTTGGATTCAGATGAGAACAACTACGAGATTCTAACAAACGACTATCTTGAAAAGTCGCCGTCGCAGCTTGAGATTATATCGGGTACTCTTAATAAAAACGGGACTCTGCTGCGCAAAAAGAGACGGCGCTCTTCCATCAATGTGGACCAAGAGGAATTGGCTAAACGCAAAAACGAAACCAAGCAACTACACTCCATTATCGAAAAGAAACGCCGTATTAAGATAAACCGTGAATTCGAAGCCTTGAAGTATTTGATCCCAGCATGCCGCTCCACGTCAACTACAGGATCACCCATCATCAAACCAACAAACTCTTCGTCTTCTTCGAATAACGGTAATAAAATCGACGGCATGTACAAGTTAACTATATTGAAGTCCTCGGTAGAATACATATTATACCTCCATCATATTATCAAAAGACAACACGAGCTCTTGTTGAATTCAAATGTGAACTACGATTTCGATGTCGACTTCGCCAAAATACCCTTAGATGTGAACCAATACAGAGATATCGAGAAGGAATTCAACTTTAAGTCTTTGATAACTGATGACAAATTTAATATTAACACAATACACGAGGAACTCAAAAGAGACGACTCAGAACACTTGCCCCTGCCCGATAGAACACCAAATATAAACCCAAAATATGCCAGACCTGAACAGATTTTGAGAATTCAAAAAGATAAAGGTAGACTGGATAAATTTTCGACGCAAGACTCAAATATTCCAAAGGATGCAGCCACTGTGAACGTGCAAGAGAAAAGCCACCAACATCGTTACAAACCTCAGTTTTCCAAAGAACCAAGTTCTCAACAAATAATACAACAGGAAATACCGCCGCAGTTTTCAAAAGAGTCTAGCCCTTCGCATTTTTCAAAAGAGCATAGCCCCACACAGTTAACTCATAAATCCAATCATGCTAATATTGGCACAGCGCAAATCTCCAATGAAATGAGCACGGTACAGTTTACCCATGAATTTGAACCAAATAAGGAACAATCTGAAATTGAAACAGTGATGGAAAGACTGGAGAGCCTCCAACTGATTAAAGATCACATAGACAGACAACCCCAATTAGCTAGGAAAAACTCCTCAATCTCCCCATTTACAAACCCTATACACTCTACCTTCGCTTCAAGAAAGAAACAAAAGTTTGATAATACACAGTTTGCACTTCCTGACCCAGCTATAAACCCGCTGATTGAACTTCCAAAGAAGCTTTTGTTCAAACAGCAACCGCTTTGTGATAAGATATTAATACAGAGCATACATAGTGATCTGTTGCCAACACCAACATCCTCTATTTACAATGACGGAGACGAGCAGGATGCCAGGCGATTGTCTGACCAGGATGCTTCCAACACTTTGTTGGCGTTGAGGAGGTCAAATATTGATAGTTTATTAAATTAATGGGTCACATAATGGATTTTGTATCAATAAAGGTTGTTTTTATTAACACAGAGTAAACACAATGCCGTAAGAATAATACTACATCGTATCAAGTGTCTTCATATTCCATTCCCTTCAACATTCCAGAAATTGCTCTCTTTTACTTATATTTAGAAGTAATAAAAGCTGAATTATAAGAAAGGGGTTGAATTATATGATTTGAATAAATATTTAGAATTGACTGAATTATGAGAATCGAATTAATTGAAGACGGCAACACTGATAGTAAACAAGACCAGAATCGAGAATAGATGAGTGAACGGAATACCGACTCATATTATACGTGTGTCAGATTATTTACGAGGTAGATTTGGAAAATTTATTTTCAAAACAAGCCTGTTATATAGAGGGCAGTACTTTTATTATAGCCATGTTCGAAAATACGATAGATCTTTGGCTAATTACTGCGGACACATGCTAATAATAATTACTTTAGATTTCACAGTTCAAGAATCTTGGGCGCTCATAATGGTTGCATTTTCTGTACAATCTAAAGTTTAATCAATACTACAGATTATGAGAATCGCCTGATGCATATTTCAAGATGCTAAAGATTTCATTCGAAGGCCCACAAAAACATTACACAGTGCGCTTGATCCTAGTCAAAATGTTATATTTTGATTTATCCGATTGATTGGGGTTTAAATTTATTGGTTCTGTTGCCTATTTCTGAATTCATTACTTTGAGTTTGTCTTATCATTCAACAACAATAAGCACAATCTTTTATTAAACATTTATTAATGGCATGCCATAAGTATACATGATTATAGACACAGATGATTGTGGCAACACATTCGGATTCCGAGCCAAATAGTTATCACACACAGGACATTTGTCAATGGATAGACTTGCCACCTCTTTGCACTTTGATTTGTGAACCACGTATAGGGTAATCATCTGGGTGACCACTTTGTTGTTTTTTCCCCAAAACGTACGTGAGATATTACAGCAATGTAGGTCATGTCCATATTCAACTGTACACATGGAGTACCATAATAATTACCTATCCTGGGTGAGTGCCATGGTCATTCACAGCTACAACAAAAAGTAGGGACTGTTTCCTGGGAAAGATGCTGGAAAGTAAGTGAACTCGTTCTAAATGTTTCTGTCGTCATTAATAAAGAATTATTCATTCTTTTGTTTTGTTTATTAACTTTGTAATTGTTGATTGACCATCAAAATTTTATGGCTGCAAATTTGTTGGTTTTTCTTCTTGTGTTACATTGAATTAAATTCTAAGAGACAGGATAACACTACTCCATCAAGTGGGGGAAGATTTGAAAAATATTTCGAGGTAGCAATCATGATTTTATCACAAAAATGAACAACGAGAAAGCGTTTGTAAAATGTGGCAGTGGAACTTATTGAGAACATATATGATACCGATTAACGTCCATTAAGGCATATATTGCCAAATTCATAATTAACGTGATGCAGATTTTAGCTGAAAAGAGTACACGAAAAGAGAGTTTCAAGAAAGTTTCATTAATCTCTAATTTCTTCATAAATATGATATTCAAGGTTACCGAGAAACAACGTATTTTCGGATTTGAGAATACGTTGTTTCAACTGTAAAGTATTGTTGTGTACCGTCAGCTTTGGCAGATTAAGTGAATTTTGACAGATTAAGTGAGTGTTGACTGAGAACTCTTGAAATATCATAAAACCTGGTAATAAACAGGAAAGAATCTACAAGGTAATATCTAATTATATAATATATTATACATGACTAAATGCAGACTTCTGTGGACAAGATGCATGGTTTCCGAAGAGTGACGGTTTGTTGAGTTTAACATTCCTAACTACCTGAGTGTCTGGTTGTACTTTATGAGAAGGTTCGAATGAGGAATCTCTGATTTAAAAGATTTTAGATATATGGTGGGGGAAAATGACCAAGGTATTTCTAGAATATCCGAGTTTTGAGATCTTTAAATATGGGATCATTTAAAGGAAGAAAGTTCTGTGAGAGCATTAAGCTTTTGAGTTTCAAACAGTCTTGAGTTTTAAAAGTGCGAGGAGTTCAAGCTTTGTGGCAGGGAACGATAAAACCATTTGCAACTCTGAATCCGAAGATTCCATGCATCTGAAGTTTTTGGAACTCTCCAGACATTTCAATCTTGCTACGAATGTATATCCTCACTGACTAAGGATTATCGACGACACCCGAAACCTGGCTAAAGCTTGTCAACGACACCCGAAACCTGGCTAAGCTCGTCAATGAGGCCTGAAACCTGGCTAAGGCTCGTCAATGAGGCATGAAACCTGGCTAAGGCTTATATCAACGGAGAGAGGGTTTATCGAGGAGAGCTCGAACCCTCGCACCCACTCGGGATTGGCTATCGCCCGGGTTCTGATAACAATTCGTTTTCCCTCAAGTACTCGACATACTCATCCATAACACTAGGCCAAGCAGCCATCTCGTCATAATTCTTGAAGTCGATCGGATCTGTAGCGATGACTTCGTAGACAAACAAGTAGAACATACTCCACATATCTTTTGAGAAATGTTTTCTGTGTTCTGTCGACACAAAGTTGAACCATTGGTTTAATCTTGGTTCAATCTGGATATAATTTTCATGCAGCTTGAGTTTGAGCGGCAACAAGAGCTTCCAGTATTCCACCAGCAACTCGCTATCCAACAATTTTTGGTTTTCGTTTTCCAATAAGAAATCAAAGGTGAAGTTGTATAATTTTCTGAACGAGTACTCCGAGTTGCGCGCCGGGTCGCCGTTGAGCGGGTCGTCGCTGACAAGGTTTTTCCAGAAACTGCGTATAAAGGCTGCCATTTCCAGCATGCTTGAGATATTCTGCTGACTCCATTGCGATAAGAAATCATCCTTGTTGAACACGCCCATGCGCGGAGCCCTCAAAAAGTACCCTAGTGCCAAACTCTCCATGTCTTCAGGCTCGATCCCGAGGTCTCCCAAGTATGCTATCGTCCCATCAATGTCGATCTTCTCCACGTCACTCGCATCACGGTACCGCTCAAATATCTCAACCAACTTCCCGTCATACTTCTTGGCCTGCTTGCGATTGCTTTCCTCTTCACTCAAGTAACCGTTCACAGCGTTCCCAAGGTTGTCCTTGAACCGACTAAGGTAAAATCGTGCAACTTCGGCACTCGCCCCAGTCACATCTGTAAACTTCTTCACCTGATTCCCCGTTGCCTGCTTGTTAGAATCCTTGTTCTTATTTGAATTGATACATTCCCACACTTACCATTGCTCGTAGTTGTCTACCTTTTTTTTTTGCTTGTCTTTTTTTTTCTCTCTCTCTTGTTTTGATGAAAGCCATGGATAACCCGTTAAAGGAGAGCATTAAGCGGATCATCCCGTGTTTATCGTTATCGGATGTGTCTTCAGGCCAGCTGCAGATGGACAGCGACATTGAGTATCTTCTCGATTGGCTTCTGCCGTACTTCCCGTATGAGAATTGGCGGTTACTCACAGATCATAAACAACAGAAACCTACGGAGCACCCCACACAACGGGTCAAAGCAGCCATGCGTGCGTGTCTTAGAGACGAAACTTACCAGATTAGTTTTATAAAGCTTTATATGAACTCCGTGAGCATCGAGTTCCATAAGTTCTTTGCTGGTCTCGACTCAAGCAAGTTTACCTTTATGCACTATTACGAAATGATCCGCTTGATTTCAAGCTACTATTCCCATTATATGAACAATATGAAATTGACTAGACTTGCGAGGGATTTGTTTCAGAGAAACCTAAATGCTTTGTTCCATAAGCATTTGATTGGGTTTTCTCAGCATTCGCTGAATCAAGTGTATTCAGTTTCACAAGGTTTTCTACAAGCAGGTTCTAATGATTCACAAGAAGGTTCTAACGATTTACAAGAAGGTTCTAACGATTCACAGAAAGCCGATTCTTTCGATTCACAAACCGATCCTCTTGCTTCACAAGCTGGTTCTCTTGATTCACAAGCCGGTTCTATTGATAAACACAACAATATCAAGAGCCCACACAACAAAACCAAAGGCTTACACAACAAAACCAATAGCTCACACGCAATCAACAGGATCAAACAAAAACTGCACTTTTTAAAAAGCCTACTGGACTACCTCTACACATCGCTCTTTCAAAAATCAAATATATTGATTGACCTACATCGGGTGAACGTTGTGGACATCCTCTCGGTACTCTTTTCAGTCAACTTCAACAACGAAGTCAATCACATTCTTATCCAATTGTCCATCCAGAAAATCAAGGACTTCATTCTCACCAACTGCAGGAAAATCTGGGACAAACCAATGTTGGACATAATAAACCAGTATATCCAGAACGAAATATACCCGCACTTTTCGCTACTTTTGAAGTCTTCCCAGTCTACTTTTGATGACGTTTACTTGTATGAATTGATCAAAATCGCCCACGACGAGTTGGTATCGCTCAGAATCAGCGAAATATACGACATGGTCTTGAAGTTCCCCAAATGCTTACACGGGCTTGAAGAACTCCATTATTGTTTGAAGCACCAGAATTATGGCGATTCATTTGCAATCGGTCCTGGTTCGCACTATAACTCAACCGCACAGCTGTTCCATTCGTTCAACAATAACACATCTATGAATGATGCCGCAAATTTATCAAAACTTTCGTATCTAGCAAACTACTCGCTCAAGACGCGGGCGTACCAGCGTGCCAAATTGGTGGATACTTTTATCTTAAAATGTAACTTGAATTTGCTCCATTCGGGCGCAAACACAGTCGATGTGATCACAACTTATACAAAAACTATACGGTCCTTCTTGATCATAGACCCCAGAGGCGTGTTGCTTGATCGTGTAGTGAGACCAATACGGATTTACCTTAAAACTAGAGAAGATATAATCGTCAAGTTGGTACATGGATTGCTCGATGAAAACGAGCACACCAATCCTTTGATTGAATTGGCCAGTGAACTCAAAAACTCAAACAGAATCATGAGAAACAAACGCCATCGGAGCAACTCGAAGATCCCGACAGATGACACTCCCGATATCAAATGGTACCCTGATCCAATAGACGCATTACCGGATTTCAAAAAGGGTAAAGTAACAGATATCATCGAATCTCTCATCTCGATATTTGACTCAAAAGAAATCTTTATAAACGAATTCACAAAGCTTTTCGGAGACAAATTGATTGAATTGCATGATTACGATACTTCAGAAGTGAGCCACCAATTGGAATTACTAAAGGCACGCTTTGGTAAAAATGAATTCCAAGTGTTGGATATAATGTTGAAAGATATCATGGATAGCAGATATATCAACCAGCTTATCAATGGAAATAACAGAGCCTTCCACACTTCTATCCTTTCCCATCTCTTTTGGCCAACAGTACTAGACGACATCAATGCTGATGTCGATGACTTTGTATTACCACCAATGATTCAAGCCAAGTTTGAAGACTTCAAATCCAAGTTTTCCGAGGAGAAGAGAGGCAGAACACTCAAGTTGGTACCAAGCTTGGGACTTGTAAAAATTGACTTGGAGTTCAAATCTGAAACTAGATCATTTGAAGTTTCCCCAGATAAAGCCGCAATTATCTCATTATTCAATGATGAAGAAAACGAATTGTCTATCAAGCACATTTCCGAAAGGCTCAAGATGAGTGAGTATATGGTAACAAAGGGTTTGGAATTTTGGGTTCTGAAAAAAGTGCTTATGGGTATTACAAGCACACTTTTTGTGGTGAATGATGATGATGATGACGATGATGACTTGGTAATGTCCACTAGCACAGCAGTACCAAGCGCCCCGAATACAACCCTGGATCCTCCGACGAACAAATTATCCATCTTGCAACCCCATATCATTACGATATTGGAAAATATAACCTCGCTATCCTTTGAGCGGATAAAGAGTTTGCTCAAACTTACTGTCCCTCGTGAGAAAATACACATGGAGTTGATTACAGATAAGGAGTTAGAGGAGTATTTGGATCGTTTGGTCGATGATGGTACTCTTGATCTCAGCAGCGGGACATACAAAATCGGAATCAAAAAGTAATCATTCTAATAAATAGACTTTTGATTACAAACGGAAGTTGTTTCTTTATGACTTTGTGAAGCTCCTCGTTCTCAGAATCTTTTCCTATGATTTCTTTTATGATTTCGTTCTTTATAATATCGTTCTTTATGATTTTATAAAACCATGAACTTCAGATTTTGAAGATGTGTCATTCAGTATGCTCTCTTATTGATTTCGTTTATTATGTATAATACACCTACAATGTAGTTCTACTTTTCAGTAGAGTTCGAACCGATGTTGGACAACTTTTGGCTGTATTCAGCTGTTGGTTGTAACTTGCGTGGAGCTCTTGTATCGTCGATTGAATAGCCGGGAAGACGGATGTTCCAATTGCGTTCCAAGTGCAATTGGAAATCTCTAATGTCCACCTTTGTAACCTTTCTGTGTTTTGCCAACCTACACGCAAAGGTAGTTATCGATGAGACGAATTCGTCGGCAAGGTCCAACAAGAGTTCATCCACGTCGTTGTCCACGGTGGGCTTCATGTCGCCCTCGCTAGCGGCAATCGAGTTTGTCAAATCTTGGAGCTTACGTTTCGCCAACACTCTGCCACCGTTATCTGGGATGTTCATTGGGGTCACGTTCGGGTTGTCGTAGTGGATTCTGGGCACCGGTGTTCCGTAGCCAGTGGTTATGTTGGGAGAAGACATTGTTGGCCTTATATTTGTGGATCCCAACTTGGATATTGAGGATGGCTTGCTTCCAAGCATTGACGTTGGAGTGTACGAGGACTTCACCGACGAAGTGGTCGAAAGTGGCAATCCCGAGTACGATGAGCCCACCAATGGTGGCTTCAGTGTTATCGGAGTTGTTATTGTTTGTGGGATCGTTGTAGTTCTTGGTTTTGGTGGAATCAAGTTGGAAGGCCCTGTGATGGCTGAAGGTACCGGGATTGGTGGACCCCCGATACTGAAGGCAGGTTTAGGTGCACTTGTGGTTACATGCGCCTTGGGTTCAGGCGATGGTTGCTTCAGAACCGTTGGGCTTGGCGAATTAGATGCCGATTTCGCTTGGTTCTTGAATAATATGGCTAGCTTTTGCGAATGGGCAATGTTCGGATTCAACTTTTCAATCTCGGCATTCAAATACTCAATTCTTGCCGGGTCAGTGGTTGTCAACTTCTCTTGTTCAAACTTCTTAACTGCCAGTTCCAACTTTTCTATTAAGCTTTGTACTTTGCTAAGTTTCTCTGCTGCATTGAGCTGCTTACTCTTTTCGGTGTCAGTGCCACTCTGCGGTGGCGTGTTTCCCGATGCTGACGTTAACGAACCGGGAGACGAGTCGCGGGATGACAGTTCCAGCTTCACCCTCTGTTGATAATCCACTATAAGCTTCTTGATGCTCTCAGCCTTGGCGTAATGCTGTCGAGCTTGTTCAGGGTCATCTATGCTCTTGGCCAATTCAAGCTCCCTGGAGAGAACTCTCGCAAGCGCAGTTGCTTGCTGCTGGTTCATAATCTTTCCCGCAGTCGTGGAACTCCCAGAATTACTGCTGGGTGCTGGTGACAGCAGGTTACTACCGTCGTTGCTTCCCATGTTGTGTCTGTTTTTTTTTTTTGTTTCTACGATTTTAATGGTCACATGATGTGTGTGGTTGCAAATTTGATAAGCTGCACAAAACTTCAAATTAAACTGGGCAATGCATAGTAAAAATGAAGAAGCATGTAATAAAACTAGAGCACTGTGAGTTAAAAGAATTGTATATTAAAACTGGAATATAGTGTCCAAGAGTAGAAGGAATAAGATAAAGATATGGGCAAAAGGAATGTAGACTCAGATAAGTCACTACAAACATCACCAAAGAATATAGAGGAAACTACAGAATAGGGGAAAGAATGAGAATTTTGGATATCTGGGTAGAAGTGGGTAACAGTCATAGATTTTTACAGGAATTCAGATAGTCGACAAAACCATAATCAGCCTTATAGACAGCTTTGTTATGGGCAGCCTTGCTATAAACAGGTTTGCTATCAATATCGTTTTTGTAAATAGCTTTGAGTTTTGTCACGAGTCTAAAAGGCTGGTATTCTAGTGCATAATCTTTCCTTTAGTCTCTTCAATACAGAAAGTACTTCTAAATGTAGTTTAAGTGAAAATAGGTTTTAAATTAAGACACCAAGATCCTTGTGGAAATGAAAAGGAAATACGCTTGTATACATTATTGTATTTAGAAACAAGATATATTAATGCAACTCTATAAAATCTAAGTTATAATGCAAAACATCTCTCCACGGAGTCAGCATTATTGCCCCACCAATTGGGCATTCTGTATGAAGGTCCGAAAGAAAAGAGGATAAAAATGATCAACACTGTGATGTTATAGCCGGTATCCAATGCAGCAGCGATGATATAGTTGTAGCGTTTCCACAAGTCGTGTCTATAGTGGAACCCCCAGTACATTGTGAAAGTACCTCCGATGAACTTTGAGAGGTAACCAGTGGACAAGTTCCCGTAGAATTGGGACATGCTAGAGAAGAACACGGTCGTGTTCCACAAATCAAGTTGGAGCTTTGAGTTTGGATACCTTTTGTGTAACGTATACACTATTATGGGGGCCGCAAGGCCAAGCACAAATCCGTATGGGAGTAGGGGATACTGTTTGAAGAGGATAGATGGACCCAAGACGACATACTGGATAGCGTTAGTATGAGATATGGAAATAGCTTGGCCGGTCCACTGGTGAAGCGGGTCGATTTTGGCACCTGTTAAATAGTCTCGTTTAGTTTCCAATACCCATCTAACGCATAGGTAATTTATTGGGATACCGATAAACTCGCCAAACAATTGGGAGAAGAAAATGGCACGAGGAGGCAAGTGGTTATAAAACCCAAGACGCATGCACTCCAAGTGGTACTGTGCACGATACCAAGCATCACCGGCGACACTTCCAAAAACAAGAGCACCAGCAGGGTGCTTATGCTTAATATTTTGAATCATATAACCGTAGACAAACTCATTGAATGTTCCAATGGCCAACTGGAAGTTTGATAAGGCATAGAGCCATGCCAAGGGAATGACAATGACGGAGCCCAAGATCAAGGCCACAATACAACACCACCAGGGCATAAACATGTGTCCACTCAAAAAGATGCTCATGAGGGTTACAAACGAGATTACAAAGAGAACCACATACCACGACATAGGCACCTCTTTGTAGCTGCGTCTAAGCTGGTTCAATCTATCCTTTTCGATCCTGCCTGTTCTTAAGTTTGCAAAGGATGTTTTTATTTTATCGTAGCCAAAAAGAACCACCCAAGTGATGCCACTTAAATATGCAGCGTAATCGAAAAACATGTTCCAGGATCTCTGTGCGCCCAAGTACACAGGGCCGTATTTGTTATAAGCCGTTAAGTTTAGCTGATAGTCAGGTGTAAGGAGTTCTGCAGTTGGGTATTTGAGACCATCTGCAGTGAAGAGGGAGCTTGACATAAGGCCATATTTAAAAGTTCCCAAATTGCCCCACTTGACTAAGGGTATCAAAATCCAAGCACCAAGCACAAATGACACAAACTGGATAATCTGGATCCAGTAAGGATACAACATGATACTGGATGAGATGTTAGCCCAATCGAGAGAAAAGTTTAAGACACCAACCCCACCCATACCGGAACCCAAAAAGTTAGCCGTTGGGTTATTTGGGGCCATCCAGCAGAGTACAGCCAATGAGGATGTCATTGGGAACAAGTATTCAGGGAAAAACTGCCATATAGCGATTCCTGACAATGCGGTGAAAAATACCCTCATTTGACGTTGACCTGTGGACAGGTCCAGTTTTGCCTGTGACTGGAATAAGGCCGTTTGCATCAAAGCCCTGGGCCAAGTCAAAGACACATCGTACATTATGGCAGATTTGGCGATAGCAGCGTACGCATATCCCACAAAGACAATTGCAAACATAAATGAAATAGCCACTAATGGGGGCACTTTTGTGTCAAAGTATAAATCAGCCAAGGAAAGCACGTTGGTGGCCATGTTTCCTGTGGCACCGGAGTTTGCTGTGATAGTTACCATAGCAGTTTCCTTGATGCTCCAAGGACCCGGGTTGAGGTCGAACGCAACCACACCCAAGTTTACTCTTTTGTGTGGTAGCACACGTGCAAGCCAGTTCCCGGCCCAATGCAGCGCAATTTGCACAAAGAAAATCGAGTATGATGCTGATGTTGTTCTGTACGAATTTAACGTGTCGATAAATGCGCCGGGTATTATAAACAAGATGGAGAGCAAAAAGTATCGAAATGTAATCACAGGAACCGTAGGATCGTCCGTCAACGGGACCGTCTCTCGTATCACCTTGGGAAGCTCAAGCACATCCTCCTCAAATTCCTCCGAGTGGCCCAGATCAGTAGACCCGGATCTCACGTGTCTTTGCTCAACGGCCCCGAACGTCTTGTTTGAATTACCACTCGATGATCCCAGCCTAATAAGCCTTTGTTGCTCTCCCGCACCTTCAACCCCTTTCTGCTTGTCGTATACAGCCTCTTCATTTGTCATTCTTGATTATATTTCCTACATTCTTTCTCTCCGTATATATATGCTTGATTTGAGATGTGAATCAGCGCCACAGTTTCTTATTTGTAAGCGATTGCGAAATCTAACGGCCGGCCAGACTTTCACATTATGTTTTGCTTACAATTCGGAAATTGTCTGTGTTATCTGCGACATTGCTTTTATTCATATTCTCATGGTATGGTAAAACAGGCTTCACGGTTTAGAGAGCTCTGGCAAGTTGAGATACGTTTTGTAATTACTTGAGCACTTTGCTTACATAAAGTGCTTTCCCTAAAGTTGTGCATATACGAACAAAAGGTTCAAGAGTACCAGGTGCCTTTTGTGCAATATTCAGAAGGGTTTCGTGGGAAGTCTACCCTGGGCTTTCCTGGAAGCTTTTATGGGCTTTTGTTGGTGGAACGTGTTTATAGGATCTGATTCAGTTTATCTTTGGCTTTGAGTTGTTAGTCGCTTAGCAGTCCATATTTGTTTGTTCCATAATATTGCATACTATGATTCAACAAATTTCAAGTTTTGTCTATTTTCCACTTGATATATCGACAGGTTACCATACTTCTATTCCATCTCTTGATACATCTACAGGTTCACCATAGACCATGTTAGAATATTCGCAATACCCAGTGACGCTATTGATTACCACGGTTATTAGACGATTCTATATTCTGAGAACCATTTTCTTCTATAATAAAGGATATCTTACGCCTATATAGAATAATCTTACCTGATTAAGAAACTACACCTAAAGAATCTTGTGCCTTTCATGCCTTTATGTCTAAACTATGTGTACCTTTATTAATTTTATGTGTGCCTTTATTAATTTTATGTGTGCCTTTATTAATTTTATGTGTGCCTTTATGTCTATTCTATGTGTGCCTTTATGTCTATTCTATGTGTGCCTTTATGTCTATATATCTAAAATGCGTTCCAATAAATCCTGGATATCAAAGTTTGCAGTCAGGTCTGGGTTACTCAACTTATCTTCAATCAAAATATCCACCAACTTTCTCAATCTCTTTATGAGAACACCGTTCTTGCACCAGGTACGAATTGGTATCCAGTTATCCAACACAATACCCGGAGACGTTTTGGCCTGATTGATGTATGAACTCAAATTATACGATAAACTTCCTCCAAACAACAAAGTAGCCAAGCTTGACGTTGGAGTGAGGTCACGCAAAAACAACTTGGTCGTTTCGTTGGAGGAGTTGTACACGACAAAGTCTGTTCTAAACACACGAGCCGATTTTTTGAGTGTTGGAGTCAAACCAGCATAGATTTCCCTTGCTTTATCGTAGTCAACCTCGCCGTCTTCGTTGGTGCACTCTGCAAGTATATCCAATGAGGAGGAGTCTCCTGAAGCAGAAGAAGAAAACAATACAGACAGAGGATGGATAAAGGCTCGTTTTGCAGGTAGTTTATTTTCTTCGTCTTGAGGGTCGTATGTCGGGTTTCTGATCCAGTATTTGGTATTCTTTTCATCCAAATCCAATGCGACTGCACCTACCAGGGACTTGAAGAACTTTGTGTCTGGTAATTGTACTTGAGCAATCTGAGGGTAGAAAGCAGCTGTGATGACCGATCTGATAACAGCGAAATTGGAGTTGTTTCTATTGATGCTGGCTGCGTTATCATCACGGGAAATAAAACCCAACTCTTTTAAGATGGAGCGGTATTGGGTTCTTACAGACGCAATCTCCTTCATTTTGACATACGATAAGAAGTTATCTGATAAGAACTTTGAAGTTCCGCCTGCACCCTTATTTTTGAGTTGTTGGTACTCTTCAAAAGCCATAGCAATAGCTACAAAGTCGCCTTGTAATTGGCCAAACTTGTTTTTGACTTTCTTAATCTCATCCTTTTGGTCAAAGTTGTTTGAAAACGGGTTACCCGCAGAGCTGACTGCGGCCAATGTGAGACACACGTCGAGACACCCAAAAATACACCCCAAGATAAGCAACTTACCGCTCTGTAAGTCAGTAGGGATGAACGATAAGTATTTCCCGAGGTGTGTTAAGGAATCGTTTTCCAAAGCCCCAAGGTTGTGTAAGAATTTCTTTGACTGTTCGATGGACAGAGCGTTTGGGGCGTCCAAGCCACTGCTCAAAAAGTCCTTGACGTCGGCGATACCCATGGCTTTAATTGTAAGATACAAGTTTTCGAGTCTTGTTCTGATGATTTCTGGGATTGGCTGTTTGCGCACGGAGCCAAAAGTTTCTCTTGTGTACAAGTGGTAGCAGTTACCGTTGGTGATACGACCGGATCTACCTCTTCTCTGGCCGATTTCTGCAGCCGAGCACCAATCCTCCACCAATTTGGTTGCGTTTATCTTAGGGTCGAAGAACATGGACTTTGCCCTACCTGAGTCGATCACCACCACACAATCTGGGATAGTGATGGATGTCTCAGCCACGTTTGTGGACACAACGATCTTACGCACACCCTTCTTGGGGGTATGGAACACTCGTTTCTGGTCGGCACTCGTCAACGCAGAGTGCAAGGGCAAAGCCCACACATCGACGTCACTCTTTGCAAACACCTTGAGCACGTCTCTAATGCAGTTTGTGATTTCCAACACACCGGGCAAGAAGATAAGAATGGAGCCGTCGTTCCTTTCAGCCACAAGTTTGTGGTGGATGTGCAAGGAGAGTTTAGCGATTAGATCATAATTCAAGGACCCTGATTTGAAGTACGGAGAGTCAGCCTTTGGTCTTATACCGTCCCTTGTGTCCATAGTGTAATCCATATCCTCCAAGATATGATCCAAGTAGTAGTCCTTGATGGGGAATGTTCTTCCTTCGATGTGGATATGGTTCAACTGGGAGTTGAAGAAGGAGCTAAAAGTATCTATGTTGATGGTAGCGGACATCAACACCACGTGGAGCTTGGGGAACCTATCCATAACCTTTTTCAAGATTATGAGCAAAAAGTCCAGGTCAACCGACCTTTCGTGAACTTCATCAACAAACACATAGGCGAGATTTTCAAAGATGGAGTCGTCGTTTTCAGCCAAAAAGGACTGTAGCATTCTCAACAACACACCCACAGTCACGAACGAGATACGGGTTTCCTTAGTTGTACGATTTTCACCTCTAATGATATACCCTGTTTCACGCCCAACTTGGTCGACACGTTCGTCGGAGATTCTCTCAGCCAACCCAATGGTGGAGATACGTCTTGGCTGCGTGCACAAGATCTTGGATGAGTAGTCGCCGTGGGCGTTCATCTCGTCCAAGATGAATTGTACAATCTGCGTGGACTTACCGGAACCCGTCTCACCAGTGACTATAGTCACTTTGTTATTGTTGATCAACGAGACAATCTCACGTTGTTTCTTCCACGCAGGCAAATTTGCTCTATCCTTGAGTGATTCTGCCATCTGCTTGGAGTCCCGTCTCTTTATGTAGTCCCTTTTGATGTTTTCTACATCTTTTTGCGATAACGTCAACCGTTTTGAAATGCGCTTTTTAGAACCCGTGGCCGACGACGAAGACGAAGACGACGACACTAGTTCGCTCGTCCTGGAGAAACTAGCGTCAAGTAGTGGCCCAGGGTTGTCTATGATGCTCTTCAAGTTCTCCTCCAACCATTCGATGACGGAAAAGATAAGGAGATCGCCGACAAACCCGTTGGTGACGAGATACCCACACAACTGTCTCAATGCCTCGAGCTTGATATAGTTTGCCAACTTGTATGTATTTTTGACGACGACAATCTGGATACCGGGAAGCTCCAATGGGTAGTTGTTTGCTCTGTATAAGCGCACTGCAAGCACGTCCTTGTCTACGCCCGGAATGTTCAAGTTGATGGTGACGATGCGTTTTGACGAATCCAAAAAGCTGCTTTTGTTGTAACCCAAAACCAGGATGCCTTCAATCTCCTGTTCCCACAACTCCTGTGACGTTGTTTCAATGAGCTCGGGGTCGTGGGACACGCCCGCGAGTTTCTGCGTGATGCTCGCACTAGCTTGCACTTCGTCATTATCGTGCTCACGCAAGGCCACAAGCACGTCATCCATGTCTACGCCGGACTCGGCCATACGCTTGACGAGATACTCGTGCCGGATATCCTTGGAAATCTTCAACGTTGCCTTGGAATCGCTCGTCTTTTTGGCAAACAATGCAGGCAAGTCGTCTTCGGGCAAGTGGAAGAGAAGCCACTCCAACGCATCGACATACGAGCTTGTGTACCGGAACGCCTCCTCGATGTGGGTGTCACGGAACCCCAAGCTCTGTAGGGACGTCTTTATCGCCATGGCGTCGTCAGCACGGTACATCAAGTAGTCTAAATCGTGATCCTCCATAATCCAGTTGATGTGCTTTTTGATCGTGGACTCGATCGAAGAACGAACCTCCGACTCAAAGTCAATAAAAGGTGCATTGTCCCATACCTTGTTTGGGAATGAGATCGGGGCTTCGATAAGAGCTAGTCTTAACCTCTCCTTGATGGCCGCCTTCCTTGTCATTTTCACTGCTGAGGACGCTGGTGGAGCAGGCATCGAAATACTTATTGTTGGTTTCTTCTCCTTTTCTTCCTTTTGCTTTTGTGCAAGCTTCTCCTTCTCGAGTCGTTCCTGTTGCTCACGCTTGTCTAAGATCACTTGGAAGGGGTGCACGTTGTACACTTGATTGTGCTTCAATTTATCTGACTTTAATAGTCGCTGCCGTTCGCCCTCCAATTCACCCCAGTATGCCGCAAAGTCCAGTGGCAAAACCATCTTCATGTTTTTGATGTAATTGATCCGGAAAAGAGCATACGTTGCTCCATAGTGCCTTGCTTCATTGCTCGTCCCCTTGGGAGTGTACAATGGCTGCTCCGGGGTCATATGTACCTTGATTGTCTCCTTGGTCTTGGGATTCTCCCATTGTAATACACACGTACATGTAAACTTATCGCCTCGTTGGCGCATCTCGTACTCTACACGGCCCCACTTTTGCTTTTGACAGAATTCGTTAAGTAACGTTACTGGAAGCTTACCCGTCCACGCAATATTCCCTCCAATCTCACGACCTTGCTTGGGTTTAGAAGGTACAGAAACTTCACTGCTCTTGGATTTGGCCCCTTTGCCTGCCCCCTTGCTTGCCTCTTTGCTTGTTTCCTTCCCTGGAACAGACGGCGGTGGTGGCTTGTGCTGCTTCCCTTTGCTCATCCTGTCTGTTTCTAGATATTTTTCAAATCAAATATAACCGGAGAAAAAAAATAATTAGAGTTTTAATTTCACATGAAGTCACGTGTTTTACATAAAAAACCAAACTCCACAATTTAATGCTTGATTTACAAACCATAGCGGATCTTCACTTATTATGTTTGCATGAGCAACTATAAGTGGCATTTTCTTTTTTTTTTTTTTGACTACTGGGAGTTCCATCTCTCAAATAGGCGAGAGATAAAAATGATACGGGGAAAAAACAATACAAAAGACAAGATTATACCAGAAATAGAACAAAGCTTGGATTATAAACAATTACGATGAAATTAAGTGGCTCCGTAGTGATAATTTTTTTCAACGTGGCATTGTGTCCAGTAGTCAATTTACACAATCGAACATCTATACAAGCTTTCAAAAATTAAATGTCAAAGGAGATTGCTTAAATTCTAACACAACATTGCCAGACTAAATGGTGGAAAAGACCTATAAAGCTATTCGGTGACCAAAAATCTCCGAAAACATGCGAGTGCTAAGATGCAAGAACCATCCAAACCACAAACTATATGATCTATAATTGTCCGACTGTAAAATTGCCAGAATGTAAAATTTCAGAAACTAAAATTGCAAGAGTTAAAATTGTACAATGTAAAATTGCCAGATTGTAAAATTGCATGAAAATCATCAGCAAGTAAAATTGCCAGAAAGCAAATTGCCAGAAAGCAAATTGCCAGAAAGAAAATTGCCAGAAAGAAAAGTGGCAGTATGAAAAGTACCAGAAAGCAAATTGCCAGAAAGAAAATTGCCAGAAAGAAAATTGCCAGAAAGAAAGAAATCTTCCAAACTAAACCGTCAGAAGCAACGGGAAACAGAATCGCCAGAAACAAAGATTGCAGAAAATCAGAAGCAAATGACAGACATTCCTTTTTGCGAACGTACAGAGCCAGTCAAAAGCAAAATGACCTGAAGACCAATAGTGAATGCCATAGGTTGAGAGTAAATCTCTGGCGATATAAGTTGTGCAATAGTGGATGATGTAGATGCAGAAAACTGCGTGTCTGGTGTCTAGTTCATCCTGGTCATACACCCACACGGAGTGACACGCAGAGAAACCATTTGAAAAAAAGGTGTGATTCGCGTGCACAGGTAATTACAAACAATCACAACAACATTCAACTCACGATAAGATGCATCCAGAAACGACCACAACCCAAGTGATAAAAAATACTGCAAATCACGAAATGAAGGGAAAAATAGAAATTGGGGAAGAAATAATTGACTTCAAGAAAGACATAAAACAATAGTAACAAAAAGAGGTCTATTGTAAATAACAAAGTGGTTTCTGTGGCAACAATCGTGGTAGAAGATCACAGTGCCCAAGGACGCCCCAAGGCATACAACTCCGTGACAGGTGAGCCTAAATGTGCTTCAGTGAACCTTTTTTTTTCTCTTGGTACTAAGAGGGGTGGATGAAGATTTTACATCTTTCGCTTGAAGAGCCCCCATCTTATTGTTGTTATTTTTGTGGGACACGGGTTACGAGTCAGCCGTTTATGGTTATATACAGCTGATAAAAACAGAGCCTGAGAACGTACCAGGGGTGAACATTTGAAAAGTCATGCATATATTTCTTCTGTTGGCCTGTCTCTGTATTTCATATGTAGTTGAGGGATAGCCCTTCAAGCTGTCTTTTCTTTTGTAGTTATAAAAACAAAACTGGGTTTCACACATTCTCGAAAAAGTGTCGGGATACGCCTGTCTTTCCGAGCTACGCTCAGACTAAGGTTTGGCCAATTATATTATCGTAATCAATTAATACGAGGAATTCGAGTTAAAAACCGCAACAACAGATATTCCTGCCAAAAGTGCATCATTTATCTACCAGATTCCACGTTTGAACACAAAAAGAGCTCTCAAAGTATACTTCTATTTTGCGAAAGCTTGTATGGATCCCCCAAACCTAATGCTATGTTACCGGAGGATGTTGATAGAGAGAATGTTCGGTGATGTCGGAATCTCGGATTTTTTACGGGTATTGTTTCTAGAACAGGAAATTCCGATATTTTTAACGAGTAAAACCGTGTGGCGTACTTCAAAAATCAGAGAAGGAAGAATGGATTTGACTTGAGCCCAACTTGTTCAAATTGTGATCAACCGGGAAAAAAACACTGGCTATATAATCATTTGAGCAATAAAGGGGTTCAACATTGGGGCAAAGGGGGTTTGCTGAAACAATGTGTGTAAAATCCCAACAGAATACGTCAACGGAATCCGCTTTAAAGGAACATTTTGAAGACAGAGGAGGGGAAAGCTTAAGTTTAAATGTTCATCCGATGGTATACGTTTGTGTGATTGCTAAGCTAAGATAATGTAATGTATGGTACTGCCAAATGTTTAGAGTATCGCAATTCCGAAGATGGCCCAACCGCTTAGTGAATGGTGAGACAAAGGTGACATTCGATAGAGCGTAAAAACCGTTTTGAGCCAGATGTCAGGTCCATTCCTAAACCAGTAAACCGTTTTACTAAAGAGACATAGAAACCAAAAAATTAATAGGTGATACAGAAAGAAATGCAGTTCGCAGCCAGGTAAAGAGGCTAAAACTCATGCCAAAAAACAATAAACAAAAAATCGATTTCTCAAGAAAAAAGTCTATTCATACTTCCAGACGTTAGCTGTGGTCAAAGGGTCTACCATATTTTGTTTGTGGTTTGGAGTTGGTGCATATTTAGTCACAATAGCATGATGAGAGCGTTCGGGGAGAAATTGTAGTTGAAGCTCACAGACAAAAAAAATGCTTTTGGGTTAATAGAAAAAAAAACAAAAAACAAAACGTGCATAAGGTGGACCATCCAGTATAGGGTGCATGGTGACATCTGTCCGTTGGCTCCCAAATGTGAACATCGCGTTGTATCCAATTGAATTCAATAAAAAAAATCTCTTTGTTTCACCAGTTCTCTCACAGCAATGTTCCATGCTTACTGACATCATATGTATGGAAAAAAAAAAAAAAAAAAAAAAAACATAGCAAAAGGTATGAGCCAAAACCTTGAAAGAGAGATTCTTCAGCCCTCTTTTGCTTCACTTTTGGCTTTTGGTTTTTTTTTGCTTCTTCCGGTGTATTCTTTGCACCCCTGTTATCAATCTCCCTATCATCTCCAAATAATATCAATAATCAAACCCATCCCATCTTGCTGTTTATTTTATTTTTTTTATTTTTGTCTCACACTCGCACCCGCACTTTTTGCATGCCTCAATGGACTTCATGGTTGTGGTATTTCAGATTTCACGTTGTTGCTTTAATTTTAATTTTTGCGGTTTCTTATATTTTAGTAATAATTTCGGTACACCAAAAAGAAACCCCTTTCTTTTTTGCGGTGGGCATTTTTATATTGATTCATATAGCTAATCGCCCAAATAGTGTGAGAATGTGCATTTTTACATCGAACATGTTGAAAAACAAAAAAAAAAATAAAAACAAAAAAAAAAAAAAGACAAGACAAGACAAAGTAAAATGTACAAACCGAATATTTTTTATGCTACTTTTTACTTTCTTTTTTTGTTAATAGGGTTCTCTAGAAAAAAATACAGAGTTTTTGGTGATTGTGCCTTAGACCCCATATAGTATTTGTAGTTGATTAGACATTTATATATAAATAGTGTGATTAATCCTTCCCGGATATATACAAATTTATTCTTTAAAAAAAAAAAAAATAAGACCTTAGTCAGGATTAGTAAATGGGGAAGCAATAGAGGGAAAACCCAGAAAGAAAAGAATAACTACCAACGAGAAAGCTATTGAAGAAAGCGTAGTGAAAAAGAACAAAAACTAAGGATAATTGACACTGAAGCGAAAAAACGAGGAGCAAAACCGTGTCTACCATCACCTGCCTTCTTCCTCCTTCCCTCAACTAACAAGAGGCAACGCACACACACATTGTGTATATACAAGTATGAGCACATCCCCACAGAGTCCACAACTGCTTAACCACAAGGGGTTGGTGCACACCAAGAAGAAGCGAGTAGGTAAAGCATGCGACTCGTGTCGAATCAAAAAGACAAAGTGTGACGGTAAGAAGCCATGTAGTCGTTGCATTTTAGACAATAAAATTTGTGTATTTACCGAGAAGAAGAAGCATAAGGAGAAGAACTACTCACTGGGCTATGTTGAGTTGCTTGAGACCAGATTAGACATTTTGACCAAGTCCTTGGATAAGCTAATTCAATTGTCTATACCGCACGTTCCATTTTTCCAACAGTTGTTGGCTGAGCATAAGGCTTCGCTACTCGAGGCTAGCGAGTCGGATATTGAGGACTTGGAGGATTTACACAACAATGAGGATTCCTCACCAGAAAACACAGACGCGACCCCCAAGTCGTCAGAGCCAACTATCCCTATCAACAAGGTTGTGGAGTATTTGATTAATAAGGAGGGGCTACTATCCAACTCTCCTGTGGATTGGGAGCGAGGGGCCTTGATTGCGGCGAAATTTTCTCCTAACAATGTGGATGAAAGTAGCAAGTTGTTTGCCGAACACAATTCACTAAACTTGGATGAGGATGAATATGAAAGACCTCGCATCAAACAGGAGGTGTCACTGCCGCAGTTGAGTTTGGCTGATTTGAACCTCAAGTCATTTTCTTTGGGTGGATTTGTCAACTCATATTCTACAGTTTCAGCCGATGAAATAATCCCTCAGGGTGGTGGTGGTTCGTTTGCAAACGACGAGATACCCTTCCCGCTGAACACGCAGGATAGCCCTCTTCTTGATGGTTTCCCGAAACGAGCAAACCTGTTGTTTTTGAACCCAAACTCTCGGTCAAACTCGTTGGAGCTGATATCGAGCCAAAATAGCTTTAATCGCACAAACCTGCAGGGCTCTCTACACTCCCCTTCTCTGCCAAAATTGAATGCCGTGGTTGGCCACCAGATTAGACGCATGTCGAGTGGTATGATACAACGGCCATCGTCCCCAAAACTCAAGGATGGTCATATCCAAAAGAAGAAGGTGCATCGAAGAACAAATCTGGGCAGTTCCTCGTCCCACTTTACAACGAAAATCACCAGTCCTTACGGGGTTACACCCGTCTTGTCCTCAAACAATACGGACTGTATTCCTACTTCCACGTTGTTTCACAATCTGGAACCGTTCCTGTCCTCCTTTGATAGCCCAGAAAAGATATCCTTTGATGATTACTCGCACAACCACAACCAGAATCCTCTGCAATTTGATCACCACGACTCGCGCTCGCCTTCGCTCTTGGAGACAACTCCTCCAACACTCCTGCTGTCTACAACTACAAACTCTTTGGGCAATCAAATACAAAAGGCTTATACAAACTCAAATTCAACCTTTTCGCTCTCTATGCAAAATGGAACAGATCGAAATGTTCATTTGGCTGCAGACGATCCGCATCGCTCCTTACATTTGGGTAACGACGATGTGATGTTGGGCCAGACCCTGATGGGAACCATAGATATGGCCTTGGATGATGGTATCGACAACTTTATGCTTAGCAATAGCAGTCCGTTTACTTGATGGCCTTTGTAATTTACGTTTTTGAATGGGAAACTTCTAAGGACTGTTATTTTGGAAAGTATCGCTGTTATTTTGAAAAGTATCGCTGTTATTTTGAAAAGTATCACTGTTATTTTGAAAAGTATCACTGTTATTTTGAAAAGTATCACTGTTATTTTGAAAAGTATTACTGTTATTTTGAAAAGTATCACTGTCATTTTGGAAAGTATAAACTGGGGAAACTAAGAAAACATTAGGAAACCAGCACCATGACCACGTAAACTTTAACTTTCAGAAACTGTGAACCTTTTTGAAGCAATGGACATTAGAAACTATGAACATTAGAAATTATGGATTTTGAAGCTTGTATGAGTGTACATTAACGAAAGTCTCGTGTGGAGTACATAAGACAACATTTAAGATAGTTTTCTATGTGAGTTTTCTTTCATGGTGCCAGAGTGGATTTATTTTCATTTGTGTGGTTTCTTTTCTGTAGTTTCGGTGTACCATAGATCAGTTGTTTGTTATCTATGGAATTCTTGGTTTATGCCGCAAAGTACGAGATGATTTTATTCTAACGGCTTATGATATATAATAATTGCTCAACATCTTTAAGAGGTGACAATATCATGACCTACAAAGTATCAGCTAACATGCTAATTGGCTAAGCTGATTCCCAATTCCATAGGAGCCTCGCATAACACAAGTTGGGTTCCATTGCATACAATGATTGCCTGATTCACGTCACTTTACCATCGTTTGGTTTTCTATGTGTATTTTTAATAGATATAAGAACTCTCTTGATTTCACGTTATTTTCTAATCTAGGGTCACCTAATCCGTAGCCAACAGCAATCTACTGTAACCGAAAAAAATTGTATATTGAATAGGACGTTGTGCATTGAATGGTCTCAGACACTAGAAGAAAACGAAAAAAATATTACAGTAGTGTAAGCGGCTAAAGAAAAATAAAAGACAGGAATAGCCAAAGAGGGATCACTAACGAACGGGTGCCCGTGAAGAAGCCAGATAGCAATATGTAAGTTATGGGTGTTGGCGTAGCAAAGTGAAATTTGGATGCTTTCAAGACAAAAGAAACTGGATGGTTTTTTTTTGCGCTAAGAAATGCCGGAACTCTCAGGAACAAGTTTATGGAGAGCCTGTTAAAACTCATGTACCAATGCGCAGGGGCAGCTTTGTCATAATTCGCCTTGGTAGCTGAATCCGGATGAATAAAATCTTTTTTTGGATTTTCTGGAGGAGAGGGGCAGTGTCTATCCCATTGGCGAGGTTTGATTTAAAAGGGTACCCAAAACGGATACTACAAGAATCATCCGGAACAATACTCTACAAAATGTGTACTTTGCTTCCTGACCTTTTAATGTACTTGTACTTAGGCTCATTTACGTATGATTTTCTTGTGATTCATTTGTGGTTAGGTTCTGATTTACTTGTGATTTTCATAGGGACTGATTCACTTCTGATACAAACGCACTGATTCACTTCTGATACAAACGTACCGATTCACTTCTGATATACACAAGCACCGATTCACTTCTGATTTACACAAGCACTGGCTCACGTCTGATACAAGCGTACTGGTTCACGTCTGATACAAACGCACTGATTCACTTCTGAATAACCTCTAATCATCCAAACACGCTTCTGATTTACAAAGCACTGATTTACTTTTGATATACATAAAAAGTACTAAATAAGCATTATGGGGCGTTAGTACATTCCCAATCGGTAGGTTCGTACGCGCCAGGCTGGTCAATAAGCTTAATATCCTCTGACGTCAACTCAAAATCATCAACGGTGAAATTCTCTTGCAACCTAGAAACAGTTTTTGTTTTAGGCAAGGGAATGTAACCCTTGGAAAGAGACCATTTGATTAAGATTTGAGCTGGCGATTTTTTGTATTTCAAACTTACATCACGGAGGCCCCCAGTGGCTGCATTCAACTTGTAACCATGAGTTAAAGGTGCATAGGCCTCAACCTTAATATCGTTCTCCAAACACCATTGTGCAAGTTCTGTTCTCATAACCCAAGGGCTGATTTCAATTTGGTTCACTGCTGGCTTCACCTTCAAGTTATCCCACTCCAAGAGCTCAGTGATGTGGTGCTTGCCGTAATTGGATACCCCAATACTCTTCACCTTATTCATTTCAACATACTCCTGCATCACATCGTATGATTCGAGCCGAAGCGTACTTCCGGGGAGTGGTGAGTGGATCAACAACAAATCAATGTACCCAAGCTCTCCAATGTCCTCTAGCATCTTCTCAATCGCCAAGATTGTTCTCCGGCTACCCAACTGCGTGTTCCAAAGCTTTGTCGTGTAGAAAAAGTCCAGACGCTTACTACCAGGATTCTCACCCATGTACTTGAGAATTCCTTCGCAAACCTCCTTCTCGTTCTCATATAATACGGCGGTGTCAAAATGCCTGTATCCAACCTTACATGCCTCGTAGACTACTTTGGCCGTCTGCTCCTTGGGTATCTCATACACTCCTAGCCCAATCGATGGAATTGAATGCCCTGAACTCATCTTTATCAACCTGTACAGCATTTCAACCTTTTAATCTCCTTTTTATCCTTCTTTTTTATCTTTGAGCAACTTTGCTGTTTTTAAAGGGTCTTGGTTAATCCCGTGACATTTGGTCTAGACCGTGCCTCTTTTGCTTTGGTGTTCCTAGGTACTTGTGTTCAGGGTAACTCTGTGTTTAGAGTTAGTTAATGCCATGGAGAACTTAGAATTAAATGAAAGTATCGCCTGAGTCAATGCTCCCTAATGACTGGAATCAAATGAAGTGAGTCGAATAATTTCGTCTATTGGAATCGAATAACGTTCTCTAATGATTGGAATCAAATAATGTTCTCTATTGACTAGAATTACTTCTCATAACTGGAATCAAACAGCTTCTCATAACTGGAATCGAATAGCTTCTCATAACTGGAATCGAATAGCTTCTCATAACTGGAATCGAATAGCTTCTCATAACTGGAATCGAATAGCTTCTCATAACTAGAATGTAATGAGGGAATTCCTCGTAATAACTGCTAAATCCTTTGTAATGGAAATACTGGAGGCTACACTTATCGGATAATTTAAGAGACACCCTTAGTTCTTTCTACAAACCTAATTTGAAAAGTCTAATTTTTTTGCAAAAACTCACGAAAATCCTCAAACAGTCCCACCAAGCCTGAGATTATAGGTTGATGTTTGGAATTCGCTATTTATCACACAACTACTTAGAGGCATTCAATAACAACGATTTCCGGAAATCAGCAACAGATAAACTAGGACAAATAACTAATATTCTAACCAATTTATTCCGATCGATCCGATTTTGGATTTAGAAATACTTTATTAACGGAAGAAGCATATGGAAATCTCAACTAGACGTTATCATTACCACGGTGAACATTATCAATCAAGTATAGTCGTTATCAATTTAGTGTAGACATTATCAATTGAGCATTACGACAATAGAGAGTGGGCTATATCAGTAAAAATGAACGTGGACATTACCAGCCTACAGTTGAAAAACCACAGTGAACAGGAGATCCATCGAGCGAGACCCAATCCTATTGACCAACGTTCCTATTGAACGAGGCGATACCTTACACAGACAGTGCTAAGGTTAGACTTTTCGCACCAACAGCTGATCTTAGCCGGATGACTGGATAAAAGGATACAAAAAAATCACAGCTCGGCTAAAAGCCTTCTGATTCCTGTGAGAACCAAAATGATCTGACAACATGTTGTTCATCGGCTCGTTAACTTCTCCATACCCCTTATACCAATAAGTTTTTCCTTTTTTCGTTTTATTTTTATTTTTCATCTTTTGCCCGGTTGTAACCTTATTATCGCACCCTTACTCACTACGTGCTCGTGATGCTCGTGCCCAATTGACCCTGCCATTTACACTTTTTACACCCACACAATCGAGCCCTATGCAATTTAGGAGACTTCGGTCTCGGACTTCTGCTGTGCGTAAAAAAAAAAAAAAAAAAAAAAGTGGACGAAAGATCCCGTGACTCCGGGACACACTGAGCAACCCGGAACGTTAGGGACGAAACATACAGCTTACCCCCTACAGTAAGTATAGGGTGGAATTGGGCATCAATTGTCCAATAATAAGTTTCAGGAGATGTTGTACTCGGAATAGAACTGCTACTTTGAACAATTTTTATTGGGGTTGGCGGGCCCACTGTTGCCCGTGAACGCTCCAGCCTCAACCCCAAAGGTACACTTTTGTGTAGTGGACCTCACTGCCCCGGCAAAAAAAAGATATTCGTTCGCCCCCTCCTCCCCAGAATTTGGAACAATGTACTCAACGTGATTTCAATTTACAGGTTATCGCGCACCAGCAAATCAAAACGCAGTATAGAAAAGTACAAGTTGCTGTAAAACGGGTTGGGGTGAATTTTCTGGGAAAGCTATAAATACTAGTGGATTTGTCCACAAATTTTTTTTAAAGTTGCGTTTAAATTAACACACACATATAAAACATGGCTATCACTATTGGTATTAACGGTTTCGGTCGTATTGGTCGTTTGGTTCTCAGAGTTGCTTTGCAAAGAAAGGACATTAAGGTTGTTGCCATCAATGATCCATTCATTGCTCCAGACTACGCTTCTTACATGTTCAAGTACGACTCTACCCACGGTAGATACAAGGGTGACGTTTCCTCCAAGGACGGTAACTTGGTTATTGACGGTCAAGAGATCAAGGTTTTCCAAGAACGTGACCCAGCTAGTATTCCATGGGGAAAGGCTGGTGTTGATTTCGTTATCGAATCCACTGGTGTTTTCACCACCATTGAAGGTGCCAACAAGCACATTGAAGGTGGTGCCAAGAAGGTTATCATTACTGCTCCTTCTGCTGATGCCCCAATGTTTGTTGTTGGTGTCAATGAAGACAAGTACACTCCAGACTTGAAGATTATCTCCAACGCTTCCTGTACCACCAACTGTTTGGCCCCATTGGCTAAGGTTATCCACGACAAGTTTGGCATCGAAGAAGGTTTGATGACCACTGTCCACTCCATCACCGCTACCCAAAAGACTGTCGATGGTCCATCCCACAAGGACTGGAGAGGTGGTAGAACTGCTTCTGGTAACATTATCCCATCCTCCACCGGTGCCGCCAAGGCTGTCGGTAAGGTTATTCCAGAATTGAACGGTAAGTTGACTGGTATGTCCTTGAGAGTCCCAACTGTCGATGTTTCTGTTGTCGACTTGACTGTTAGATTGAAGACCCCAACCACCTATGAAGAAATCTCCGATGTCATCAAGGCTGCTTCTCAAGGTGAATTGAAGGGTGTCTTGGGCTACACTGAAGACGCTGTCGTCTCCACTGATTTCTTGGGTTCCTCCTACTCTTCCATCTTTGACCAAAAGGCTGGTATCTTGTTGTCACCAACCTTTGTCAAGTTGATCTCTTGGTACGATAACGAATTTGGTTACTCTACCAGAGTTGTCGACCTCTTGGAACACGTTGCTAAGGCTTAAATTTGCTCCGACTAGATGTCTGTATAGTTTATTACGTGATGAAATAAAATGATTAAAAACAATAATTGTTTGTATGGATATAAGGAGCTCTTTGTCTTGTGTCTGATAATTGTGGAGAAAAACCGAGGCTATCTTTACACCCTTTCCTGAACACCGAAATTGCATTCCCTAGATTTCCTTTAAACTTGTAAATAACAACTGTGCTCTCGCGCAGCCCCTCTCTATCTAGTGTAAACCCTTTTGAGTCCACTAACCTCTCATTTCACCATAAACCCTTTTGAATCAAGAGAAAAATAAAAATAAAAAAATAAACATGGAGACGGAAAACATCTTCTTGAACCAAACGTTCAAGTTATACAAGTGTAACCGGCTTCTATCTGAGACTGACCAGGTATTCAGCGCGAGGGAGTTGAAATACTTGGAGAACAATATAAGCCGGCGTATTTTCGAACAACAAACAGATGATTTGATTGAACGCTTCTCCGATCCCGAAGAGGTGAGACTGGAGCTACGCATCACTAGTGGGACAAGACACAACAATGGATACACAATCCAGTACTTTGTTGTGAGATGCACCGATGTTATAGCACGCCAGATGTTTGTGTTTGTATTGGGTGAAAAGATGGACGGATTCAACACCGTCTTGTTATCCAGTGGGACTTCGCACCCGATAAATAGTTATATTAGACATTTGGTGGAAAATATAGGGGAAACTCCAATCGTGATACGCAACTACAACGTAAACCCCATGTACATAAACAGAGTATTGAACTCAATGTTCAAACAATTGAAAAAGCAAGAGGAATATCTCATTGGCGACTTGGATATTGTATACACCTTAAAAGGTACCACTATCAACGACAACTTGCGTAGCATTTCCATAAGTATTCCAAACAATGACGCACTGAAAATGATTGGCGATGGAATCATAGATCTGATTCATAACTTTATTCGAAAAACTACGACCATAAATTTGGATAACTTGGTTATTGCGAAATTCACTTCCAGTTTGATGAGCATTTCTGCCGATGGAAAGTTCCGTCTTGCGAGTAGACAGCAATTGGAAGGAATGGAACTGAAAACAGAGTTTCTCTGGCTGCTTGTAGAGAAATTGACAGATGGGTGATTCACCAATCTCAATAGTGGGACCAATCAATGGTGGGGCCAATGCTAATATTGAGACAATGGTAGCAATGGATGTAACCATTCCTATAACTGATACATTGGGAATGCCATCATCTGTTTCAGCCTTCTTCATACTTAGCAGCAGCAATAGAATACCTCAAATATGTACATTGGGCATCACATATTGAACAGTTAACTATTTCGGATTATTCTGTCCATACACGAAATGTTCCGGCTTGTTTGGAAACATTAGAAATTTGTCTGAAATACCAGAGTTAGAGTATATGGATTAGCTATAATCCTTGGCGGTACCATCAGGCAATATATCATGCGCGAAAATAGTTTGAATCGGAAAGGGAATTGACCCACCGAGTGCTTAGTATAGAAGATTTGAAGGGTTCATGCATCATCTATGCCTTAGATTTGTAGGACTTTCAAAACAGTAGAATTATAAATTAGGATCATAAAGAAGCCTTTCATAGGTTTAGCAAAGTACATTCTGTAGATATTGAAGTAAGAGATAATTATGTTGGATGTGGAGCATGGATATTGTATATTTATTGTAGACTCTATCTTTAGAGGCATCAAATGTAGATCAAGTATATTTATCATTGAAAAAGTACAGAGAAAAAGTAACATCGATATTTAATGTAGAGTGTGAGTTATATTGAAATTTTATTTAGAGTGAAGTATATATTGGAAATTTATTTGGAGAGGTTATATTTAAAATGATTCAGAGTGAAGTTCATGTGCACAGAGTGACCTGTGTCACTACAACTAAAACTTTTGAGATCAAATATTGTGTTCTGTCAACTAGTGTAGTGCAATTTGTCTAGGGAAGTGTAGAAGTGCCCAGTAGTAATTAAGATCAGCTAGAGAGGTGTTTGTAGCTAACGCCCCAATTGTGGCATTCTTTTTTTGATAGTTGGGCATTACTGGGTAATATGATAAACCAATAGAGAGTCATAGGCATTACTGGGTAATATGATAAACCAATAGAGAGTTATAGGCATTATGCCTACCGTTTTAGTATACATTTGATTGTTATTGCATATTCAGGATAGTGAATAACCTCTAATAATCCAAACCGCAATAGTTTACCTAACAGGAGATGTATATTGTTAGATGATTATAGATTATTGTATACGATTATTATTAGTGACAACTATATTTTGGTAGAACAATGTGGGAAATGTTTTGCAGAACAAACTGGGTAAAGTTTTAGTAGAACTAATGGTGCCATATACAAAGGAGTTTTTTTGTATTTGCTGATTTTGCTAAAGACAATAGCATGGTTTCATTCTACCGAAATCGCATTAAAGACCCTTGATTTTTCAAAGTTCGCAGCCATCGATAATTTCTACAGGTGCGCCTGTTAAACTCTCACAACCACAATTATTTATAATTGAAATGGCAATACCCCTTTTGATCTATGAGATTGATCATTGTTCCATCTATATACTTAATTGACATGAATAAATCTTCTTATGGTTCAAGGGCAACGTCGAATTTCTGGCGAAATAATTGCAGCCATTGAGCTTTGAATCATTCAATGGAGGCACCATAGCATATTGCGGACAAGATTAAGGGATTTCCGATCCTTATTAGTTAAAGGGTTTTATGAGAATCAATTTCATCAAAAAACTGGGTACAGCTATTGAAGGAAGACTCCATGAATGGTTGATGGTGAAGTGAAAGATTTGCATTCTTTAGTTGTTTAGTTATTGGTAATTGTAGTTATTGGTGAATATTTGCAGTTAACGGAATGATTTCAACAAGATTTTCAAGGAAAGAACATAAATCTCAAAGGATTTAATGAGAGAAAGAAAAGAGAAGTAAGAGAATGGAATATACATTATCGATAAAAAGAACATAATAATACTCCGAAAACTGGAGAATGAAGCTGACTCTAGGAAACTTAACGATGATACAAGGGTAGGTTCAACGGTTCAACGGTTCAACGGTTCAATAAAAGGTTAAAAGGTTTAAAGTTTAATGGTTCAATAAAAGGTTAAAAGGTCAAAGGTCAAAGGTTCAATGAAGAGTTTAATGCAAGAAAATGTAAAGGTGAAATAACGGTAAAGTAAAGAAGATGAAATAAGGTGAAATAAAGGAAAATAAGGGAATAAATGAATAGCAAAAGTTGAAAGGAGAAATAAAAAATGCAAGAGTAGTCAAGGTGAAGAGACACGGATATAAAAGTTAAAAGTGATGTAAAGTAAAGGTAGACTAAGAAACTGAAGCTTTGAAGTAAGTTAAGGTTCAAGGAGTACGGGATATCTCGCGATATCGCTACTCGCTTTAGACTTTTCCTTGCCTTTCGCACAATACTCGACCCACGGATGGCCACCACCCCCCCATGTTTCACTATAACGAAACCAAACACGTATACAACTAGAGCCGTGGGACGATACGACCAGGGTCTCGTTAAATCTTGGACATGCAAGTATCTCCCCATTTCTAACACATGTCCTTTTGCGGCAAATTAGTTGATTACGTGTTTTTCCAGAGGGTTTTTTTCCGCAAAGACAGGAATCAAAAGCGTGTACAGAATTTTTTTTAGAAAGGACAACTCGAACAAGATGTCATCCACTGGTGTATACAGCGGAGACAAGGATAACCTTACGCATAGAAAGGGAGGGAATACTGGTGCCTACGAGCCCAGTGCTGATCTTAACAAATTGGTTGTGGATGATGATGAGGAATACAAGAAGCACCGTAGCCAGGAAGTGGAGGAGTTTTTCAGTTCGCTCTGTAAGTTGGAGCTGATTTTGGCACCGATTTTGTTTACAGCGCTTTCATTCTTTGTTAGATTGTACCGTATCAGTTTGAACAATCATGTTGTGTGGGACGAGGCGCACTTTGGTAAGTTTGGTTCTTACTACTTGAGACACGAGTTTTACCACGATGTGCACCCACCATTGGGTAAGATGTTGATTGGGCTTTCGGGCTACTTGGCCGGATACAATGGTTCCTGGGACTTCCCCTCCGGTCAGGAGTACCCGGATTACATTGACTACACCAAAATGAGAATTTTCCAGGCTGTGTTTTCCGCCTTGTGTGTGCCAGTCGCGTACTTCACTGCAAAGGAAGTTGGTTTCTCAATCGCTTCTGTGTGGTTGCTCTCCTTGATGGTCGCATTGGAATTGCTGTATGTCACTTTGGGTAAATTCATCCTCTTGGACTCAATGCTTCTTTTCTTCACCGTGGCCACCTTCTACTCATTTGCCAGATTTAACAACCACAACACCAAGGCTTTGGAGTTTTCCAGAAAATGGTGGAAATGGCTCTTGCTCACCGGGTTTCTGATTGGTTGCACTTGTTCTGTTAAAATGGTGGGTTTGTTTGTCACAACCTTGGTTGGTATCTACACCGTAGTTGACTTGTGGAACAAGTTTGGTGACAAATCTGTGTCTTGGTCACGCTACTCGGCTCATTGGATGGCCAGAATCATCGCTTTAGTCATCGTACCTTTCGCTATCTTTTTGGTTTCTTTCAAAGTCCACTTTGACCTCTTGTACAAGTCTGGTACCGGTGATGCTAACATGTCCTCTTTGTTCCAAGCCAACTTGGTGGGCAGCGAACTCATGAGCGGCGCCAGAGACGTCACTATGGGCCACTCAGTGGTCACCTTGAAGAGTCAGGGCCTCACCGGTGGATTGTTACACTCCCACGTCCAGACATTCCCTGAAGGTTCAAAGCAACAACAAGTTACCACATACAGCCACAAGGACTCAAACAACAACTGGATCTTCCAAAGAGCTAGAGGCCTCCCTTACTACGACTCAGATGACAACAGTACCGCTATCGAATATGTTGAAGATGGTATGACCGTCAGACTCATCCATCCTTCTACAGGCAGAAACTTGCACACCCACCACGTAAAGGCCCCAGTCTCCACATCGGAATGGGAAGTGGCAGGTTACGGTAACTTGACCATTGGTGATGACAAGGATAACTGGATTGTTGAAGTTATGGAACAAGCTGGTAAAGAAAACAAAACTTTATTGCACCCATTGACTACATCCTTCAGATTGAAAAATGCGGTCTTAGGCTGCTACTTGGCTGTTTCTGGTAACAACTTACCTGCATGGGGTTTCAGACAAGGTGAAGTTATATGTTCCAAAAATCCTTTCAGCAAGGACAAGAGAACCTGGTGGAACATTGAAAACAATAGGAACGATAAGTTGCCACCTCCTCCAGCAGACTTCAAGTTGCCAAAGACAAAATTTATCAGAGATTTCATCCAAATCAACTTGGCTATGATGGCTACAAACAACGCCTTGATTCCTGAATACGACAAACAAGACGACTTGGCTTCATCTTTCTGGCAATGGCCAACATTGCATGTTGGTATTAGAATGTGTGGTTGGAGTGCGGACAACGTCAAGTACTTTATGATTGGTTCCCCGGCAACTACCTGGACCTCTTCCGTTGGTGTTTTGTTGTTCGCTGCTCTCTTTTTGTACTATGTCATTAGATGGCAGAGACAAATTGTTGATTTCCCAGAGAGTAACCCACACAAGTTGAAAACATTTGTTATGGGTGGTATCTACCCAATGTTCGGGTGGGGATTGCACTTTATGCCTTTTGTTATCATGGGTAGAGTCACTTATGTCCATCACTACGTCCCAGCCCTTTACTTTGCCATGATCATTTTCGTCTACGAAATTGACAGCTTGACCTCTTGGATCCTTGGTTACAAATCCTTCAAGAACAACCAAACAAGCGTTTCGAGCAAGGCGGCGTACGTTGCCATTTACGCTTTCTGGTATTTTGTCGTTGCTGGTACTTTCTACTACTTTAGATACGTCTCTTTCGGTTTGGAGGGCGACAAGTCAGAGTGGAAACACTTGGACTTGTTGAAGTCTTGGAGAATCTCCAACGACGACTACAGGTAAGCAAAATTGTATTTTATACCAATTGATATATGAATGAGGTTAGAAGATAACTCTTGACATATTGACTTTTTTTTTTTAACGAAGAAAAGAATAAAAGATTATTTAAGTGACTGTAAGCAAAGTACTGAATATCACTTGATCGAAATAGTGCATCACTGGCTTGGAACGCTCATTGAAGCTTGAATTTGTTGCTTCTTTGATTTCAAGGTAGAATTTGACACTTTGTTTGATTGAGCTAGTGTTTGGTTTTACTAGTTTTTGTTTGCAGCTCACGGGCGTTTGATTGGAGCTTACTGACGTTTAATTGGAGGTTGCTGGCGTTTGCTTGTGGTTTTGTATCTTTTGAACTCATATTTCTGGTAATTCTGTTAATTAAAGAGCACTAATAGTAATTAAGAATTATACAAGGTGTGAAAGTTGTACTATACCCCTTAAATATTCCCTATATTACTACCAAGACACTACTTTTCTTATTTATTTCCTGATCTGGTACATCCATCTGGTCATAGCTCTACTGGAGAAACGACATTATGTCGTGTGGAAGCAGGTGCGACTTTCCAGCAAACACTTGGGGCTGTCTTACTAAAGTGGTATCCGTGTAGATAAAGTAATATCCCGATAATGCGATTATAACAGTTCCGTAAAGATGTTCTGTAATTCTAAGTCAAACCTTTGCACTATACATGACTCTATTAACGAAAGCTGCTTGTTTCAAGAGTGTGTCGCACTTCGTCTTTTTTGCACGACTAACATTAAATTTTAGTAATCCAATGCTTACCAGAACACTAGGGATACGGTCCCGATTTATAATACCTGTGATAGGGAGGACTGTTCATAACAGACTATATTCCGTGGCGATGCCTGGATCCAAGGTGTTAAAGGCATCAACGTTTACATTTCCAAAGGAACATGAGACAACCCAACCCATCACAGAGGTTCCAGAACAAGATATCAATGATTTCCGAGTGACCAAGCTAATCCACGGAACCACCGACTTAGAAATCGCAATCACAAAGCGTGCCAGTGATAAGCTTCATATGATCTCTACTCAGGATAAAAACCCTAACGTTGCATTGAAAATTGGTGTCGAGAGCGGTGGGTGCCATGGATTCCAATATAATTTGGACTTGACTGATTTGCAAAAGGAGTTAAAGAGTGAAAATGCAGATGACTTGCTTGTTTTTAAGAGGGAAGATGGGAGCGGTAACGTGGCTCAGATTATCTTGGATTCCAATGCTTTGACCATCTTGCAAGAACTGAAACTAGACTATACTAAGGAGTTGATTGGAAGCCAGTTTAAAATAGTCGACTCTCCTTATACATCCTCTTCATGTGGGTGTGGTGGCTCCTTTGATTTCGATTTCGATAAATTGCAAGGGAAAATGGAAAGCAAAGGTTTATAGTATAATACATAGTTCAATGCTCATTTAGAATAGTGCTCACTATCGCCATTTTATGTACTGATGTGTTATTAGTGTTATCAATTACTTTATCTCAGAAGTATTATTTCCTATTGCCTATTGAAAAAGTCTATGTGACTGTTCACACCAGAAATTACGCTTATAATAGCGCCCCTCAGTTTGAAAGGCGCACCAAGGGTTTGGCAGCTCTCCCTGCCCTTTGCTTAAATACCGAGGCAACTTTTCATACTAAGTGTCTTCTTTCTTAAAGGGTAGCTGTAGCCATCCTTTTATACCACTACTGTGTTTATATACTTACAATGTATACCTATTACTATCTAATTACAGAACTACATTCCACTCAACAAACAAATCAAGTCTATTCGATACTTAATCACATAAATTGTGCAAGATATTCAAAAGAAGTATATATATTAATATATAAACAACAGAACAGGAATTAAAAATGATAATTATTACAACGCTTCGTTGATAGTCTGGATGCTTTTACTGGAAAAATATCTGACATCGACATCTTCGTCCTGTTGCAAATGCTCCAAGTCAGGTACGATCTGACCAGTGATTACCTGTTTCAATTCATCGGAGGTCTTTTTATCGTTTTTGGAGAGGAGAGCGTCGACAATTATTTGGTAGGACTTTGCCACGTTGAATCTTATATTTGGAACATTATCTGATGTGAGTTTGTGGATGAAAGGTAAGATTCTGTGGATGATTGTTTGCTGATCAACGACTGGCACCAAGGCTGTGATTGTGAAAAGGCAAGTTATTCTAATTATGAAGTTGGAGTAGTCAATTTTGTTCTTATCGTCATCCTTAGTTCCGTCGTTTAACAAGCGGCTTATAATCTCGGTGTTAGCCCAATCTGATCCAAATATAACAGTTAATTCTTTCAAGTTGTTTACTGCAGCGTCTCTAATTGCGAACACCGGGTCCCAGAGCCATGACATACACAAGGAGAGAAGTTCATCCTTAAAGAATGAGTCTCCAAGCTTTTGTGCCAACTTTGGAATGTATTCGATTATTGCTAATCTGACACGCCATTTATGGTCTTGAGCCAATTCAGTGATTGCGGGTAACAAATTGGTCGACAACAAGTTGATCCCGATAGTCTCGTTGACTACAGCCAAGTTTGAGATGATATTCAATCTTACGTCTGGGAATTCATCTTTTAACATGTTCATGAATATAGGCAACAACTTTTCAGTGGTAGCTTGCTTTTCAATGATTGGTGATAAGTCGGTGATGGTTGTAGCCAATGAAGCTCTAACATTGTCTTGGTCATCTTGACTTAACTCATCCACGACGGGGATAATTTTGGTGAGGATTGCCATTTTGGTGAACTGGAACTTGTTGAGTAATTTACAAAATTCCGGCAACTGTTTCGCTACGGCTTTTCTAACTTCGCCTTCGTTGTCATTAGTCAATCCAATGAATGGGTTAACCAACTGGGCTAATTCAGTTTCATTATTGCTAAAGTTGACTGCGATTTTGTTGAATCTATCGGCGGCTGTGTATCTGACTCTCCAACTTTGATCCTTGATCAATTTGAGGGAGCTCTGCAAAAAGTCCGCGTTGAATGAAGGTTCATTAATTTTCTGGAAGAATTCCAAAATGGCGATCAAAACGTCGACACTCAAGAATTTGACAGAGTCTTGGTCGTCGTTAATCAAGCTTTGGAACATTTGAGAGATGATATCCCAATCTTCGTTTGTTACTTTATTGGCTTGATCTTTCAAGGTGAACTCTGTCAACAAGTTGATCAAGTGAGGTAAGTTGGTTGCTGCGGCTCTTCTCACCATCGGGTAGTCATCTTTGATCAATTTAAGATAAAGTTGAAGCAACTCACGTCTAGTTTGAGGTTCAACCTTTGTAATGATTGATTTGAAGAGGCCGGTTTGTGCAATCTTCTTAGAGAACCAACCGTTTTGGTTTAAACTTGTAACCAAGTTCAAGAAAATACCGTTGATTTCTTCGTTGGTTAACTCCAAACTGATTTTATGGAGTGACTCAATAGCCTTGTCTCTGACGATTGGCTCTTCCAATGAAGCTAAGATAGTCAAAATCTGGATTAAAGGCTCGCAGTTCTCGTGCCCACCGATAAGTGGAATGAAGTCTCCTAATTTAGATGCTAACACAGCGAAAACCTCCTCTTCGTCGTCCTGGGCAACTTCATTCAAAAATGGCAACAATTCCTTCAAGGTCCGCTCTGGTCCCAACGCAATCGCAATCGTGTCCAATTTCTGCATAGCCTCTACACGGTTCGATACGTCATCATGCTTCAATTCATCCATGAGAAGTGCTAACGGATACAAATCATCCCCAAAGTTGTCCATGGTTGTTGTTGTTGTTGCGTTGTTTGTTGTTGGAATGTATTAGTGTCGGTTTTTTTTTCTCTTTCAAAAAAACTGTGAGGATTCAGGAGGATTTTGTTTACGTTGCGTTGAATTTTTCGTCGTTCAAAATCCTCGAGTGACCGGTTTATCAAAACAAGTGGCCAGCCGGAGAAACTGTAAATTGGTGGTGTGAATGACAGGCGCCTCCCGTTCAACAACCACTCGTTTAGTTTTGATACAGTGCTCTTTTTTTTTTGAGTGGAAAGAGGTTTGTAGTGTACCTTGGCGTTTGTAGTACAGATTTCAGTTTGTACGCTCATCAAAAGTCCCCAAGTTGTCCACAGTTAAGCGAGGTAGCGTCATTTGACGCGTGTGACTTGATTTTTGTGTGAATGATATCTTGTTTGAAAGTGAAGTTCATTCCTTCGGAATCTTTCTACATTTCCTATGGAACCCTTCTACAGTTCTATCATTTGCAATATCTAGTCCTTTGGGAATCATTTTTATCCTTTACAAATCTCTCTATTGTATCCTTTTCAAATCTCCACGTTGCTTATTCTTGGACATCTTTCTTATAATAGGATTCTTTACATTGTGTATTGGTGTTGTATAAAGATCTTTCCTATCCATTGGAATTGCCATTCTTGGTGAACTTTGACAACTCACTGGAATCTTTGGATCCTCATAAATTTAAGAAATAATTGCTTCTACTTAAGAACTCTAGTGATAAGACCGTGGCAAGCCGTATATTATATACTTACAAACATTCTGATTGCTACTTAAAAGTTCTGTTATGACTTCTTACGTAGAAAACTACTTAAAAATTTACTCGAAAGCTATATGGTTCCTCGTTTAAAGCTATGGTTCCTCGTTTAAAGCTAAATTCCTACTTTAAAGCTTATGATTCCTACTTTAAAGTTTATGATTCCTACTCAAAACTCATATGATTCTTAATTAAAAACCCAATGATAGCACTTTTCGAGTTCGTGAAAGCCTCTACTTAATCGATCAATCTCCATAGTTTCCACAATCTCAGAAAAGATTCAAGCCTCTCAAGGCATAAGATTCCACTCAGGTTTGGGTGAGGAATCAGGAAAAATTCAGCTGACTTGTCTGGCTGAAAACGTATATCGCAAAATGAAAAATACTTCATAAAAGTATACTTACCAATCACCAGTGTGGAACTCGCCAGCTCTTCGTTTATGGGTTGACATAAAATTACTGAGATCACAGTCCGGTTGAGTGTTTGGAGCCGAATAAAAAAAAAACGGGCACACGTGATAAGATAAAATTCCCACGTTTTAAATCAAGCATGTCTAACAACCCAAACCCAGTGGACGTCCAGGACTCCAAAGTGAACGAGGCAGAGGTTGCCGAATACCACGAACTCTTGAAGAAAGAGAAAAACGCTTGGAAATTCGAAATTGTTGACGGATATTTCAAGCAATCTTCAAATGCTACCGATGAGATCAACTTCAACTATTTGAAAGAGCACTTTGGAATCACCAAGAACTGGGCTTCCATCTATCTGGATTTGAAGAGCCTCAATGAAAATTCCGAAAATGGCGAGGTATACAAGATTTTGATTTTGGCCCGTCACGGACAAGGGTACCACAACAGAGCCCACTCATACTACGGTGATAAGCTGTGGAACGAGCATTGGTCTAGAGTGAATGGCGACGGTGAAAACGTCTGGGGCCCGGACCCAGACTTAACCGAATTGGGGATCAGTCAGGCTAAGGATAATGGCTATCTCTGGACCCAAGAATTGAAGGCTGGTGCGAGAATCCCTTCAAAATGGTTTGTGTCTCCATTCACCAGATCCATCGATACTCTCGTCCACACTTGGAATTCCATTGTCGATCTCAAAAAAGCTAAACCTTATATCATGGAGGACTTGAGAGAAACCATAGGTATCCACACCTGTGACAAAAGACTGTCCAAGAGCATTATCACCTCTAAATATCCAAACTTCCCAATAGAAGATGGCTTTTCAGAGGAAGACGTACTCTATAAGGATGAATACAGAGAATCTGTTGCCGAAGTTTCCATCAGAATGAACCGTGCCTTCCAGTACATTTTTTCAAACACTTCTAAATCTGACGAGATTTTGTGTATTACTTCTCACTCGGGTGCCATTAGAGCTCAGTTGAATGCCTTGGGTCATAGACTGTTTGCAGTTGGAACTGGAGGTGTCATTCCAGTTTTCGTTCGTGCTTCTCCTATCTAGTTTCCATCTTAAATATGCAACGTGACGTTAATTCCCCTAATATTTCAATACCTTTGAAAAAGTTCTAGAATATAAAATTATATCTCTCTGAAAATGTATAAATGAGCTCATCAGGGAGTGTATTTTGCACCCTATAACATTCCCAAGAGGAGTGCTCAAAAATAGAGCGCATAAACCGTGTAGTTAACAGGTTGATTAAATCTTTGATAATAGAGAAAACCCCATAGTGTATAACACTTGATAAAGGAAAACCCATAGTGTATAACACTCGATCAAGGAAAACTCCATAGTGTATAACACTTGATTGAGGGGTTTTGTGTGAAGGAAACAATAATCAATTTTTCAATTGCATTTCTTAGAGCACAGGGAAATCAGACGATTGTGATCTCTAAATGAGACTAATATCCGTGTGATGGTTTGCAGGCTTCTTCCTGCATAACCAATAGTCTAGGCCTCAAATCTGGTTGCAAAATCTCCAGTGTTCTTTGTGGAAGTTCACGTGATGAGGTGAAAAGGGTCTAATAAGAGAGCATGATTTGTGGGTATATTTGGGTGAAAAAACCGGAGCATCGGTTTATGGTCACAAGATGCTTAGATCTTGGAGTCATGGGCAGAAAAGGCTTTGAACCACGAAGCATTATTACGTCGGTCACGACTCTAAAATGCCTTTAATTATATCGGTTGGGATCTTGAGGCCTTTGGACTATTGTGAGACACCTTGGGCTATATTAGTTCGGACACTTTTGATTATGTTCGTTCGGATTACGAGGCAGTTTTAGTAATGTTAACTTGGATTATGAGGCATTTTTAGGTATCAACGCAAGCCTATTCAAATACCCCAGGTGATATCAAATAGACAAGTTGTCCTGTCCACAATACAGGGAGATGAAGGTGCATCCATGATATTGAGAGGGGAGATGGAATTGGTTATAGGTCCATGGGATAGGGGTTTCAGTGTAATTGATACTGCGATTATTGATAGGGCTCCGTTTTGCAGAAGAAGAGATGCAAGTATTACCTGGTTTAATCTGCATGCTAGATTGAATAATCCAGTATAAGGTTTAGAATAGTTTCAAATTAGGTCTGTTTTTTGTCTCTCATTTTAGGCGAGAAGCTTCATGTTACCATTTAGATTGTAATACATGTACATTACATGTACATTTGGGGAAGTTTAGACTACATATTGGTTTATCGAAAGCCGTTTTTCCGCATTGGCCACAAAAAGCCTTTTCATATACACAACGTGCATGCATCAGGAATACTCACCTAAATTATGACTGCAAGTCAATTGCAAGAAAAAAAAAACACTAACGTAATTTATAAAATTAAATTCTATTTTGCACATGAAGACAAGAATTTTTCCTTTTGCGTCACTTCATTGGCAATGACAAGAGTCTACGCAATATAAGCAATAGCAGTCAAAGTGTGATGGAATAGGCAGGAGACGTGACTTATGAGGCCAAGTTAAGATTTCAACCATTCTGATATTATTTTATCTGAGCAAAAAAGTACAACAGCTGATCTTTAATTAATACGTGCAAAGTGACTACTTGATCTTGGAAGGCGACTTGGACTTTTCGTGCCGTGCTGATACATTCTTAGCACACCCCTGCTTGGAGCCAACACCCGAACGCCCGATTTTGTAGCCATACCAGACTATCTATAGGGACGAGCAAGAATAGAAATAAAATACATCTACAAAGACTTTTAATGTTCGGGTTTTGTTTTTTTTTTTAAACAAAAAAAGCTCCATTCATCCAAAACATGCTGGCCTGTTTATGTTTAGTTGGAGGCCTTTGCTACAATGCTACTGTATATGCTCTGAGACCACGGTTTAGTCTAGGGAAAAATTAATTGTTATAAACAATAGATGTATGCAACAGAAGAAGTGATTTCTTTTAATATTACATTTGTATGCACTCCGACCTAAAGAGATGATAAATAACGGGGCGGATCCAAGGAATATGCAAAAAAAAAAAACCTTAACGAAGAGAAGCTGTGAACAAACCTTGTCGTGCTGATTGATGAAGTTTGGTAACAATCTTCAGCATCTATCTATTCCAGAGTGGAAGACTTACAACATAGACTATAATGATTTGAAGGGAAAAATTAGGGAGTTGACTGAGGAGATTGTTGGCCAAGAGGCTGGCAAATCTGGTGGAGCTGGTGTGGTTCGCGATGCAAATACAACAGATACACAAGATGCATCAATAGCACAACCAGATGAGGTGAACCCTAAAACAAGTGGTGATCAAAGCAGTGGCGTTGCGTCTGCGGCCCGCCCAAGCAGCACTAGCAGACGATCTTTTAAGACCAAAACGTCATTAGCATCGCTCCATGAAGCATTTCTTTACAACTTTGAATGTGTAAACTTATTTGTATCGACCAAGCAGGGAGAAGTGAAGAGAAAAATGGCGTACTTGAGGAGAGTTTTTGACGCGCAAACTAATGGAGACGATCCAAGAAGAGATTTATACGAAACGGATGAGATATTCACACAGAGTATGGAGGTGTCTATTGTATTAAAAAACTTGTCTAAATTTATTACAGTCCAGAAGATTGCCCTTCGCAAGTTGTTCAAGAAGTTATTGAAGTACTATCCTGATAATAATGAATCCTCCAACATGATTGTCTCCCTCAAAAACCATTTGTTTACCAACCCAAAGTCGTTCATTAACGTAAATTTACTGTATTTTAATCCAGAGTTGACGAAATTTCTCAGTGAGGTCAAAATAAGGCAAACGAGCCATATAGAAAAAATCCAGGGCTCGAAGAAAATTAGTGTATCACCGTCCACAATCAAATCTAGCGTGTATTCCGCTGATAATAACCCGCTGGACGAGTTACACGCCTCTAACTCGCGAGCTTGCTTTGATATTAACATTGCGGTCAAGAAAAACTTTCATTTAAACTTTTTAATCCCAGATGACCCTAATACCTTGGCAAACTTGGAACTCAGCTTCAATATTTATTTAAATTTGAAAAAACCTTCAAATTCTCTGCATCTTCAATTCATTTTTTTAACTTCATCCGTCATCAACCAGGAACATCCGTCATACATTATCTATGATGGCGATAAAACCAATTCCAGCTTGGTGGCTTACACTGGTGGCTTGCGTAAGTATACTTATTGCACGCTCCCAAACACTTTGGTGAGACATTTTATTCACTTTTTACATGATGGCTCCCACAAGAGTGAGTTTATGCGCATTCTAAGTGAGATTGATGACTCGGACTCTCTCACTGAGCGTACAATCAAAACAGTCTTGAAGGGTAAATTGAAGCCTACCCTCAAGTTGTACATGACAATTCTGAGATATTTTTTGAAACATAATGACGAGGTTGTCCAGGATTACGCTGAAACTGAAATTCTGTTTGATTCACATTCTCCAGAATCAATCACCACTTCGGCAACCTCAAGCTACCAGGATGATTTTTTAATTTCTTTGGATCATGACATTTACACAACAAACAATCCAAAGATAGTATGCTCCCTAGCCCCATTGGAATCCATCGGCAACTTGGATATGATTGAATCATTTCCTCATAATCATTTGTCTGTCCATTCAAATGATTCAAACTTGTCTTACTTTATCAACTCGTTGGAAACTGTCGTTAAGGGTACCGAAGTGAACTCTACATATAATTGGACAGCTTTACGTCAGTTGCCCCAAAAATTGCAAAAGCTCATCTCGAACAATGCAACTCTCAACTTGTATAAGAATATGAGCTTTTATGAGTATATGTTGTCTTGTTATTTGAACATTATCCCTAATAATCCAAATAATCACTATTCGAAGGTTTTAGGTCTTAATTTGCTAAAGAAATTTGAAAGTATTGAGCACTTTCACAATCAGTTGAATGTTGAACAGTCATTGATCAAAGCAAAAGCTAGCCCTGTTTTGAAAAGACAAATGTCTTTTAAATCCATGGACCAAGCCCTACCGAAGTTTCTCACTCCTTTAAAGAAGCAGGATTCTTCAGCAAGCGTATTCAGCTCAAAGTATTCAATTTCTCCAGAAACGATGAACCGCAACTATGAGGATTCTGAGACTGGCAATGACATGGATTACTTGAGGTACCTGGGAATGAAACCACGAGGTGATGGTGATGACGACCGGTTGACACTCTATATGAGGATGCAACACAACCATGATCGTAGTACCTTTGGAAACTATATGAAGGCACTTGTGGATTTCCAAGGTCGTTTGTCACATCGATTATGCAAATCGATAGGTTGGAGATCGGACCCTATGATTGACTCCTCCGATGAGGAGAATCAGCTCCTTCCAACCTTTAGCTATGGCTACGATTCGATTTATGAGGAGGGCAATGAATTCATGGTACGCCACTCTAAATTGAATGTGCAGAATAAATACGAACAAGATTATGATCTGACACTTACATACATTTATTTTTCACTCAACGTCACTCTGATTTTTTTGAGTGGTTTAGAGTTGGGTATTATTTACTCCATCTTTTTGAACATTGAATCTCATGAGTCAAAGTTGTTGATTAACGATAACTTGTGGCTTATTTTGATTATCATTGTGGGTCTTTTACTTTCCCTTGTATTTTCAATGGTTAGTATCAATTTGAACCTTCTGCGCTACAAACCTGCCCCAGCTTCACACTCAGCTCTTATATGGGTTGGGTTCCTTATTGTTTGTGGTTGCTGTGTGCTGTCAATGGCTATCATTCTTGAAGGGATGTGATTGATGCCGTCACGCATAAAACCAAACATCGCATTTTCAGTTCTTGTTTTAGTTTTCATACTTTTATTTATGATTTAATATAGCCTTTGTAAGCAATTTTGGATGAACTTAAAATGGTTTGCGTTAAATACTAAAAACATTTAACAAATAGTCGCAATCGAAAAAGCTTTTCCGAAGGAAAAAAAATCTCCTGGGGGTGAGTCGAACACCCGATCTCAAGATAACTTTGAGGTTAATCATTACAGTCTCGCGCCTTAGCCAGCTTGGCCACCAAGAGGTTTCTTATACTAACTTTCACGCCAAAAATAGTAAGTTGTATCACGCTTCTAGAGAATTGAATACTTCAACACAGTCTTTTCATGTTGGACTTTCTCTGCATTCAATAAATTTGCTAGGTTTTATAGCTCTCTTAGTGCATGGTTAGTTTTTGGTTTTTAGTAAGATACTTAATAAAATCAAATGTAAGCAAAAGAAGATACGTTCTTATAACGAGCAATTTCTCCCAAAACCCTAGCCTGTTTCAGAACAAAAGATTTCTGTGGTATTAGATGACTCGATGAATACACCCATGAAACCTACTTACAGATTTCTGATAGCAATATACAGTTTTAATTGCTTTGGGATTTTATTATTTATACCGGTATTGGATATGCTCTTTGTTGGTTCATAGTATTATAAGGTGCTCAAATCTTGAAACTCTATAGTGAATTCTTCCCTTGCACACAGAATATAGCTAGGATTAAAATACTTGCTAGTGCTTGTCAATTTTATCGGTATTCAATTTCCTATAAACAGTTCTGAATATAATAGATTGATTGATAATAATGCTTTTTGAAAAATATAATACTAATGATATCATAATTCACTTGGTATCAATTACTTTTGAATTCTATCAAAAATCAAAATATTGAATGTATCATTTGTTATTTCTGGAAACTAAATGCAAATTCTGGAAAGAACCATTTATGTATGTATACTGTTACCTGCAAAGGTTTACTACTCAAATCGATATGTCTCCTGGTAATTTTGTTTAAAAAAGCTGTGACACTTGTACAATTTTTGCAAAATTTCTCACAAAAAAAGACTTGCTGACCCAGTAAAATACACATTCAAAAGCAAAATGAAGTACAAAATACTCATACTCTTAACAAATAGAGGTAAAAAAGAATAAATCAGCGACCTCGGTGAGGATCGAACTCACGATCTCAAGATTAACAGTCTTACGCCTTAACCAGCTTGGCCACGAAGTCTTTGTTGAAAAACAACTAAAGATTGGATTTGATGACATCAAAATGTGAAAACTGTGCAAACGTCAGGTCCATTGGCGAATAAACTGGAAACGAGCTCCCAAAAGTCACCTATACCCTTTTTGGATTTAGATTCACCAATGTGTTGTCGAAGAGTCATTATGTATTGCGTGTAATTTATGAATTTTAAACGATTTCAGCAAGGTGAAAAATTTAATAACCGTAAAGAGGAAAGTCTGAAGAGAGCTAAACTCCAATGAAAAGTTCAATGAAAAGTCAACGAAAAGTCAACGAAAAGTTCAATGAAAAGTTCAATGAAAAGTCCAATGAAAAGCCCCAAGAGAAATTGTCTAAAGACAACTTAACGGAGCGATCTGACAGTAGGTTGGTAGAAGAAGAGCACCAACAAGTATATCAAAATGAAAACTTCAATGCTCCTCATTTGTTACATAAATAAACACTGTAGTACACGAAAAACCATTGATGGCTTGATAAGGAATTCGAAGTTGGAGCAGTTTATCATGTGTGGCATTACGTGGAGTGCACATAATTTTTTTTAAATTTGCATCGACAATTTCTTTGAAACCAACCAACGTCAGCATGAATAGACCACTTCATGTAACGTTAGGTGCGCGTATGAATGCGTACTTAACCACCGCTGAAGACTTCAAAAAACAAAGACAAAGGGTGAACAAAACCCTTGTTCGTTTGCGTCGTGATTTGAACTTAATCACCAAAGATACCAAGAACTACGCAGCTAAGCAAAAGCTCTCTAGTATTGGTTCTGCTGAATACAAGAGCGACAACAGACACGGGTTGCTTTTGTTGTTGACAGCAGAGAGAGATTTGTTGTATGCATCTGAACTCAAGAGCTTGATCGAGATCAGTAACGACACGAATGCTGGAAATCTTAAGAAGTTAGTTATCAGCAAGTTGAAGAAGGCTTTATTGACTGCCAAGAAGTTATTGGTTATAGTCGACGAGGACGACATGGTAAAGTTAGAGTTGTACATTTATGCTTCTTTAATTCAAGGCCAGTTATCCATCGCCAAGAAGCAATGGGCACTAGTGCTCAACTCGCTTTCTGTAGCCAAATGTTCGTTGGAGTTTTTGTACTCGCATCGCTCCAAGAACACTACCACCACCAGTGAGGAGGACGACTTGGTTGAGTTGAAGACCTTGGTTGATGACTTGAACGATACTATTGTGGACCCATCCTTAAACTTGGCAGTTGCCCAGCAACAAGCTGAAGGTATCCATGAAAAAGTTTTTGGCCTCAAGTCGATTACCCGTAAACACAGTCACGACACGCATTTGCCGTACTTGAGCACTGCTGTTTCCATAATAGAAAAGTACGATTCTTCGTTTGTGTCTGAGATTGCCTCAGGCGAATCTCTCATAAAAGAGATTGAGTGGAGAGGCTACCCAGCTCAATTATACAACGATGAGATAGCCTTCAGATTGATGGCATTAAATAGCAATGAAGATTGGAAGCAATACACCAACCCATCAGATTACGATGATTTGATCACCGGATGGAGCCAAGTTTTGGAGTTGCATGAACAGGATATCGAAAAGGCACAATTCAATGATGACGGTGATGAGAGCAGAATTCAAGATAATGCCATTCTACTCACTTATATTAAATACAACTTATTGTTTGTGAGGATCAGAAGAGATGTGGGAGAGAACTCTGAGTCGCCCACAATTAAGCTCAAGTTGGTTGAACAAATGGCCGCCACAATAAAAGAAATCAGGGATTTGCCAGGTGTTTACAAGGATGAGGAATTGTACAGCTCATTGGAGAATTTGCAAAAATACTTTGTTGCCCGTAAGAATGTCTTGTTATCCGACCTCTACATTGGATTGGAGCAATATTCAGAAGCGCTCACGATTCTTAACTACACCAAGGAAGAATACTTGACTGTGGAAGATGTTTGGTACCAAACTGAATTCCCATATGCAATTACCTCGAATGCGGAATTTGATGCATTCCGTGAGGAATTGGCCGACAAATTGTTAAAGGCACGCGTCTTGGCTCAATTCCAGTTCGAGTTAACTACAACAAACGACAAGCACACCTTTATGATTGAAAACATTGACAAGGTTTCATCTCTTGGCTTGGATAAATTAATCAACATGAGCGAAAATGCGAGATTGCAACCAATCTTGTGCAAGCCAGTCTTGTTTGACATAGGATACAACTATATTAATTATGATTTAGGAAGGTCCACGGTGTCTAACACCACTGCCCCAGCCACCTCCGAAGACGATAACAAAAAGCGTGGGGGGTTCTTTGGTATTTTTGGTGGTCGTTAAATGCGCCACCTTGGTTTCTGAATATTTTTAGGAATGTAAGATTTTATAGGTTATTTGCTTTGTATATACGCCTTCGTGTTGTGCCATTTGTAGAAACCAGGCTGAAGATTGGTGTTTAGCCCCACATATGCTCAGCTCCGGCAATACGAGGAGTCTTTGCGAAAAAAGAGCACCATGAGTTTTTCAACATTTTAGCGCGGTTTGTTAACACGAAACAAGAAATGAAACAACATGGACTGGCCTTGACCCTTCTAATATGTGTTGGTGGTCTCTATGGTTCGTTTTTATCATGGTCATTGCTCCAAGAAAGAATCAATACCAAGCCCTATGGTGTTGATAGTATGGGGAATGCTGAATTTTTCAAGGCACCATTGGTGGTCAATGCGATGCAAGCACTTTTTGCCAGTATTGTTGGGTTGATATACTCTCTAATTTCTTCGTCTGCAGGGCTTCCACATACCATATTCACTGGGAATGATAGGAAGACAGCACTTGGGTATTTTATGAGTCTCTTGATGATATCCCTTTGCTCATCGCTTTCGTCTCCGTTGGGATACCAGTCTTTAGAGCATGTTGACTATTTGGCATATTTGTTGGCCAAGTCAAGTAAGTTGATCCCTGTTATGATTATCCACATTGTTTTCTATCGTACAAAGTTCCCCATATACAAGTATGCCGTGGCATTCCTTGTGACGTGCGGAGTGACGCTCTTTACGGTTGCACATAAAAAGAGCACCAGTAAGAATACACTTAACGACGAAAACCCAGTATTGGGAATGTCCCTCTTGGTGGGACTGATGATCTTGGATGGTATCATGAACTCAACCCAAGATCAACTTTTCAAGTCTCAAGCAAACAACAAGGTTAAATTGTCTGGGGCTAGTTTAATGTGCTTGTTGAACTTTTTTGTATTCACCTTGACATTAGGTTATACACTTGTTTTCAAGTTTGAGGAATTGGAATACACAGCTCAATTTACTTCAAAGTACCCAACCGTTTTGTTTAACACACTTGCCTTTGCGGTATTTGGGGCTGTCGGTCAAGTATTTGTGTTTATCATCTTGGAAAAATTCGATTCACTCGTCCTAGTGACTGCAACTGTTACTAGAAAGATGATCAGCATGATCCTTTCAGTATTTTTATTTGGCCACCATTTGAATGCATATCAATGGCTTGGTGTCATCTTGGTGTTTGGTGGCATTGGCTATGAAGCTGCTGTGAAGTTCAAATCAAAGCCTAAACAACCACTCAAAAGTGAAACTCCTAAGAGAAACTCCAAAGAGAATTTTAAAAGTGAAACTCCAAAGAGAAACTCCAAAGAGAAATACAAAAGAGAGTGATCTTCTATAGAGAATCTGGTGATCGCTTGATTCGTTCATCTTTAATACTTATTGTGCTGCAAATTCCTATATAAATCAGAGATTACGTAAGTGTATTACAGTTGTAGAGATTGATTTTTTTTGGGGGATTTATTTACGTTAACATGATCCTTTCCAGACCTTTAGTTATGCTTCGGCTGCGACTGTGGGCATATTCGCCCCAGCAGATGTGTTACACGTTATTTTGGATGTTTCCTATGGCATTCTGTACATTTCTACTTTCGTGGGGGCTCTGGGTCAATGTTTTTATTGCATGCATAGATGAGTTGTCTCACGGATACAACAAGCCAACATTAGCTAGTGCATTGATTGGGGTGTCTGTCATACTATACATGTTTACCATGTATACTTACTTTCTAGTGATCTTTGCAGGACCAGGATCACCATTAGATTACCCTCGTCTCCGGATCAAACATTTGCTGACGTTAAAGGTTTCCAAGTATAGTGGGAAAACACTTGTGAGCGAGCGCACCACCGACTTGGAAGATGCAAACACCTCGTTGTTGAATGATGTTGAAGGAGAGACCGAAACGGATGAGCCTCCTTCGGATTATATGGTTGTTCATAATGTGTCCAGAAGGGCAGGGAAATCCGAGTACAAAATCTGTAGCAAGTGCTCTGTGTGGAAGCCAGATCGTACCCACCATTGTTCTGCCACAGGAAAGTGTGTTTTACGCATGGATCACTACTGTCCATGGTTTTCAACCACTGTTGGGTTCCGCAACCAGAAGTTCTTTCTTCAATTCTTAGGGTTTGGAACTTTGTATGCCTTGGCGTGCTTTGCGAGCTCACTGCTTTCGTTATGGTACTTTTTGAGTCTTGGATTATACAAGGACCAAGAGTTGTCTATTAATTTGGTGGTACTCTTTGTGTTGCTGTTACTGATTTCCATCGCAATGGCGTCGTTCACAGGGTTCCAATCGTATTTGTTGTTGAAGAATACAACCACCATTGAACTTAGCGAACGCAATGGTAATGGCAACATAGACTACCAGTATGATTACGATGGAAGGAAAAAGCAATTGCCTCACATCTACAACATTGGCTACAAAGAAAACTGGAAGTCCATTATGGGCGACTCGTGGATTGCATGGATCTTGCCGGTGCGGGTAGCCTCGTCGGATCCAAGCGATACGTACAACAATGGTGTGAACTATGAGGTGAACGAAGAGGTATTTGAGAATTGGAAAGCAAATGCAGAGCTTCAGAACCAGTTGAATGCCCAATTGAATGAGTTTAATAGAAGAAGTACGGTTTCCACATAGGTATATAGATATACGATGTTGAATCCATTTGTATGAGCAATTTGACTATATACTGTGGACCCAATTTGAGGAGGATGTACAGAGAACTAATGTCTTCAATGATTCGATATACAGAGAATGAATGGAAAATAACTATATACAACTATGGAGTAAAGTGATCCAGTGGAAAGACCAGAGATATAATAATGGAAAAGAGAAGGAAACAATAACTTGTAATAACATCGTAATGTAAGAACTTTAAAGAGCATCTAGTAATATAAAAACTAGAAGAGCATCTCGTAATATAAAAACTAGAAGAGCATCTCGTAATATAAAAACTTGAAGAGCATCTAGTAATATAAAAACTTGAGGAGCATCTCGTAATATAAAAACTTGAGGAGCATCTCGTAATATAAAAACTTGAAGAGCATTTAGTAATATGAGTAGTTTGCGAATACTATGAAGAGCCTGATCTGAGCCGTAACGTGACGCTGATTTTGCATGATACGTCCTAGAGGCGAAAAAAGACTTTTTCTATCTAAAACCGGGTAACTGAAAATTTCATAAACAAACCAGTCTACAACATGTATTCACAGCTTCCGTTTGATGAGCTCAAGGTAGACCCTACTCAGAAGAAGAGAATAGCGTATTTCTACGATGCCGACATCGGTAACTATGCTTATGGAGCCGGACATCCTATGAAGCCGCATCGTATTAGAATGGCGCACTCATTGATTATGAACTATGGGTTGTACAAGAAGATGGAGATTTACCGGGCGAAGCCTGCGACGAAGCAAGAGATGTGTCAGTTCCACACTGACGAATACATCGATTTCTTGCTGCGGGTGACTCCAGACAACTTGCATATGTTTTCGAAGGAGCAGATTAAGTTTAATGTTGGCGATGATTGTCCAGTGTTTGATGGCTTATTTGAGTACTGTGGTATTTCTGGAGGAGGGTCGATGGAGGGTGCTGCCCGTTTGAACAGAGGAAAGTGTGACATCGCCATCAACTACGCTGGTGGTTTGCATCATGCCAAGAAGTCCGAAGCCAGTGGGTTCTGCTACTTGAACGACATTGTATTGGGTATCATAGAATTATTGCGTTACCACCCTCGTGTTTTGTACATTGACATCGATGTGCACCACGGTGACGGTGTTGAAGAGGCCTTTTACACAACAGATAGAGTTATGACCGCTTCCTTCCACAAGTACGGTGAGTTTTTCCCCGGTACCGGTGAATTGCGTGACATTGGTGTCGGTAAGGGTAAGTACTACTCCGTGAACGTCCCCTTGAGAGATGGGATCGATGACTCCACATACAAATCCATCTTCGAACCTGTCATGTCTAAAATTATAGAGTGGTACCAACCAAGCGCTATTGTCTTGCAATGTGGTGGTGACTCCTTGCTGGGTGATAGATTGGGGTGTTTCAACTTATCCATGAATGGCCATGCCAATTGTATTAACTTTATCAAATCCTTCAACATCCCAATGATGGTGCTCGGTGGAGGTGGCTACACCATGCGTAACGTTGCTCGTACGTGGGCTTACGAAAGTGGGTTGCTCAACAATGTGATATTGCCAACCGAATTGCCTTACAACGAATACTACGAATATTACGGTCCTGACTATAAATTGGACGTTAGACCATCAAATATGTACAACACAAACTCCCCGGAATTCTTAAACAAAATCTTAACTAACATCATAACTAACTTGGAGAACACAAAGGCGGCTCCTAGTGTCCAGATGAACCATGTCCCCAACGACGCAGAAGACTTGGGCGATGAAGACGAAGACACAAAGGATGCTTTGGATACAAAGGGTGGCTCCCAGTTTGCTCGCGATAACCAAATTCAGCAGGACACTGAATTTTTTGACGAAGATGACAAGGATAAAGAAGATCGTGATATCCTGATTCAAGATACAAGGGAAACAAACAACCCAGAGTTGACTGAAAACGAGTTGAAGGAAATTGAAGAGTTGAATAAGGAATAAATGTATTTTTAATGACAACATTGCAACTGCAAAAAATCTTTATGTGAACAAGTTATCTTGTTTGTTGTATAGTATAGAATAAATGTTTCAAAAAATGGTTATATAAACATAGGATCCATTGTGGAATCCGTTAGTGATAGGAACTATTGCGGAATCCGTTAGTGGTAGAATCTATTGCGGAATCCGTCAACTAGTGATAAAATTTTTTGTGAAATCAACAATATACTCCAAAATATAAAGTGGAACGGTGCAATCTTAAAGTGCCGTTTTTAAACGTCTTAACAAGATCTAGTAGTTTGTAAGGTAAACGTAGATGGTTTCTAAGCTTCTAAGAAAGTAAAGCTCAATCATTACATAAGCATTACATAAGATGACTAACTTGAAGGTGCAATTTCCAACAAAGAGTCATCATGAGAATAACCAGGTGGGGATTCCAATTAGGAGGCTTTAAGAGGTCATATAGTCAATTACGTCGGCTTCATTTGCAAGTGCACCCTGTTGCGAATGCAGAGAAAGCACGTTGTCCAGAGTACACTGCCAATGCAGCCAATAGCTTCAACATTGTATGGAGACAGCCACCACGGAACGTTTATATAGTGAAGAAGCCATGGGACATCCAAGTGAGAGAGGCAATGATTGAGTTCATTGGGTTTTTGAATCAGGAGTATCCTGCCATTAATGTTTTGGTGGGGGAAGAAGTTGCCGATGAGCTCTCACACGAGATGGCACTGTCTGTGTGTTTGCCAACCACGCACAAGGGCGGCGAAGGGAAGAACCTGCGTGTGATATATACCGGGAGTATCGGGGAGATTACGAGGAAGGCTGATATGATAGTTACATTGGGAGGTGACGGGACGACGCTTCGAGCGATTCAGAGGTTTGACCGACTCAACGTGCCTCCGATTCTTAGTTTTTCAATGGGGACGTTGGGGTTCTTGTTACCGTTTGATTTCAACACGTATCGGGAAACGTTTCGGAGCGTGTACGAGTCGCGTGCTAAGGTGATGAACCGGAGTCGCGTTGCATGTCATGTCAGGACGAGCAAAGGAGAGGAAAGTTTTGGGTATGCCATTAACGAGGTTGCACTTCACCGAGGGAGTGAGCCGCACTTGATCAGTTTAGACATTTACGTTGATGGAGAGTTTTTGACCACCACTACGGGTGATGGGGTGATTTTCTCAACGCCTACGGGGTCGACAGCATATTCTTTGAGCAGTGGAGGGCTGATTGTGCACCCGCAGGTTGAGTGTGTGATGATAACGCCCATTTGTCCGCGATCGCTCCTGTTCCGGCCTGTATTGGTACCATCACTGGCGAACATCCTGCTTCAACTCAGTGAGAGTAACAGAAACCAACGAATCGAGTTGATCATCGATGGTATCCGTAAGCGAAACGTCACGGCGGGGGACGAGATTCACGTAACGCGCCCCAAGGGTCTGAGGAAACACGGTGGTATCTGGTGTATCTCAAAAAGCGACAACGACTGGACAAGGGATATCAATGAGTTGCTTGGATTCAACAGTGCATTTCAGGGCAAGTCAAGAGCAAAACTAGAAAACAAGAAATAGTTGTGACTGTAATAATAACGCTACAGACTTAACTTAAACCTTAATAAATAGAGTTCTTAATATTATGTCATGTAGATGTTACTCTATAAAGGAATGGCACATGAATAGATATAGAGCCGTAAAAGTCAAAACATAGTAGGACGCCAATTCCATGAAATCAAAGGAATAGTCACGCAATCAGACGAATAGTTATAGAATTGGATTAATAATCACGGGATCGTGTTAATAATTAAAAAGCATGACTAGAGGTACGATATAATAACATAATGATGAAATACAGATGTTGTGAAATGATGTGTCAATGTATGGGTGAATGCATGAATGGTCAGAGGAAATATGCCAACGTCATAAAAAGGAATAGGTCAAACGTCAGAAAATTAAACAGTCAAACGTCATAAGTAGCATATACTCATATATACAAATGAGTCAAGACCAAAGTGACGAATGATATTCAGGATAAACGAACTTGGGTGAAGAATTGATTTTGAGAGTGAAAGTCAAACTAAAAAAGTGGAATATATAAAAATGAAGAATATGAAGGGAGAATATTCAATCGGAGTACATTTTTCAATAGGATGGAGAAGAGTGTGCAAAATGGACAGAAGGTGCAAAATTGACAGAAGGTGCAAAGTTGCGAGAAGGTGCTAAGTAGGGAGTGCGATTTAGAACATCCGTTCCGCAATAAGTTATTGCAGACAGTGAAGGGCGAGGATACAAAGTGGAGTATATGATACAAAATGGAGAATAGGGTACAGAGGGGATAATAGGACGAGAGTAGAGTATGACGGCGACCACAAGACTAGAATAGAGTAGAATAAACTAGACATTCAATACCTAGACATCCAATACCAGACATTCAATACCAGAGATCCAATATTATCATTACGCTAACCAAAGAAGAGAGCCAGACTCAGTGTAAAAGGTGACCACAGAGTCGAAATGGGTAGTGGAGCTATTCCCGTCGAACTCCTTGTGGATCAGTACAATATAGACCAAAATAGAACTGTTGAATAAGATTATAGAGCTGTGAGGATAAAGATTATAGAGCTGTGAGGATAAAGATTATAGAGCTGTGAGGATAAAGATTATAGAGCTGTGAGGATAAAGATAGAGGGATTGTAAAATTTGTGATAATCAAGTTTGAGATATTGTAAAGTTTGAGAGATTGACTGACAACTCGCTGAGCCTTTCATCAAAAACCTTTACCGCAGAGTGCAGATTCTTACGATAGTAAGAGGAAGAGTAGAGGAGGAAGAGAAGAGAAGGAAGAGAAGAGAAGGAAGAGAAGAGAAGGAAGAGTAGGAAAGGCCTCAAACAGAAAGAAAAGAGCAGGTGCAATAAGAAAATGCTAGTAGAGTGTACTCAAGAGTGAACTCAATTTGCTCGTTGTGTTGATCAGCCCATCCGCACGTACACGTGACCTGGAACCCCATGTGACAGACAGTGGCGGATAATCATTGTGAGACAAATTTCTTGTTTGGATTAGAGATAATTAGATAACATCACTAGCACCACGATTAGCCATGCGGTAAGTCATTTCGCACGTCAGCCCTGTAGACATGTCCACACCCTTTTTCCTGCGCTTCTTAGCAACACCGTCGTAGTAAACAACAGGGAATGTAGGGAAAACGATCAATAACCAAAAGCTCACACAAAGAAAGTATACACAAAAAGTCTCCTAACCATCACAAGAATTGTACAAAGGACAAAAAAAGAAAAAGTTTAATTGATTTTATCAAAAAACGACGGAAACAAACAACAACAAAAAAACTTAAATAGAAGGGAAAAAGAAAAAAAAAAAATTCTTTATAGGTTGAACGAGACGTCCGCAAACAAACAAAACAACTTGAAGAAGCGGTGAGCGGACAGAACAGAGTAAACAGGCACCAAGAATACCAACACGAGTAGCCTTTTTTGACCGCAAAAAAAAAACAAACATAATTGGAAAGATAGATCTATACATCACACAAAAGGTGGTAGCTTCTTTTCTATTAAAATATTGAACATGGCTACGTTGCATGCCATCAACAAACAGTCACCGCACATTTCGCATATAAATCATTACGGGTCTGTTGCAGCACAAGTGGCCCAACAACAAGTTTCACAGGCACAACAAGTTTCACAAGCCCAACAAGTGCAACAAGTTCAACAGGCACAGCAAGCACAGCAAGCACAGGTCCAACCAACACAGCAAGCACAGCAAGCACAAGCACAGACGGTGCAAGGACAGCAAACACACCATCCAGTGTATGAGATGAACCAAGTGCATGGTATGAACCAACTAGGGGGGAATTCTGGTGGATCTGGAGGCGGCAGCGGCGGTGCGGGAGGAGTTGGGGTTGGCGGCAACACGCCGACGATGAATGGATCGGCGCCCGTGCCGGTACCATCCGTCACGAGTATCCTAGCAGAGACAACCTCAGCAACATGGGTCACTATCGGTTCTCTTGCAGAACTGCTTGGTGACTTGGACAAGGCACTCGCTGCGTACGAATCCGCACTTAGACACTCCCCAAACAGCCCAGAAGCATTAACCAAACTCGCAAACGTCTACCGCTCCAAAGACGTTTTCTACAAGGCTGCAAAGCTATACGAACTGGCACTCAACTTTCTGCCTGAAAATGGTGAAACTTGGGGGCTTCTCGGTCACTGCTACTTGATGTTGGACGATCTACACAGAGCGTATGCCGCTTATCAGAGAGCTCTCTACTACTTGGACAACCCAAACGTCCCAAAGTTGTGGCACGGTATCGGAATCCTCTACGACCGCTACGGCTCCCTCGAGTACGCTGAAGAGGCATTTGTCCGAGTTTTGGAACTCGATCCAAACTTTGATAAACTGAATGAAATTTATTTCCGCTTGGGTATCATCTATAAGCACCAGGGCAAATTGCAATCGGCACTCGAGTGCTTCCAGTACATCTTGAATAACCCACCTCACCCGTTAACTCAACCAGACGTTTGGTTTCAAATCGGGTCTGTCTTGGAACAACAAAAGGACTGGGTTGGCGCAAAGGAGGCGTACGAAAGAGTCTTACAAGTTAACCCTCAACATGCAAAGGTTTTACAACAATTGGGTTGTCTTTACTCTCAAGCGGAACTGAACCCGGCAACCCCTTCAAACGGCGCTCCAAACGGCTCGGCTACAAATGGCAATGCAAACGGCAATGCAAATGCAAACGGCCAGAACTTTCAACAGGATTTGGATATCGCTTTGAAGTACCTCTCACAATCCTTGGAAATCGACGAAAGTGACGCCCACTCGTGGTACTACTTGGGCCGTGTACACATGATTAGAGGTGACTTTAACGCGGCTTATCAAGCTTTCCAACAAGCCGTGAATAGAGATCTGCGTAACCCAACCTTCTGGTGCCTGATTGGTGTCCTTTACTATCAGATATCCCAATATAGAGACGCTTTGGATGCTTACACAAGAGCAATCAGATTAAACCCTTATATTAGTGAAGTATGGTACGACTTGGGTACCCTCTATGAAACTTGTAACAATCAGATTTCAGACGCATTAGATGCTTATAGACAAGCTGAAAGGTTGGATCCAGGAAACCCTCACATAAAGGCTAGATTGGATCAGTTAATCAAGTACCAACAAGATGGCAACACCCATCCTCCTCAACCTCTCCCTGTGAGCCAACAACCAAGATTACCTCAAAATATGGTTCTTGAATCGGTAACGCCACCAGGAGGCCAGGGAGGGCCCCCAGGAGGACCCCCAGGAGGACCCCCAGGAGGACCCCCAGGCGTAAGACCGGGTCCTCCAGGTCAGTTAACTGCAGGCGCTGTTGCTCCAGGCGGACCTCCAGGCCAATTAAATCCAGGCACTGCGCCAGGTCAGCTTCCTCCTCCTCAACCTCTTACAGCACAGCCAAGTGCTCATCAAGGATTACTGCCACATGTGCAGCCAGTTGCAATTGCCTCCTCACAAGTTCCAGCTTATCAACAACAACCATCGTTGAACTCAGCATCACATCTGTTCCCACAAATTCAGCAGCCACAGCAACAAGCATTGCAGCAGATAGCGTATCAACCTCAAGCCCAACCGCCTGCTCCTCAAGAGGCCCCATCTCCTCAGCAAGTTAAGCGAGAACTTGAAGATAAGAATGATTCTAAGGCATTGAAGAAGCATGCCAAGGCTTCTCAAGATCTGGGTAGTTTGAACTCGTTAATGAATGCTGCAAATGCAGCAGCAGATGCAGAAGCAGCAGAAGAATTACAAAATGGAAGCAAACAGGAGGGTGGTGCAGTAGCACCTGCTGCAACCCCAGCGCCCGGAGCGACAGCAGCTATTCCATCCCACCAATCGCAAACTAACGTTAAGCTGGTTGCTCCAGTGGGGCTGAAGGAGCCATCTCCAGTTCAGGCTGGTGCCGTGGTGACCTCCACAAACAATGAAACCAAGGCTGCCTCGCTATCCTCGGCTCAGGCTGCAGCCCCACCCCCAGTGGAAGCCTCTAAAGAGGTACCAGCCTCCTCTCAAGTTGCACCTAATGTGGAAGCTCCTGCTGAAGCCACAAGAGTTGCCAATCCACCAGTGGCTGCGGCTGCTTCAACATTAAATGTAACCAGCCAAAAGAGTAAACCGGAAGATGATGACGACGACGAAGAAGACGATGAGGAGGAAAAAAATGAGGCTGTTGAGCCACCATTGAGGAAGGTTGAAGAAGACGAAGATTATGATGACGATTGAATTATTACACACAGACTGTTCTTTTTTATATTTGTTTTACCTTCTTCTTGTACTATCTTGTTATAATTAATTTATATACGTATATTTAATGCTGTATTTAATTTAAATGAGTATTCAATTCGACTCAACGCTGTTGTTAAAACTTAGATTTCTTGAGTGCTTCTATCAATATCTTTTATCAAGAATAAGAACTCCTATCAAAACTGTATCAAAACTGTATCAAAACTCTATCGAAAACTCTATTGAAAACTTCTATCGAGTATATCGCGTGCTGCTTTCGAATAGTGCAACCAAGTTCAAATTTCGAGTACACCTGTAATAGACAGAGTTATATATATTCGTGTTGTAAATTATGAAGCAGTTGAATTCTCATTGCGCTCAGCATAGATGATTTCTATGTCAAGTTGTTGCTCTGCATTCTTTTGTGCAATGTATAATTCTATCACATCTCTAATGACTGCCACAAGTACGAGAGAGATAAAGTTGCTGAACATGATCAACTTGTCGCTGGTGATGTTTTCATTCAACACAATGTACTTGGATAAAATAAAGTACACCACCTTCCCAAGCTCAGCACTCGTCATTGGCCATAAAAATGTAAAGACCGACTTGAGTGTTATGGAGTCCGCGAGATAGCGTTTTGAAAAGTCATGCATCAAGCATGCTTTTAACCTGTAGTATAAGTGACTGAGCCTTGTTCTGAGATACAGAGGCAGCAACCAGTTTTGAATGTATTTCCAAGTCATATTGGATCTGCTGTGTGCAAAGACATACAATTGCTTCATATACGGAATTTTCTTTAGTAAATTTGGCAAGTGCTCCAGTTGTCTTTCGGCATTTCTTATCGATGTATTGTAGCAAATACGGTATCTAGAATTATATAAGGCTTCAGCCTTATTCAAAAGCTCCAATTTGTCTGTGTGACCAGCCAGCAAATGGTTTGTGATTTCACTGGGTTTGATCTTCTTAACGATTTTAAAATATGAAGAGTTGAATGTGATACGGAAAAACAAGTCGTAGGCCCAGCGGGCAGGGAAAAGTAAGGAAATCATAACCTTGGGGTTCCACACATCAAGACCCTTGAGAAGATTCACTCGCTTCCCTGTTTGAAGCCATACACCCAAGTTCTTCCCCACAACACGGACAAGCATATGGTCACCCAATGACGACAAATACGCCAGCACCGTTAACTCACTTAGTATGCTTGAAAACCGGTCTCTTGCGTTTGATCTCTCGAATAAACACGACACAATCGAAGACTGCCCCATCTTATACATCATGATTGGCAAGAGGGGGATATGGGCTACCCTAACGGGATCAACGGCCCCACGTTCAAGAACCTTGTCCAAAGAATTCGTTCTTGTAAAGAGAGCATAGGCACTAGCGGAAGAGAAACCTGCAATCTGCGGGGAGTATTTCTTAGCAAGAATGGGCACCTGAAGTTGACTTGGTATAATGTAGTGCATCATGGTGGTTCCCCAAGATGTAAGTCCCACAACACTCATCAGGGCAGCCCCAACTAACACCGCCGAAATGGCACTCATGGCAGTACAGTATTGTAATGCGCTTGTTATATTCAGTTTCCCCTCGTTGAGGGTATCAAGGAAGGGGGATCTCTTCATCGAAAATACTATTTTACTCTTACATTGTGGACAACGTAAAATAACTGAATCCGAAGAGTTTATCTCTAAAGGTTCCTGTTGGTTTCTAGAAAGTAAGGAAACCCATCCGTTGACAGTAGTTAATTCTAACGACATCGACACTGTAGCATCTGGGTTTTCTATATTACCGTTGCTAAATCTTGTTTGAGTGCTGGACTCTTCGGAAGAGTCTGTCGAGAAGGCATTGCCGTGGCCCACATGAGCCGAAGGACTCGAATCGAACCACTCAAGGAGACACTTCCAGTGCGCTTTGATTTTACATGTCCCACAAGGACTCACGAAATCTTGGGCATCATGGTAGTCCCCAAATGGTGGAATGTCCGTATCCCCTCCAAGACAAAAGCAACAGATGCTCGCTTCGTTGTTCATTTGTTTTATTTATGTAAAAATCTTGCTTGCGACTTTGGTGGGGTTTTCAATATCTAGATTGTGTATATGCTCGTGAGAGACATTGTGCGACATTTATTGCAACCATATGCAAGAAGCAATGAGGAGAACCATTTGTGTTCCGGTGAACCAAGCACTTACCCCCACCCATCGCCACTGTTGACATATCAGAGTTATGAGTACGGTATGCAAAAAAAGAAAATAGAATATAAAAGCTTGCAAAACGTTATTTGTGAAGGTGACTATTGTAGCCTAGAACAACAAATAGGGTACAAACCTTAATCTTTCTCTCCTTTGTCATGAAATGGCTTTTTCTTAAGTCAAGGGGCATGATTGAAGGAAACATAACCCCATATAAAGTGTTTTCATATTAAAAGACTTGGTGCTTAAAAAAGGGTTCCAAATTTTCCGCTATATAACCAATAGTGAACGTGAAAGTGCCAGTGATAGCAAATTTTGGTGGCGTTTACTACTGCCGTACACACAGATCTTATAAAATAGAGTTTGAATCCAGAGTGCACCCTCTAGAGGTTTTGAGCTGTAGATTTGGACCCCTGATTCCTAATTTAAAAACTTAAGGAGTGTGAGATTAGCTTCAAGATTCCTGGTCATGTCTAATGTATGTCCAATGATTCACAAGTATTTGATACTAATTAGAATTCAATCATCCACTGCATGGGATATACATTAGACAATTAGTAGTACTTGAGGTTTTAGAAAAAATCCATAACCCTTTAGAACATATCTAATGGATTATTCAATAACTTCAGGAACACTCATAGATTATTAGAGACTAGAGAAGACAAAGTTTGAGGACCCGAAAAGATTGCAGAAAACTATTATGACTAAGACTATTAAGACTATTAAGACTATTAAGACTATTAAGACTATTAAGACTATTAAGACTATTAAGACTATTAAGACTATTAAGACTATTAAGACTATTAAGACTATTAAGACTATTAAGACTATTAAGACTATTAAGACTATTAAGACTACGAAACTATAAACAAAAACTATTGTTAAAATCACCAACGGTATAAATTCGCAATATAATATCAGTGCAATCCTTCTATAGAAAGATTTGCATTATATGTTATGGATATGTCGTGCACTCTTCAAAAAGAGATTGTACACAAGAAAAAAATACAAACATCGAAAGCTCTGGCATATTGAAAAAACACGGAGCGAGACACTAATTGTACTATGAGTTATCGAGGCAACGGTCGGGGTGGATATAACAATCTGTATAACAGAAACAACAATGGTAATTCGGGAGGGTTTGGAAACCAAAATCCCGAATTCCCCATAGAAATCACTGGGTGGAATGGAGCCTCTGCTGATGAGTGCGTAAGCTTCATCTCAAAGAAAACGAGGGCACATGTTATAAATTACCATGTTGACCAATCGACAGGCGTTTTGAAAGGGTTTGTTAGGACACAGAACCAGTTGAACGACTTGTTGAACTGGTCCGGTCTCAAATTTGCCGGACAAATATTGAAGTTCTCCAAGCCAAATACTGGCTTTGGGAACTCATCTTCCAACACCACATCCCATGGTCCAAGCCAGGCTATTGAAGCTCTTAAGTCATTTTTGAGTTCGAGGTATGACCCTGCACTGAAAGTTTTAAACTTGTCGTGTGTCAAACAGGACCCATCTATCAATGCTGGTGGGTTCTTTAGCTCAAACTCAACTTCTTCTAAATTCTTCCCAGCCTTGATGAAGGTTGCCCAGGATTTGAAATTAGATGTTGTGGCCGTAGATTTGTCTGGAAATGAATTGACAGACTTGACAACTATTTCTTCATTACCTCAGACATTCCCTCAGTTGATTCACTTGTCCTTGCAGAACAACAGATTCACTAGATTGAAATCATTTGAAGTGTGGAAAAATAAGTTGGTTTATGTTAAGGAGTTACTTTTATTTGGTAACCCCGTCATCGCCAACGTCACAGCACAACAGGTTCCACAAGTCAAATTGGAATTTATGAAGGTGTTCCCTCGTTTAGTTTCATTGAATGGTGAGATCTTAAGAAATGAAGAAATTTTGAAGAAGAATTTGACATTCCCGTTTGATGCCCCGAAGGCTATGTTTTTCCAGGATGATGAAATTAGAAACATGTCTACTAACTTTATCACAAACTACCTTAATTTATGGGATTCAAATAGAGCCGATTTGATGATTTTGTACCAAAACGAATCTCAATTTTCCATGCAAGTGGATTCCGGTCACCCTCATTTGTTGGAAAGCACAAATCAATATAACTCATCCTTCCACGGTACAGAGAACTCTACATTCAATTATTACATCCCAATTTCAAGAAACTTGAGTAGGGTTTCTGCGGTCAAGGCTCGGGCCACAAGGCTTGGTATTGGCCAGGAGCAGATTTTCAAATTGTTCTCCATGCTTCCTAAATCCAAACATGATTTGATGGGGAAACCAGACATGTTCACTATGGAAGCTTATAGATATCCTCAATTGGGTGGAATTTTGATAACATTGCATGGTACATTTGACGAAGTTGCACAACCTGATAACCTTGATGCCTTGTCAAACAACAACTCTAATAATGGACCAAGGGGCAGATTCAACAGCAACAACAACAAGAATAAAAAGATTACACTTACAAAGAAGAGTTTTGATAGGACATTTATTGTTTTGCCTGGACCCAATGGGGGGATGATAGTTGCCAGTGATTTGCTTCTTATCAGAAACTATGTTGGCGTTGAGACTTGGAACTTTGATCGAAAAGGTGACGCATCCACCCAATCAGCCGCTCAGGTAGCACAGCAGACTGCAGCAGCACCAGTGGGCAGTGTCCCTGCGGGAGCGCCAAGTATCAACGACTTGCCAGCCGAGGTGAAAGCTAACCTCAATATTACACAACAAGAATTACTCATTAAGGTTCTCGTGGAAACTAAGTTAAACTTGAATTACACCGTGATGTTGTGCGAACAGAGTGGATGGGACTACCAACAGTGTATCATAAATTTCAAAAACTCTGTCGCCACTCTCCCAAGAGAAGCATTTACAAGCTGATTCCCAAAGCCTAAAATATACCCACTATGATGTCACACAGTATTGGAAACGGAAAACCTTACCAGAATCACTCATAGAAAACACTTTACAGAAAAACAAAAATACTCTGTTCATCTGATCATGTTCACTTTCCTACATAGTCTTATAGTGGTATAACATTTTACATGTCAATATAATTGACACAAAATCTTTATAGCCGTCCTGTAGTATTATGTAATCCCATCATACAAAGGTGCGAAAAATCTACATTGAGAGTGTGTGTATGAGGAATCAGTAGCAACAGCCGTTAGGAATGGGGTATAACATAGCAATGATGACGGACTTCTTCTACCCGCAACCCGGGGGAGTTGAGTTCCATGTCTACCATCTATCGCAGAAACTTATTAACCTTGGGCACTCGGTGGTGATTATAACGCATGTGTATGGGTCCAGAAATGGGGTACGGACTTTGGCAAATGGTCTCAAGGTGTATTATGTGCCATACTTTGTGGTTCATAGAAACGGGACATTCCCTTCTGTGTTCCTCTCCTTCCCAATCATGAGGAATATCTTCATTAGGGAAGATATCGATATCATACATGGACATGGGTCCTTATCCAGTTTCTGCCACGAAGCTATTTTGCACGGACGTACCATGGGGATGAAGGCCGTATTTACAGATCATTCATTATTTGGATTTGCCGATGTTGCTTCGATTATGGGTAATAAGTTGCTTAAATTTACTTTGAGTGACGTGAGCCATGTTATATGCGTGTCTCATACATGTAAGGAAAATACCGTTTTAAGAGCCTCTTTGGATCCATTGGATGTTTCGGTTATTCCAAATGCAGTGATTGCTAAAGACTTCAGACCACATGACACCAAGAAGATCCTTGATGAAAATGGGAAACCTATCAAAAAGAAAACAATTACAATAGTAGTGATATCAAGGTTATTCCCAAACAAGGGTGCTGACTTACTCGCTGCTATAGTGCCGAGAATCTGTCTAGCAAAACCTAACGTTAACTTTTTAATAGCTGGAGATGGGCCCAAGTTCCTAGATTTGGAACAGATGAGAGAAAAGTACTACTTGCAAGAAAGAGTGAAACTTACCGGTGGGGTTAGACACGAACAAGTGCGTGATGTGATGATCCAGGGCGATATATATTTGCATCCTTCATTAACAGAAGCATTCGGTACAGTGATTGTTGAAGCTGCATCCTGTGGGTTGTTCGTCGTAACAACAAAGGTTGGAGGTATCCCAGAAGTCCTACCTAGTCATATGACAAACTTTGCCGATCCAGAAGAAGATTCTTTGGTAGATGCCACCATCAGGGCAGTGGAATCCATGGAGAGAGGCGAAATAGACACCTCGAAATTTCATCATGAGGTTTCCAAAATGTACAGTTGGGAGAATATTGCGAAAAGAACAGAAAATGTGTATGACTCTCTTGATACCGAAAAGTTGAACGAATCACTCTTTATGAGATTACAAAAGTACTATTTCTGTGGATTGATGGCTGGTAAATTGTTTGTTTTGTGTTGCATTGTTGATATGTTTGTCTATGTGATATTGGAGTGGCTATACCCTCGCGAGCATATCGACAAGGCTACGAAATGGCCCAAGAAAATCCCCAAAGATAAAACTAAAAGAATAACAGAGGACGACAATGATGTATTCGAAAAGGACATGAAAAACATCCTAAAGGATATCAACTTTGGAGATGTATTTGATGAAAAATAGGGTTGATTTGTAGCACACAATAACTAATGGGTATCTCAGTGATATCTTTTATAACATTATTCATAAGCTTTTATGACATTATTCATAAGCTTTTATGGCATTATTCATAAGCTTTTATGGCATTATTCATAAGCTTTTATGGCATTATTTATCAGTTTTATAACATTGATTATGACTGTATAAGTCATAACCGCAAATTGCATGTAGAGTATGTGAAGATTCAGCCACGATTTGAAAATAAAAAAATGTTTCGTCAATTCAGAAAAGAATGGTATAACGACTGCACGGATACAATCAATGAACGATAAACGATATAGTCATAGAATAATTATAATGGATATAGTTAAGAGATCTAGTTATAAACTATAAAAGGGAAGTGACCGTTATTTAGATTGTGCTCTTTGCTCTAAAATATGATCACGATTTCTATAATACTTGTATGCTTCTTCATGTAATGCCAAATTGATGAACTTTGGAATAGATGCCTTAGGTTTCCAGGCATTGGTGTCATCCAATTTGATCACTTTCGTATTCAATGCTAAATCTTTCAACGATTTGGATAAGTAATCGAATTTTAATGCATTTGATTCAACATTTCTTTGTTTGGAGGCAATTAGAGGCTTTTTCAACCAATTGAACTTGATTTCGGGTTTTATTTTCTTGCTGTAGCTATGACTGGCTAATTTCCTGAGTAATATCATTTCTTCAATGAATTTCAACTTGTTGTTGAAGAACTTCTCATTACTTATAGTATCAAAAGTGGATAACAAATCACCATTCTCAAATATTTGATTTGATTTCATTATTTCATTCAACTCGGTATTCAAGTTGGCATTTTGTTCTGTCAAGTATATGATCTGTTTCTCGTTAGCTTCGTATTTAAATTTAATGACATTCAACTCATTCATAAGATTTTTAATTTTTACATCATGGAGTTGGTTGATCGATTGCATACTATTCTCGAGAGTGTCAATGTTTAGTTGGTAATCATGCAACTTTTTATTCTTTTCCAATAACTCCAAAGATAAATCCTTCACCTGAGGGACATCTTGCGCTTTTTCTGTAGGTTCAATAGAAACCTTATAAATAGAGTTTACTTCTTTGGCGATCCATGAATAATCAAACCCATTATAATTATCGAAATATTCAATTAATGCCATTACATCACTCGAAAACTTGGTTAGCTTAGAACGCTCCACGTTATCCAACAATTGTTTTGAACTATCAGTTAATATATCCTTTGAGTTCAGATTGGTCTTGAATTGGATTTCATCAAAATAACCGTTAAAAACTTCAAAGAATGTGGACACTTTGGTAACAAAATCCACCAAATCAACTTCATGAGTATATGAAAGTTCCTTATCGAAGTTGAATTCGAGGTTCACGTTGGGTTTCACTTCCAATTCAAGCTCGATTAATGCTTTGGAAAGATTAGCAAGTATTGATATTGAATGTTTAGTGCTTTCCAAAGCACTTCTCAAGTCATTGAGAACCAGACTCGACGAAATACTCAACTCTTGAATGGTATTAAATACAAATGACAAATTCAAAAATTTTCCATAGTTCAAATCTTGGAAATCAATCTTGGCCACACGTTTTATGAATTTGTAAATAAAATCGCAGTTATTACTTAAATTGGATTCTTTGATTGAGGTTAGTGTCAAGTCAAATGAATGATCCAACTCAGTCAAGAGATCTGTTAATTCCGCTAAGTTTTGCAAAACTGAGCCGTTTTGAAAGTCGGCTTCGATGATTACCATTAGAGTATTCAAGTAATGAATCAAGATCATAAAAGAATGGAATACAAGTGTCTCTGACTTGAAGGACTCGCTGATCAATTGTGCGTTGGCATGCAATAATTTGACTAGGTATAGTGTGTCGTATTGAATCTTCAACTGATTATAATTTTCAAAACTGATCTTCTCTTGAACCATGTTCAATTTAATCAGGGTGAGTTTTGAGATCAATTCATTTTGAAAATTCAAAGTTTTGTAATTGAATAATTGTAATTTCAACGATTCCACTTCGTATCCAATATGCGTGTTGATCTCTATATCGTCTTCGGTGTCATCTTCAACCAAACTAACATCGGGCGTGCTGATATCCAAATTGGTGGTCGATTTATAAATGGACAATTTGGACTCAATATACTTGTTTGTCTTTTCCAAGTTTTTAATAACCGACTTATCCTTCTTGATGACCACCAACAAACTTCTCAACTCATTGCGCAAATCTTGTTCCACTAATCTTTGGTTTTCTTCAAGAGATTTGTCCAATTCGTGTAATTCATTTAACTCTTGGACAGTTTTATTCAAACTGTCGACTCGAGTTGTGAGTTTGTCATTTTCCAAGTTCAAGTGTTCAATAACCTTTTCCAACTCAGAGGTTGCGTCCAATTGTGCTTGCAAGGATTGTATTCTTTCTTCCGCCAGAGCCAAGTTAGCACCCATTCCAGAAAAGCTGGCGAGCTCGTTTGACTTTAGTTTCAATTCTTCAGAAAGCTCTTGAATCTCTTGTTTCAAAGTGGATTCAGTCTGGGAATTGATCTTTTCAAAACTTAAAAGAGAAACCTCTAGTTGCTTATTCCTATTGAAAATGGTTTTGATGTCAGATTCTGTTGGAGCTTGCAAATTTATCTGCGATTCGATTTCCTTTTCAATTTGCTTATTCAACTCAACTTCTTCTTGGAGAATCTGGTAATCTGTTTTCAATTCTTCAAATTGCTGTTTGAGATTAAGCAACTCGGATTCGAGTTTTGATTTAGATTCAGATTCAAAGTTTTTATCTATTGTTATCATCTCCAATTGTGACTCGAGTGCCGACGTCTTATCCTTTAGATTAGACTCCAACTCCGCTATTCTCTCCTTGTATGCCTTTATTTCTTGTGTTGTCACTTGCAATTTCGACTGCAACTTGTTGATGATCTTGGTGAGGTCAGCTTGCTTTGCAGCATCGTTGAGGGGCGAGTTGGGTGTAGAATCCGATTCTCGGGTGATCTCCCTAGAAAAGCGTCTGGATGCTGGTCTTTCGGTGCTCTTCCTGGGCGGTGTCTGGGGAACACCTAACCCAACAACTTCCACTAAAGATTGCCGTACAAATACGCCGTGATTTGGTAGACACTCAAAGTACTTGGTTCCATCAACAGTACCGTTGTTCTTGCCTGTTGCCGAGTTTAGTTCAACCCCATACCACGTACCAGGTGCAAACTTGGTTTGGCCAATGTACCGTATGTGCCCCAATTCCCCCCGAACCAGAACCGCTTGTCCTACAATCATTACAAACAGATTCCTCTATAGTTAATGATGTAACAAATCCTGTCTCAAGGTTATTTATACTTTTTCAAATCGCGATTAGTAGACAAGAATAATTTAGAAAACAATCATGAGTATTTTCTAGTATTTCTTATGATTCGTAATGCTTCGAAACTGCGATGTATTTTGACAAGATCAATGTAGTATACAACATACAAGATGGAGAATGCTTATATAGAGGAGTCTACAACGCTAAACACTGTAACTCAAGAAGCTGCATTGTGTGCTTAATTTATTCCAAGACGCTTCAAGGTGTTGTTGGAAGAGGGTTCAAAGTTTCCTAAACTACCAATTCCAAGAAGCTTCAAAGAGTCGTCAATGGGTACGAAGAAACTCTAAAGTGTCCTAAAATGGTTTGAAGAAACTTCAAGGTGATGCAACAAACACTCCATATAGTGATACAATACTCAAATATCAGATAAAATTTTAACGCGTAAAATTCAAAATCACAACACTGATGTCAGGATTCTTGAGAAAACAATCAGATCATTACAACCAAAGTCCTCAAATGAACAATCAGAACAATCCAATGCTTTCCAGCGGTGGCGGTGGTCTTTCGAAGCGTTCTGGAAATAGTGCCAATGGTCTAAGTTCCTCGAACGCCAATGTCAAAACCGAGTTGTTAAACGAGCAAAAGCAAGAGATCCGCGAGGCATTCTCATTATTTGACATGAATAACGACGGGTGTTTAGACTATCACGAATTGAAGGTTGCATTTAGAGCTTTGGGATTCGATTTATCGAAACGTGAAGTTTTGGATATCATCCATGAATACGATACTGACGACCGAAACTTAATAACCTATGAGAACTTTTTCCAATCAGGTATGTGTTTTAACAAATACTCAGGCAATACCCTAATAAATACTAACAGGAGCAGTGGGGGAGAAGATAATCAATAGAGATCCCTTGGAAGAAATACGCAGGGCGTTCAAACTCTTTGACGATGATAACACAGGCAAAATCAGTTTGCGAAACTTAAGACGTGTGGCTAAGGAATTGGGTGAAAACCTTACAGATGATGAGTTAAGAGCTATGATCGATGAGTTCGATATGGATGAAGATGGAGAAAGTAAGTACATTGGTTTTCTATTCCTACCTAGAGTTTTTACTAACCCTTTAGTTAATGAGCAAGAGTTCATCAGTATTTGTACTGAGTAGTTTCTCGTTGTATAATAATGTAATATATGTTTTAGGCTAGAGTTTCCAAATCCTGTAATTATGCTTTTTTTTTTCTTTAGAAAGCAGAGGGGGTATGAGAAGGGGGCTACTTGGGTGACTATCTATTCGAATACATATCCTCTTATTTCTACATTCAGATTGTGTCTGCACAGTGGTGGTAACGATTTCCTTGTGTTCGCACGACCTTTTGGTATTATCAAAAATTTTCAGCTCGAAAAAATCCATCAACCACCATTGAAAGATGTCTTGGAACGTAGCTAAGAGAAGACAACAGATAAATGTTGACAAGCTCAGCGACCGTCTTCGTGACCAATTAGAAAGAAAGATGAGAAACTATGCTTTGCCTACTTTTGATCAAGAAATGGAAAGACAAGTTCGTACCAAGAAGACGGCTTTTGACACTGGTATAGTGGAAGGTGACCTTGTGTATATAACAAAGGGTGAAAAGAAGGGTACTATTGCCACTGTTCATAAGTACATCGACACATATGACTCCTTTGCCATTTCGAATCTGACAACTAAGAGAATCTTCCAAAAGTCCAACTGGGTCGAGGGTCAAACCAGTCACTTGATTGACTTTCCAAAATTCTTACCTCGTAGCCACCTCAAGTTAGCAGGTAAGGAAAAAGACCCAGAAACCGGAAAGATCGCCTACTTGGTTGCTGATGGCATTGAAATGAAGGATAGATATTACGACGACAGATACAAGAAGTGGATGCCAAAGCGTTTCATCAAGCACCATGGAAGTGTGGAAATCCCCTGGCCAAACCCTCCGAAACTTGAAGATGGTGAATTATCTACTAATGAAGACACTGTTTTCGAAAAAACTTATGAAATGCAAAGCATCGCAAGATCACCAATACCTGAAGGTGCCTTGGACCAATTGAGAAACCCATACTCCAAACATAAAAAGAGAGTTTTCTCCAAGTTACAAATCGGTAGAATGACAGCTCCATCCATGCCTTTAACTTTGGAACAAAAGATTTATTTGGCAAAGAAAGAGAAGGCTGAACAATCCAAGGTCAAGGTTTCAGAGTTGACTGAAGAAATGAAGAACGCTATTGGTGAAAAGATGGCAGCACATATTAACAAGATCGATAACCCAGCCATGCTCGCTCACTTGGAGGGTTTGTCCAAGCAAAAGAACCCAGACTTTGAAAAGAACATGAGCTCTTTAAGAAATGAGTAAATAGCATTCCTGTATATATAACAAATTTTAACCTTTATTAACAGGTGGTGTAATGCATCAAAGTACCCTTCTATTCTGCTTTATAGATCAACGTACCCTTCTATTCAGCTTATAGATCAAATATTAGCTTCCCTCTATTCTGCTGTATAGATCAAAGAAGTTTTAGCATCCTTTATTCTTCCTTACATATGTGGATTTTAAGCTACAGATAGGATTACATACGCTTATATTCGATACAAACGACATCTACTAGAGACGGCTTGTCTTACAACTTTTCATAATCCAACTTACCTTCCAACTTCTTGACATCGGCAACCTTTCTAACAGCCTTCATCACATCATTCTGAAGAATGTAGTCTCTTTCATCTCTGATGGCAAAGAAACCAGCTTCTGTGATGACGTTTCTGATATCGGCACCATTGAATCCATCACTCATTTTGACGGCAGCCTCAAAATCGAATTCACCCTGCTTTGAGATTTTGGAGGTGTGAATCTTGAAAATTTCCAATCTACCGGCTTCGTTTGGCAAGGCGATCTCGATCTTTCTATCCAATCTACCAGCTCTCAAGAGAGCTGGATCTAAGGTGTCAGGTCTATTAGTGGCCATGATAACCTTTGTTTGGCCCAAAGTGTCGAAACCATCCATCTGGTTCAACAATTCCATCAAAGTTCTTTGGATTTCACGATCAGCAGATGTACCTTCACTGAATCTACGGCCACCGATAGCATCGACTTCATCCATGAAGATAATACAAGGTTCGTGTTCCTTGGCATAGGCGAACATTTCTCTGATCAATCTAGCGGACTCACCGATAAATTTGTCAACGATTGCAGATGCTGGGGAGAAGATAAAGTTGGCACCGATTGTTGCAGCCACTGCCTTAGCCAACAAGGTTTTACCGGTACCTGGAGGGCCATACAACAAGACACCCTTTGGAGGCTTAATTCCGACTCTTGTGAATAATTCTGGATTCTTTAATGGTAACTCAATCACCTCACGCAATTCTCTAATCTGTTCTGTCAACCCACCAATTCCATTGAAAGAAATCTCTCCCGGTTCAAAAGTGGTCATATTGTAAACCAATGGATCAACCTCCCTTGGTAAGATTCTCATGATTGTTAAGGTGGTCATGTCCAAGGACACTCTGACACCATACTTGAGGTTTTCCTTCTTTATAGTGTTACGGCACCCAACAATATATCTAGGCCCGTTCGATGCCTTCACAATAAATCTTTCCTCATCCAACTGCTTCAATATTTCCCCAACCATCTGTCCAACAGACTGTAATGCTTTGATGTCATCCTCAGTTTTTTCGTAGTCCTTGCCTAAATCTCGTATGCTCAATCTAAGTTCTTTTAATCTGGAGTTCCATTTTCTATGGTCAATTAACTTCTCCTTCAACTTGTTTAATGCCTTTTCTCTTTCCGGGTCCACAGGCTCCTGCGCTTCCTGTGGTTCTTGACCTTCCTCATTCAATGCAGCTAAAAGTGGGTCGTTCTCCTCTGTAGACATGTTGTTAGTGGCAAAAAAAGTATCAACAACAAAAATGTAAAGTGGAATCAATTTCTAGTGCGCAGCACGACCTTTTTTTTGCTGCTTGTAGAGCGCGGGAGAGACAGAGGGAGCGAACAGAGAGACAGGGAGGCTGTTCACGTGAATTGAAAATTTCCTTCCCATCGGTTTTCATAACTTTTTAAAGCAGCATCACCATGGAGTTCCATGCAGTTATACTTTGTGGTAAGGGAAAGGCGATGTCACCGCTTTCAGCAGTTAGATCCTCTGGGTTTCCCAAGGCATTGTTGCCGATTGCCAACAGACCTATGATCGAATACGTGTTGGAATGGTGTGACAAGGCCTTTTTCCCTCGAGTGACGGTTGTTGTATCTGAAGGATCCAAAGAGGAGATCGAGGCAGCAGTTGATGTGTTCAAGCAGAATCGTGTTCCAGTGGCTGAAGAAGATAAGGAAAGTGAAGAAAGGTACACCACATCGATCGATGTGGTTGAGTACGAAGCAGAGTACAGCGGAGAGATCTTGCACCACATTTACAAGAGTCACTTTTTGGGAGACCAACAGCACTTTGTTTTGTTGCCATGTGACTTCATCACCAATTTGCCACCTCAGGTGTTGATTGAGGCGTACAGATATAGAGAAGATTCTGATTTGGGATTGTCGATCCATTACAGAAACCAATTGGAGATTGAAGACAAAAAGAGACAAATCTTCCCATTAAGCTACACAATCTACACTGAGTTATCTGACGGAAGAACCCAGTTGTTGGACCAGTACACACATGAGGACATCAAGCCAGAAGAACCCTTGCAAGTGAGAACACAGTTGACGTGGAAGTACCCATCGTCTGTGGTTAGTACGAAGATGCTCAACTCGTCCATTTTCTTTGGCAATGCCCAATCCATTTTCAAAGTATTTGATGACAACCCAAACAAATTCAGCGAAACCTACTTCCGTTTCAGACCAATATCCAAGATTATTAGAGACTTGGCCAGAAGATCGTGGAAGAACCTTGAAGACGAAAATACCGTAGGCTTTCTTACTTTACCTGATCAAGCAACCTTTTTCAGAAGTAACAACTTGCCTGTGTTGATGGAAGCCAATAGATACTTTATGAAGATCCAAGCAAGCACTAGGGGACAACACTCTCAGCAACCAAAGGAAAAATCAATGGCTAACGTTGGTGCCGACTCCTTGGTTGGAGAAAACACCACTTTGGGAGAGAAAACCAATGTGAAGAGAACAGTAATCGCAAAGAACTGTGTTATTGGTAAGCGTGTGAAATTGAACGGTTCCCTTATTTTAGACAATGTTACTATCGAAGATGATGTACAATTGGAAAACTGTATTATAGGGCATGGTGTCATCATCAGGTCCAAGCTGAGATTGACTAACGTGAATGTGGAGTCCACAAACGAAGTCACAAAGGGTACTCAAGTTAAGGGTGAAACATTGCTTTGTCTTTCCTTGGAGGGCTTAGTGGAACAAGACTCAGAGCTGGAATCGTCTTCTGACTCTGGCAGTGATGACGAAAGTGAAGACGATTATTATGATGATTATGACGATGACAATGACGATGGCTTATTTGCTAGATAATAGATTCATTGTATAGATCATATTTACCAGTGAGTGGTCTATTAAATATAGTGGGCAAATTCACAGTAACTGGAGCATCAAATTAGCATGTCAGTTTAATATAAGCGTTAATGGTTTATCATTGTAAGTAAACAAACTAGAGGTCACAAAGGCGCAATAAATATCGTGCATTCTTAATTACTATATAAAAGTGCTCCAACTCTAATATCAAAGTAGAAAGTGTTCTAAGACCTGGGTCCCTAAGTAAAAGAGCCCCATATGTAAAGATCCTTAAATAAATAAAGATCCCCATATGTAGAGATCCTTAATTAAATAAAGAAATCCAAATGCAGATATCCCCAAGTGATTAAAGATCCTAAAGTAAAAGAACCAAATCTAAAGATCCGTAAAAGATCCCAAATGTAGAGATCCGTAATGATCCCAAATGTAGAGATCCGTAATGATCCCAAATATAGAGATCCGTAATGATCCCAAATGTAGAGATCCCAAATGTAAAGGATCCCTAAGAACTGAACAATGCAAATCATAATCATAACCATCATAAACATTAATCACTCTCCGGCAACATTTTTTTCCATTTCTTCTTCATAGAAAAGTCTTGTTCTTTAAGTTTACGTCTCTTAACCAGGGGTTCGTCTTCATCCTGTTTTGATGGTTCCAGTTTTTTTATCTCCTTTTTATCCTTTACCAGGCGTCTTTGTATCGATGTTTGGAAAGAAAGTGGTGGGAAACTGGCGACAAAGGGGTGGTCTGGTGTTATCTCATGTGACATGGAAAATTTGAAATCCGATGGTATCTGAAAGTCTTCATCGAGGATAGCAGTACCGGGAGACGATGCTGCTAGTGGTGGCGATGATACATTACTTGCTCTTTCCGGGTTCACTCTCTCCGGAGACGTCACACTTGGAGATGTATCTGTATTATGCATATTTGTTATTTCAGCTCTTTTTGTTAGCACCCAGTTCTCAATGTCGCCGTCATTGGCGATGACACTAAGCATATCATCAAGACAGTTCAAATAACCGTTATATTGTAGAAGGGAAGTTGCGTTGTTACTTAAGCGATACAATGCTGCCACGCTCTTTGCCGCATTAGCAAACTCGGTCTTTTGAGTATTCGATGATGTATTACTACTGATGGAGGAATTGTATAATTTAGCCACAGCTTTGGCAGCATTTTTAAACTCGCGTGTTAATTCCTTGCTAACCTCATTTATGGAATTCTGATTGACGGGCCTTGTGGGCGGAAGGTCCGAAGACAAATTGGACAAATCCATTTGTGTGGTCTCCGTTATAAGTTTTTTTTTTGTTTTTCTCCCTCCTTTGCCTCAACATTTTTTTAGATCCTTTTGATCGATTGGTACCTTTACATGAATCACGTGCAATACGATTTAGACAGAAAAAGTTAACAACACACAAACCACCAGAGAGGCACGATGGTTTTATCTACATTGATTTATCGTGAGGATTGTAAGTCTACATTTTGAGCGGGATTCTTTCCCAAGTTCTGCATTTTTGGATGTTTTTGAGGAGAACTAACATCAATAGCCCTTCCGTTGTGTGGATCAGTGGATGATGACAACGATCCAACATTGTTGGATGAAAAGAAGAAGTGTAAGATTATTATCAGCAGAATGACTCCCAACTCGGAGCCACAGGCTACTATCGAGTCCAAGACACACAATATCCATTACTTGTTTTTGAATTCTATCATTTACTTAACCATCTGCGATAAGTCATATCCTAGAAAATTGGCATTCTCGTACTTGTCTGAGATTTCTGCAGAGTTCCAGCACTCACACGGCCAAGATGCATTGAGCAGTTCGGCCAGACCTTTCGGCTTTTCCTCGTTTGACAACTTTATCAGCAAGACTAAGAGAATCTACCAGGACCAAAGGGCTCAATCCAACTTGGACAAGTTGAACGACGAATTAGCTGACGTCAAAAAGGTTATGACCAAGAATATCGAGGACTTGTTGTACAGAGGTGACTCGTTGGATAAAATGAGCGACTTATCCTCAAGTTTAAAGAGTGACTCCCTCAAGTACAGAAAGAAAGCTCAGAGAATTAACTTAGAAGCCATGATCAGACAATATATCCCAGTGGTTGGTGTTGGTTTGATCTTCGTATTCATCATTTGGTTCAAATTTCTTCGTTAATGTTTAATATTAAGTGTTAGGTTTATTACGTGTAGCGTCTCTTCTCTAATTGTTTCTCTGGTCAGACTTCTTTCCTTCTGATTGTGTCTTTGTAGAGAAGTGATGTATTTGCTTAGAAAAGTGATGTGTTTGCTTAGAGAAGTGTTGTATTTGTAGAGAAGTGATGTCTTTGTAGAGAAGTGATGTCTTTGGGTTGAGTTATTTCGAGTATGCTTTTTCGCACAACCAAATGAACTCATGCGACAATCCACAGAAGCGGAGTACCAAAGCAGTCTACAGCATCTCAGCAAAGTGGTATTGAAGACAGACACTCTTACGGCAGATGATGTCAATAGTAAGGGACAAACAACTATGAACAACCTTAACATTCCCCCTGTAACAGAATCTCCACATATTCCACCATCTGGTGTGGGAACAGGAGAACCTGAAAACATGGACAGTGGGCAGCACACTGATGATAATACAAATACAAACACGGACAAACATAAAACAAGCACCGACACATTTGAGGGCCTACGCCGGCCATATCTCCCGGGTCCAAGACTCTCAGATACCAACCTTAGCAGCGGGCCAACAACTTATGTCAACATGGAAACTGTTCTGAACGATGCTAGTCGAATTGAGGAAGATGCATCCATATACTATGCCTCAAGCGTGTATCGGGACCGTGAGTCAATAGCTCCATCTGTCAATGGATTCAGCAGTGATGAAAATAATGAGGAGGAATTACACTTGCATGAGTCCTTCAATGAAAACTACATTGGGGAGAACGGTGAGGAGGAGGACTTGCAGAATCTCTTAAATGGCCTCATGCGCAGTCACAAGATAAGAAATCGGACGCACCCTTCGGAAATGATGTCTCCCTTCTTTGGTCTTACAAACCACCAAGTTCTTGACGAAGCCAACTTGTACGAAAAATACATCATGATAGACAAATCTGATAATCCAGACTCCTTCCATGATAAACTCAAACACTTTTTCATCTTATCCTCAGCAGGCAAGCCTATCTACTCCATGCATGGTTCAGACGACATCATTATGGGATACATGGGTATATTAACCACAATCGTTTCAACCTTCCAGGAAAACATGTTGGAAGATATCCAGTCAATTGACCTTGACAATGATCTCAAAGTGGTGGCTCTTAATAAAAGCCCTATAGTGTTGGTTGCCATTTCGAAAGTGTCATATGAATTCAGCAATGATGGTGATGAGAAGTTCATTGTCAACCAATTGAACATGCTTTATGACTATTTACTCTCCATTCTTTCCAAACCGGTTTTAGAAAAAAGCTTCCACAAGAGATTGAATTATGACTTGAGGAAGGTCTTAACCCCTTTAGATTTCCAGAACCTAGACGCAATATGTATGAAATCTACGTTTGCCTTGCCTCCTAGAATGTCCAATGGAAAAGTGCCAGACTCTTCAAGCTTCGACTTCTTCATCAGTGAATTGCTCGACTCTTCCTTGCAGAATATCAGAATCACAAACACATCAAGAACAAAATTAAACAACATATTACTAGCATGCAAGAAACTCAAAAGAAAGCCCAAATTGACCACAAAGTCCACCTCGGAGGAAGGAATGAGGATCCCCTTTTTCGGCGGGGGTGCAAGCTCACAGGTCCCAACACCAGTGGAAAGGTATGTTGGAGAGGAATTGTTATTCTCATTGATTCTCTCTTCGAATAAGCTTTTGAGCTTTATGAAACCTAAATCCCATAATCTAACGAATGTTGATTTGAAAATTATGTTTTCTATGATCAACTCTACTTTAACTAAACCATTGAGTACATCATCTTCCGCCTCTTCAATCTTTGGTGATAAGGAAGTCAATGAGGATTTATGGATTCCTTTATGTTTACCCCATTTCAATCCGAACGGATTTGTATACATCTTTGTTAAAAAATTCAGCTTGACAGATTATATGGTTAACTCAAGTCAGATCTTGCCTTCAATGATTATCATCTTGATCAGTGGTAACAAGAACTCATTCTTTGACATGCAACTGATAGCTGGGTATATTATTAGAGAACTCACCAAAAAAGAATCATCAAAGATCAAATTAACTAGAGAGTTGCAAATCGCTAATAAATTACTGATTCCTCGCGATATTCGAGTACCATTAATTAGCCACTTTGTGTACAAGTTGAAAAAGACAAATCAATTTGTGATGTCTGATGTCCATCAATTTAGTACAGATAAGGAATCAAACATTTATTTACAATTATCCTACTTTTATTCTGTTTTGCACAATACAAAAGCCACAGTGGTTGAAAGTGGTACACTTGAACTATCCTCTTGGGAGAGCAGCTTAATCAACAAAAAGTTGACATATGTAAACTGGGCTAATCAGGTATTTGGCTTTATGTTACTGGATGATATTTTTGAATTTTATTGTTTGTGCAATGCCTATTCAAGCACAATCAACTCCAAGGATATGATCATTAATGGGTTGAAAATTATCAAGTGGTGTGAAATGAACAATAGGAGATTGTTTATTGGTAACGGTGTTAGTTTTAGTTTATAATACTCAAATTCATGCAGCATTTTTACTATTATATTCAGGCTATATATTCCCTCATTGTATTTTGGTTTTGTATATTAATGATTGAACACACTAAGAAACATTATTATTATCGAATGCTATAGAAAGTCATTTGCAGCCAAATGATCCGTATTAAATTTGTCCTTTTCTCCTTCGAATTTCACAGCCAGTAACCAATTCCGGACACGCTCAAGGAATATCTCAATATTGATGGTAGATTAACGGATATATTATTCTTACTATAACTATCAGATTATTCTTACCCTAACTATCAGATTATTCCTGTTAAATTATTCCTACTGTTAAATTGGTTTTTATACATTTTAATAATATCAAGTCTCAAAAAACTCTAATCCAGATAATTGGAGTTCTCAATTTTGAATATATATAACAAACCAGTTTCTTTTAATCAACCTTTAGGTAAAAATCTTTTTTAAAGCTGTAAACCCAAGTACTATAATTTTGAGTTTTGTATACTCTTTCTCACCACTGGTTTTATGAATACAAATAACTACTATCTTTGTGGCAACTTGTCCGAGTGGTTAAGGAGAAAGATTAGAAATCTTTTGGGCTTTGCCCGCGCAGGTTCGAATCCTGCAGTTGTCGTCATTTTTTGATTCTAATAATATACTGCTAAAAGGAAAACGAATGTTACCAAGCTAAAAGGAATATGAATGTTACCAAGCTAAAAGGAATATGAATGTTACCAAGCTAAAAGCAATACTAACTTTGTTTGCAAATGGTTTTGCAGAAGAATTTTTTGACCCATCCTTCTATGCGATATCTGCAAATAATAGGATTATAGGTTTCACGATCGTGTTGCTTATCAACAGACAAGAAAACAATTGATACTGAAATCTCCATGAAATACACTTTGGTATTCTTCGATGAACTGATCCCAAAATCTCTAAAGAATTTGTCTTTAGCAATAGTCTTTTCTTGTCCAAGCTTTCTGCTCCAGCTTACTATTCCAACACAATTCACAACTGACATGAATAGCTAAAACATTAAGAGATCCATTCATCAAATTTCATTTAGTTAGTTTTACAAGTGTAGTGTTTTTCATTTAATTCTTCCCAGACCTACGAATGTTCACCATATTGTACAATTTGAGTATTGCTGATTAACATCATCAGGAGTTCCACCTGTAGAAGAATACATTTTTATCATACCATCCACATAGCACCCTATGCTATGTCGATTAGGATCTCGTCTCACTTTCAAAATACGAGGTTGCGTTTGGGATTCATATTTGTATGATCCCTTGATTGTCAATATTGTTGCAGTATGGATGTTTATTGGCTTTCTAGATATTACGTCAGTTAAAGCTGAGAACGGTTCAGGATAATCAACCTACCAAAAAAAATATGGACTTGAAAACGGACAAAGAAAAGTTGAAGTCAGTTGATCGTATCATAGAAGTATTAACTTGCATCCCTCAAACGTCACTGATCAAAGACCACTTGAGAATCATTCTGGGATGCGTACTTCTGATTCGGTTACTTGATCCAACTTTCAACCCGGATGTATTGGTTGCTGTTTTGGTGGGTAATCTTTCTCCCCATGTGAGGGACTTCCTCATGACACTGATTGGTGGTAACTACAATGAGTGGAGTTGGGAAAAGCTTGAAAAACACCTTACCATTTATAAGACTGAAGTGGAGCCCAATGCTCTAATGGAAAAGGAGATTGGTTGCGGTTCACTCACACTTGTTGAAATCCACAACGCGGATATCGATGAGAATATTCAGAAAACAAAAAGCCATGGAGATGAACTAAAGCCCATTGAGACTGAGAAATCGTCCATGGAAATCGAGAAAACTGAGACAACACCCACAGTACCTGAGAAAACTGAGTCAAACTCAAAGAAATCTGAGGAAACGGAATTAAAGACTAAAACTGAGCCAACATTCATAAATCCTGACCAGAGTAATCAGGAACTGAGAGTACGTGAGAACAAAAAGTGTTTTCATTGTAATAAAGAAGGTCACGGAGAATCATCCTGTCCGCAATTAAAGGCATCTACCCTTGATAAGGATAACCCCTCGGTGCGTAGAAAGAACCTAGGACATCTGAATCAACCCGCAACCCTCCACGCGAGCAAACCAAATAAATCTGGAACTCAGAATCGTACCCAAGTAATGATTGCATCCGCATCGTATGTCCCAATACAGGTCTATGGAAAATCAGCCAATGCCTATTTGGACTCTAATTTTCCATATAATTTGATCAAAGAAAAATTTGTTCCCCCAGAAAGAAGAATCAGTGATACAAAGAATGGAGTTACTAGAACGATGAGTATTGTTAGTTTTACTGTTAACAAGATTGAATTTGTGGATACTTTTATTGTCATCAAGGAGCACGAGAGGGATCTAGTTTTGGGACTTCAGTTTCAGAGGAAGTACAAAAAATATGTCACTCCCACTTCTTTAGCAGGAGTTGGCGAATTAGAAGTCTGGGAATATGGAAGCAAACCAACTGATGAGATTGTAGCAAGATTCAATAACATTCAACCAACACGATTATAATCTCTAAATCGAAGGTTCCTTTCAAATTAGACTTGAAGCCAGTGTTATAAAGGTTGTCAGTTGACCTGTTGTGGCGAACAAAAACTCTAAAGGTATTTACGTGCTGGTGTAGTTCGCATTGATAACGATAGGTTGTTATGTAAGGATACCGTTATATAATTCACCTCTACGCATCGAGCAGATCTTAAGTCCTACATGATGTAGATAACATACCTTGAGAATTAAGAATCCACGGCGTTGTTCCTGAATTGATGATGATTATGACCTTAGGATTCCTGATTAGGATCCGGAGGTATATAGATAGACTATAATTATGGTTGTCTACATGTGGTGGTAAGGCGATGTTATGACAAGGTTATATTCGATCTACAATCAAAACATCTATATTGAAAATTGATATTACCAAAATTGAATCGTAGTTTCACCAGAAAATTGCAAAAGCTTTGAAATACTAGATAGAATCTCAGGGGTTGCGGAAGACATGATAAGAAGCTAACTTCGTGTCCAATAAACAGATTATAGATACCTAATTTTATTTTATGGAAATTGACCTTTATTAGTTATATTACTATAAACTAATAAGAAATCGTAACGTCATCACAAAACAAGAGCTCCAAGAAAATCATGAAGTAGTTGAATCTGTAAATGAAGTCTCAAGTATGGCGTAGCCTGTGTTGATAATCTAATAAAGTAAAAATTATGTTTAATGTATTCGTTTACAACTGAGAGTGGCCACAGAATTTCCCATTCATACTTGAGGCAACTTGTCCGAGTGGTTAAGGAGAAAGATTAGAAATCTTTTGGGCTTTGCCCGCGCAGGTTCGAATCCTGCAGTTGTCGTTGTTTTTTGATCCGTTTATGATCTTAGTTAACTATTGTGTATTTCTGTTGTCTTTATTATACATATTTCGCCAAATAATCAAAAAAAAAAGCTATTATAGTACCAAAATCTTTTGACATAGAACAGTGACTAATGGATAAATAAAACAGAAAAGCACAATTATCTGGAACAAGCTCCTCTACCATGCTATGATATTTTTTTAACTGTCACAGAATACACAAAATGCTCCATAATAGCTAATGAATAAATTCTCCCACTATATTCTACAATGTGTAAGAGCTAATGGAAATTTAAAATATTTTATGTACAAACGAACAAGTCTATTTCAAAATAACAGCTTCTGCAGACTTGAATACTTCAGTCAATTTTTCAGTATACTTTTTATGTAATTTTTCCAAACCTTCCAAAGTGGCCCGGTCTTTATCACTTTTACCCAGGGTAGGACTTGCTTTTGTGAACTTCTGTTTGATATCAGTTCTAATCGAAGCCAAAGCAGAATTCTTATGAGAACCGTTCTTGAACTTTTCGAACAATTCTTTTAAGTGCTTTGCATTCTCCTTTTTGGTTTCTGTATTCACTGGAGGTAAAGGAACTTTGAGTGAGTACTTATTTGAGGGGTCGGCTTGGGCACTCATGTTCAAGTCTGAACTTAGGATGGCATTAATAACATGTTTACTATAGGCTGGGTCAAATAAAGTGATCAAGAAGTTTCTACCTTTGACTGTGGTTTGGGCAACAGTATTGAACAGAACAGGATCTTCATTTTTTTCGATTTGAACGGTCAACCTGTCGAATATCCTTGGGTTGGTTTTTCCCAATTTGGCTTCATTTGCTACTTGAGTGAACTTCTCGATCACAGTGGTGAATCTCTTGTTAGCATCATCCATATCAATTGTAGCTTCTACAGCATCTTCAGCTTCTTCGTCCTTTGCTCCCTTCTTCCCCAGTTTCTTCCCCAGTTTCTTCGCCTTTGAAGATGCAAATCTGAAGGAGATGAGTGGGTTGATATAAAGGGGAGATCTCACAGCACTAACAGGCAATATTGCGGCGTGCCTTTGAAGAATTGATCTAAACATAGTTGCTCAGTCTTTTTTTCTAACGTGTGATGGTTTTGGGAACACAAATTCCCATGTTGGATTGGCTCACAATCCATGGAAAAAGTACAGTTGAAGGATGTGAATAGTGCTGTCTGAATGCTGCTATAATGTGTTCTAATTTTACATTAGTTAGTGATACGATCACTTGATATTGTTACACATCGTTAGTTAGTTACAAATGCTCAATTAGTTATAGATGGTCAGTTAGATACAGAACGTACAGTTAGTTACAGATGGTACAATTACAAATAGCACAGTTACAAATGGTGCAGTTACAGATGGTACAATTAAAGTACAGTTGTATTATTTACATATGATTCAAACGTCTATTAATCCTTTTTCATTTCTTCCTTCAAGGTTTGTAATATACCAACACAAGAGTGTGCTTCTTTACCCAATTCACCACCTTCTTTTATAAAGGTGTTTAAATTTTTCATCATTGGATCGAAAAATACATCGAGCATTACTTTGCGTCTTGTTTGTAAATCCTCTGCAGAGAGGGAATCCAAATCTTTGATAGTGAATGAGCCATCATCTATATCTTTCAAGTTTGAGTCGCCCTTTTCGGTTTGTCTGCCTCTAGCGACGGTACTTATGAATAGATTGAGGGGTTCATACGGTTGCGCGACTGTCATTGGTACAAGGTATTTGGATGTCTGTGCATGTATGGTAATTGCACTTTGTAAGGAATTATTGGATTCATCTTCTGATGCATCAGGAAACAAGGCCTTTTGCAAAAATTGTTTCAAAACTGCTAAATGCACGATTCTGGCCTTTTTAGTGGAACCACCAAGAGCAGCACTTGTAGTTACTGCCAATGAAACTGCCTTCTTGTCATCATTTAATGTCCATGAGAGCACATTGAAATAGCTCTTGATCGTCTTAATAAAATGAGATTTCACCAAAGGTCGATGAGCATGTGTGATCAACACTTCCAAAAACTTCGATGAATTATTACGGATATCAGGCAGGATATGTGTCATGGCCGAGTGGATAAATAGGATTATAGATCTCATGTGCAATTCGAGTAATCCAGACTGTTTCTCTGCACATTTACTCAAAAGTGTCACTAAGGCAGTACGAACCTGTTGAGACTGGTCATGTACCATAGGAATAACAGTGGTAAGAATGTTTTTGTAAGCAGTAGGATTCAGTGGTAAATGCTGTTCGATATAGTTAAGAACCTCTCTTCTAGTTACATTGGAATGGTGCTTGGTAAGCGATAAGTGATGAGCCAAATCTGGTTCTTTTCCTGATTCTGAACCTGCACCAGTCTTTGCCAAACCCTGGTTAGGAAGTGAAATAGCTTTAGATTTGAATGAAGTATCAGTATGGTTATCGGCCTTAGCAGCTGTCTTCCCCACCTTTAACTTCTTCTTTACAAAATCCTTCTGTTTCTCTGTCTTCTTTCTCTTTGACATTCTTGCGATGGTTTGAATTTTTTTAAATTCCACAAACCATTTGAAAAAAAAACATATTGATAAATCAATGTTTAATCCCGATGATTTGGATGGTGGGTTTTTACAATCACTTTCATTGAATGATAATAATCACAGTGGATCGCGATTCCGTAGACGAACACCTTTGCGATTCGACAATATCCAAACTTCGACGCAAATAGTTGAAAACATGAACATTGATGACTCCGATCTGGATGATCACATGGATATTGATGATGATGGTGACATTTCATTATCAGAAACAACAAGCTCGGATTTTACCAAAGAAAACCCATCTCATACTGTTTCTTCGGAAACAAAAGAAAAGTGTTCGGCTCAAACAGAGAAACATAAAGAGAAACACATTACAGAGCAGGCTCTTGTACCCAGCATTCTTTCTCCTACAAACCTTGGTGCTTATTTGGCTATCAAGCCAAGGTTATTATTACCTGCTCCATCTTCCTACAATGAACAAGAAAGTATAGATAACAAGATAAAGCAGCCTTCAATGTATTCCATACCTGCATTCAAATCAAACACACTGGCTTTCAGCAACATGCATCGTACCCCACAAACAGAATTCGATTATGAGTATGATACAAGTATGATGAAAAGACGTAATGTTAGTGTCATCCAAGATGCCAATCTACAACTGTTCTTGGCCAAAGAAAACGAGGAATATGTTTATAGTGCCCAGGATAACGACTACGTGCTGTTAAAGACACCAATGGAAAATGCAATGTCTAGATCATACATGTATCGTCAGATGAACCACAATGCTACTGCAAAATTTACTCCTCAAACTCATAACTTTGCACCTCAACCTCAAAACTTTGCAGCCCAATCTCAGGTAACTACTCGCAATACATCACCCCAAACTCAAGTCACCACTCATCATTACCATCATCACCATTATCATCATACTTCTGATCTGCCACCTCCAGTTAGTGCTATAGTAAAGTCCGAGGGTATTCCCATACAGCTGTACACATTGCCAGCACCTTGGAAGTCTGATATACATCCACATGAACGCTATCCATATATTCTTTCATCATATCTCCAATTGATAATCAACGGAATTATGAGTATTTATGGCTTACAGCTACTCTTTTCCGTCATCCATACGGTTAAAAGCGACATTGATATACAAATTGACCACCAAGTCAAGTCGTTACTAATAGAAATTCAGAATTGTAAACAAAATTGGTATGAGAACCAATGTGCTCCTGAAACAGTTGTTCCCTTGGTTAAGAAACAATGTGAGTATTGGTATCAATGTATGAATCAAAATGTCGATAGAGGAGGGGGGCAAGTTATGGCCATCAGTGCCCAAACAATTGGGATGATTTTCAACTCTTTGGTGGAGCCCCTTTCCTTCAAGTTCTTTGCTATCCTAGTCTTGACAGTGATGCTAGTGTTTGGTGTCAACTTCTTATTTGGGTATATCAGGGCCAAAATGTACTACGGTAACAAGTCGAAGGAAATAGGGGACACTAAATAATTCTGCTTAAATAGATTTTTTTGTTGTTGATGTATTTGCATATGTACTTTACAGGGGAATTGCTACATTATGCTATTGAATATGTTTCAAATAATCGCATTTTATAACTTGTAATAGACTTAATCAGTCAATTGATCGCATTTTATAACTTATAAAAGACTTAATCAGTCTCCATCTTTTCAGTTTCGCCGCTGCCAATCACCACTTGACCATCATTGTCGATATATTGGCTTGAGTTTTCTTCCAAATATTGGACTGATCTGTCCAGGTCCAAAAACAACATGTAAGCTCTCTTGATATCCGGTAAATCAATGATGTTGCTTCTTCTCTTCAAAGAGATTTGCTGCGATACGGCTATTAAGTTCAGGGCGTATCTTAAACTTGTTTCTTGCCCTATTTTAGTCAATAAGGCCAAAGCGTCTTGTGACAACTCTGCTTCTTCCTCTGTTGCTCTTATTGATAAAATGGTTCTGATTTCGTCTTGGTTGTATGGAGAGGTGTGTATGATGATCAGTCTATCCAACAAATCCACAGGCAAACCGTGTGGAGATTTGTAAGTTGTTCCTCTAGTCTTTGAGATACCTCTGTTAGTGGCCATTATCACGATTGGAGCAAAGTCGTCTTCCAAAGCTCTATTTATGAATGAGAAACATTCAATGTCCAACATGTGTACTTCATCAATGAACAAAACACCAGGGACGATTTCAGCTTTTCCTTCTTCCTTCCACTCGGCAACCTTTGTGTTGATCTGATCACGCACCTCAGCACGGATTTCACCAGTATCACCAGAGAACAAAGCCAAGAAACCTTGCTGTCTAGAATTTATAACATCAATTTCGTGCAATGAAACAGTGTGGACAACTTCTTTACGCTTTTGTAATTCGCCTTCTGGACATTGCACAAACTTTGTGTCTGAACCCATTGCGTCGTAATCTCTAGCACGAGCAAAGGATTTACCCAATTTGCTAATCTTACCTGTTGCCTTATCGATGGAGATGACATCACCAGCCAATACTTTTTCCTTTGTCAAGCCTTCAATCATTTTGTTACCCAATTCATAAATGGTTTCCATGTCGGTGGTCTTGATTGTCAATTTACCTTGCTTGTGGCCACCTGTGATAGATCTGTCAATTTGGATTTCAACAACTTCACCTTCAATGATTTCAGTTTCTTCCTTAATTCTAATACCAATGGATTTACGGAACACCTGAGTCAAGGCCTCGGTCTTGGACAATTCCAAAGAGAAGATTTCAGAACCAGCAATTGCAGTAAATGGAACTTCGGAGCCCAAACTTTGGGACAACCCCATTGCGATGGCAGTCTTACCTGTGGATGGCGGGCCGGCGACCAAAACAGCACGGCCAGCAATCTTTCCAGCTTGAATCATCTTCAAAATAACACCCGCGGCTCTACGGGCCTTTAATTGTCCCACCATACCTTGAGCGCTTGCCTTAGGTTGAAGGTTGTCATCCAATCCAAGACCAGAAATGTGGGAGTGGGCTGCGATGAGTGACAACCCAGTAGAAACGTCTTTAGATTCAACCTTGGTGTTAATTGTAGCCTAAACCTGTTAGTATTTGCAAGTAAACATATTATAATTATAAATATCAAATGCTCGCTGATCGTTTTGTTCCCGCGATCCTAAATACGATAAGTCTTCAAGGACTTTCCGAATGCCTTCTACATACCATTTCGTGTGTTATGCCGATGTTGTTTTTTTTTTTTTCGAAATTTTTGGTTTCTCAAGTGCGACAATGTCGGAGTGATTTGTAAGATATTGAATAATGATGTCAATGATTTGTAAGGTATTGGATAATAAGTACAGTAAGTATATAACGAATTATGATGATATGTATATATTGTACTAGGAGGTAAGTGGAACCAAATGTGCCTCTGATAAAAGAATGATCTTAATGAGGCTTTACAACGGGTTTCAGATTTGTCCGAGTGGTTCTAATAGAAGTACATGTGGGTCTACACCAAAAAGTCTGTTTTTTGAGGAAACATGTAGGTAATTTAAAGAGCCCCGCATTAAACAAGGTAACTGTGAACAAGAATACCATCACGCAATCACATTTGGTAGAAATCTTGGGAAGTGATCATCCATCACTTGAGTACTATAAGAAACAAATTGCATATGATGAAATTTGTTAGTTTTGTGGTCATTCTGGGAAAGGTATAAAATACAAGCACATGCTCGAGATAATAAGAGGGAAGAGGGGGAAAGAACCCAACAACTACAATATAAAATTTCGTTCGTTCGTTCGTCTATATATAAATAACTACAACTTAGCACCGTTGATCAAGGAGCCTTCGTTAGAGTACATGTTGTCGATTTGCTCTGAGAAGAACTTCAATGCGAGTGGTCTTTTGATCTTCAAGGTTGGGGTCATGGTGTTACGGGCTACCAGTAATGGCTCATACTCAAGATAGACGTTGTGCAACTTTTCGAAACCCTGGACAGCGTTTCCGACATTCTTGTTCAAGGAAGCAACAAACTTCTTCTTTATTTCCACCTTGTTAGCAACAGCTAAGATCTTTTCGTCGGTTGAGAGCTCATCATCGGAGAGCTTGAAGTTGGACTTCAACCATGGAACAAGCAAAACCTTGTCGACACCCAAGACACCAACCAAGAAGGACTTCAAGGAGTCACCGTGGACGTAACATTGAGTCAACACGGGGTTGGAGGACATGAAGGCGTTTTCAACCTTTTCTGGGGTAACATACTCACCTTGGGCCAACTTGAAAAAGTTTTTGACTCTGTCAATAATCTTGATATGACCGTTAATAAGTTGGGCAACATCACCGGTAAGGAACCATCCATCGCTGTCAAATGCCTTGGCGGTTTCCTCTTCGTTCTTGAAGTAGGAGGAGAAAACTTGTGGACCTCTCAACAATAACTCACCACATGGACCACCCTTGCTGTTCAAGGTGTAGTTCATTTCTGGCAACTCACGAAGTCTCATCTCGACGGTGACGGCAACTGGACCACAAGTACCAACATTTGGGTTGAATGGGTCGTCAACACACATACCAGCAAAAGTTTCGGTCAAACCATAACCTTGAGAGAAACCTGTGTTAAGGGCAGCCTTGAGGAAAGAGATGGATGATGGCATGATTGGTGCAGAACCACTCACCAAGATCTCAAGGTTATCAAAACCAATCAATTGACGAATCTTTGGAATGAGGACGTTATCATAAAAGAGGTGGGAACCGTTAGTACCAGGGTATTGGTCTTGTAATTGTTTCTTGGTGTTGAAGACACGGCTGAACAAACCTCTCTTGATTACGGAGTCACTTTCGATAGTACCCATCTTGAGGGCGGTTTCCATCTTTGTGTAGACACGAGGAACGTTAGACATTGCTTGTGGCTTGAAGAGCTTCAAGTCTTCAACCAAAGTCAAAGGAGTACCGCCAATTTTTGGAAAGGCGATTTGAGCACCAATGATGACGAAGGTCAACACGGTTTGACGTTCAAAGATGTGAGCAAGAGGCAAGAACGAGAAGGACTTGAGACCATGTCTGACTGGTAATTTGGTGAGGCCAATAATCAAACCACTTGCAGCAACCTGTTGCTTCAAGGCTACACCCTTTGGGTTAGCACCAGTAGTACCACTGGTGTATGAGATGGTGTAGAGGGATTCTGGGGATGGTGTGAGTTCATCGAGAGGAAAAACTTCACCAATTTGCATAGCTTGGTGCATGTCAACCAAGACGATGTTGTTAGCACGGGCAGCTTGAACCAAGACGCTATCCTTTGGAGTCAATGGATCCATCAGGATGATCAAGATGAGGGCACCAACTTCGACTGGATGCTTAACCTTCAAGTTGATCAAGTTTTGGATTTGTTGTTTTGTTGTGACAACAACTGGGGACTCGGTGGAGTGTAAGATGAAGGCACTAGTTTCTGGGCCCAAGGTGTCGTACAAGGCGGTGTTGGTGATGGAGTAAGCAGAGCACGCCATATCGGTCAAGACCCACTCGTATCTGTTTGGAGCAAAGATGGAGGTGATGAAGGAAGTGTTTCTTTCGTCATAGGACTTGTATGAGGTGGTGTGGGTGTCAATCTTGGCGTGGGATTCAAACTTGGTGGGGTCCTTGAATGCGTTCAGTTGCAAGAGGTACATGAGACCAGAACCCAACTTTTTCTTCATTTCGTTCACTTGGTTGTAAGTGAAGGAGGAGTAAACTTGTTCGGAAACGCCAGTTTCGTAGTTGTGCTTTCTGTACGCAAAGCATGGATTTTCACCGTATTGCTTGACAGAGTTGTTGAATGCTTGCGCGATAGTTTCAAGACCAGGATACAAATAGGTTTTAGTTCCGTTAGGTGCGTACCCGTTACGGTAGATTTCAGAGTAACCTTCAACACCTGTTCCCGGGATTGGAACACTCTTGGAGTTGATCGAGTCTGGGAACGGGAAGGTCTGTTCGAGTAATTCTGTGAATGATCCAGCTTCAGCATTTAAGATGTATGGTGAGCTTTCAGGCGCAAGCGCCTTGTTTTGGTTAGGGCCGTAGAGTGAATGTGACATGGTGCTGGTTTGGTCTTATCCCCAGAATTTCAACAGGATTCTTTTGCTTTTATATATAACTATGCATCCACCTGAACAAAAAAGAAAGGCGAAAGGCACAAAAAAAAAGTGTGCTACAAAAGGTACAAAGGCAATCTCCACTAATGGCGACATTTATTGGATGCTACTGGGCCGCCCGCTGCTAGTGGTTGGGGATGGAGTAGAGAGTGTGGGTAGCTTTGGGAAGGACACTCACCCACTTTGTATCCGTCCGACTGCACCCCAGGTTAGCTGTTACCATTGTGTAATCGACGATGATCTGATCTCTGCCGTGCTCTAAAGGCTAGCGGGTGGGGTGTGTGTGTGTGTGTGTGTGTGTGTGTGTTCAATATGGCTTACATTGTATTAAGGTTTGGATTTTTGAAGGATGGAGATTCCTCGGTATAAACTTGAGTGAGAGGGGGGGGGATCACAAATATAATGCGGTTTTTAGCTATTTTGGCTGCATCGCGGGGCAATGGATTGAAAAAGTTTGTACCGAAGTACCGAAAAACAAAATATCAGATAAAAAATATCAAATTGTAGAATATTAACACAAGATTTGTTTGCACCCGTGGGATTTGTTCGTATAGTGACTACACTTCTAAACATCAGTATCGTGACTACATCACCGAACCGTAATGTAAGCTTTACGTTTATATTGTATGTCTTCTGCTTGTTATTTATCGGAAAAAGGAACATATCTGAGTAAGGCAATTTTTGTCTAGTGTTGCTTTCTCTTGTATCTAATTGGGCGTTATGCATGGATAGATCTTCGTGCCAACGGATGCTCCCAATCTAGTGACTAAACGTTTTTCCTTTAAATTCACCCCTCAATTTTCTGGTGGGTCAGTCCAAGAAACATCCATAAGGAGAATGTTTGGCCCAGACTGGCAACCAGATCATCGTTTCTTATGTGTGTGGAGGTCATCTATATAATTTCTAATGCCCCCACATTTCCTTTAAGGTTGATACCTCGACCTCACGTGAATCACCAATCGCCTCATCTAAAATATGCTTTTATGTAATTGTGCATTCTGCCGGTGCTGGACCGACATTATGGTTTTCGATTTGCACATTTTCCCCATATTTTGAATCTCCTCAAAATGGCTTATCTCTAAATAGGCTCTTTACGAATATTTGGCTTGCAACAGATTAAAGCAGAGCAAACTTTCACAGATATAAAGTTGATGGATTAGCTGTTAAACACCCAACCTCAAGCTCTCACTCCCAAGCTCTCACTCCCAAGCTCTCACTCCCAAGCTCTCACTCCCAAGCTCTCACTCCCAAGCTCTCACTCCCAAGCTCTCACTCCCAAGCTCTCACTCCCAAGTTCACACTCCGAAGCTCTCAAACATATCTCAATTGAAACCACCTGTGTATGCCAGATATACAGAGTCTCATAACATGTAATATGTCACCACAAGGTCCTTAGGAAATGATATTTGCTTCTAATGGTTGGCGACAGCAGCACAGTTCATACATATGGGTAACAAAATATGATCATCCCATGGAGACTTCAGTGTTTTCATCTTAAACATCCTCTGGGTAGGTGAAATGATCCAACTTCATTTGTTCTTTGGAGTTTGCCATTCTTCTAATTAACTGTCTTCAGTAGGGTTGGTGGTTTGTTCTCCAATTTTAATTCGCAACATTCGGTTGGATGTTCTCCAATCTATTCGCAACATTCGGTTGGATATGTTTCCCACAAGGTTATCACAATACATTACCATTTCGGCAAAATACCCCTTTTGACAAGCTCTAGGAACTCATTAGTTGGTTCATACGTCTTGTAATGTGGATTCTCAGTAAGCTTGGTTGGCCAGTTGAAATCATCAACATGAACATTACTCGAAACTATACGCAATTCGTCACAGTCCTCTATCACTATACGATTGTTCAGTACGTGTTCTACTATGATTACACAGTTTTGTATGTTATGTAATCGAGCCTGGTGACATGACAATTTTAAAACACTCTTTTGCACGTCGTGTATGAAGATAGGTCCCTTGGACGACAAATTCAAAACAGACTCTCTAGCGTCTTGCACACAGATTGATGAAACGGTTTGTGGGTTAACCAACACGTAGGATGATTTGATCTTCCCAAATAAAACATGCTGCTCGGTGTCGTTGTTGATTTCGATTTTGTCTTGAACAATATTAGTGAACTCCTTGGCTGAATCTTTAATTGAGGTTTCCTTCACAGGAACTATATATTTATGTGTATTTTCAGTAATATTTGACAACGACTGAGGCAATCCTTGGAACTCAAACCTCGTGGTCTCCAATTGAGACTCGCGAGCCCCTATCATCTGTTGTAACTTATCCACCACCTGAGCTACTCTTTTCTGTTCATACGGAACAAGAGTATCCGTCTGAAGCTTTCTCAAATCAACCACCTTTGTCTTGACAGAATTGAGTTCTTCTCGAGTTTTGGAATCCACAATCTGCTTTTGAACTTGCTTACTAGTTGAATTGAATTCTTGTATATTCATTTTAGAGTGGTTTTCTTTTTTTCGTTTAATACCAGATTGATTTAAATCTTGAAAGATGTGCGTTCTTCTGAGGAGTGGCAGCAAACTGGTTTTCATAGTGCTTGAGAAGACCATCAGAAACGTCAATAGCGTAAATAGGAATTATAAAAGTAGTGTCTTTGGTTTGAACAAGTCGTATGCATTTATCAAATATGAATGCAGTGCCAAATGCACAGATTGGGAAACAAGTAGACGCTCTTTCAACAAATGGTAAACGCAGCCATATTGCTAGAAATAACAGAGTCCCGACAACCATGGACATAACGAAAAGACAAAATATATCACCCATGGACCCTACTTTCAGTTGATAGGGGAATATAGAAAGGTCGATTCCTCGGAAATGGATCATTTGATGTAGACGGATTCGACATAGGCTCACGGTTGCCTGGTATACAATCTCTGATATTCCCATAAAACTAACCAAAAACAGGGAAATTGTTGAGATTGGGACCAATAGCGAAAAGTAACTAAGTGCCCCAAACAGCATTATGATCAGTTTTATAAGCCATGTTCTTGACTCTTCGATGTACTCGAGAGTCAACCTTGTAGCACAATCAATCCCTCTTCTGGAGTCTGAAAGAATACATAAAAGTATTATTGAATTGGCAAGACTTGGGAAAATACGATGCCCCATCTGTTCGATTGCCAATACAAAGGGAATATTCACACTTGTGGAAGACCCGGCTAGAATCCAAGATAAAAAACCTAAGAAAGTCAAATACACTCCACCAATATATAAGAACCTGTATGACTTTAGCATGGATTCGTTGCATGTTGTTTCTTCTTGCATTAAGCAAAATGCTAGAGTTATCGTACAGGTGAGCAAACCTCTAACCCACCCTCTCTGTGATTTCATAATAAGATGCCACCATAATTGGGCCTTTGCTTGTCCTCCGACAATTCCAAGATAAACCAACGAAACAATTACCAAGGCAATTACCAAGATATTTACCCATGCGTAGTATTCTTCCAACCAGGTTCTCCATTGCTTGTCAATAAATGTTTTCAAACATATAGTGGTATATATTATGGATATCGATATCCACTGAGGAACACCCCAATACTTCATCACTGAACTTGCCAATACAATTTGGAGCGGTAGAACAAGCATCCACTTTAGCAACCGGGATAATTGCATTATCTCGCCCCAGCTCTGATCTAACAAGGTGGAAGAATAGCAGTCTGGTCGGTTCAAAACTGACCGCAACTCACAAGATGCTTCGGTAGAGAAAAACATAAAAGTGAACCATACAAGGAGCCCTAGAAAAACACATATGGGTCCATTCAATAGTAACCCTCCAGCCGCTATTAAGAGTCCAGATCCTAGAAACCCGCTGATGATTACCCCCTGTGATGCCGCCGCTTTTGTCTGCAATCCTGTCTCAATATCAATGTTGTTTGTAAGCTTGAAAGTCTTCCACACCTGTCTAAAGTGGCGGTAGATTCCTACATCGATTTGTTTCGTTAACTGCATTGGTTTTGTTTTAACACAATTTCGCAGCCAATTAAAAAAAAAGAGACTTTTTATACCAGGTAAAATATCATGGTAGAGTGAACCACTAACTAATGATGTAGCTTTTGCTACAGTCAAATTCAATCAAAGCAGACATTCAATCAAAGAAGACATTTATTCAGAGTATTCAAAGCAAATGATCGTTGTCAAACTACACCAAAATGGGTATGAAGCTCATATAAATTTTTGGTTTCAGTTATTTTATATAATATACACATTGTCTATGATGGGCCAGAAAGAACTACTCAGTCAACTTTCTCATTTCCAATTGACAAGCGATTTCACGTAATCTTCTCCAATGGATTTTCTTTGGCATTCTCTTTTTACTGTCAGTATCGAAGTCATACAAACGTCTAATAGGGCTGAATTGGACGCGGGAAGACTTGACGCCTAAAACGGCTGCAGTAGCACCCAACTTTTTATCATCGCCCGGGAAATCAATGCAATACTTGTGATCTGCCAAGACATCGTAAGAATCCTCGATAAATTGGATGGCTTTAATTGTGAATCTAGCAGCTCTAGTTCTATCGATTGGCGAAGGGATACCACCTTGTTGGACATGACCTGGGATAGCTGTTTTAGTATCAAACAAGCCGTCCAGTTCCAGATTGATAATGTTGGCCAACACCTCTGAAGTCAAAACGCTAGAGGCATTCTTCAGCTTGATGATCAACTTACCACACTGAGATAAGCCAGTTTCATTTGAGAAGGCGGCTTTCAAACTGGCAATATCTTCATGTAACTGGGCCAAGGAAATACCCTCTTCGGGTACATAAGATGCATGTGCACCAGTGATCAATTGGGCAAAGGATGCAATGCAACCTGAGTTTCCACCTTGGACCTCAACCACAAAGGCACGGTCTCTGGTGGAAGATGCCGATTGTTCGATGATATCACAGTAGTTCATCAAGGAGTTTAAACAGGTGTCCAAACCTAAAGAGTACTCAGACCCAGGAACGTTATTTGAAATGGTTGCTGGGATCAACACCATTGGGATACGGAATGCAGGGTACATGGCTCTAGCCTTTTCGAGCTGGTCCAAAGATGCAAATGCTTCAAATCCACCAACGATAATCAAACCATCAAATTTGTACTTTTCAAAGTAGTAGGCAATCATTCCAATGTCTGTATCTTCTGGGGTTTGTCTGTTTGTACCAATCTCAGATCCACCAATAGAGTTCCAGCCTTCAATTTGCAACCAGTCCATCAGACGAACACTTTCGTGACGAGCCAACCCACCCCAACCGTTGTGGATAGCATACGGAGTATGCCCACGAGACATACAGTAAGTGGCCATGGCATAAACAGCAGAGTTCATACCACCGGCAGGAGCCCCAATGTTGATAATAGCAATCTTGCGACGCTTGTCTACTGGCAACAGTGGTTCATTGTGATTGGCAGAGTTCATGGCAATGAAGTTATTCAAATGCTCCGTGAACTCGGAGTCTCTTAAGGAAATAGCTTTTTCAAAGTCCTTATTAGCAATAGCTTCAGCGACAGACTTTGTGATTCTGACTGCATCCACTAGAGGTTTTCTGACAATCTTGTTCTCCTCAATAGCGATTAAGGGCAGTGGAGTATCTTCGGTACAGTCCAAGACAGCGTTGACAGCCTCGATACCTTGCATAGTTGCAAGCAAACGATCGGCAGCCACGGCCGTACCACCTCTCTGGACGTGACCCAAGTTAGTGACCCTGGTATCCAAACCCAAACGGTCAACGAGGACATCCTTAACGTCATTAGCAGAGATGGGTTCCAAATCGGCGGAGATTGCACCTTCAGCCACGATGACAATTGTCTTTCTTTTACCCTTTGCTCTATGAGTGGACACAATCTTGCACATCTGGTCTTGCCAGGCTGTGTTTGAGGCTGGTTTTTCTGGGATCAAGATGTAGTCAGCGTTTGTAGCGATACCAGCCATGAGGGCCAACCAACCGCAGTGGCGGCCCATCACCTCTACGACGAAGGCACGGGAGTGGGAGTTAGCGGTAGCGTCGATGTAGTCGATGGCAAGACAGATACGTTCCAAGGCAGAGTACGCGCCTATGGTTGCGTCTGTAGTTGCCATGTCGTTATCTATAGAGCCGACGGTACCACAGATGTTCAAGTAGCGGTATCTATCATGCTGTTGCTTTGTAATACGTCCTGTTTCCAAGAGTTCCTTAGTGAGGGAGGGCCACTCAGCACGGAAGAGGTCAGCACCAGTCAATGAGCCGTCACCACCACACACAATCAAGGCATCGATACCGGCATCGATCAAGTGTTTACAGCCGTCCAAACGGCCCTCTCTTTCACGGAAACGCATGCACCTTGCGGTACCGATGTTTGTACCACCCTCCTGCAAGTAGCCACGAACGTCGTGCCAGCCCATTTCCTTGATGTACTCTGGCCCACCTCTGACGAGGCCCTCGTACCCCTCCATGACTGCAAAGATTTTGCAACCTTTGATGATTGCGGAGCGAACGACAGCCCTCACCAAGGCGTTCATGCCCGGGGCGTCACCGCCCGATGTCATGACTGCGATATTTCTGTCTCTGCTGATGACTCCATCGTCAGGACGGGAGGACTCCGAAACACTCAACGAGAGCGGTTCGACAAACTTTTGCACTGGAGGCACCAAAGTCAACGGGTTTGAGGCCGCAGTGAAGCCCACCAAGTTGCCCAAGGGGTCGATGGTGTACACTTCGTTCGGGAAGAGCTCGTTGGGATTCACCTGGCAGTGGTAGCCAAAGGAACGCAAGTTTATGATCAAGGTATTGAGGTGTGTGATTCTCAAGGTGAAGGAGGATTGGAGTGTACGAAGGTCATTCACGTTTAAGTTCTCAAGAAGCTTTTCTGTTTGTGCTGTGATGGTGTCTTGGGTCAAGCCCTGGTTTGAAACGGTAAGCTGGATGGTAATCTGGTTGTCGGTGTTGGAGAGGAAAGTCGACTTCTCAGACTCAGAATGAAGCGAGAGACCAAGCACGTTGGTGTAGAAGTTGATAGCATTGGCAAGTAACTCTGGGGTGTGCGCGTATAGCGACACACACGATGTACCGTTCACAACTGATGGCATGAGGTTAATTTTTCGGATGGGAGATTTGCGAACACTCCGAACATGAGCTCCGAAAATATCGCCCATGGTTCAATCCACGTGTGATGATAAGACAACAGAATAAGAATTGTATTGATATTTGAAATGGTAGATTGATAATATAGAATTTGCAACCAGTGAAATTGGCGAGCGAGATTAGTTGCAAGTGTCCAAGTGACATTGGCCGTTAGTATTTGATATTGGACTTTTGTAGCGTTCATCTGGACTTGTATGTCAAGTTATAAAATGGACGATTAAGGATTGACTGGACTTTTATGAGTTTTAGTGGTAGGACTATTTATGAGTTTTAGTGGCAGGACTACTCATGAGTTTTAGTGGCAGGACTACTCATGAGTTTTAGTGGCAGGACTACTCATGAGTTTTAGTGGCAGGACTACTCATGAGTTTTAGTGGTAGGACTATTTATGAATTTTAGTGGCAGGACTACTCATGAGTATTAATGACTTGACTAGTCATGAGTATTAATCACAGGACCACTCATGAATTGACCTGAACAACCAGTACATGAATATCGAAATGCTTTGTATGAACACTGGAACAATGAATCTACATATCTTAGGAATAATTTGGACGTATGATCACATTCAAATGAAGCATGAGAAATACACCAAATGCTAGAACTAAGCTTAAGGTTTACCTCAAACAGAAGGACCCAAAGAACTTCTAGAGAAGACAATACAAGGAATACAAACCTTAGAAAGCATTGAAGTTATATCCAAGAAGCATTGAAGTTACATCCAAGAAGCATTGAAGTTATATCCAAGAAGCATTGAAGTTACATCCAAGAAGCATTGAAGTTACATCCAAGAAGCATTGAATATATCCAAGAAAGAATTAAGGTTATATCCAAGAAGCATTGAAGTTACATCCAAGAAAGAATTAAGGTTATAATCTTAGTCTCATTGAAGTATTCTTGAAAGTATACAAGAAGGCATCTAGTCAATGTTAGAATATCTGAAGTATCCGATTAAAATCCTTAGCACACTAGCACAGCAGAACATATTTCGCTAGAAGCCTAAGAAGTAGCAGGACGCTGGCACCCGATGTACGCTGTGTTCTGTGTAGTGTCACATGAAGCTAGCGATGAAGATTGGGACAAATGCCCAAAAATTACTGCACATAAACATTTGAAAGAGTGATAAAAATTTTCATCGACACCACCCATGACTGACACCAGCTCCATTCCTATCGGCGATTTGACCAAGTTAAACATTCCAACGCTCCCACCTGTTGTCCCACAGCCACCTAAGGCACATGGATTGTGGTCATCCAACCCAGTTTTCTCCTACTTGAACGATGTGTACACCAACATTAGTGAGCACCGTAAATCACTTGGGTTGGTGAACCCCGGTACGATTGAGAACATCAACAAGGAAGTGAGCCGTGATGTTTTCGTGAACCAGTACTTCTTCACTGGATTGCGTGCCGACTTGAACAAGGTGTTCTCCTTCCAACCGGTTTTCCAAACCTCCCACACCTTCAGCATCGGCTCCCAGGTGTTGCCATCCTATGCCTTCAGTGCCATCTTCGCTGCTGAGGACTTTATGTTCCAGGCCAACATGGACAACGACTACTCCTTCAGCGGTAGAGTCAACTACGGTTGGGACAAGTACAACATCTCCAAGTTGACTCTTCAATTGGCACACGGCCAACCTTCCATGCTCCAACTCGAACAAGACTTCCAAGGCTCCGACTGCTCCATCAACGTCAAGGTTCTCAACCCATCCTACCTCAATGGTCCTTTCACCGGTGTTGCCCTCGGTTCCATCTTGCAATCCTTGACCCCAGCCTTTTCCGTGGGTTTGGAAACTATGTATTCTAGACAATCCGCCCAATCCCCTCCAGATGCCGCTGTCTCTTACTTTGCCCGTTACGTTGCCCAAAAATGGATCTCCACCGTTCTGTTAAACGCCCAAGGCTCCATCTCCGCCTCCTTCTGGAGAAAGGTGAGCGAAAACGTTGAAGCCGGTGTCGAAACCCAACTCAGCGCTACCGTCAAGCCAGTCGTGGACCCAACCTTGGGAATCCAAACTGGTTACCAATCTGCAGTCGATGGCCTCACCACCGTCGGTGCAAAGTACGAATACAGACTGGCTGTCTTTAGAGGCCAGGTCGATACCTCAGGTAAGGTGTCTGTCTTTATGGAAAAGAGAGTCTTGCCAACCATCTCCCTCTTGTTCCTGGGTGAAATCGACCACTTCAAAAACTCCTCCAGATTGGGTTTGGGTTTGCAAGTTGAAGCTGCCGGTAATGAACAAGTTATGATGATGCAACAAGGTTTGGTTGACCAAAACGGTAACCCAGTCCCAGGTGCCCCACAATTTTAAGTCAAACTTCGCTTGCCTGTAAGTGTGTGATTGATGTATAGAATACTGTATATATGTTACGTTTTATTGAAAAAGAAAGAACTAGCACTGTGATGTTAACGCTTGTAGAAGTTCTATGCTATCACATCATTAGCCACCACCATAATTAGTCACCACCATAATTAGCCACCACCATAATTAGTCACCACTATAATTAATCATCACCATTTTTAACCATTTTTAACCATCAATGTTAACCATCACAAACTGAACCACCAATGCACCAATATATTCTCACCATTTGAGGTACTTCACCTGAACCCTCATTATTGTCCTTGACTAAATCGCTTTTGAGTACTTCACCGTAACACTCGTTATTGCACTTGTCTAAACCGCATTTTTGCTATTGTTTAAACCTGGATATTGCACTTGTTTAAACCTCGTTCTTTATCTTCTCTAACTATCTGGCTCACACTGTTAACTATACTACATTTCAACGCTCGTTAAGACATTTCTTCACTTATATACAACTCTAATTGAATACAGACAAACTACCATCCAAATAAGCGGGCAAGTCCACTTTTGTTTTGATCATCAATAAACAGATGTCTCTTCAGATTACTAACCAACCTGTACACTTCGGATGCATCAATCTTCAAGTCGTCATGCCTATGTGAGTAATCCTTTTCACTCTTTGCCGTGGTACTTCTCCGTGGCTGATCGTCGATAATCATACCACGCTCAGTGATGGACCGGTAGATATTGCGGTACGTGTGATTCAAATCAATATTTGAACTCTTATTCAAATTATATGTACTCCTCAGTTTAGACAAGCGTATTTCTTGGTGTGCATTCTGGAATGTGTTGTTGATGTTTGGCTCCATCCATGTAGTTTCTGGTGTGTACAAATCACTCTTTGAGGATCGGCGCGATTGAATCGGAGGAGGAACTGACTGGTATTGTTGATTGTGAATTCTGTTATATTCACTTAGCGATGTACTTGGGAAGTCAGCCTTAGGGTTACGATACTCACTCTTGAAAGTAGGGCGCTTCCCCAGGGCAATGGATGGCTGCCTGGAGGGGGGTCGAGACTTTGAGTATGTTATCGAATGCGAGATAGTTTGATCATATTCATCAAGTAAAGAGTCCATAGACGAGTCCGACTTCTCTTCAGTTTGTTGCTTTCTGATGGGTAGGGGTATATGAGATTGGTACTGATGAGATATAACCTGAGGAATAGGCACATGGAGATCAACGTGATGCGGAAGTGTCGCCTGCAAGTTGTGCGACACACCCTGTACTGGAGATGAGTGCAAACTCAAGTGGTGATGTTGCGGTTGTTGAATATTACCTTGAGATGAGGCATTATGCAAGTTACTTTGAGGGGCTCCATTATAATTCTGAGATTGGGAAGATAAATTGACATGCGATTCTGGCTGATAAACCCTTGTTGGTTTCGGTTGAACGGGTGGTTCAAGGCAAGCTATGTTTGTGATATTTGAGGATTTTCGATTGAGCGACCAGCCAGGGGTAAGTGCAATTGGCTTCACTGGACTCAACTCACTATTGAAGAACTTGTCAGGATGAGGGGAGATTGGTGCGGATGGAGGGGATTCGGGAATGAAACGCAGAATGCCTTCGTAATCAAAATTGGCAACATCTCGTGGTTTTTCATTGGTTTCGGATTCATCGATAATCAGTAAGGTCTTTAATTCTAAGGGTTGTTCATTGATATTGTTGGATATGGGACTGTTGGTTGATAATGCATCAAAATGGGGCTGCTCATGTGACTCCTCAGTTTTGTCTTTTGAAAAGTACAAGTTGCGGTACTGCACAACCTTTTCAAAAGTGCTCTCTAACAATTGCACAACGTTAGATTCCAGTGAATTAATAAATATCTTCCAATACCGTTCAGGGTTGACCAAGGGCAAAATAAATTGATTGAAGTCCACTCTTAAAAGTTTTAATCTTGGAAGTAATGGGTAGATGAACGAAGGTCCACAGGAGAGGTATGTGACATCACCATTGTGGAGTTGAAAGATTTCAAAGGAGCCATGGCACAACAACCTCCCAGAAGAGTTTGTGTTCTCTGTTAGCTGTTCATCATACGCCAAAATCCGGGAGGATTTGTATTTGAAAAGGGTAACTTTTTCGTCCATGTTGAGCATTGATTCATTGAGAACAGAGCCATTATCTATGCTATTTGTCCGTAAGTTTTCCTTAATCTCGTTAATAAAGCTGCGCTCGTTTACAGTGTCGTCACTTTTCCGGTAGCGTAAAATGGATTGTTTTCGCGGTGAAAGCGGAACCTTGTGTTCGTGTCTGCGGTACGATGTAGTTGGTTGGACATATTCATCCTTACGATTCAGTTCACCACCATTTCCCAGTGGGATCCCCAGTGGGATTCCTTGTGAAATACCCTGTGAAACACCCTGTGAAATCTCTTGTGGGATCCCTTGTGGCATAGATGGTGCAGCCGCGGTACCAGTAGCGTGGCCATCTTCCTCGTGTTTGTTTGCGGTTGCCTTGCGCTTGTTTTTCTTTGTCTTCTTCTTCTTGGATTTGGACGTTATAGTAGTTGGACTTTCAGCTGGAGAAACAGCCATCTTTGATCCATTAGAACCAGCCTCCTTATGCACATGTTCGTGAGCATTATGGCTGCTGTTATGGTGGTGATTCTGGTTACCCACTGGTGCTTCGTTCACATGTGCACCTTGCGTGCTGTGTCCATTCATCCCGTTCCGGTTAATACCATTCGTTGGTGCCTTATCCCCATTGATAGAACCTTCAGAAACAATGTTAGACCCATTGTCTCCTTCACTTTTACCGTTCGCCATTGGGTTCAATTATTGGCTCCCCACAAACGTAAGTGTAATGTTTATTTTTTTTTCCTCCCCAATTTTTCTCCGCGGTTTCACTCTTGTGGAGAATCCTCCAACCCGATTGAATGATTGAATAAACGTTGTGTGTTTCCATGTATATTAATGGAGCCATTAGAGCACTAATGAGGTCAATGTAGCTAATGAGGTCGACGGGGTCCCGATTACTGGGGACAGCGGCATGTATGAGAGGTTTGTTTGAAATGAATGTGAATGTGATACCATTTTTGTTTTATGCATTCCTGCTTATCATGCTGTGACGCAATTGATAACAGGTGATGTCGTTCTAACGGGGAGTCTGTGTGAGCTTGTAGTGGTATTTAGGCTGTAGTGGTGTTTAGGCTGTAGTGGTGTTTAGGCTGTAGTGGTGTTTGTGTAGTGTAAAGTTCAAGCTGCAGTATGAAGTCTTTGGCGAAGTTTGATGTGACATTTATAAGTTTATGGGCGGGAAACTACCACGGTGATAGTTTGTCTCTAAGGGAAAACAACAACAGTAGTTTGTTTTATGGGATCTTCAGTCTTTATGCGTACAAGCGCTAAACAAGATGACCGAGATGGCTTAGGTTTTAGAAATGCATTAAAACAACGGACTTCTAGAAGATACTAATACAAGAAACATCTTAGAGAGAATCTTTAAAATAAATGTAGAGTCTCCAGAAGATGATTACAAATATAACTTGAACATAGGGATAAGATCTTTCGAAAACGCAGGAAGGGCATTTTGGGTTCCATTGCTTAATAATGTTAGGGCAACTTGCCCACAGAGAACAACTTTTGTGCCGATGCTCGAAACACCAGCTCTACACGGTAGTTTGCTTTGTAGAAGGCTACAGGACTATCGACGGTTCTTAGTTTGCGACATTATTGTTTATCTTATTAGTATTTATAATTCTTCACCATCAGTCATTATCTTGGGTTATTTAGATGATTCTTGATCAGTAATATTGATAATTCTTCATGTTCAGTAATATTGATAATCCTTCATGTTCAGTAATATTGATAATCCTTCATGTTCAGTAATATTGATAATCCTTCATGTTCAGTAATATTGATAATCCTTCATGTTCAGTAATATTGGCCACGCTCTGTCTTGATGACTCTTTAGATTTATTTTAAATAGATTTATTTTCATTCTGGTATAGAGCGCACTTCTGTTATCGTAGGAATAACAACAGAAACCGAATGTTATTGATGGAAAAACATTAAAGCGATATAACAATTCTAGTAGAACATTCTCTGCAGACTGCATAATAAAGCAATATTATAATATAAAACCTTTGGTAATGGATGGAAACTGCACTACATAAAAAACGTTAATACAATTATAATCGATGGAAATTACGGTACATAACTGTTACAATGATAATAAATAAAACCTTCTTGACGTATCTCGATGGAAATTACATCCTAATATATTACAATCTATTTAGACCCCCAAAGGTTGGCCAGTACCTCTGAACGATTCCGAAGCAGAAGTGACGTTACCATCACCACCAAACAAGGAGGTATAACCAACACCTCTAACGTCAGCCATTTCAGACTCCTTGTAGAAGGTAACGAGAGTGGCCAATTTTGCGATACCGTTGGCGAGTTTATTTTCGATGAAAAGAATCACCTTTGATGGAGGATACAAGATTTTCAAGTAACCCAAGGCCAAAAGATAGCCTGTAGAGATACCAAAGATGTGACCCCAGAAGGACAGGTTTGGAATAAGGAAGAATGACAATAAAAGCAACAAGAAAGGCGAGTAGATTGTCTTCAAAGTGTAAGCACGGCCATTGTAGTTGAAAGTATGTAAAACAGGGTGAGTTGAGTTTTCCTTTACAGCGTAGAAAGTGTAAAAGGAGAAAACAACACCACTTAAACCGATCACGTGAGTTTTAGGATAAAGTACCAACCCAACAAGACAGTACTGTAAACCTGCAACCACAGCGAGCAAGTTCAATGTCACACCTGTATGAACGGTTCCATGGGTCGATTCGAACTTGGCCATAGGTGTGAAAAGAGCCACAGCATTGAATAACCAATGGAAGAAACCGTTGTGGAATAATAAATAGAAGGATAAACGATTCAAATCAAGCTTGAATGGTGCCCCAGGGTATAAGCTGAAGGTATGTGATAAAGCATTAGAAGTCACCAAATCAATCACCAAAAGTATAAACGTAAATATAATAAGCCCAACAGACAAGGCCGGATACTTTGAAAGCGTGGCCAATGACGGTGTCTCCCAATTGCTACTCGATAACATCCCTAAAGTTAAAAAAAATTATCAACGTGAGATTTACGCGGTTAGTTGTATTCAAAAAATTTTTGGACAACAAAAGGGACACGAAATGTTTTGATCCTACAATGTCCCCCAAATCATTTCGAGTCCGAGGCTATTTATTGTACAGCATGCAAGGTCTAGGGTATTTATTGATAGACAAAGAAACCCAACATACCTTCAAGAAAGAAAAAAAAAACTTTAACTTTAATGGGAATCATCAGCTAGTTTGAAAATGCATGAAGCATTCACCAGAGCCCTATGTTTTCAAATTTTTTTGCAATCCAAACAAAACTCTTAATCTGATTCCAACAAAACTCTTAATCCAGTGCCAACAAAGAACTAATTAACAACTAGCTTGTGAATACTACACCAATTTACTTGAATAAACTGTACTTTACACAGTTGGATATTATATTGGATCAACTGTTTATGCAGATTTTCTTGGATGTAAACCGTTGATTATTAGTGGGATCGTAAAACTATTGTCTGGCCGAGTCATTGGCGACTCCATTAGAATCATCCGTAGTTTCCTTAACACCAAAATCATCCAATTGTACTTCACCACCAAACGTTGCATCAACCTTCAGTTTGAACTGTTCCAAGAAATCGTACTTATCAGTGTTACTACTCTTCAAACTTTCAATCTTTGCTCTTCTCTCTTCAATGGTCTCGTTAATCCCCTCTATTTCTTGCAAGTGTTGTTTCATGGTGTTTAATTTTAACCTGATGCTACCAGCATTGTTTCCGAAATCTCTTGCCAGTATAGTTCCCGAGTCCAAGTCTTGTAACAAACCTAAAACCAGTGGTAATACCTCGATATTCTTCAACTTCTTAATAACATCCTCGTCGTCAATATCCATATGTTCTTCCCCAGGTTGATTTGTCGCTGCCCCAGTGGAACTAGAGGTCGCTGCTTCTTCCCCTATTGGCAGTGACTGCTGTTTCACTGCAACACCTTCGGCAATTATCGACTCAGAAGAAGACATGTGGATACGTTTTCCAAATTATCTCTGGGGATTAAACGAGAGGGAAATGTACAATTGTTTGCGCCCTGTACAACGTTTTTTTGTTACGACGTTTATTAGCGACTTTTTTTTTTGTTTAGCTGTTTATTTATATATACTATGGAATTCCTTAATTTGTTCAGTTCATGTTTACCGTGCTTTCCTAATCTATCGTCACCTTCGATTCTGATAAGGAACAATAGATATAAGATCATTCGACTCCTTGGAGAAGGAGGTTTTTCATATGTTTATCTTGCAAAAGACCAGAACGACCAATTGTGTGCACTAAAGAAAATCAGTTGTCCTTTTGGATCCAGTGATGAATCCTTTAAAAATGCTATGAAGGAGGTTAAAAACTATCATAGGTTCTCCAATTCTAAGACTCCGTTTATAGTTCAATCGATGGATGAAAATGTTGTAAACGAAGCAGATGGCCTGAAAACTGTGTATATTGTAATGCCCTACTTTGAAAAGTCATTGCATGATATAATCAATATGAATGTGTTGAATAATGAAAAGATGGAAGAGTCAGAAATCTTGAGAATATTCATAGGGGTGTGTCGCGGGTTGAAGGCTATGCACAGTTATAAGAGAGTTGGCTCTCAAGCACAAGAAGAAGGTGACGAGGAAGATGATACTTTATTACGTAATGGCAGTGACGACGACGACATTGTGGGGGAACCAGGAGAGTTACAGTTACAAGAAATGGTCCCTTACGCACATAGAGATATCAAACCGGCAAATGTTATGCTCTCTGCTGAAGGTCTCCCGGTGTTGGTCGACTTGGGCTCGTGCTCTAGAGCAAGAGTCAATATAAGAAACAACCAACAGGCTATGACTTTGGCTGACCATGCTCTGGAGCATTGTACATTGCCTTATAGAGCACCTGAATTGTTGGATGTGAAGGTGAATAGCCAAATCACCGAAAAGACCGACATTTGGTCTGTCGGTTGTCTTTTGTATGCGCTTTGTTTCGGTTTCCTGCCCTTTGAGAAATTGGAAATTGAGCGGGGTGCAAATCTATCATTGGCAATCATGCAGGGAAAGTATATTTTACCTCAAGATAACGATGGCTATCTGGATGGATTGATCGAATTAATAAAGGAATGTTTAACTATGGAAAGCGAGGAAAGACCATCAATTGACCAAGTGATATCAAAAGCTTTGAATTTGGCGAGCTAGTTTCCTAAAGTACAAAAAGAGTTCTTCTCTCATGCTGTGGGATTTTTTTTAAGGGGAGAGAGAGAGGAGGGGGGAGAATGACCCCCACTATACACTTGAAGGCTATATCTCTCTCCCTTAGTTGTCTGGTGAAAGAGCACCCTGTGATGTTTATGTTAATCTATTGTTCTATTTAAAGATTTGCTGGGGAATTCACCCAATAAATATACAATCACTCAATCAATCATTCTGTAATGAGAATAAGCCGCAGCTATGCTTGGGGAAAAAAAGTCACATATTCTAAAATTCTAAATCAGGAAATGACAGTCTCAATCTAACATGATTTTCGACTGTGTCACATAACATAGACTATTTTGTCCAGTATGGGCTATTCTATTTTGGTTTTTTTTTGTTTTGCGAAAACTATTGTTTTGATATTAATTTTGACTACACAAAAGCTTGGACTTGATATGCCTCTTTCAAGTTTCACGACGATCATGCACAGTAGCATATGCTAGCCGATCTTCATCCCAAATTGTAATCATAAATGACTTCTAGGCGTCCAAGCCCAAGCAGTGTTACCAACAGTATGTTCTGATGCACACCCCACTCATAGGAGAAAAAGCAGATAATAATGTTTAAACACTTTTAGAGCACTCAAGATGGATCAGTTCCCAGCGAAGATCTTCCCCCGCATATTATGATCCGGAACGAACAGCCTCCGGTGTCTTGATCGTAATGGTTTTTTTTTAAAAAAGGTTTCTTTTTCTGTGTTCACTAACCGATGAGTTTGTACGTAACAATAGAGAAGCCTAGTGCTGATCAACAGAATATTACGCCTTTTGATTAGCCGTTGCAAATTTGATTAACATGCATAAGCACATATCAAATTTGGTATATATGGGGCAGGAAAAGACTTCATAATTAGAATTATAGGGCATGAGCGATATTGAGGAATACCTTGAAGAGGAGCGTAACAACGGATTCAAGAAGAATTTACTTAACGATGATCAAGAATCCTTCGAAACATACATAGATAGCGAAGTTGAGAAAAAGGCATTGAGAAGATTCGACTGGAGAGTGATACCCATCTTCATGTGCGCTTCATTTCTTGCGTACATGAATAGAGATATCATTAGTACAGCCAAGGACTCTGGTATGCAAATTGCATTTAAGTTGGGTAACACCAAGTTGTCTCTTGCCGGTATGTTTTTCTACGTCACATATGTGGTAGCGGCGTACCCTTGTGCTATTTATGTGAAGAGCATGGGTGCATCTAAATTCTTCACCGCCACACTCTTTTGTTGGTCTGCAGTAACTCTTGGTACTGCATTTACAAAGAAGTATTGGCCTCTTGTTGGTGTGCGTTTCCTCTTGGGTTTGTTCCAAGGTGGTGTTTTCCCAGCCCAAATCGTCTATATTACCATGATACACAATAGAGAATATCAAGCCCGTAAAATTGGCTACCTCTTAATGATTCAATGCTTACTGGCTGCGTTCAGTCAATTGTTAGCAACTGCATTTGCTCAAATCCCAGCTACGGGAACCTTAGATAGCTGGGGATGGGCTTATGTCTTGGAAGGTTTGGCTTCCATGTTGGTTTGCTTTTGGGTGTTTTTTGGACTCCCAGATGAGGCTGCTACCGCTAGATTTTACAACAGCGAAGAAAAGAGAATCATGAAGTTACGTGATTTCGAAAAGATGGCTTATATGGGCGACAACTCAAAGATCGACTACAAAGAGATTGGCCTTGCCTTCCTCAACCCACTTGTGTGGATCTCCAGTTTTGCCCAATTTGCCATGTCCATCATGTTGTTCTCCTTCACCCAACAATTACCTTCTATCATTAAGGGACAGGTTGGTTTTTCCACAATCACAGCCTACTGTCTCCAGATCCCAATTTATGCTCTCAGTGGTGTTTCCATTTTCTTTTTCACCAGATTGTCCGACATCAAGAGAACCCGTAACCCATTGATCGCGTTTGTGTTGTCTTGGGCCATCCTCGGTTACTTGTTGTTGCTCTTCGGACATAACAAGGTCTCAAGTTACATCGGTTGTTATTTGATAGCTATTCCATTATTCACTGCTGCGTGCTTGAACATCACTGTCATCACCAATAACGTTGCACCATACTATAGAAGAGCTAGTGCTATTGGTATCCAACAAACTATAGGTAATGCTGCCGGTATCCTCGGTACTTTGGTGTACACGGACTCTCCTTTCACAAAAGGTCACGCTACTTCCATCGTAGGCGTGGGTGTAGCCATTATCTTAGTCTGGGTAAACTACTGGTACTTGGGAAGACAAAACTACATCAAAGAACAATTACGTTTGGGTAACATTAAAGACGAGGACTTGGAAAAGAAGTCTGGTTCTGATTCTATAGAATACAAGTTTATTTTGTGATGGACTTGGCAGGTTTATATTTAATAGCACAAGAAACAGGTTAACCATGGGGGATATAACCAGTATCAAAGTTGTAAGTATCAATTAAAATCTGCACATTGGCATTGTGTGCCTACAACGGAAGTTTGAAAGCTTTAATTGGTTGCAATATAATGTTTTAGATAAAGAATTTTCATAAGATCTTGCCGTTAGAACCTCTGTCCACTAAAAGCTCTTATTCATAGAATTCATTCTAGATTGTTCACCTCGTGTGGTTACAATATGGGAACCCACGATTTAAAATTCCCAGCATGTACCTCGCAGATTTGAGTGACAGGGTTTCACATTTACTTCAACAAAGGAACAACCGTTGCTCGAGTGAGCCAGAGCTTGATATGCTTTGGGAGAACATTTAACAGAGCTATGCTGATTGAATATTCACAGAGCTTTGTTGATTGAGCATTAGCGTTATGTTATGAAAATTAGCGTTTGATGTGTTCTGTTATGAACATTAGCGGTATGTTACGAACATTAGCGGTATGTTACGAACATTAGCGTTTGATGTGTCCTAAAGTTTAGATCATTCAATTCACTTTATAGAATTTCTCAAAGCCTTATGTTCGTGACAGCACAATGTGTCTACGATTCTGATGACTTTTGTTCTTATTTCGAAACTGTCAAGTAGGTAGGCAATTATCATACCCCAATGAGGCTCGTACCTGAATTTATGCCACTTTATAAGGGTGCAATTTTATTTGGTTAGATAGCTAATTAGCGTAGCCACCCCAAGTATCCTTGTTTAAGGCTTTCCGTCTATTTTTGCATTTAAGACTTTACAACTACCTTTCCGCTCTGAAGTTATGTTTTATCTCAAATACATTTTTTTAAAATGGGACTAAGAGTCATTCATCAATTTGCAACTAAAGATGTTTTGACCACAAATCAAAGCAAGGGGTAAAAACATAGACCCATTAGCGAGCGCCGTATTTGGAAGATTACCGGCATTAGCGAAGAAGCAAATAGGCTACATGAAACAGGGACGGTGAAATAACCAAGATGAAGAGGGTAGAAACAATAACAAGCAAAATACGTCAAACTAAGGGACTGCAATAACAACAGCAAAAAAGAGGACATGGAATCAGGTACCGATATCCAAGCAGGAAGTTTAGGGCACACAACGAACTTGAGACAAATACCTTTGATTTTCAAAGAAACCTTAAAAAAAGGGCTAACTCCAAAATACGTATTGAAGACACTGCAGGAACAATTAGGACCCACCGTGTTTCGCATCGTGGTCTAAACGTGCCAAGTATCAGGTGCATCATGGTGGACCAAAGCCTATTCTATTTAATTTCTTTTCTTAGATCAAGACACCACGGGCACCAATTGCAGGAGGTGTCATTTAGAGCTAATTAGCCCTCTTGTTTTACTCCACACACCACCTCTCCGCCTCCCCTTGTTATCGACTTCAGAATGCAATTTTGCAGTCTTTGCAACACAACACACGTTCCCAAAGCTGACGATTCTTTCCCTAAACGGCATAATATATCCTGCACATACTATGTAGCTTTTTATTTTGTTTTTTGCATGTTGTATTTGTTGACTTTGTTGACTTTTTTTTCCGCCACGTATACAAAATAACACGTTATTGCGTGTTTGTCTGCTACTTTTGTTCGTCCGTTTATGGTGCAGGATCGAGGAGGATTCATCAGGCCCTTGACCCTATTCTATGCGATGAAATGCCGTCAACGATAAAGTGCCACGGTTTGCATTGTCAAATAGGAGTTCCAAAAAAGAAAAAGATAGCTTTTTGAAGTTTAAGAAGGTGTCTCTGAAGGGTCGTTAGAGTCAAATCGATACCCTCGTACTACCGATACCTCAGGACTGTCTCCTGATTAAGTGGGTCCTTCTCCTTTGTGTGTGTGTATATATGTGGTAGTTTTTAACTTCTGTGCTTTTTCTTTTTCTTTATTTTATTTTTTTATTTTTTTTTTTTTTCATGTCCGTTGGTAAAAATAAACCTCTATAAACCAAGTATATAAGGAAGAGGATTTCCCTAAAATTTTGCTCTTTGACTCTTGCAATAAGAACAAATATAGATATAAAATGAAAGGATTGATTTTGGTTGGTGGTTACGGTACCCGTTTGAGACCTTTGACTTTGACCTTGCCAAAGCCATTGGTTGAATTTGGTAACAGACCTATGATCTTGCACCAAATCGAAGCTTTGGCCAATGCTGGTGTCACTGATATTGTTTTGGCTGTTAACTACAGACCAGAAGTTATGGTTTCTACTTTGAAGAAGTACGAAGAAGAATACGGTGTTAGCATCACTTTTTCTGTTGAAGAAGAACCTTTGGGTACTGCTGGTCCATTGAAGTTGGCTGAAAACATTTTGAAGAAGGATGACTCCCCATTCTTTGTGTTGAATTCTGACGTTATCTGTGACTACCCATTTGCTGAGTTGGCCGCTTTCCACAAGGCTCACGGTGGTAGAGGTACCATCGTTGCCACCAAGGTTGACGAACCATCCAAGTATGGTGTCATTGTCCACGACAGAGACACTCCAAACTTGATTGACAGATTTGTTGAAAAGCCTGTCGAATTCGTTGGTAACAGAATCAACGCTGGTTTGTACATTTTGAACCCAGAAGTTATCGACTTGATCGAAATGAAGCCAACCTCTATTGAAAAGGAAACTTTCCCAATCTTGGTTGACCAAAAGTCTTTGTACTCATTTGACTTGGAAGGTTACTGGATGGATGTCGGACAACCAAAGGATTTCCTTTCCGGTACCGTCTTGTACTTGACCTCCTTGGCCAAGAAGTCCCCAGAAAAGTTATCCAACGAAAGCTTTGTCCACGGTGGTAACGTCTTGATCGACCCATCCGCCAAGATTCACCCATCCGCTTTGATCGGTCCTAACGTCACCATCGGTCCAAATGTTGTTGTCGGTGAAGGTGCCAGAATTCAAAGATCTGTCCTCTTGGCCAACTCCGAAGTTAAGGACCACGCTTGGGTCAAGTCCACCATTGTTGGTTGGAACTCAAGAATCGGTAAGTGGGCTAGAACCGAAGGCTGTACCGTCTTGGGTGACGATGTCGAAATCAAGAACGAAATCTACGTTAACGGTGCAAAGGTCTTGCCACACAAGTCTATCTCCTCCAACGTTGAGAAGGAAGCTATTATTATGTAAATACCCCCTTTTACTCTAATTCTTTTCATGTCATATGTATTCTATAAAAAATAACATCAAAGGCTAGTTGCCGCAATATAATAATCTTTAATAAACACTTGTAAGGTAATCTTGAACACTCGTATAGTAATCTTTAATGAGCAAGGTGTTTGTGTTAATTGCCGATCGGAATTGAATCAATATTTCCAACACCCTCAAGCCTTGACTCCAGGCGAACCAGAAACAAAAAATGAAAAAAAGAAAAAAAATACACTCGGCTAACAGAAGATCAATGCAAGTTCCATCTGGTCTCAGACGACACGGCTAACAGAGGATCAATGCAATCTCCATTTGGTCTTAGCCGGTGTTAATTGGGGGGAACGCATACAACCATTCAGCATTAGTGGGAACACGTTTGGACTAATTGTTCCCCCACAAACGGAAAATTTTTTGGCTATGCGGTATATTGGAAATTCTTCTTCAGTATAAGTGGGTCGCTAGCCGGTAATGCTGACACGAATGATCTCTATTGTTTAGTTCCTGATTAAAAAGGATCATAGTGCAACTTCCGAGTAACAAAAGCGAAAATATTTTAAGCTTTGTGCAATTAAAAAGAGAAACATATGGACGGCGTTGCTAGCACAAGCTGGTGATTTCTTGGAACGTAATGCTGTAAACGAGAAGTATTTCTGGAATGAGGACCGGGGTTTTATTCGTGAATATATACATGAAAACTATTTACAACTTCAACAAACCGTCCACACTACTCTTTCTCAAAGGCTCACTCAATGGCTTTTTACCAGACAAGTACAGCAACATCAAAACTCTGGAGATTAATGGTTCCGTCACTTCTCCCATAACTGTTGTGGTATGTTTTGTAGTGTTTTCGTAGATTATACGCAATCTGCTGTTAGGAAGCATTTCCAAAAAGAGAAGATGGTTTTTCGGGATGGATCCTCGATGCTTCTGGAAAGCCTCCCTTAATTGGTCTATACCGTCGCCGATAATCTCTCTGTTCTGCTTACTCATACTATGCGCAAGCACGGATTTGACAAGTCCGTCTTTCATGTGGTTATAATCAGTATTACGGATTGGGTTAATACGCACCATTAATCTCACACCTTGGCTCACAAGTTTATCAACCACCTCCACAGACTTTTCGTGGTCCCGAAGCATTTCTTCAACACCATCAAATGATCCCAAGATATTCTTGGCCTTGCTGACATCGTCTTGTGCAATATATAAGGCAATCCCGTACACTTTAAATGAAACAAAGGTAACAGTCCTTACACCAAAACCAACCATCTGGTAGTCTGAATCATGTTTATTAGCAGCATTCTTCTTGATTTCTCTTGGGAATGGATCGATACCTGAATCTACGGTAACTGAATTCTCCATCGCTAAGGTATCTTGCTTTGGTGAATCCAATTGGGTGGCTTGCTTTAAGAAAACAGTTCCCGATAATCCAGCAACTAACGAACATCCAAGGAAAACATTGCGTGCCTTGTTTATAGGAACAGGGCTACGTAAAGATGTAGAAAGTGCCCTTTTACCAATCACTTGCGCGTTCCTAATTCCAAACCTGAACATTCGTGGTTGTGTATTTGTCTGAAAAGATCACTCAATAAAATGTTTCCCGACATGTGCGACATATTCAATGCACTTACAACAAATAGGCTTATAGATGCCTGGTTCTTACATATTCACCGATACCTATTACATCTAATTCTCGGATACTTAAATTCCTAAATTCGCAAATATTTAGATTATTCTTTATACAAAAACAAGGTACACTATGGTACATATTATCTCGGTTAATACAAACGTAATTCATTCCCTATGAACATCTCCTTAGTCTCCCTCTCTCTATATATTCCTGAAATAATTCAGGGTATATAGATGGATCTTCCATGCTTACAGAGCGCAGGAAATTGCCATTTAAAGGTTCACTGTAAAACACAATAGGCAGTGTTCTATCTGGATCACCACAGACCTTCTGTATGCTCATCCAGTCAAGTTGCTGATTATTCCTCAAATTAACAATCTGAACAGAACCACCCATATTAAACTCCTTAATAACTGTGATATTGTTCCCCTCTAAATTTAATTGAACCAATGAGTCAGGTAGATTGAGTGTATTTTGTTGCAAATAACCTCCCAATCGGTTATCACCAAGATTTAATGACTTCAAAATGTGGAGTCTGTTAATATCACCTGAAAGTTCTTTGATGAGAGATTTAGTAATCAGAACCGAAATAATATTTATAGGGAGTTCATCCCAGTTAAGTGTGTTTATAGTAGTCACAATATTCAAATATTTTAGATTGGTAAAGTTGTGGAATGATGTGTCCCATACAATGTGTGCTCCGAGGTGAATCAAATTTGTAGGTACCAGCAGAAGACTGATTCCAGAAATATTAATAGATGGAAGAATTTCAACTGGCACCAACTTTTGAGCAGTTTGTTCAGAATCTATCATTAAGTTTAAAAAGCGATTTCCTAATAACGTTTGCTTTTGTTTCTTGCTTCTTAGACCAGGAATAGTACAGACAATGTCAGTTTTTATATCCAAACTCTCCAAATGGTGTGACCAGTTATTCAAACCTGCGAGGTCTGAAATACCACATGATAATTTCTTAAGATTGGCATTGAGACTGAATATTTTCGTACGCTCAACCTCTAGTTGTTCAAGCTTTGTGGGAAACTCAACACTACCCTTAAATTGTGAGTGTGCGAGTTTAAGGTATTTCAAATTATCTGGAAATTTGAAGTCGATAATTGAATTATGGAGTGATAAAAAGGCTAAATTGCGTGGAAGTGGACGATATAGGATAACATCACTAAGATTGAGTGACACTAATCCCTCTGGGAACTCAAAATCGAACTCATATGGATATCTCGTGTGTTCTGGCTTATAGGTGAATTCTTTCAAGGTTGCAGGAAGCTTGATTTTGGCACTTATACTCACGTACTCTATGCTCAAGGATATCAATTTTGTCGACAGGAGATCACATTCTTGCGTTGACTCACCTCCGCAACCCACAACCAAATGCCTTAAACTATTAGGAAATATTGAACCGTCTAACTTTGAAAACTCAAAAGTTGACATTGTCAATTCTCGTAATTGAGGAATCAGTTTTAAGTCATAAATGATAGGATCACAATCCACATTATCAACGGCCAATGAGATCAAGTTTGGAAAATAAAGTCTGATATGTTGCTTTGGGTGTAAAATCCTAAGCTTTTCTAACAGGCTTGGGATCATTTGGAATTGGCTCTCCAACATGCAAATTGTTTGAAGTCCAGTAATGTTATAACCTTTTGTGCTTTGGAAGAACCCTCCGATATTAGTCCCAATGTATATATCAAAGAGTAAACGAGCATTTTGCGGGAATGACCCTACATACTCGTATATTGAAGTCAGAAGACTACCGTACATTGAGTTCACCGACAAGCTCTTTAATTTATATGGCAAGTCAAGAACGGCATCGACAACCGCTCTGTTTATGGTTGAGTAGTTTGATTCTATTAGCACTTCAATTTCATTGACCCGTTTGAGGACTGAGGGGTACCATTCATGTGCACTCAAATAGTCAAAGACCAGCTTGAATTGTATAGTGTTCGGAACATAATTGGGGTACCTGTTGAGGAAGTAAAAAAAGGCGAATATAGATGGGAAATGATAAAACGATTCCCTCCAGCTGTTGGAAGTTATTGATTCCTTTAGATGTACAAACTCCCCTGGGTGTCCGTACGAGTTATCTGTTGAAAATTGCCTTGAATCTGGGGTATTCCTGTAATCGTCAACTACGATCTTTGCATAATACCGGTTAAAGGCCAAAACACCAATACCTGGTGTACTACCAAAATTTGGAAGTTCGCAATAAGGAATGAAACCAAGAATGCGGTCCACGATCTCAACTGGAAGTTCCATTAGGTGTTATGAAGAGGTTTTATTCAAAAGCAAAAAAAAAAAAGATCGCCTACATGCTATTATTCGGAAATAATGCAATATGCAATCGGTGGACTAAACGGGAATGCTGAACGATCATGTTTGTGTAAAAAATATCAATAGATTGCATGTTCAAATTATTGTTTAGTAACCATAACAATCAATCCTTATGATTTCAGTCTATAGCCGGCTGGATATAGAAAGTGCCCCAAAGGAATACCTTGGAGTTTTGAGAACCAACGAAATATAGCCAATAGAGGGAGTATTCCTTGGAGTGTAGAGAAAAAGCTTTCTGCAGGGAACTCATGTGGTCATAATGGCATATTATTTATGTGCCTGGTCATCGGCCAGTTCTAAAAATTGGGTTTTGAAATTTTTAACTTTTATGGGAAATTACCTGATAATTAGTCATTTATTAGAAGGATTTGCAGCCAGAAGTTCAATCATAGGTTGCACCAAAAAAAAAATCGAATTCAATAATATACAATGTAACGATGGTAAAATACCACTGATAAAGTAATATTAATATCACTAGTTAAAGGATGGCATAACATCTCTAATAGGACGATAGTATAATATTGCCAATATAACGATAGTATTAAATATCTCTGATTTGTTCGCTAACCGCCTGATCTGAGATGAGTGCCTTTCCACTAGCTAACTGAGCTTTATAAATGGATTCCCATTTAAACCATTCCTGTTCTATTTCAAGAAAAGAAGGGGCTAGCCAATTGGTTTCAGAAAGCTTAGCAGTTAAGTATCCAATGAACGAATCACCAGCTCCAGTTACATTTTTGATTGCTAGAGACTTGTTTTCCTCTGGAATTGAGAAGTACTGTACGACAACACCCAAATTGTGGCCGTCAATTTCCCTTCCCTTGGAGGTAACTATGAATTCTGGTTTATGAAGAGAAACAGTGGGTATAGACTTGTAATCTGAAACGCTGGTTGAAATGCTCACCATTATCACACCTTTATCGCCCAATTTAATTAGCAAGTTTTGGAAATATGGAATAAGTTGGAAAGCTTGCTGAATGGACCCAGACTGTAAAAGATGTTTCATGATACTGTGCTTGTTGCCCGTGGCATTTAGCTTTTCTCTGAACTCAGAGTTAATTCCCAATGAATCTAGTGCTGGAAACCATAGGTCCAAGTCATCAAAGAGTTCATGATCTCTGGCAGACTCGTAAATGGCCAGAAGCTCACTAACAGTTGGAGTCACCAATTTAACTTTATTGTGTGGGAAAACACTTAGAGTGGCTTTTGTTATTCTGGTTGCTTTAACTGACGATGTAGGTTCAATTATAACGTCAATATCCTTGGTCGCTATAAAGGTTAATATCTTGTTGATGACACCGGGGGTTAGGTTGCAATCCAATACAAGAAATCTGGGTTGGGCCTGTTCTATTTGATGCTTAATATGATCTGAAAAGTCCTCTTCAACAATCTTCATATCAGCAACTGCAACCAAGAGCTCTCCATCAGACAGGTGTGCCGACGCATACTGTGCTGTTGAAGCGCCTGCTTTCACCATAATTCCACTAGAATCAATATCATTTGCAGCTATCTGCGTAAGGATGGCCTTTCCTGCCAAGTCATCGCCCACAATAGAAACTAACCTTGTGCCAGTCTTTGTGGCATAAGTACAAGCCAAATTCACATTATATCCAACCCCACCAATTGAGCTACGGATGGAACCCGGATTTGAATCATGCATTTTAGTACCTGCTGTAACCGTCGAGATTGTATCCATTGCTATAGAGCCCACAACGAGTGTGCTAACCTTTCTGGCCGACGGTGTGTTAATGTCTGTCCTTCTGGGAGACGGTGTGTTAATGTCTGTCCTTCTGGGAGACGATGTGTTAATGTCTGTCCTTTTGGGTGTACTAATGCTAACCTTTTGAAGAGGTGTGCTAATTCCTGTGAATGCCAATTGCGGTTGAATGGTTTCTACTGATTTATTTTCCTATTTTATTAGTATTTGTTTCTTTGTATTTTTCCAATCTCTAATCACTTACTTCTATTTGCAACAATTTCAAAGCAATTTCGGTTGCAGACTTTGCATTATTCAAAACGAAGTTGACGTTACACTCGACAGACCTTCCGTTTGTATCCTGAGCGATTTTGCCTAAAAGGAATGGGGTTAATTCCTTCCCACTGATTCCTTTTAGTTTAGCTTCGGAGTTTGCATTGTCTATGATTTCATTAATGAAGTCTGTTGAGAGCGCAGAGCCAACAGGAGGAGGAATACAAACGACGCTACCAGAGTTGAGCTGCATTATGTTGTTGTGATGGTGAATAGTTGAAGCAATTTCCTGGAATGACTTAAATGAGTAAGGGGATTTAATACCGGACTCTCTACAATAGAACCCTGGAATCTCCACTTTTGATCTGCCATCATCATTGAAGGTCAGGACAAACACCCCTTGGGTTTCCAAATATTCCATTGTCAACCCAATATCCAAAATCGACTTTGGTCCTGAACACACCACGGTCACCGGGGTCCGGCCCAATTCAGTCAAGTCCGCGGACACGTCGAAGGTCAAATGGCCCTCCTTATGAACACCACCTAGTCCGCCTGTAGCGAAAACCTTGATACCAGCCATGTGTGAAAGAATCATAGTCAGTGCAATTGTGGTTCCGCCGTTAATCTTATTGGCCATGGTGTAACCAATGTCACGACGGGAAACCTTGTTTACGAGTTTCTGAGAAGCAGCCTCTGCGAGCTGCTCCAAGTGTATATCAGTCAACCCCACGTGTGGAACACCGTTGATGAAGGCACACGTGGCTGGAATGCCACCATTGCTTCTAACAGTATTTTCAACATTGCGGGCCATCTCTAAGTTGTTAGGGTAGGGCAACCCATGTGTAATAATAGTCGATTCAAGTGAAACAACAGGCTTCTTCTTATCATTCAAAGCTTGGGCGATCTCTTCAGAAACAACCAATGCACGTGAAGATGCGAGGTATCGGCGTGCTACTCTAATCATTGGGCCCTACTATCGGATTCAAAGAAAATTTGCGAATAAAAATCTTTAAACTATGGGGAAACATCGAATAGACGACGACATTGGCTCGTCATTGATGTCCAGACATCAGGCAGAGGCAATTCTCGCTAAGCATGGACTCACCAAGGAAGATGATATATCCAGTTTCATACCTTGTGAAGGATACGCATTGGAAGCATTGTTGGTGCACCGCGAGATCACTAATTCTGAACTTGGGGTTATAGAGGCATACTTGAATTCAGAACTAGAGATTGGTAATTACGATGGTGAGGCGATAGCCGACCTGGTGTTGGACAATTATTACTTTAAGCTTCGTGTTTGTAGACTCCTTCTAAGTGCCAGGTCCATTCCACAGTTGGTGTCTTTGATTGCTAAGCATAGTAATCCACATGTGCCGTGGGCTTCGAAACCCAATATACAAATAGTGCAAGACACTTACCACTCTATTTCTGTTGATTGGGACGAGTACATTAAGCTCATAAAGGGTAACTTGTTGGTGTTACCTGAACTCCCCCAGAAACTGCTCCATGGGGGGTTACGCCCAAGACTCGGGTATGGAGGTGCCAAACAGGAGATTTTGGAGGAAGATGCTCGTCGGAATTGGAAGGCTTCTTCCAAAATCCTGCTGCTATCTCAGATCTGGTTCCTAATCAATGGAATATCGCAGTACGATGAAAAGTACATCATGGTAATCACTTCGTTCTTGCTAAATGTTGGGGGAGACCATGAACCCTTGATCAAATACCAGAATTGCCAATTATTGTACCATTTCTTAGACCGAGTAAAGAACTCGGAAATCCCGCACTTTCTCATCAAAACAGGCCTAATAGACTTGTTCATTGAGATGGCTAGGAAATCTCTCATTCACACTCCGCCGCTCACGGTGCCCCACGAGTCATTGAAAGTTTTGTCTATTGGTTTCCCATGTGTGTTTGAATTGATCGACATCAAAGCGAAACAAACAAACGATCCCTTGAGTTACACCGAACTTGTAAACTCAAATATCTTGAATTCCTTGTCACATCTATTGAATAACAGAACACAAACTGTTTATGACATAATGGTATTATTGGTTAGCCAGCTTAATAGGGCATGTCTGAATCTAAAAACCCTCTTAATATCAATGTCCAGGATTAATTTCATTCTCAACCAGATCATCACCAATCCGTATCTTCTCGATGACCATACCTCCGGCGGCACTACTTTGATCGAATCGGCGCTCGACTGCCAAAATACAATCCTCTTACATAATGAGTTTTTAACGCTCAACTACAAGTTTGATTTCATCGGTGTGTGGGTTGTACTGATTAAACGTATCGAAAGGTTCCCAAACTTGCTGAAATATTACATGGGCATTACAGACAGAATAAAGCAGAATGTCAGTACTTTTACGCTGTTAGTGAAAACTTTCAAGCAGCAAGATGAAATTAAAGAGATTCTTAATGCTTTGAAGGACAACAGATTAGAAGCATATGGTCTAATAGTCTAGTATCATGAGCAATTTTCACAGAAATTTCCAAAATCATATCTCGGAGACCATGGCGTAAATAATGATATCAGAGACACCATTAAATAGGGTGATAAGGACAACAGCAAATGATATGACAACAACACCATCACATAACATCCCAGAGACACTAGCAGATACCTTCTCAGAGACACTAGCAGATACCATCTCAGAGACATCAGCACATAATAATACACGCTGTAAGTTAAATAGAGCTGTTTTGTAGAAATCTGGCCCTACACAGATAAATCATATTATGTATTATCTATATACAGTTATCATTGCTGGCCTTGCAAAGCCTGGACAACCTTGATGTTTGTGTCCAAGTATCTGTTCAAACAGTTGACCAAACATTGCTCTTCGTTCAGGTCTAAGTTACCGGTGGTGATTGGCCTGTTTTGGTTGCACTTCTTGAAACACATATCAGTAAAGTTATGGATGGACATTTGTACCTTAGACTTGGAGTTTTCAGATTCAATGAACTTGACAATATCTTGTCTAGAACTTTCGTCGAGATTTTGCAACACTGATGAGGAGATGGAAGACATGCTTGGTGTGCTGAAATTTTTTAAACAAGAATATTCAAATTGTGCGATATGGGAGAATGTTCAAAATGTGCGATATGCGTTCCGTAACGGAAACTGATAAACTGCGCTGCCTAACTTAGGAAACCACAAGTCTTGAATGGTATCTCCTGGACCTACCGGCAGCTTCTAGAAGTATCAACTTCCAATATTACGGCAAGATTGTTGAATAACTTGGTAGCTATAAAAGAGCACGATGTTAAAATGTCTCCTAATGTCGCGCGATGAAAAGTGTCAAGGTGACATTGTTTTGATGCCAGTGTCGCAATATCCAGATCAAATACAAGGAGATGTCCAAGATCGAGAGAATTAAGCTTATGATGGAGAAACTGAATGGAAGTCGCATGAATGGCCAGCATTTCAATTTCAGGCAGAGTGACTCCTCATATGTTATACGACTTCAAGACAAAATTAACAAGACGAAGGACTATATGAGACAAGCTGATGAAGCTATTAAATCTCTTTCATACTTGGAGGATGACCTTGACGGTCTCGAGGAGTCGGAACTTAGGAAGACTAATGCATTGGCGACGGCATATTCTAAGATTCCTTTTGTTCCAAGCAAAGAGGACGTCATTGACATAGCAGTAGCTTCACATGTGTTAGAGGCTAACTTGGAACGACAGGAAACCTTTTTACAAATCCTCCAACACAACATCCAGAAGGACGAGAACAATGCAGAAACAATCAAAACTGCCATAGATGATTACTCTGAGATGATAGCACACCTTGATGAATTAATACAATATAACTCTGGTCATATTGCAGAAGGCAGTCAAGACAAGGAGCATGATAATAGCAAAATCAAAGCGTACAAAAAAAAACTCTCCCAAAATATGGCAATTGTTTTAACTGAATTTCTAGATCTCCACGATATGAACAGTGAAGAGCCAACGGAAGCCCTAAATCTGATTCTAAAACTTGTGAAATCACTTCTAAGAAGCTCTCATAAACCGGATCCCTGGGTTCAAGTCACTCCTGACATCTACAATGATAAATTCATCAAGTTGATGGTTATGAAAAACATATTTATTATCAAAAACAGTTCGTCGGTTTCTCTCTATTTCATTAAAATCCGAGATCTTTCCTGATTCCAAAAACGAATGTTTCCATTGGATTTGATTAAAACAAGGTGCGAACATCCATTTGACCCCCGAGTCTAGTTATACTATAGGATACTGGTATCTTAAGAAGGGGGTGTATTTTCGTGGGACACAAAATGCTCCATAGAATGTTGAATAGGGAAGAATGTAATTTATAGACATAAAAAAAAAACGTTGCGATGGTCATAAATCTGTAGTGCAGAACAATGCGACTATCTCAACAGAATAGAAAGATTTACATGCAAAAGCCCTCCTTCTCTGGCATTAGATAAGTGATTTAAGGGTTAGCAGTTGTGGATTTCTTCAAAGCTACAGAAGAACAGTTAGTACAAAAACGCATTTCTAAGGATACACCGAGTGCAAAGGCGCATTTCTAAGAATATTCCGAGTGCAAAGGCGCATTTCTAGAGCTGATCTTAGTGCAAGGGTGCCTTTGTAAAGATAATCTAACTCAAATACGCCTTTCTTGTCATTACCTAAATACAGATCTGACAGGCTAATTTCTTTTAGCTGAAACACCCATGTTCCTGGGCAATCTATGGCTGGTAAGGCAATCCTGCGGCGGGTGAAAGCTCGTTTTTTAATTGGCAATTTTGCGGCAATGCTTGTGAAACTAATATTCGCCCTATATTATTCTCGTTCAATCTGATTGTTCTTTAGTGATGACGTCTTGGCTATTGTAACAATTACAATCCAATAATTCAAAATTAGTTTACTATTGATAAATACAATTTATCAATGTGGTAAGTGACACTTTAGCACCCAACTTATATAAAGTATAGCTAATGAATTGCATGTATGGAATTGACAAGAGTTCCACACTTTTATTATATTGCGAAATAGAAGCCATAATTGCTGCAAAAAAGAAAACAAAATACATGGGGAAAAAACACTAAATGGAAAAGCCATAATTCCAAACTGTAATTACGGATTCGGTAGTAACCGTAAGTATAGAGGGAAGTACAAACAAAACGAGGTAAAATAGTCGGGCAGAATTATGCGGCGATCTATCCATTACTTGAGAACAAACGATATGATGCAATTTTCATCTAGTGAATGATAATCCTTGGGTTTGCAATCAAGAAAATGCGAATATTTTTAATATGATCTGAAATGATGTTACGTATGGGAGAGATGTAAATAGATGAGTCTTGGAAATGCATAAATACAAGGTGTAATCCAGCTTTTCATATAATCCAACAACAGGCAATAAATATGAGTAAACCCAGATCTGAAACAGAGTCTGAGAACAACACTGATCTTGGAGATAAGAACAATGGTGCATCAGCAACTGTTATTGACTTGGAAAGTACAAGTACTCAAGAAAAACAGTTTGATCACATTTTTAAAGACCCTGCCGTTCTTGCGTATTACACAAAAGTGTACGAGGAACATAACTACGAATGTCGCCATTTATTGGACCCCGACTTCACCTGGACCCCAGAAGAAGAACGTAAGGTTCTTTGGAAAAACGACATTAGAGTTGCATTTTGGTCTTTAGTTATGTTCACGGCCTTGAATTTTGATAGAGGAAACTTGGCCCAAGCTTTATCTGACAACTTCTTGGAAGATGTCGGTTTGAATACAAACCAATACAATATTGGTGCTACTATCAATTTGGTTTGTTTCTTGTCTGCAGAGTTGCCCTCGCAATTGATTTCGAAGAAAATTGGTGCTGATATCTGGATTCCTATTCAAATGTGTATGTGGTCAATTGTGACAATTAGTCAAGCTGGTATTAAAGATGTTCATGGGTTTTACACTACAAGAGCATTACTAGGTCTTTGTCAAGGTGGTTTCATTCCAGACTTGTGTTTATGGATGAGTTACTTTTACACCTCAAAGGAATTCCCAATGCGTTTATCCATCTTCTACATCTCGAATCCTATGACTACTGTCTGGTCTTCTTTACTTGCATTTGCTCTTTTGCGTATTAGTAATAGCTATATGCCTGAAGGTTGGAAATGGCTTTTTATTGTCGAAGGTTCGTTTACTTTTCTAGTTGGTGTTATCTCATTTTTTAGAATGCCTGCATCGGTAGCCCAAACTAAGACAAGATATCGCCCGAAGGGTTGGTATACAGATCGAGAAGAGAAGCTTTTGGTCAATAAAATCTTGCGTGATGATCCTCAGAAGGGTGATATGCACAACAGAGAACCAATAGGCTTCATGGAATTGGTTAAAACAACCTTTGATTATGACTTGCTTCCTATTTATCTCATTAGATTGTTTGCCGATATTGGATCTTCACCAGTTTCTAACTATTTGCAAATTACATTAAGAAAGATGGGTTTCTCAACCTTCAAAACAAATGCCTTGACAATTCCTTACAATATAGGTATTGTTATCACTATGTTGTCGCTCAGTTATTTTTCCGAACTCTTTAACACCAGATCCTTGACACTTATAGTAATCCCAATTTGGGTTTTGATTACTATTACCGTTTTACGGTACTGGGCAGATGCCCAGAAAGATATCTGGGGTACATATGCTTTGATTACTGTAATGTTAGCGCACCCACCTACTTGGCCACTCAGTATCACATGGTGTCTGAGCAATTCCAACTCTGTGAGAACAAGAGCTGTGTCTGCCGCTATAGTCAATATGTTTTCTCAATCAGCTGCGATCATTTCTTCTAACATATACAGAAGAGATGATGCTCCTCTTTACCATAGAGGTAACATTAATTTGATTGGTATCTCTGTTGGTGCTATTGTTTTATGTTTGTTTGCACGATTCTATTATCCTTGGAGGAATAATCAGAAAGAAAAGGTTTGGAGTACTTTTTCAGAAGAAGAGAAGTTGGATTACATTAAAAACTCCACGGATGTTGGGAACAAGAGATTAGATTTCAGATTTGTTCATTAATATATTTTACATGATCTATATGTTTTCAAAATGTTTTGTAAATTTTACAGGGATCGTTTCACATAACCAGCTAATTTCATCATGCAAATTTCCATATAATTTTAGAAGAGCTGCCTTATAATCAATTTTTGATTCAATCCACGTTAACATTACATCTTGGATTAGAAAATGATCATCAAGTATTAACTCTCTGTTTACAGAAATTGTATTTCATCCGTTACTAAGGATTATTAATATCGTATTTAATGTTGTTCACTTTATTATTACAAACTGAGACTTCGTATTTTCTGACTCGGGTATTGGCTTGCTGGCGTGGACTATTAGAGAATACGCTTATCTTCTGATGATTCGGATCGAATATTACCTGAGACAATTCTTTTCATATTATCAATTAATTAAATATTATTATTAAGAGAACAAACTCTTCAATAGTTGACTATATGTGTGTCTACTCCGTACAGTTCTAGAAGTACTTTAGAGAGAGTGTTGCAAACACCTTGCATATCGGATAACACAAAAGAAAAGCATAAGCATGATAAAGATTTGGTTACGTCATTTCATGTTGAACATCCAATCAGATACATTGATTAATTAATTATTTGAGTTTAATATCCTATTAATATTAGGATATCTGAAAAGATCATATGATAATGCATGGAAATCTGCCATCTTAATGGCTTTCTGCCATAATGATGAGTTTTCTGTCAACTTAATGACAAGAGGAGTTAGCATAAAGCATACCTTTAATTTATCTCTAAAACAATTTAACTGGATGGCATTTGGTCAATCTTTCACTATTAGTTCGATTTTGAGCTTCTAGCCGGATTAACTTGTATTTTCAGGGATTGAAGTATTGTTGCGATCCACTTGTATGGTTTTGTGCCTCTGTGACATCGGTTCACGGTCCGAAAAATGTTGCAAATTTTCCAATAGGATACAAAAACAGGGCTTTGGAAACTAAATTGAAAATTCAAACTCACTATAGCCTATAGTGGACAAAGGCAAGTAAGGGGCTTGTTATTGAATTAGTAATGGAGCGTCTGGGTTAGGTAGCCAATAGTAGCTCGTAAAGCGGAGCGAATGTCGGCAATAATGCTGTAATGATTGATATATAAGAAGGAGTTTATCTTTTTAATCAACACAGCACAGGATTTTGAAATGAATGAGAAAGACTTGAACCGCTACTCTGTTGATATTGAGCCAAAAGGGTCAGATTTCAGTGGTGAATTCAACATTTTCCAAGATCCGAAGGTATATGAATACTACACCAAAATATATGAGGAACATCAGTATGAATGCAGACATTTATTAGATCCGAATTTAACTTGGACTAAGGAAGAAGAAAAGCGTATTACTCGCAAGACAGACCTTCGAGTCACAGTTTGGGTTGTGATTATGTTCATGTCATTGAACTTTGATAGAAACAATCTCCAGCAGGCTTTGGCAGATAATTTTTTGAAGAACTTGAAAATGAATACTAATCAAATGAATTTGGGTAATACAATCAACTTTATATGCTTTATTGTATCCGAATTGCCTTCCCAATTAATTTCAAAGAAACTTGGAGCAGATGTTTGGATTCCCACGCAAATGTGTTTATGGGCGATTGTAACTATGTGCCAGGCTTCAATCCGTAACGTCCACGGCTTTTATGCAACTAGGGCATTATTGGGACTTTTCCAAGGTGGATTTATTTGTGACATGTGTTTGTGGATGAGTTATTTCTTCACTTCAAAAGAATTGCCAATAAGAATGTCGTTTTTCTATTGTGCGATGCCAATAACTGCTATTATATCTTCGTTACTCTCATTCGGTCTATTGAAAATACATGCTGGGGAATTGAAAGAAGGCTGGAGATGGCTATTCTTAGTTGAAGGACTTTTCACATTCTTTGTTGGTGTTGCTTCGTATTTCCTCATGGTTCCTTCTTTAGCACAAACCAGAACTTGGTTTAGACCAAACGGCTGGTACACGGAAAGAGAGGAGAAGATTCTAGCAAATAAGATTTTACGTGATGATCCCCTGAAAGGTGATATGCATAACAGAGAACCTGTTGGTCCAATGGAATTGTTAAGGGCTTTGAGGGATTATGATATGATTCCTGTTTACATCATCCGTTACTTATCTGATATAGGTGTTGCTCCAGTATTGAAGTATTTCCAAATTATTCTTAGGAGACTTGGGTTCTCAACTTTGAAGACAAATGCCTTGAGTATTCCACATAATGTTTTGACTATTATTACGATGTTTATAACAACATATTTTGCTGAGCGGTATAATGATAGATCTTTGGCTTTAATGTCTATTGCAATCTGGATTTTAGTTTGTCTCTTTGTGTTACGTTTCTGGCAGAGAGCGAGAAAGAATGTGTGGGGTACATATGCATTGATTACTGTTATGCTTTCCCACTCGAATGCAAATCCTTTAGGTGTGAGTTGGATACTGGCGAACTCGAATTCTGTTAGAACAAGAGCAGTCTCTTCGGCTCTCATTAACATAGTGACGCAGCTTGCCCAAATCACTGCTGCTAATATCTATAGGAAGGATGATGCTCCTGCCTACCATAGAGGAAATGTTGATTTGATAATAATTGCCTTCCTTACAATCATTAGTTGTGCGTTCGCACGGTTGTACTTCCCTTGGAGAAACCGCCAGAAGAAAGCTGCATGGAATAAGTTGACTGATGAAGAACAGGACAATTACATTAGAGACAGCAAAGATGACGGGAACAAACGTTTAGATTTTATGTTCCAACATTAATATCGTGAAATTCAATTCAAGTATCGGGTGTTGAGAAATAACTATCCAATTGGGGACTGTACAATGGTTTGGAGATTACTGGGCCGTAGTTAAAGAACATCCACAAAGTGTGTGTAACTGTAATTTAAATCGTGAATATATATCGTAAAGTAATAATGAGTAATCTATTCTACAAAGTGAGCAACGTAATTTAAATCGTGAATGTATATCGTAAAGTAATCATGAGTAGTCTAGGAAACCATCCTAGAATAATGCCAAACCTCTTCTAACCCAGATTGTCTTCCAGATAAATAAAACCAAGACCCCGCTTAAAAATATAGTTGTTCCCGTGATGCCAAAGTACATATCAAGGCAATTGCGTTCGCCGTTAAGAGACACGCCACATTTTAAGTCAACTTGTTTACCGTAAAATAACAGGTAGACGACTGAGCCAATTGCTGGAGCCACCATCAAGGCACCCCAAGTGGAGCCCATCATGTCGATACCCCAAATCAGGGCCACTATAGTTGGGTATATGGTGAACATTCCACCATATGAAGCACCATTCAATATTGCGGTGATGGAGTAATTGGAGAATTTGATAGTCTGACCCAAGACACCAAGGAAGATGGCCAGAACCAAAAGCCAAACTCTGCATATTGGGAAGGAACGTTTTGGGTTAGAGAGCCAATCGGAAGCGGCACCAAAGGCGAGTCTTCCGATAGTGGAGGCCGCGGCCATAGCACTCATCTGATTCAGCGAGGAAACGTTTAGGGTTGTATTTTTGATGATGGAGCCCAAGTTATTCTGGTATGATTCCAAGGGACCCAAATTCATAACAAGTACCACCAAGAGCAACCAAGCCAGTTTATCTTTCAAGAACAGGATGAATCTAGAATGGTGGTTTGGGGGTTCTATGGATTTTGTTGGGAGCAAAGAAGAGTCTTCTGATTCGAGCAACAATTGGTTTTCAGCGTCATTCAAGCTGAAGATGACGTCCAGATCCACCAAAACAAAACAGTTTGAAATAAAACTAAGCACGCCAACGAAAAAGTAAAGAGTGGCGAAGAAACCGAAAACCTTTTCCAAGTCCAAGATATTGTTTTGATCTTTGAAGTAATCAAGTTTGAGGATTTGTGACCCGATTAAGGAGCTTAATCCATAAGAGCTGACAGGGGCCGATATTGCCAAACCCTTTCTTTCTGGGTAGATTTTAGCACAAGTGAGCAAGGATGCAAAGTACAAGGAGGATGTAGCCAATCCAATGCAGAAGAAAGTAGCACTCATACCATAGACGTAGTAGGAGTCCACTTCAAAGACAGACACGCCATTTTTGACGCTGTATACAAGCCATGAATTGACAAAGTAACTTGGGCAAAAGAGCAAGACCGATAACACGGAAAGGAGAATCGGGCCATGGCTGTCTGCTAAGTATCCCAAGACAGGAAGACAAAAATACATCCCAATCGCCAGACACGACGATATAAAATTAATCTGGAGGTACGAGAATCTCAACACCTCGTTGAATGCCGTCAGGTACAAGGAAATGATCATGATCGAACCAGCGGAAAGACACGCTATTAATGCAAAACAGAACGCTATCCCCTTAAGCGTGCTTGGCAGAAAGTGCCCGAGTGAGTACTGTCTAACAGCCCATCCAAGCCTGTGGAGAATTACCTTCATCTCTATGAGTCAGTTGTTGTAAGGAGTAATAAAAAAACAAGGCGTTAATTGCGAACAAAGCTGTGGGAAAAAAAGTTGTGTGTGGGTGATGAAATCCGGGGCACATTTGTGTGAAGATATACCAAGTCAATCCCGCGAAAACATTTGATTATGTTATGGATGACACTGGAGTGTAAGAAGGAGTCAGAGAGATGTTTTTGTGTCTTGTGGAGAAGTTGCTAGAGAGATGGGCATTGTTGCAGCGGGGCCGGTATAGGCGAGGATGAGCGGAGCGGAGCGATGAGCATCGGTCACTCAACCCAGATTGGAATGTTATTCCTCATGGCATCCGTGTGTATTGTGTTAGAGTGTTTTGCCCTCTATGTCTCTGTATCAGGCCGTCTATTATGTTTCTTTGTTTTGTATTCTCTCACTGTGTTTCGGTGCCGTGCTGAAGCATGTGAACCTTAGTTAATTTTTAGTTTTTAAAGAGTCTCCAAATCCCAGGGTCTTGTGTCAGTGCGTGCACATGGCAATACTAACAAGGCACATCATTCTATTGTGTTTGGTTTGTGCTTCTAGTATTGGTCTCCATGGCGATTCATGGTTTCTGTTCCTGAAAATTGTTCACACGTTGGTGCAGTGTAGATTCTGTTCATTGCCTTCGCTTAGATACATTTGTTCACACACTTCGCTGACTACAAATGTTCACTGACTAGACTACCTTCATTACAAATGTTCACTTTTGTTGACTGGTTTCTTACAATTGTTCACTTTTATTCACTTACTCCACTTAAAATTGGTATCTTTTGTGCACACTTTTGTTCATTGACTTCACTTAAATACAATTGCATTTGTTCAGAATAAATTCTGTTTATCATCTTCATCTAGATAGAATTGTTCACACGTTTGTTTACTGTAGACTTTAAAGTCATATTCTACTTTGGAATATAAAATGACTTGCTCGGTCACTTTACGAACCAGCAACACATTGATTCACTATCTATATTTCAATCATTATAGTTTCTGCAAATTGGCAATTCTTTATTAATATGTTGTCTTTAATCAACACAGTGCATGTATCGACTTCTGAGTGGCCATTGCATTTGAACAGCTCCAACTGCAAAGGTCTCGTAGTTTTTATCTTTGACAATAAGTAATGTTTGCCCGTACTAGCATGGTCTGCAAATTGGTCCAAATTAAACTCATCCAAGCCCTTTATCTTTGAAGAGATGAGACTCCAGTGTGGGATGAACGCCAGTGGTGGCAACTGTAAGGGAAATAGTGCCTGTATCAAATTCGATAGTAAAGATCCACTGTATTAATCAAAATATGACCGGCAGTTCAAAAACGCCATCCCCCGGGGAAACATGTCAAAATCCAACTTTCTGAAATGGAAAAGCTCGATGTTCAACTTGACTAAAGGTAGGGTTATCAAAGAAACACCCAATTCCTCTACTTTAATAAGCTTTGTTGACCCTGTGATGCTATTTGAGACGATATTTTTGGCTGGCTCTTGTGTGTTCACTTTGAGCACGTGGAACACTGCTCCTTCAATAAAGATGTCTCTGATGGTGCAAGGAAACTGAATCCCATCTAGGTTTACTGGTGGAGCATTATATCCCCTGTTGACATACACCACCTTCACTTGGTATTTCTAAGGTCCAAATATGTGACTTTGGAATTCATAAACTCCAAAAACTCAATTGAGTTTGGAAGATAGATATTATTGATATCCTTAAAATCGCTCAAATGAAGAGTTTGTAAGTTTTGGAATCTGTGTGACACTATCGGAGTTGCCCAAACACAGTCACTATTATCATATGAAAGACTTAAGGCTCATATACCTTGTGGGATTTTTTCCTGGTCAACAGTGACCATTTTGTTTGCAGCCAAGGACTTGAGGTTCATAATCGCACTCAACTTGGATGGGGTTTTGTGCAACCATTCTAGATGCAACTCCCTAAGAGTGTTTGGGAACGGGATATGCAATTTCTCTTTGTTGACAAGCCCTGTTGATTCATCAAAGGAGAACAAATCGGTAGAACTGAGATGTAACCTCTTCAAGGCCTTTAGCAACGAGATGTTGGGTACGGCGAAGAAATTAACATAGCAAATCTTCAAATCCTCCAACGAATGCGGGAAAACCAAGTTCCATATGAATGATGGTTTGTATGTGGTTGACTTCTCATATCTCCTTTCTACAGTATTTATATGATTAAGCTTCAAACTTTTGAGACTCTACGGTAGCTTTGAGTTGAGAAAGCTTTCGTTAACAGTGATAAGGTCAAGGGTTAACGACTGCAATGGTGGATAATATATGGGGTTCCATATATGAGAGTACGAGAGTCTCAAATACTTGAGAGTATCCGGGAGATGTATGCTTAATGACGTAGTGTGCTATGATAAATCCAAGGTTTCAAGGTGGATCAAATGCTGCAAGTCAACCTCTCTGTGGGTGGTTTGTAACGTTAATTGCAACAACGAAGCGGGAATATCGGAATCTTTCAAGCCGTTGTGGGTGTTTATTCTTGTTGAGAGGAACTGGAGGCTTGTGGGGAAGTCACTAGCTCCATTACAGTTGACTATGCTGTCGTCATTGAAATCGGTACTCAATTCGATCAATGTGGAGGGAAGTTTAGTTATAGAAAGGTCAACCACTCCAAGAGAAACTGCTTGTAGCGGTTTATACTTTTGTGCAAGAATCATAAGCGAATTGGACTTTTGGGTCTGATAGGAGTATCGATTTTGGGCAGGACCCACATTGCCTTGGTCCGGGGCTTTGACGATCCATTTGAACAGCTCCATCACTGTTTCGAGAAGATTGCCGATATCTTCTGACGCTTCAAAAACTAAAACTTCAGGCTTGATATACCCCAGCGAAATGAGATGCACTATGCAATCTTGATGCATTGGGTAATTGCACTCGAGATCTTGGAACAGATGACTTCGATCCAAAGTTTGAGACCATGGGCAATTCTCTCTGAAAATCACTTTTATAGCACAATCACGCAAGAAAGGTCGATAAGACAATATTCCACATCCTCCTTGTTGGTGAAATCAAACACCCTTTCCAATACCGGAAAGGGGATTTCCATTAATAACCTATATACATGCATTCTTTGGTGCGATAACGATTGTGTTTTCTATTTTTATATCGGGCCATCTCGTCACGGCTGAGTTACCATTGGCTTGAAACAACACAAAACTGTTTCTCTCGATTATAATGCTTAATGAATTCACATGCACCCGAGTTAGCCTGAATTTCAATTGGTTTAGAGCAGTTCGTTCAGCAAAATTCTTTAGAGCAGTTCGTTTAGTTGAATTTTCTTTGAGAGAAGTTGGTTTAGGAAAATTTCGCTTTAGAGAAGTGCGTTTAGTATACTTTTGGTGACAAGTTTAGAATAGTGAAGACTCTATAGAGCACTCCATTTAATGAGAAAATGAGAAGTTTAAAGTATAGTAACAGGAAGAGAAATTCAAAGAACGATTTATGATCCTCAGAGGTGAATACGGGTATATAATGAATCTTGGATGACAGGACATCTAGGTCATCTACATCGACATTAACGTGTTTAATCATTTACTATACCTATCTTCTATGCTCGTTTCCGAACACACGTTAATCACTGGATGTACTTCTTGAACCTGTCAATTTCTCCCTTACTTCCCAACCAGATACCTGATCTTTCGTGGATACCCTTTGGCAAGATTTCCAAGATACGTTCACCCTTGTCGTTGACAGCAGAACCTCCAGCTTGTTCCATCAACAAGGCCATTGGGAAACATTCGTACAAGACTCTCAACTTTCCGTTTTTTGATTTTGTGTCGGCAGGGTATGCGAAAATACCACCGTAGAGCAAAGTTCTGTGGATATCAGCCACCATGGAACCAATGTATCTAGCCGAATATGGTTTGCCATTTTCCTGTGGTTTCTTCAAGTCCTCGACATACTTCTTGACGTATTCCGGCCAGTAGTATGAGTTACCTTCGTTAAAGGAGTAGATTGCTCTAGTTTCAGGGATACGCAAGTTAGGCAGGGTCAAGATGAATTCACCCAATTGGGTGTCCAAGGTGAAACCATTGACTCCGTAACCAGTGGTCAACATCAAGTGAGCAGAGGCACCGTACATGGTGTATCCAGCAGCAACCATTTCGGTACCCTTTCTCAAGACATCCTTAATAGATCCCTTGGAGTCTTCCTTCAATCTGTAAATACCAAAGATGGTACCCACAGACACACCAGCGTCAATGTTCAGGGAACCATCGATAGGGTCGGTACAGACAGCGTAACGTCCCCCGCCTTCAAACACAATCAAGTCTTCCTGTTCTTCACTCACCAACACCTTGACGTTGTTGGACGACTTCATGGCATTGATGAAAATCTCGTCACCAATGACATCCAACTTCTTTTGCACATCTCCAGTGGAGTTGGCACTGCCACTGATACCAATCAAGTTCACCAACTCGGCACGTCTAATGTTGTGTGCAATAAACTTGAATGCAAATTGAAGGGCATTAAGAAGAAGTGACAACTCACCAGTCGCATTAGGTGCGTACTTTTGTTGTTCTTCAAGAATAAATCTTGTCAAAGTAATAATGTCGGTTTCGACGTGGAAGGACTCAGCTGCTGTGTTGGACATTGTTAAAATACTTTTCCTAAAAAAATCCCTACGGACACTTGTATCTTTTTATATGCCTGGGGAAAATCGAGATTTGCATCCCCAGGTTTTTTTTCGCGCTCAGGGTAGTGTATCTCTCTCTGTTTTTTTTTACCTCCCGGGAATTATCGCTGTGATTATTTGGTAAACGTCCCGAAACAGCCGGGACAGCTAATAAGGTGCGAAAAAATCAAGACGGGGATAAACCTCCATCGGTCCAACGGATTCGGGACTGGGGAAAAATGACTTTCACTATAAACTCTTGCGGTACGGATGTTTAGAGGGTAAACTCCTGTTCACACAAGATAGACCAACCTAAGCATTAAGCGTATCTGAATGCCGATCGCTCTGCAAGAAAGTCATTAGAGAGTTTTGGGGCTAGTTATTGTCTTTGTTTTTTTTTTGACCCAATTGCACATGCTTCGCTAGGTGTACCCGGATCTCGCGGTCGCCCAGTTTGGTGTTGGAGGATGCCAGCTTATCGTGACTAGCCGGAAAATTTTAAACTTTTGCCAGTCGTTGTGGGGTTCAGATGGAATTCTTACTAAATGTTTGTCAGACGTTGATTCATCGGGGACTCGCCCGAAGTGGTTATGATGAGTGTCGTCCCTTTAATGGGTTTGGATTTAAGTGATTGGATCGTGGGCTGTGCTAGAGCTGGTGTGGACTTGTAAACTTGTATGGACCTGTACACTAGTATGGACCTGTACACTATTATGGACCTGTGGACTGATATGAACCTTTAAACTAGTATGTAGGGTGCTTAGAGGCATGGGAGCCGTGCGGCTCACCCAACCCCAATCGGGACTGTCACACTGTATTTATATTTCTCTCCTTAACCCCATAAATCTTACCCCGGAATTTCTCAGCCGTTTGTCTCGTTTCCTAGTTACCCGAGAACCCCCTGACCAATTTATGCACAAACTGCCTCTCAAATGCATCCTCAACCGTGAAAGTATTGGACGAAAGTATCACTTGCTAGACTTTATACGAATTCCCGCTTTGTAATTTATTATGTAATTGTCCTATTATGGGCAACTGTCAAAACTTTGAAACCAACCTTCCCTACAAAACTAATATTCTTTGCTCAAACTCCTTTTGAATCAAAGTAATCCTTTTCTGCAATAATAGCTCTTCATATACCTGGCTTTCTATTGACTTTATAGATGAACTTCAGTAATAACCAATTAAAAGAAACAATTAAAACCTTCTAAACATATACAGTCGTTATTTGTTTATGGAGATTTATACTAAATGACTACTGATTCGAAAAACGAACTGCTTGAAAATGATCTAAACTTGTAGAATTATGACTTAAAGATACTGCTTGAGAATCATTCAAGCTCATAGAAATCTGACTCAAAAGAAGCCTGTGGAATTTAGCTCATAGAATCATCAGTTGGGAATAAACACCCAAAGAGTAAGATTTCTTGAGCCTTTTGATCATAGTTGGGTATAGCTTTCAACTAATAGGTCACAAGAACAATCATATAGTAGATTCAATAACTATCTCCTCCAATTCTTTAGCTTCTAGTTATCCAAAGAAGTTTTTAAATCAGCTCAATACCAACCAATTGAAAGATTTTTAGGATTTTCATTCTTTGGGATATATTGGCAAGTACGGTATTTATGAGTGATTGAATTGGAAAAGCAGTTGTTTCGGTCGCTATGTTAAAGTTTTTTGTGCAAGTTTTTCGAGTGTGTGAAGTTGCAAAATTTCTTGCCAATTTTATGAAAAAAAAAAGCATTGAAGCGCCTTCACATCAGTTACATAGCAGACCCAATCTATATTTTTTGTAAGAAGGTAAATATACTTGATAATAAGCATAATGTAAAGATTTAAAAATACTCAGATATTACAAAACACCAAGATGAAAAATCATCCATGTAACATATATTTTGGTAAAGTACATACCGGTCATCATTATAATAGCTGCTGTGAAATATAGTGCTATATATGTACGACAGGAACGTAGAGTTAGTGCAGTGGATTATGTAGGTTGTATAGTTTTTACAAGTTATAAAAAAGGTAGCCACATTCCATTTATTGAGACGCTTTGCGGAAAGTGCATGGTGCACATTAGAGGTCCACTAAAGTCCGCCAAGAAGAAGGTGATGCATGTCAGAGATCCACTAAAGTCCGTCAAGTCTCAAGTGAATAAGTATTTGGATTGATGCAGACAAGCATAAGAAAATGACAAGGATCGCCTTCGAGGGGTTTACCAGGATAACCAGGGCGATGTATTGATTCTTTTGGTTCTTTTGTATAAAATTTTTTGCCCCAAATAGTGCTGCTTGCATACCAAAGTACATATTGTTATTTCCTCTGACAAGGTATGATTTCAACGGGTTTATTAATACGGTATGTATAGTGCACAAAGAATTATTGTGACAAAAATAAAATACAGAAACGATTGGTCCACATAATGCATCTAGGGTAATTCTCAGACATTAAGGAGGCATTAATTTTACAAAGCTAGCCTGTTATCAACCACAGGACTAAGTGCATTGGTGTAGCAAAATATTTGGGCAAATCATAGGAAGCGCTGACATTATCGGAGTGTCAAAAAATACCGGGTGACCCAGAAGTTTCCAAATATCTTGAAGTGTCCCTCAGAGTAGCCAATTAGGGGATTGAATAGTCTAAAAGATGCAAATGTTCCCATTTTGCAAAGATTTCAAAATGTGAAAGACCCACAAGATCCAAAAGATCCAATAGAGGCAAAAATCCAAATGAAATTTCCAAAGGATCATTCAAGAGCTCTAGGAAAGAATCAAAACTCGATTCAAAGGGATATTGAACCATAAAAGGCTGCAGAAAAGTGCAAAACACGATTTCAAGGGAAAATGATACATTACGTGGAGAGAAACCATTATCAATCCGGTATAATCGTACGGCATCCGTGACCAACAGAAGGGGTATCCTAGGGAACGATTCTAGTCGAGAATCTGAGACAAGGGTTGAAGATCCGAATCAAGACCATGCATACACGCGCGTGCATGTGTGTGGGTGGGTTAAAAGCTATTGTTAAAGAATTTTACAAGCCATTTACTCAGGTTGGGAAGGAATTGCAGATGTTGGTCCAAGAACACAAAGAAGTTGTTCAATTATAATATTTACACAGTAAAGTGCATTCACACATTCACAAATTTATTTAAATGTGGTGCGAAGAACAAAAGCGTTCGGCATGACATCACCTACAGGACTGTAAAGGACGAAGAAACATAAGAGAGATGAGAGTTTCGAAGTGATTCAGTGTTTTCCGGTTTCAAGATTACACTGATACCGTGTTTATGGTTGAATAATCGGGGTGGATAATATAGATTTAAGAGAAATAACAGAGTGGTTTTAGGAGTGGTATTGTTGTGGGATGATAGTGAATAGCAAAGTGTTCCTCCTGTACTAAGTTTAGTTTCTCTTTTTCTAGAGTATACTTTGGTGGTTTCCTTTGGTGGTTTCCTTTGGTGGTTTCCTTTGGTGGTTTCCTTTGGTGGTTTACTTTGGTGGTTTACTTTGGTGGTTTACTTTGATAGTTGACTTTGGTGGTTTACTTTGGTGGTTTACTTTGGTAGTTGACTTTGGTGGTTGACTTTGGTGGTTGACTTTGGTGGTTGACTTTGGTGGTGTACTTTGGTGAGTAAAGTTTACTTTGGTGAGTAGAGATTACTAAGATCACTAATTGAATACTAAGGTTGGTAAGTGCTAAGATCAGTAAGTAATGTTTACTTTGGTGAGTAGAGTTTACCTCGTTGAGTAGAGTTTGTTAACTTCGAAATTTGGAGTAAAGTTCAGTAAAATCTGTGTTGTTCTGTGTTCTGTGTTCCAAGTGATTTAAATTGTTTCGCGAAATTTACTGTGTCAGTTCTGCATTCGCAAACTCACTGTGCTACCACCCATTCGAAATTTACTGGCTAATACAGTCGCAAAATTACTGTGCTACTAGCATTTACTGGCTACTAGCATTTACTGGCTACTAGCAAATATTCTGGCTGCTGACTCAAGGTTCCTTCGGAGTCCAAGACTTTTGCACTCACACTTGCATCTACAGTCCCATAAGATATCACGAACGAAGCCAGCACCAAACGCCAGCACACACTATTTTCATTGCAAATATTGTCAAAGTCACACTGGAAAAGGTTTGTGAGCGATCAAAAACGAGTTTTTGCATGGGGCGATATATTTTTTTTTGAATATTAACACGTCACGTTCACCCTCATTTTTAAGGCCAAACTTTTCAAAGTTGGAAGTATTCTTTTTTCATACACCAACCAACACCCAATGTCATTTCGTGTGTTAGATCTTGTGAAGCCCTTTGCTCCGTTTGTGCCGGAGGTGATAGCCCCTGAGCGCAAGGTTCCGTTCCAGCAAAAGCTTATGTGGACTGGTGTGACACTTTTAATCTTCTTGGTGATGTCTGAGATTCCGCTTTATGGTATCGTGTCCTCAGACCTGAGTGATCCGCTCTTTTGGTTGAGAATGATGCTTGCATCCAACAGAGGTACCTTGATGGAATTGGGTATCTCTCCTATCGTGTCTGCTGGTATGGTTTTCCAGTTGTTGCAAGGTACCAAGTTGATCCATGTTGACATGTCTGACAAAAACGACAGAGAACAATTCCAAACCGCCCAAAAGTTATTCGCCATCTTGCTTGCCGTCGGCCAGGCAACCGTCTACGTTTTGACTGGAATGTACGGCCCGGCTTCAAGCTTGGGCGTTGGCGTCTGCCTTTTGCTCGTTTTGCAATTGGTCTTTGCAGGTATCATTGTTATCTTGCTTGATGAATTGTTGCAAAAGGGTTACGGTTTGGGCTCCGGTATCTCCCTCTTCACCGCAACCAACACTTGTGAACAGGTGTTCTGGAAGACATTTGCTCCAACAACCTCCAATTACGGTAAGGGTGTCGAGTTTGAAGGTGCTGTCGTGGCCCTCTTCCACTTGCTCGGTTCAAGAAAGGACAAAAAGAGAGCTTTGATCGAAGCCTTCTACAGACAAAACTTGCCTAACATGTTCCAATTGGTCGCTACCATCCTCGTCTTCTTGACAGTTGTCTACTTGCAAGGTTTCAGAGTCGAATTGCCAGTCAAGAGTACTAGACAAAGAGGCCCTTACGGCTTGTACCCAATCAGATTGTTCTACACCTCAAACATCCCTATCATGTTGCAAAGTGCTTTGAGCACTAACATCTTTGTGATCTCCCAATTGTTGTTTGTCAGATGGCCAGAAAACTTGTTTGTTAAGATCTTGGGCTCTTGGTCTACCAAAAACAACCAATCTCAATTGTTCGCTGTCAGTGGGTTGTCTTACTACATCCAACCTCCTTCCTCCTTTGCTGAAGCTGCTCTCGACCCAATTAAGACCGTCATCTACATCCTGTTTGTCTTGGGTAGTTGTGCCTTGTTCTCCACTACATGGATTGAAATCAGTGGCTCCTCTCCAAAGGACGTTGCTAAGCAATTCAAGTCTCAAGGGTTGGTCCTTGCTGGTCACAGAGAAACTAGTACTTACAGAGAATTGAAAAAGATCATCCCAACCGCTGCTGCCTTTGGTGGTGCCACCATCGGTGCCTTGTCCGTATTCTGCGACTTGATGGGTACATTGGGAAGTGGTACTTCTATCTTGTTGGCCGTTACAACCATCTACGGTTACTACGAATTGGCTATCAAGGAAGGTGGTTTCAGCAACAACTCCCTTGTCAACGGTTTCACTGACAACTTTTAAAATTAGAACTTCAGAGCTCGGTTTCTCTCCTCAGGATCTAGCAATTAAATGAAACGTTTGTAACTGTATAAAATAAAAATTGAAAAATTATAACTTATTGTACTTAATTGCGCGCACTGACTTCAACTTGACAATAATAAACTGAAAACGAAACGGTCAATGATTCTATTTCTGTTCAATACATGGGCAAGTAATGGATATACTACTGCAGTAGAACAATACAACGTCATTTATATAATGTGTTAAAAGATATGCATACAAATACGTTATATGCAGGGGTTTGTTAATTATTAGGTTGTTGGTTATATCTGATATTGCTACTCATATGTGTTAGAGCAAAGTATTTGAGTGATGAATTCCAGAAACCTTGTAAAGAAGGAAGAGCTCTTGAAGAGGCCATACAAACTCAGTTCAGTTCATGGTGAAATAATGAGATTCCCAAATATGGCAAACCTCACTTCAATGAAAAAACTCAACAAGAGGAGTTATGGCTTTGAAATCAGTCTTCTTCCTTATAAAGAGTGTATCAGTTTGAGAATTCTGTTTCTTTAACAGATTGCTGATGGTTAGTGTTGATTCTTTGATAGAGGTTCCTGGTGAATAGTGCTCCTGAACATTAAAACCTCACTGCCAAACGTGGAATGAAGTCAGTTCCATATTTCGGAAAATTAATTTATACATATTCTATCTCTTTCCGGTGTGTTAAAGTCACCACTTCCTTGATCAGGAGATAACAGAACAGACTCAGTACATCAAAACAGTTTTATTTTGCAATCGATTATGCGTTTGTGAGGCGACTAGAAACTTGCAAATTTACGACATCCAAACTGTAAAAAATAAATTATAGAAACTGTAAATGGAACCCATCCAAAAAAATTTCAACTCATCCCATGATGGCAGTGACAAGAGGAAACACGAAAGCAGCCGAGCCTACGATTGTGGAGACATCCGAGACGGAACTGTTCTCCTCTGAGATTGGACTGAAGAAGAATGGGTTTGATGATGAAGAAGAACTAATTTCTTTGGACGCATTGTTTGGTGCTTTAGCCAACCAATCTAAGCAGCTTATTGAAAGTGAAGAAAACAAGAAGAACCAACTCAAGTTAGCCAGAAAGCATGACGATGAAGATGTCAACGACGTTGACACTGGAGATGTCAATGAGGAAGATGATCAATCCGACTTCTCCAAGGTGAAAAAGCTTTTGGAGAACTTGCCAAAACTTGAATCCAAGCTTGAAGCTAAGCTTGAAGCAGGAGCACAGAAGGAAAAGTCCAAGAAAGACGTCGTTCTTGTGAATGATCCAATCACATCGCAGAGACCCAAGCCAAAGAATGCTCTCACCGATGCCGGTTCCAACTGGTTCAACATGAAGCAACCGGAAATGACGGACGAGTTGAAGAGAGACTTGATGATCATCAAGAATAGAAGTGCTTTGGATCCAAAAAGACATTACAAAAAGGACAAGTGGACAATACCAAAGTACTTCCAGATGGGGACTATCGTGGAGGCTAACACCGAATTCTATAGTTCTAGAATGAACCGTAAGGATAGAGGTGTGACCTTGGTGGACGAGATCTTGAAGGATGATAAGACAAACGACTACTTTAAGAGAAAATACTCCGATATTACCGACAAGAGAAAGAGCGGTGGAAAGGAGCATTACCAAAAACTTAGAGAGAAGAGAAGAAGATATTAATAGCATTTTGTATAGTAATTGATGGCATTTCACGGTTAATAGTGTAGTGTGTAGTTGATTAGTGTGTCGCCAGTGTATCATTTTCTTGGATTTCTTGCATGCGTTTGTTCTTATGGATAATGACATTTTGGTACAGTATCAGCAATTAATCCTATAGCACAGTAGTAATCAAATAGCACCAAATAACCTTGACTGTGCCACATAGAGATCCTAAAAGTATCCAATTATTATACTTTCAGCATGTTCAAACAACGATATCTATCATCAGAATTGAAATATAGATCAAAGCAGCCACTTTTTGAAGTATGTTCAGCGTGCACCAAATTTTCAGATGGTTTCGTCAAGATGTTTAAGAACACCAAACCTCTAAGATTGCCTCATGGTGGCTGGAAGTCAGATCATAAAATGTAGAGATCTGAATTTGAGGTATAGCTCTCACCGGGCTTGTTATAATTTGACACGGATTTTAACATATTAACAAGAATACTTTTGCTGACATCTTTCATTGTAATTCATAATTAGGAATCATCTTATCATTGCAACAGATAAGACATGAACGTTTCAAACAAGGATAACTGTATTTGAGCTTTAGGCCGTCTGAAGGAGATCAGATGTCAAAATTTTCAAGCAATTTGATTACAACAAGAATCCACCTAGATACAATTAATGGTAATTATTAATGCTAATTTCTTGTTGACAGACGCAACATTTAATGTTCTCACAACATTTGAATCTAACATTGTCACGATACACACAGAATTCTGCGCACATAAGTTCAGTTTATCAGAAATCTTTGGATGTAAACTCGAATTTGATAGATTTTTCAAATACAGCCAAACCCAAGCTGACGATTCAAATTAGGTTGTTGATAACTCAACAGCATTTTCCACAAGCAAGGATATGGAGAAGGAAAAATGTGCGGATCATTAAGATCGCTCTGTGGATCAAGAATCACCAAATGTGCCGATTGTGTAAAGCAATGTCTAAGACATGTATATTGGGATGCGGGTATAGAATGCATTATGTGGCACAAGTCAAAATAGTATATACTTGATCCGCAGGATATTTCTTTATAGGGCCGCAGCATTGTCAGGGCAAGTTGAATCTAGAACGGAGCAAGGGGTTACGGTGAAATACAAGAGACATTCTGATGTTAGAGCACAAAGTACTGATTTATAGGAACCATGCATTATAATATCAACGAACGTGGCCACACGTATGGCTCATTCTATTTAGGGTTGGCTAATGAAATAGGGCAAAACAGAAACCTGCTGTCATCAAGCCGGTCACCGAAATTGATCAAGTTTTCATTCCATAGGTAATCAGTATTCCATAGGTTATTTTTTTTCGTAATTGCGGATAATAACCAAAAGGAAATTGTAAACCTGAGCTCGTAATGAAAGCTACAAATTCTTACAAAAGAGTGACCGCCAAAGTATATATCAGTCGAATTCAAAGATCTCACTATTGAGTATTTATACTTTTTGACGACTGGATCTCTCTTTAAATGTGTGGGGTTTGTAAAGTTATATCACGCGCATTTAGCCATATAATTTATAGCACTTATAATATTGTGGTTTTGTTTAATTCTTCGTTATTGATATAAACCAAGAGGGAATTGTAACCTTGACCCTAAACCAGTACGGAATAGTAACCCTGATCACATAAAGAAAATCCTACAAAACTTTTTGAAGTAATTGAATGAAGTTGAATCCATAACGCCTGGAATCTCATATGTACATGATATCTTATATTGAGGATGGAAATCCATTAACAATTTTACGAAATGATTAAGTAGAAATATGAAAATTATTTTGACGTTTCTTTTAACAGAAAGAAAGGCAACTTGTCCGAGTGGTTAAGGAGAAAGATTAGAAATCTTTTGGGCTTTGCCCGCGCAGGTTCGAATCCTGCAGTTGTCGTTTTTAGGTAATTCGAGAAAGAAGAACTGATATGAAGAGGGTCAATTCTACTTGTTATAAGAAAGGTTTTTGCCCGTTTTAACACTTGGTAGGGGTCTTCAAGTTTTTTTAACAGATGGTGGGTACCTTAGACATATTTTATCAGATAATGATATACTAAGACTAATTTTAACGAAGATGAAATTGTTAGAAGCACGAAACTAATATCTAAACATCCCTAGCTCCGAGTTTTTTAACAGATGATAGGTACGTTAAGTCCTTTTACAAGTGGTACTACCTTAGACGGTTTTCCAAGTGGTGGGAACTTCGAGGTTGTTGCAACTGGTGATAGTAAAGAGGTTTTTAACAGATGATGCGTACGTTAAAGTTTTCTAGTAGATGATGTAACCCTGGACAAATTTTAATAGATGATAATAAACTTATACTAATTTCAACAGATGTGAAATTGGCAGAAGTATTATTGTTTAGCTGCAACAGAGTCAGAAAGAAAGAAGATATATTAAATGAGTAATATTGCTTCGAAAAGAGGTTGAAAATAAACGAAGATCACAGAGTGAGGTATGCAAAGGACAGTTTTATAGGATGTGCCAAGCAAGTGATTGACAGAGCGGAATGACGAGTGCATTGCGTTTCGCCTTTGCTTTTGCATTCTCGTTTTTAATGGCTATTGATGTTTTTGACTACTATAAACCAACAATCAATTTTTTAAGAACTATCTTTTTCATATTTGTTTTAGGTTTTGTAAAGTGAGAGAAGTATATATTTCTGAATCAGCCTATAAACCCTAATAACAATCCTCTGATTTTAAGGGTCGGGCGCAAAGTACAGCGAGTTATTCATGCAACGTAAGCAAAATATGTCCAACGGCTAAAGTTCAGCAGGTAAGGTGGAAGTGTGCAACACTTAGCGGACAAAATTTCGAAACCAATGGTCTGGCAGAGGAATCATGAGACTTCAAAGAATTGATTATGTATTAAAGTTTGATCAAAATCCAAATGCTGCACCAAACGAACCAAACAAAACTTGATTAAAATAGTTTATTCTAACGGTGTTTAGAAAAGCATTAACATTTGTAAGGAAGTAACATATAGTTGATAATCATCTAAGAGAATAGAAGTAGATATCACAGAAAATATATTCAATAGTTAACTAATATCACCTTATTGGTCCCGAGAAGTGACTAATACTGACGAGCACTGAAGAACAAACAGGTGCTACAGTACCAATCGGTTTCGTAGACGGTATCCAGCTGCTACTCGGGAATATAATCCGTTCATTCCATAGCCGCTGTCATATTTTGTGCTTATTACCAGCTTTGTACTTCGATCGTGTTTGTTCTACCTCTTGTGCTATTCGACTCGTTTGTTGTAGATTGACGGCAATCTAACTGTTTGTAACACTAAATAAGCATAAAATAAATCAGATGATACTTGATGCACAGGTACTGTCAGGTAACATTTTTAATTTCGCCTGGGTTTGCAGATGGCTTCAAGTACTACCCAATTGAAGTTAATAGATCTTCTGCTTGACAGAGTGCGTTGGGAAGTTTGATCCAACACAATAGCATCGGCGTAAAAGAAACGGCAGAAGAATACAAGGATCTACAAATGCGAAAAAATACCAAGAATAAGAAAGTAGTGCTACAATAAGTAAGGATCTCAAAGAAGAAAGAAAATGGCAGACGCGAGCGTCAAGTTTGTAATTTAAAGATATCACCAAGGAAACCCCCATAATGCTTACAAAGAAGGAATAAAATGGAATGCCGACTATATGGGGGCTAGCTCAAGGGATGTAAAAATTGGAAATGAATAATACCCGGTGAGGATCACAATATCAAGTCGAGATTACGATGAAAAAGAAATACTGTTGGACTTCTTCGCTGATTCGTTGATAGATATGCACCAATGGCAGGCATTCCGCTTATTAAGCTTTATAGTTTGGTTTTAAGTGTACTGTACCCTATAAATGTCTTCAGTGTGTTGTTTCGTCATTTCTGCAAACCCCATGGCTAGTGTGGTCCCTTTGAGGCTAGTAAAGATTGTCACAAGTACGAAAGCTGGCTTGAGTGATCCCTGTGAGGCGAGTGAGGATCGCCACAAGGACGAGGTATGGCTAGTGACTATTGTAGATGAAATTCGGTTCCTGTCATCATTATTGTGAGTGAAATTACTTATTGGCTGGTGCTCATGCTAGATACATGCATAATACTGTCCGTGAGATTACGTTTTCGCACGCAGAATTGTTTTTTTTTGTATAACCAATGTAAGTGTGCCGTTGGTGTAACATATTGGGTTATCTGTGGCCATCTGAGATGCTTGTGTGTGGCGTAGTATTGGTCATAGTTGCGGAAATAGTAACAGTGGTGGCCAGACAAAGGCTCGTATGCTTTGAGTACCATAATATTGATATACTGTGCTTGTATTAATATCTGTGCTGGTATATTGGGCAAGATTCTACTAAGCTATCTATCTCTAGAAAGATTTATCACAAGCTTTTGGATATCCCTGCTCTTCTGATGGTAATCTCGATGAGAGTGATCTTTAAATGATTGTGTTCATTAATAAATACGTATATCTATAGGAAACATGACTTTGATGGCACGGAGTTGGGGATCAAAATAATGCCTCGTTAGATTTACGTATTGCAAACTAGCAGGTGCTTTTAAGGGTGGTTGTTATGGTGAAATCGAATCCATGTCTTGGGACTACAGAAGTGACATCATAGATTATTGTAATTCGATATAAATTGTCGCGAAGAAGAATGCAAGGGTCACCTGGCTACACAATCTTGCTCGATACATAAATAAAAGTGTGCAATTGTGAGTTCGGTAACCTTTGTGGGGGAGCGATACGCGTGTATTCTCAAATTCATGTATTTATATAGTGGTTATTGAATCAGGTATCATCTCACCTTGTAAGATAAGAGACATGGCATCTCACATTGACGAAAGACAGAAGCCGTTACCAGTCGCCAAATTTAATACTGCATATAATATTCTTCTCTGAAGTATCTGATACTAAGAATATTCTTCGTAGTACCTATGCATTGTTTAAATGCGAGCAGTTGTAGTTACGTAGAAATACTGTACAAGAATGTGCCATGCAGAGGCTATCAGCGTCTAGCAGCACGTTTTTTCCCCAATGCTGAGGGAAATGCAAGAAATTACCTTGTTTTCTTTCTCACCATCACTTGCATGTCCCTTTGACCTACCAATTTAATGTAAACAATCGACGACAAAATATTAAATAGCACAAACGGAAATACATCCTGCTTAATTTTAAACAGCATAAATAAAAAATAACCACGTATAATGATATTTGTGTAACATATTGTGTGTAAACTGTAAAAATGTTCGAGCCAAAAGAAAAACCTGATGCATACTGTAAATATAAAAAAAATAGCCGTATCTTGCATTTTTGTTGCATCTTTCAGCATACCCAGTTAGGTTTAGGCTCAGATGCAGTCTAAAAACGACGCCCCGCGTTTGAACAATACATGAGATTCACGTCGCCCCCACGAACATATTTCCTAGTAAAGGTTCAAAAAAAAAATATGGTGGTAGCCTAGCATGGAGACTACAGAGTGGGTTAAAGATGCGGCATCATTGTAGTCAGTTACATACGGGTTTAATAGATTATTAATATTTATTACGGACACTTTGAAACGGACACTGGGCGGAAATAAAATAAAATACCGGACAACCTATATTAAGCATTTTCCCAGTAAGTTGAGCAATAGAATGCGAAGCAAAGCAGGCTGCAAGCTTCTCGGGGATGTCACTGAATAAAGTACAGCTTCACAAAGCAGTATATACATCTTGATCACAGATCGTTCCGTTCCGAGAGACCAAATCAAGAATGCCTACCTGAAGCTTTTGAGCTACTGCCGTGACACTATGGGCATATATTGCTCTAGTTTACGAAAAAATACCCAAGGTACGCCAGGCGGTGGATTGCGAGTACTCAAGAGGTGGAAAGAGCGAGAGTTTTACCGATATTGAATAAGACCTGCACAAACAATCTCGGTAACTCATTGCGTGCATTAAATGAAAGCTCGCTGAATGAACATCACTCACCCGCTAACTAAATGAATTTCATAATAAACTCCACTCATCAAATGGGCTAACTATGGACAATTATCGTATTGAATGGCCACATTTCTACATTTACCATCCAAAGTTTGATCTCACCACTAGATTTGTTAGCTTTCAGACCGCAGAGCTTACAATATTTAGCTCGCTAAATCGAGCAAAACAGATTGTGAATTCCACAGCGATAAGTCGCGAAATTCAAATTCCATAGCGAAAAGTCCGCAAAAGTAGCGACGTTGAAAAATCACGAAAAGTTTAAGATAAATCGCATGCAAGTACAATCCTTAATGCTCTCATTTATAAATCATTACATACTTTACACATGTCATTGGTATCACAACCACTTGGGTTAATTATCCAAGGTCATCGCTACCAACCTCCAGGGTTAGTACTCAAAACCTGCAATCACTTCCTGTCGTTGGAAATTGGTACTTTATCAGGTTGTCATAGCTTAGACTTTGGGGGTGAGCTCTACTCTATGGTGAACTTCTTTACTGCTTTCTTTCACTTGTCTTAATGCTAAAATTGCGAATCCCGGCTTCTGTGAGGTTATTCTGGAAATTGCTCATCAATTATCATGCACCAATATGATTATTTTCACCAAAATGAGTATTAACAACCAAAAAGATTATTATCACCAAAATGATCATTAGCATCTTTAGCATTACCAAAAGCTTAATGTATTTGTTTGGGTTAAGGTGCGAATCGACTGTTTGGAAAGTTGAACAAAACAAGTTGAAATTTATAATCCAACTTGAATTCTGTGTTCAAAGTAAGAATATTCAATTTGCAACTATGACTGTTCAATTTGCATTCTATAAGTGTTCAGCTTGTATAACTGAATGATGAATTTGCATGTTCTAGCGGATCATGCACTGTTCAGCCTAAAAAAGTGTTTGCTGAAATTACCATGAAATACGTAAATTATGCCGAACAAATATTCAAGAACCCTATACGGTTGAGATAGACTTGGAATTAGCCAATAGGAGCTATCAATAAACTACTCCAAACCAGCTCTCCTAAAGACATCCAGTCTGACTTGATCCCATAATATTTTCTTTTCATCTTTCAGGAGTTTCAGTCTGCCATCTGGACCCTCTCTCAATTGTTTTTTGAGGAAATCCGATTTTTCTTTGTATTCCAGGGCAGTTGTCGCTGCAGCAGCCAAATTAATGAGGTAGTTTCTTATTGCGATTTCTTTAAATTTGAATTTCAAAAAGGACTGATGTGGTTGAGCTGTTGCCTGCAACTTACTCCTTTCGTTGATCTGAAGTAATCGCAGTTGCTTGACCAGGATTTCAGCGACACTCTTTTTAAAGTTGAAGTCTAGGTTGTGTTCCTGGTACAAGTTCAGCAGGAACAAAGTGTAAATTAATTCTTTGTCTGTGATGTGAGGTTGGATTAGGACAATCTGGCATACTTGGGCCAAGTCACCCACTAGTTGTGGTAGTGAGTTTTGTGAGTATTGGTATTGAAAGTTTGGAGACAGAGTGATCATGGGCAACTGAACCAACAAGAGTTTGCATCTTGTCACGTTCAAGTTCCAATCGATTAACAGCTGTGAGTCCTGGTATTGTAGGCTTGAGCCCAAGGAGATTTTGTATAGCTCCTCATCGTCCAATTCGTCCCCATTGGATTGGTTATTTCCCGCTGAGCGCTGCTCCATAAAGTGTTTTTCGTGCAATACAATGTCGTTTACCAACTGTTCAACTGTAGTAGTCACGGGTTCTGAGTCTTCGGGGATCGTGGCTGTGGATGAGCTGTAGATGGAGGGAGCACTCCGTATCGACCGCTTCCCTGATATTTTGGAGAAAATAGACAGGCGCTCGCTGGTGCCGCTCTTTTGCGAGTCGGTCGTTTTGTTCGAAGGTGCAGACCGGATCGAACTTGCCCCGCTCATAATCACACTCGGCGGGAGCTGTTGGTAAATGGCATTTCTCGCACTATCCTTAAAGTGCGATGGCGCACTCGTCATCGAGTTGCCCTGTGTGCGTCCATAAACAGACCCAAACATACTTTCTTCGTGCTATCTGTTGTCAATCACGTGTATCACCAATGTGTTGTGTCTTCTCTGGTATTCGTGTATTTCTTACCACCCGTGTATCACGCCTGTGTATGTGTGTATTGCCTATCACCTGTGTATCACGTCTGTGTACCTGTGTATTGCCTCGGTGTCAACTGTATATCACCTGTGTATCACCTTGTATCACCTCTGTGTGTGTATCTAGTGTCTAGTAGTATCAAAAGTTTACTTCTGTCACTTCTTTGTATCTTTTAAGGGTCAAGCTTCAGGTTTCCGTTCCTAATCCTATCACTTATCTACCAAGCGCCTCTGGATCCTCTTTATTCAGACCCTGACTTGTTCCCCCCTATATATTAGCTCTGGCGTGGAGTGTCGAAATTACAATTTTTTCCTCTCATTTTAAAGAAAAATATACCCCAAGAGCAAGGCCTTAAAAAAAGAAATTGGCACCAAAGAAAAATTTTTGAGAACAATTTAGACACTGAAAAAGAAAAGCACAGGGGGTTACGATAACAAACGCCGGGGGCACACAAGTTGTGTTTAGACTCGGGGGTGGTGGGGTCACTGGTATAGAGGGTGTCTCAGGAACGCCGACCCCAAACCCAGGAGTGAGAAGAAGTTGGTATGTAGTAGACAATAGTGCCAGCGACGAGTGAGGGGACCGCACCGCACACCCACATGGCAGGTGCCCCTCGCACCGGTAGCGCGGAATAAATTTAACAACAAACGGCTTAGAAACGCTTATAACTATAGTCGACTCGACGTATTGCGACCGGAAAATTAGGAATGACAGTGTGACTTTTTTTTTGGCGGCGCCTGACGGGAACGCATACTCACCATCCAAAACAAAATCAGCGTAATTCTACGGCCGTATTTTTGTTTATTTTATTTTTATTTATATATATATATTTATTTAACCCAGCTACGAGTCTCCCTCAATGAGCCTGGTATATATAGTGGTGTTTGTTGGGGGAGGACTTCTGGTTGGAATTAGAAGTATGGGCTGATTGAAAATAACCCGGTCGATGCGATCTGAAAAAGAAAAGAAAAAAGCTCGCAAAACCAGCCGGAAAAATAGCTTGCGGCGTTGCCGGATAGACCTGTGTGCCCACAAAAAGTGCCATAGGTGTTAATGCCCGCATAGAGTCGTATTTAGAGTTTGCACCCTGAATGATCCGCTCACCCCCGGAATCGTGTGAGGGTGCAGCGGGGAACGGCGCCTAGCTTCACGTCTTGCTACGTATCAGCACAACCAACACGCTATGCCCAGTTTGCCTTCTCGGCCGAGTGGGCGGATTATCTTTCAAAGCTTCTTCACCATCAGTGCCAAGAATCCCCAGTAAACACCGCGCAGGGACCCTGCCGAATTACCTTATACTCTATTTGGATACTCAATAGATCCTCGCTCGATGCAGTTTTGATCCTCTATTATCTTTGGGTAATCCATTAATGGATGTACCTTCTTCGAACCATAGCTTCATTGCTAGTCTTATCGTATGTTCTTCTATATTATACTTTTCAAGGTTGCAGACACCATATTCGATCCTTCTACTTTAAAGCTCTACCCTTGTGGAAAACTAGAATTAAAAAAAAACTGTCTACAGTTTATACAACTACTACTGCAATAGAATCCAGTCATAATCTTAAATCTTACAAGAAATACCCTGCCTGAAACTATAACGAGTTTTTCCGAAACTGTAATGAGGTTATCTTAATACACTCATAGAATGTGTGTGTTTCCACACTTTCCTCTGGTATCTGATCCCCAGGCTCGTTTTATTTATCATTTTCTTCCATTTTTCTCTCTCAGTGTGTCATTTTTCTTGCTGTTATTGGTGTAATCAACTGGTAATGTGATTCAGTTTAAAGGCTTCGGTTTCAATTCGTTTTATCCTTTCATTGATTCGTTTCTACTTTTATTACGTTGTTTCTCATTTTATTACGTCGTGTAGTGAACCGCACTTCGCTTTCACTGGGTCTTCCATCCAATGCTTTTAGTGAGTCTTTTGATTCAATTAACTGATTGAGTTTACTTAGTTCCATCATTTACTTGGCTTGGAGGTAGTTCATGCGATCCTTGGTTTAATTGATATTTATAGTCCATTTTTTTCGTTTATTATTCACTTTTCGTTCAATGCCTAATTCAGTCATCCCAGTTAAATTCTATTCTAAATAGTGTTTATGGCTTTCCAGGGTAGTTAAAAGACTAATAATGGGCTTAGATACTTAGTATTATGTGGGTGGTAGACCTTAAGCTCTTCAAGTTGTAGTGGGAGGTACGGTGGTATTTCAGCTATCATATTATGTGTCTGGTACAGTTATATTTTAACAGTGATTAGAAGATATAAGGTACAGCTTAAAGTGATTTATATAGTCAGTCGGATTGGATAAGAGTCATTTTCTTAAACTATTTAATTGTTAATATTCATCAAAGTCAATCAGGCCATTCCAGAATTGGAAATATGTTCTTTCGCAGCCAAATTGAAATTTTGTGCTCTCGGGCGTTTACTTGCCTAGGTAATGTGTAGATGCACTCGAGTTCTCGTTGACATAAGTCTTAGCCCGATGTTAAGTCCTCCTTGGAATATTCCTTGGCTATATGTCATGTGATGTAACTAAACACGACAGACAAGATACACATTCCATACAGGTTACAAGTGTGTTTTGATCTGCAAAGTATAGCTCTGTCCAGAAGTAATGAGGTCTATGGAATATCCTCATTAATCATGCTTGGGAAATAATAAGCCCAAATTTATTTTTTCTATTATAAGACTTGACTTCAATTCTTTACAATTCATAAATTAATAGCGTTTATAGCTTGTCTGGTTGAATCAATGGTTAATAACGAACTTTGGTAATTAATAGGGAGTTCGTTATCGACGTTATAAACTTCAGGCTGTATTGGGCGTTACGATAATAGTGGTTGCTTCGGTTAAAGTGTGGAGCTATCCTTGTATGTTGGTGATCAGTACAGTTAGTATAGAAAGTTAACAGTGATTAGAAGAATATAAAGTGCAACTATTTAAGGGTTTATATAGTTGGGTTGGATAAGATTCAGTGTCTTTACCTATTTGCCTACGATAAATACTATCGTGACTAATCAGGCATTCCTATACTTCAAATATACACTTCTGGTTTGTTCGCAGCCAAATCGCGATTTGTGTTCGCGTACATTAACTGTTTTAGAAGATGTGTAAATCAAGTCCATTAATAGCCATACCTATCTGGGATTGATGGGGTCTATGAAACATCCTCATCAATCCTGGGTGGTAAGTAAACAAGTCAAATCTATGCTCTAACATAAATACAGTTCGTTAGAATACATAATACAGTTCGTTAGAATACATAATACAGTTCGTTAGAATACATAATACAGTTCGTTAGAATACATAAATACAGTTCGTTGGAACACATAAATTTAGTTCTCTATTGTATTTCTTCATTTTAGATCATCTCATTACATCTCCCAAATGGCCAAAAATCTTACATTCATCCGCTCACAAATTAACAGAAGGGAATTTTCGTAATTGGAGTAGTAAAGCTAAATTTTAAGGCTCATTAGAACGAGATTTGTAGCAAGTGAAGACAAGAACTCATTCATTATTATGTAATGGTTATCAATATGCCACTCGTGTGTAACCGAACAGCTAAATATTATTAAGAACACAAGCAAAGTTGTCTTTGCCTTTGATATTTGTTTTAAGTATCAATTAGGATCGCTACTATTGTTATAACAGTGAAAGTCTTGCCACAGTAAAAAGATGATGAAACATCACATTTAATGAATGGCTGGGATAGTAAATCACCATTCAAGTAATAGGACCACAAACCATAGAATCTGTGGGTACTGAGCATGGCGATATCTTCTAAGATGTTTCCCTCTATGCTTCCCTTTAGCTCTCCCATTCTTTCTTCGTTTCAATTGCTGCAAAAAGACTTGCCAATCACGCTTTGCAACTCAACATGTGATATTTATAACCAATACTGGTGCAGGAGTTGTGTATCACTGTAATATCGACAAAGAACTCACGACTCCAATGGTATCCAGATCAAGACATTTTGGCCATTCACAGCTTGATCTACATGTTTTGTTCAGGCTGGTATTGACCAATTCTTTTTCGAGACTGCATCTGTGTGTTTGGTTGTTCCCTAGAGCCATGTGTTTGGTTGTTCCCTAGAGCCATGTGTTTGGTTGTTCCCTAGAGCCATGTGTTTGGTTGTTCCCTAAAGCCATGTGTTTAGTTATTTGTTTGGTTGTTCTCTAGAGCCATTTGTTTGGTTGCTCCCTAGAGTTATATGCTAGAATATCTACTCTTCATAGACATTTGGCTGTTTGAATTTCAAAGTTTGGTGTCTGATTAATCAAGGTTGTTATTTACTACATGGGACCTTTTGACGCCTTTTCTGTGGTCCCTGTCAGGTCATTGACTCAACAGGATGGGATTTTTTTGACGTGGAACAAAGCCAAGTTCAACCAATATTTCTACTGTCTACAATACATGCTGGTATTTACCCACTGGTGTGCCATGATGCTGACTAGCGTGTTTTGCAGTCAAGCCTTTTCAAGTGCTGCCAAAAACTTTGTTATCAGTCGCAAAGTCAGCATCGAAAAAAACAAAAACTTCAACAAGATGATTAGTGAAGATATCACGGATGACTTTTCTTTCAAGCTTTCAAGCTCAGGAGATGGTGTATCTGTATTTGGTGGTATTCTGTTGTCGTCGTTTTCGATTGATGAATTGAAATTGGTGGCCACGACCCGTGAATCCAAGTTGATCGCCATCTCAACAACAGAAGTTGTCAAACTTGGCTCCTTGGATGATTTGACCAACATGGTTGAAGTTCCAGGTGTGTCTGGACAACGCATAACTCAGATTGAGTTTGATTTAGAAGAATCCAAATTGTATTTTCTTGCCAATGGCCATTTGCAGTTCGTCTCCATAGCAGACCAGTCCGTGCACAGTGTTGTTAAGAGCGTCAAATCCTTCAAACTCAGTCCAGATTCAGATTCGATACTTTATGTAACTGAAAATGATGATTTGGTTTTGATTAGTTCTGGCAAACCTCATAAAATTGCCTCTGCCGCCACCTCCTTTGGTTGGCTGCTCAAGAAGTCTTACTATTACACAACCAAGTCCTTGAATATCTTCACATCCAATTCCACCCTTAAGGTGTCGTTTCCTCCTGAAGAATTGGAGGATGCCGACGTGGACGATATCAAGGACTACCACCCAATTCATATTTCTCTCTTTGGCTCAAACTACATCGTTGTGTACGAAAGTAAAGAGTCGGAATTGGATGACCACATCCTCAAAACATTCATCGTTGACGCCGCCTCTGGTGTCGCCAAAGCATCAGAAATAGCCCAGCCTTTTGGCCTGAGCACTGAACGTGTAGCTACTTACTACACTCACACTTTGAATTCTTGGATTCCGAACAGATCCTTCAATCTCATCTCATCTGCAGTGGTGTCCGAGTGGAATGTACTTGCCAATAACGACACTTCCCAAAATGATGTCGTATCTTTGGTCCCTGCGGACGACACATCGAAGGCCTTGTTACCATTGGACGAAGAAACGTCCGATGATTTATCAATCGTTGGTAGTGCTTTGGACTTATCAAGAGTGAACACCACAGTGAAGGAACCTTGTTCTGGTGTTGATAATTACAAGGGCTTGCCTCGTTTGCTTACCTTATTGCATAACGGTTCCCTCGTAAGTTGGTGGATAATTGACAGAGCTGCCTTAATGAATGGCCTGGCTAAGTTATTAACAGCCTCAACATCCACAACTGCTCTCCCGGAAAGCAAAATCGAAGAATTGCCTGACAGCGACTCAGAGTCCGACCTCGCTAAAAATGAGTCCAAATCCAATCCTGATAATAAATCTGTCCCTGGCCCTTTCGCTAATTTAAAACCTTCACAAGATACAAAACTCACTCCAGAAAGTAGTGATCGGGGTACTGTTCAAAATAAAACCGGTAGTAGTTTTGGTCAAACTTCTTTCCTGAATCCAGCACCAGCATCTGCTTTTCAAAATAAAACCGGTAGTAGTTTTGGTCAAACGTCTTTCCTGAATCCAGCACCAGCATCTGCTTTTCAAAATAAAACCGGTAGTAGTTTTGGTCAAACGTCTTTCCTGAATCCAGCACCAGCATCTGCTTTTCAAAATAAAACCGGTAGTAGTTTTGGTCAAACGTCTTTCCTGAATCCAGCACCAGCATCTGCTTTTCAAAATAAAACCGGTAGTAGTTTTGGTCAAACGTCTTTCCTAAATCCAACGCCGGCATCTGCTTTTCAAAATAAAACCGGCAGTGCATTTGGCCAAACTTCGTTCCTGACTCCAGCCCCAGGAGCTGCTTTTCAAAATACAAGCGGTAGCGCATTTGGCCAAACTTCGTTCCTGACTCCAGCCCCAGGAGCTGCTTTTCAAAATACAAGCGGTAGCGCATTTGGCCAAACTTCGTTCCTGAAATCAGGTTTTGGTGTATCCCAAAGTTCAAAATCTTCTACGGACACACAGATAAAATCATCTTTCGGAGATTATTCCAAATCTAACACAATGGGATCTTTTAACGAAGCAAAAACATCTGGTGCCGCTTCGAGTAATGACAGTCCATTTGGAAAGATTATGTCTGCTGCTAATAATAGTCCCTTTGGTAACAATTTATCATCTTTTACTTCAGAAAATCCTTTCGCAAAATCTGGTGAAGAAAATCCATTTGGAAAGTCTAATGTCAACTCGGGGATTTTCTCAAATAACCAATCAGGAGCAAAATTTACTTCTACTTCTAATCTTGAATCTGGCGACTCTGAAACAGAGTCTAGTTTGGCCTCAGAAGATGAGGAGACTGAAAAGGTAACAGACTTGGACAACACTAAGACACCGACACAGCCCGCAACAACAGATGAGAACGAAGAGTCTGAACCAATTATGAATTTGCAGCTTGATCGTTTGGCAGGTGACCTTGAAACTGAAGTTAAAAGCAAAGCCTCCTTTAAACCAGAGAATTCTACATCTTTTTCACAGTTTCCTTCGAACTCGGGACAGAAGAAGTCAGATGAATTAATTATTATTCCACAAAATCTTCAAGATGCTCAAAGGTCTCAAACTGACCAACAGGATTTATTATTTGATAAGCTGAATCAACGGGAAACCCTGAAAGTTATTCTTGGAAATCTGAGTTCTGATACATCAGACTATGTGTTGAAGTTAGGGGGCACTTTAAACGAAAATAGCCCTCAGAATGCCTTCTTTACTGATCAAAAAAAGGCTGTACCAGAATACGATGTAAAGAATGATCTTTCGAGTGATATTCTGGGAGCGACTAGCGAATCAATCCCACCACCCGAGAAGAAAGTAATCCGTCATAATGGAATTGATGATGACTTTTCTGATATCGAGATTCCTGAAGATCTGGAAGACGAGTTGAGCAGACAGGATTATGAAATTTTAGTGCTCGAGAAAAATCAATTACCAGAAGAAGCTTCATTCCGAAAATATGATACTATTTCGGGGGAAATACCAGGTTTAACTGGAGAAAAGTTGTATGATTTATTAGTCCAGATATATGTTGAGACCTCTGGAATCTTGTCTGTTTTCAAGAAGAATGTAGATAGCATGGAGCAATGGATTTCTGAACACAAGAAAGAAGACCAAGTCGAGTATACTACATCTGCAAGTTTGAAGTACAGCAGCAAGTGGAGATTATCGTCGCTGAAGGATGTAAATTTCTTTGTTTCGGAACTTTTACCTGAGATTAAAACTATGTTGAAAACTAGCGAAAGGCAGGCTAACTTCACCAGTCAAACAATTGAGGATTTGAAGAAATCAAAGCAAAATATGGTACAGATTGAGAGAATGCTTCGTAGCATTGAAATTTTGAAAGATTACAGTAAGGCTGAACATTTGAAAAACACTCAACTAGATTTCCCCAACGAAGTATTGCAACGCAAGTTAAAGGATAAGATGGCCAATGTACTTTCAATGTCTGCAGATTTGAAGAAACTTATGATGCCATTGAAGGCCAAAACGATCATTGACGAATCATCGATAAAGAACTTTGAAAGTGCGGTATTTCAAGCCCACAGAGATATCGAGGAGCATTCTAAACAAATAGATCTTCTTGTAGCTAAAGCTGAATCTCTTTCTTTGGATGTCGAGAAGATCTCTACTCCATTTTTGAAGGCTCCAGAAAGCCCTCTCGTGGTTAAAAAAAACATGAAGTGGCATGTTAGTAAACTGATGGCAACACCAGCTGTAAGACAAGTGATTTTATAATTTATAGTAGCAAATATACTAGGTGATAAAGATGACAGTGTAATTGGAAGTGATAGGAATTAAGTGCAATGATAGATAAAGAGATTGTTTATTTGGGTGAGTACAGATTGATTTCGCTAATAAAGAAGGTAATTAGTAGAGGGTGTGATAATAGTGGGGTTTGGCAAGATACCATGGGGAGGATAGGAGAATTTGTTTGGGTTGCAACTTGAACATGCTTGGGGTGATTTCAGTCGGATAATTGTGAATGAAATAACCAACGGTTACCGTTAAATGGGGGGTTGTGGGGATGGTGCGGCTGATACCAGGACCCCTATAGATAATCCGAGAGCCGTTGGGGTGAAAAATTGAATAAAAGTTGGAATGCTAACCGTTGTAGCATCTTATTGTATTGGGGTTAACGGTCCTGTGAGGGGACTGGGGCACGGCTAAGTTTTCCTTGAGCAATCCAGTGAACACCCCATGCCGTTCCATTGTTTAGGGTTTGTCGCAGGCGAAGCAATCATGAATCATTGAGGGTGCACTAAAGCCTCGATTAACGGGTGCAACAGTATATCAGTCAGGGTTAAGAAAGAATAGCAGTACGAGGAATTTAGACAAGTTTGTGAAGAACAAGTGTGAAATTTCAAGGCATGGGCCTTCATCAAAAACACAAATGTAGTCCGGGTACATGGCGATAAACGGGGTGCTGTATAAAGGACTCCATACGAGAAGAAAAACGTGAGAGGATACAAAACGAGTGGAGATGCAACAAACGGGCATAATATATTGATTTCCAAACTGGCAAAGAGCGTGGATCCTGTCAAACTGTGCGTACGATGAAACTAATGTTACGTGTGTGCCTGAATTGTACCTGCATTGTACCCTGAATGACTTGTAATGGCTCTTAACTATGTTACCTCTTGCGAACTGCAATTTTGTAAAGCAAGTTTGAGGTGTTCATCTCTATGAAACTTACGGTTGAGAGCAATTGTATGGTTAATTAGGAGACCATGCATTCATGAAGCCTGTAAACATTTCATAGAAGATAAACACCCTCAAACTATACACCCAAAAGATTCTGATATGCAAACTCCACAACTTATAATTTACTTCATTAACAAAGACAATGCAATACTCTATAACAAAGGTTCAACACTTTATAACAAAGGTTCCACACTCTATGACAAAGATTAAACCATATAACAAAGATTTAACCCTATAACAAAGATTCAACTCTAAAACAAAGATGCACTCTATAACAAAAGATTCAGCATTCTATAAACATTCAGTTCTATAAACAGAAATTGAACTCAATAATCAGAAATTCAGCACTTGTAAAACACTCCTAATAAAAACAATTACGACTCAAAAAGCTTGAAACAAAATCAGGTTGAATTTAATAAATTTCAGGCCAACAATAGCACTATGGTTCATAACGGATGCTAAAGTTAATAACCACAAAATTTCATATTATTAGGGAACTCGTTCGAAATGCAGAATTGTGTGCCTCCCAGGGCGAGTCCAAAGCAAGATCTGCAGTGATGCTTGTATACTCACAACCAAGACGAGCTGTACTGTTGTATAATCACAACCAAGACGAGCTGTACTGTTTGTATAATCACAACTAAGACGAGCTGTACTGTTTGTATAGTCACAACCAAGACGAGGAGTATGGAACAGTTTCAGCTTTTGCGTCACTTGATCCATTTATTGTGCTACTATTGTTACTAGTAAATACGTACCTAATTTCATTGGCCATCACACAAGCCCTTGTACAGTTACGACGTTCTTTACACCCCTAATGAGCGCGCCATTTCAGTCGCCTTATGAACCTACTGTAACCTTTGTTCCTACTCTGGTGTTCGCTTGTTTAGTCAATCTAGAAGTGAAACAATTTTTTCTATATGAGGTACAGATACGAAATTGGATGCAAGACGTTGGTAAACGTTTGCGCAGCGGTCACCGTAAATTTCTATTTCACTCAAAATGGAGTTATTGTTGATTCTTCTGAATCGGGTTCTCGTTTTCTTCATTTGTCTCCCGGTCATTTTTCATGTTAATTTTTGCATTTTACATTGGTTGGTGGTTGTGTTTTAGCGTGCTTACCTTTGCGTTTGTTCTGGTCGTCTCAGGCCCGTAAGACTTGCAATCCTCGTAGTTCCCGAAAGTTACAGTAACGTAATTCACCGTTTCCCTAACTACCGTTACACAATTTACCGTTTCCGAGATTATCGTTACCCTAATCATCGTTACACAATTTTACCGTTACCGAAATTATCGGAACTCTGATTACAGTTACCCTAATTACTTTTACATATTTAACAGATACCCTAATAAAGTTACACAATTTTACAGACACGCCAGCATTCTAAGGATATGCTAGCTACGTAACACTCTCGATAATACCGTTACACTGACAGCTTTTTATACTACTTTGCCGTTACACAACTTTGCCGTTACACAATTTTACAGCTGCGCTAGCGATTTACCGTTACGCTCGCCATTTACCGTTACGCTCGCCGCGCTCGCTGCTCGAACTTTTAACCACGCAACACTTTTCAATACACGAAGAAAAAACTTCATAAACAACATGTCCGACCACATTGGGACCAGGGTGCTTATCCCTGGGACACGAGGGTATGGTATTCTCCGGTACTTTGGTACGATTTACGGCAAGAACGGTATCTTTGCAGGTGTAGAGTTGATTGGTCCTGTTGCTGCTTCGAGAGGGAAGAACTCTGGAGGGGTGGATGGGATCCAGTACTTTGAGGTGGAAACACCCATGACGGGTTTATTTTTGCCCTTTGAGCGGTTGCTCCAGCTCAATCCCCAGTTGGCCGATTTGCAGAACAGCAACGGGTACTCCAACGGGTTTGGGAACGTTGCTGGGAACGGCTACGGTGCCCAGAACCCACGGTCCTCGATCGGCCTCCGTCTCTCTGGCGGTGTCAAGTCGCCTGTGATGGCACAGAACGGCTTCCCACAACCTAAATCGCAGCGCCACTCTTTGGTGGACCGTCGGAGCTTTCTGGGCCCCGGGGGCAGAATGTCCCCCAACCCAGCCAGTGGCAGAATGTCTCCAGTGCCTCACATCATCAAAGGTGGGAGCCAATCGCCTCATATCATAAAGACAGGATCTCAGTCCGCCACTCCTCTCACCATTAAAGGTGGTGGGGGAGTCGGGCCGGGCCCAGGTCATGCTCAAAAGCTCCTCCCTCACCAAACTGTCACACAGGCTTCCTCAGAATTGGCAGATTTGAAACTCAAATACGAGGAAACCCAAAAGGAAATGGCTGAGAAAACCTCTATATTAAACGAAATGCGTAACACTGTAAATGAACTACAACCCTTGTTGGAGGAATACGAGTTGGAAGTGGCAGACAAGGAAAAGAAAATCGTAAAGCAAAAGGCTGACTTTGAAAAGGCTAGAGAAGAGTGGAGATCTTCCATAGACTTGATGCTGCAAGCTCAACAAGAAAATGAAGCCTTACTCGAACTGAAAATTCAGCAGCTTACAAAACGATTGTCCGTCACCACAATCAGCGACAACGAACGCTTCCTCACAAAACAAGTGGAAGACCTACACAGACAATTGGAAAATACCGGCGGTTTCGTAAGCGAAAAGGAACTCTTGCTCAAAAAAGAGGTGGAGGATCTTAAACTAAAGTTAAAGGCTAATGACGGCTTTGTTAGTGAAAATGAACTCTTGCTCAAAAAGGAGGTGGATGAACTCAGACAAAAGTTAAAGGCTAACGACGGCTTTGTAAGCGAAAATGAACTTATACTCGAGAAAAAAGTACAGGAACTCACCGAGAAGTTAAAGGCTAACGACGGCTTTGTAAGCGACAATGAACTTATACTCGAGAAAAAGGTGCAGGAACTCACAGAGAAATTGAAAGACCAAACCCAATTCACTTCTGAAAATGACCGTGCTCTCAAGAATCAGATTGATGAGCTCCATCAAAAGTTAAAGGCCAATGATGGTTTTGTCAGCGAAAACGAACTCGCTCTCACCAAACAAGTACACGAACTCACCCAAAAGCTAATGGAACATGACACCGTTGCCTCGGAACACGAGACCTTGCTCAAAAAGGAAGTTGAAGAACTCAAACTTAAATTGAAAGCCAATGATGGCTTTGTCAGTGATAACGAGCTTTTGCTCAAAAAGGAAGTTGAAGAACTCAAACTTAAATTGAAAGCCAATGATGGCTTTGTCAGTGATAACGAGCTTGTGCTTGAAAAACAAGTTGCCGAACTCACCATAGAATTGGCTGAAGCTAAAAAAGGTGCTGTAAGTGAGAATGAACGTTTACTTGAGAAGAAGGTTGAAGAACTCACCAAGGAATTGGCCGAAGCACGTGATGAAGCTGAACACGATATAACTGCGGAGATCCAAGCTGCACATGAAGATGAGATTGCTGAGTTAAATGATACCATTGAAGAAATAACAATTTCGAAGAAGGAGACTGAGGAGCAATTCAAGGCACAGCTTGAAGGTAGGGATATTGAATTGCGTATTTTACGTGAAACCATGGAAGCCTTACAAAAGCAAGATTACAAGGATAAAAAGGTTTTGCTTTCCCCAACAAAGAAGGAGGAGGAGATTGACGAAGAGTTGCTCTACACTAAGGAATTGTTGGAAAGGAAGGTTGGGGAACTCCAACGTGATCTCAACTTTATGCAAGAAGAGAACAATCTGTTGAAGGACATGGTTGAAGAATTAGAGCTGAAGTTGACTTATAATGAACTGGAACTCAACTCTATTATTGAGAAGAACTTGGTGTCTAAGTCTAATGAACTTGATGTGGATGAAAAGAAGGAGTTTGAACAAAAGATTGAGGACTTGGAGCACCAATTAGAGATGAGACCAACTTTTGAAGAGTTGGTTGAACTTCAGAAATCCATTGAAGAATTGGAGGCTCTCCACCAAAAGGATTTGAAATCCAACCTGGAGGAGTTGCGTAGAGTCATCAAGGAAAACACAGACTTGAACAACAAGTTGGAAAGCCTTCTTTCCGAAATTGATGAGCTTAGGTTGGATAAGAAACCATTACCCGAGCCCACCAAGCAAGAATCCAACTTAATTATTCCAGAGGATCTTCCCATTTATAAGTCTCAGTTGTTATTGGACCCTTCCAACGGAAGAGCTGACTGGTGTGGATTATGTGAAAGAGACGGTCACAGTAGCATAAATTGTCCATACGAAAACGATATCTTCTAGTTGATAAGTTCCCAAGTGGCATCTTCTGGAGTAGTCATAGATTTCAAATGACATCGTCTGGAGTAATCATAAATTTCAAATGACATCGTCTGGAGTAATCATACATTTCAAATGACATCTTCTGGATGCTAATGCACAGGCTACCATGAATTTGCCAGATGTACAGGCATTAATTATCCGTATCTTCCAGATGGCCTCGGAAGCTGCATCGATTGATCACGATACCATTAATAGTGATAAAGCTAATCTTTATCTGTCATAGTTAAGTACCAATGTTAATAGTTTTTTGATGTAGAAACACCATTCTTAAATGTCCAGATGCTTCGCCTCACTTTTGATTCTACTTCTTCTTTGACTTCGTAAACAAGCTTTCATCAACAAAATACAACCTTTTCGAAACAATAACTCAAACAGCATATCTATACGGCTACCTCTCCCCACTTTATGCGACAATCTGCAGCACAAGATTAAAAGCCATGTGATCCCTAAATCGCACTTTTCACAAGTTCTTGCAACGTCTAAGATTAGGAGGTAGGACAAATGGGATCGATATAAGGAATGATCGTCAACAAAGATACATATCCATGGGTTGATTGCACCCCCTCCCCTCCTCTTTGAAATCGGTTGGCTGGTGTACTGGTTTTTTTTTGTTCATATTGTCTAGATGCTATTTTTCACATGGAGATCATGTGGGGAATATAAAGGAAAACGCTTGACAAAGACAAGTTAAGTTTTGCATTTCAAACAGAATGGGTAATTATCAAGTACAATTAAGCAACGGGAGCCGCAAGTATAGTACCATCAGCAATTATGATTCTAGCGATGTATTTGCTAAAGGGATAGCTAGAAAATGGAAGCGGATAGTAGTGCTTGTACATGGGTTCCCCGATGATAATAGTAGTTATGGGGAGATTACGCCAATTCTTGAAAGTAGTTTTGAGGAGCCTGTGCTTCTTCTTGCACCGTTGCTCCGTGGGTATGAATTGCTGAGTCAAATCAACCCCACAGCATATACTGCTGACCACCTTGCTGGGGATATTAAGGCGTGGATCGAGAACCTCGACCACAGTAATGTCCCAGTGCATGTGCTTGCACATGACTGGGGTTCCGTGGCAACTTATAGAGCAGCATCGCTATACCCGGACTTGATTACCTCCATTGCCACATTAGCCATTCCTTATGTTGCTGAAGTGCCAAAGTGGAAACTTGCTTGGGCTGCTCCTTGGCAAGCGTACAACCTGAGCTACATGGTAACCATGCAATTTGCTATGTTGTACAAACCAAAATTCCTTAAGAATCCCGAATATCTAAATGGCCTCTGGAAGTACTGGTCACCAACTTGGGACTATGAGGTAAAGGATATTGCTTCAGTACAGGCTAGACTTTCGGACCCAAAAACAATTACACACACAACAGCTTACTATAGATGTCTTTTCAATCTTTTAAACATCAGGCAATACACAAGTAAAATCGACTTCTCCAAGGTTCCGACGTTAATCGTGGCCGGTGCTGAAGATGGGTGCATGCTGAAGGGCTTGTTTGAAGTTGTAGATGATCATTTTGTTACAAACAGAAATGTCAAAGTGAATGTTTTGCCTGGTGTAGGCCATTTTTTGCATCGCGAAGACCCTTCTAAAGTCGCTGAGTTGGTTTCTGACTGGTTTATTAGAAATTCATAGTGATTCATTCTTTCATAGATTTGATGGTGAACCATATTGTACTTGATATTCTCACAAAGTATGTAGGCCAGGTGAACCATTTTGTACTTGATATTCTCACAAAGTATGTAGGCCAGGTGAACAATTTTGTACTTGATATTCTCACAAAGTATGTAGGCCTGGAGCACCATGCCCTTGCTAGATGTGAGTCATGCATACTGTTAAAAAATTGTTGTGGTTAACTGTGATTCGTTAAACTATTGGTAAGAATAATGTGATTTTCTACGATATGAAGGGTCAAACATCTGAGTGAGCGTATGGCCTTTTGTTTTTGTTCCTGCAGTGCTCTGGTACAATCTGTGTTCTTTGGATCGGTATGACCCGGCTTATTGGGAGAATTTGGCTCAATATTGTTTCTGAGTTTGTTTGATATGGTTCAGAATTTGGATCAATGGTCCAGTATTCGGATCAATCTGGTTCATTATTTGGATCAATGGTCCAGTATTCGGATCAATCTGGTTCATTATTTGGATCAATATGGTTCAGACTTTGAATCAATATGTTTTCAGTAAGTAATTTCAAATTCAGACCTGTGAAATACTAATAGCAACTACCTACATGTGCCATCGACACGTAACCAGCGGGTGGTATATCCGAGATGACAGGCAAGCGGATGAAACATGCACAAATTTAAGCTTCCTATGTACCACTGCCCGTGCCACACTTTGTCACATTGGTACGACGGTTGTTGAATGTGGGCTGTTCTCTTATTTAGGTTGTATTTTGTTTAATATACGAAACCTCTAAACATCCAAGCTAATTCCACTATCGTACGTTTTCTGCGCTGTTTTTACACATTGATGTAGCCCTGTGCCTTCTTGGTCATTTAGGAGCCCAGTGTACTAACGTCACCCTATCAGGTTTACATGAACCAGAGCCTTATACTTAATCTCATAGAGTTGATAGATCTGTATTATCTTGTATTCTATCTCTTTTATCTGTTCTTCTTTGATTGTTGTTCCATTCTTTTGCTCAAAGTGATCTATTCTTTGCACTGTAGCCTCTATTCTGCATTGTTTGTACTCTCTATTCTGTTCGCATTGGCTGTACTCTCTATTCTGTTAGCACTTTAGTCTCTTTTCATCATTCCTCTTTTCACACTCTGAATTGCTGATTACATCATCGAGTTCTTTCCCTGTATCTAGTATTTTCCTACATCTGGGTATTCCTGAATGACACTGTTTGTCTTCTGATTTTTCTACATTTATTACAATTACTTATTTTCACCATAAATACACCCCGACTAAATATTTCTTCAAGGGCACTTATTTTGCACCCCCTTATGTTAAACCTTCTTGCATACCTCTTAGCGTACCACTAGAATCATTAAGAAAATAGGCTTTAGGATTTCTTGGGATTTCGGGCAAGCCTAGTGTCTATTTTTTTGGGTGCAAAAAGAGGAGTAAAAATATGTTTTCGGTTGAGCTTTTCTTTCTGAATGGTTGCGTACCTTTTGGGATTTGAATTAATGTGAGTTCCATGTGGGAGTCATGTGAGTTCCATCTTGGTTCATTTAGGTCCATTTACCTCCCCTGATATCATTCTCACGTAGATTTAGCTTAGCTGGACCACTACTCGTCGTCGTCATCCTCATCATCCACCTCGAGTTTTGAGTGCTCGATTTCCTCGTAATCGTCTTCTCCGTTCGCAAATACAACACCTTCGTCAGACGAAGTTGTTTGGAAGTCAACCTTCTCGGTGTTGTCTTCGGTGTCAGCGACACGTTCTCTTAACTCGGCTTGAGCCTTCAATAATTGTAATCTACCTTGAATGGCAATCAAGTGCGGCATCAACTTCAACCCTTGGTTTAATCCCGCTTCTAATGATTTCAAACTACTGGTTTGGTCAGCTTGTTTGCCAATGGCGCTTCCGTGTGTCAACAAAATCCACTTCAACCAGGTGGCAGCTGCAGACGACGATGTTGGGTCCGACGCAACCTGGCTACTCACAACACTAAAGAGTTGGCTGATATGAGGAATTGTCTCATGGTTCATCGATAATTCCTTGATTGTTTGCTTGATGTTATCGGAATCGGCGTTGGACAATGTCAATTGGATGATAGTGGCACTGTCATTGGCATCCAATGCTTTTCTCAACTCACTATATAATTCATCTTGTGGTAAATTGTTAATCACATTCTCTGATGGGATGTCAAGACTCGAGCTTGTGATGCCACTCACTTTGGTTGTGCGATTAGCTGGGCTGATGTGAACTTGGATATCGCCAACAGTGTCGAAATCCCACTCAATATCAGCACTTCTCACTTCATTGGCATTGTGCCATATCCCCACTAATTTGTTTTGGTACAAAACATTGTTAAACCCGTAATTTATGCTCGACACCCTCTCGTTCTGCTTGTATATGTGTGTCTGCTCGTTGGTGAACACCACCAATGCTTCCTCTTGTGCTTCAGACACAACTTGGAGCTTTTGCGCACCCTCGACTGAAATCTTATCAACAACTCTTTGTGTCTTGGTATCGATGATAACCAAGGTGTCGTCGGCCAAGGCGTATATGATTTCAGGTCTCACTGCAGATTGTATAAGGTATCCATTTGTGGCAGATCCACCGATCGCAACAGTGGCAGTGAGTGCCTTCCTCGACTTGGATCCATCTACAATGTAAAGGTCAGAACCAAGGAACATGACTGGTTCCGCGTTCTTTCCACCAATCGCATGTGCACCCAACCCAGCACTAATCTTTTGGTTCAACTTGATGCTCTTTACAATCTTTTGCTCTTCAATGGAAACCTGGTGGATCGAACCGCTCGTGCTGGCAGCCCACACAAACCCTTGGCCAGCAACTAAAAAGTCAACAGCATTACTATTCGATATTCTGCTAGACACCTTGTCGAGCTGTGGTGAAAAGGTCAAAATGTCTCCTCCAGCAACCAAAACACACAACATTGGCTCGCTATTATGCACTGCGTCGACATGAGAGTCGTCATTCTTACGTTTCTGCTTCTTTGGAGTGCTTGCTCCTCCATTGATCCAGGTGGCATGGACAATCTTATCTTCAGATTGCAACTCAACCTTCACAGACTTGGTCTTCGAAATCACATCATCCGTAGATCCGTCCAATACAAAGATCTGAATCTCATTTCTACCCCCCTTGGATATGATGTTACCGAGATATTGCCCTGAGGCATCAATATAGCTGGTGGTCATTACGCTGAAAATTTGAGATGCGAAGAGCATCTCATTTTATACAGTGCACGTGAGTGAAAAGATACCAATGCCAAATGTACTTTTATTCGTGAAGTGCGTGCCAGCTGCTTCATTGGGTTGTTAGTGGTGTGGTCGCCGGTGTCATTGGTTTCCGGTCACACAAGCTACAATTCTTTCTGTTTCCTGTTCTCTGTATTTTCTCATTCACTATTAAGCCAGGTTATTTATATTTCATTTTCTTGAGATCTCAGTACTATCTATATCTACTCGTCAAGTCACAAGTTTTAACTCACTCGTATGTCGCTAGTTTTGTACTTATTGGTTATCATTTCACTTTCATCTATCTAGTTCATAACTCATTCTACTTGCTGGCTTTCGATCGCCAGCTTTCCATTTTACTCGCTAGTTTTCCATTTTACTAGCCAGAACTCCGTTTTGCTCGCTAGTTTTCCATTTTACTCGCTAGCTTTCCATCCTTAGCTTTTTTATTGACATCCCTTTATTTACTCTCTAATGTCCAATATATTTAACTACTTATTAGCACGTTCTTGTATCTCTATCATCTGTTGAACTTGCAACTTACAAAGTTCCTTCAAGTCCACAATGTCTGCTTTCAACTCTTCTACCAACTCCAGTTTCTCACCAATCAACTCCAACATTGTTTGTTCCTTTTCATCTCTTTTATCGAGTTCGTCCTTCAAGACCTGTATTTCTTTTTTGATTTCGTCAACCTCGCCCACTTGTCTCAACTTATCCAAAAGTCTTTGTTCGGTTAACTCTTTGGTTTCGGTCAACTGGGCATTTTCTTCACGGAGAGTGTTCAACTCGATTTCCAAACGACGAATATTGGATCCCATCTTGTTGATAATTTGCACATTCCCATGCGAGTTATCATTGGTGATGGTTGGTGTTTGGTTTTGAAACTTGGAATTGAATGAAAACGAATCGTCATCAGAGAAACGATCCAATGATTGCAGTGACGTTCTAGATTGTAAGAAGTTTGGAGCTGGCTGCTCGATGAAGCTTGGGTACTCGCTGCCTTGTGGAGTGGCAGACTCCAACACCTGCCATTCTGCTGGAGAGTCGCCAATTGGCATCTCATTCACGGTATCACGATCAAGGAGATCTGAATTATCCAAGTCACCCTCTTGGATTTCCGGAATCAGCAATCTTAAATGGGTGCGGCCGTTGCTCCGCATCCTCGAGTGCATCCGTTCGCTCAAACTGTCATTCCGAGACTCATTCAATGATTGGATTCTCGAATTGAGATTGCTACGTTCAGTGTTGTAGATTTGCTTGAACTTCTCAAACCTATCCTGTAATTCAGCAATCTCGTTATCTTTGATTTGCACAGACACCTCCATCTGTTCGAATTTCTTCCTCATGTCGGTGTTCTCCTTTTCCAACTGTGCTGCTATCTCGATCTGCTCCTGTAATGATGAGTTCTCTCTCTTCAAGTCCTGCGTAAGTCTATTTTTCAGTTTCTTGAACGTCTCGATCGACTCATTCAATGTGTCAATCTTGTTTAGCAAATTCGATTCGATCAATTTCCAATTTTCTTGTGCGGACAAATACTGCTGGTGCAAATTATGGTGTGACTCAGACAACCTAGTGAACTCGCTGAATTCATCGGTCGACTTAGAATGGTTTTCGTTCTCGAGCCTCAACACTTCGATTTTGTTTTCCAACCGCAGAATCTCATTTACATTCTCATTTCGACTGTTCAACAAATCCCGCTTCAAGTCGTTTATTATGGTGTTTTTGGACTGGATATCCAAGGCAGCTTGTCTTTTCGCCATGTCAAGCTGTATCTTGGACTCTTTCAAGTTCTTGGATGTCTGGATATGCGTCTTCACCTCTTTATTATGGGTTTCCAAGAGTTCGTTGTACTTTGCTTGCCATTGCTTTTCCTTCTCCAATTCACTTGTGGTGGACAAAAGCTTGTAATTGAGTTCGTTGTAACCTTCAAGAAGATTCTCTATGCTGTCGAAATTGCTCGACTTTAAGAAAGCTTCCAACTCGGATATTTGAATGCTTGAGTCGTCCGCCTTCTCCTTATAATCTTCCAAGTTCATCTCCAAATTGGCATTCGCTTGTTTCAACTTCTTGATGGTATCATTCAACTTCAACTCCTTCATCAGCAAGGCTTCTCCCTCTTTCATCAACTCCTCAATCGTCTTGTCCTTGGCTAGCAACTTGCTCTCGAGATCTTTGATCCTGCCATCGTTGGAATCCTTCTTGGGTGCTTTCACTTCAATAGCCACAAACTTCTCCACAGATTCCCCTACAAGTTCGGGGGATGCTATTCTCGGTGTTCCTGGAACCAGCGGGGTCTCCAGCGTCTCCGCCTGATCCAGAATTTCGTCTCCACTTGCTTTCTTCTTACCCTTACCTTTTGCTGCCAATGCCAATCTCTCCAGTAATGTGAGCCTCTTTTTGGGTTTCTTTTCTTCCTCGATTTTGGGCGAGTCCTGAGCTTTTGATTTAGTTTCGGTTTCTTCGTTTGGTTCCTCTTTAGGCTCTTCCTTTAACTTATCATTTGCACCTTTCAACTCATTGTTTGATTCTCCAATTCTTGATTTTACAGAACCCTGTGTTGCAGTTTCCTCGCCGGGAATCCCTTCGGGCGAGACCAGCTCTGATTTCCCAGTACCTGATATCATGCTCGTCTCTGAAGATCCCTCAGCTTGTGATACCACACTCGTCTCTGAGGAGCCCTCAGCTTGTGATACCACACTCGTCTCTGAAGATCCCTCAGCTTGTGATACCACACTCGTCTCTGAAGAGCCCTCAGCTTGTGATACCACACTCGTCTCTGAAGAGCCCTCAGCTTGTGATACCACACTCGTCTCTGAAGATCCCTCAGCTTGTGATACCTCTGTTTTTCCGTGTACTTCCTCGGATTCTCCTTGCAGTTGACAAACGTCTTGCGTGAGCTTCTTTGTTGATTCGGGCTGTGTTCCCTGCCCGTCGTCCGTCAGCAATGCCTCAATTGACTTAGTATCTTTAGAGACAGCGCTAGACTTCTCGCCGGTGACTCCGGTCGACGGTGTCGCGCTCTCCTTTTTCTTGCTCTTCTTTTTACTCATGTCGTGTTATACCAACTCGTTGGCTTCGATTTGGTGACACGATTTTTTCTGATTGGTAGTGTGCACGACAACTTTTTGCACCCACCATAGCTTTGGTTATTCGTGTTATCCAAGTAGTGCCTTGTATCTCGAGACTTCTCCAGTAGTACTATGTATATGGTATACACTTTGAACTAATCTATAGATTGATAAATTAATCCCTCAAAATCATTAGAGGAAAATTGCTGAACATCCGTCTATATTTCAGTTCTGTTAAAGCCGTGCTTGTTTATGAGGTACTTGTTACAAGGAATGTGCTAGAAATGTGCTATAATGAATGTGCTATAGAAATGTGCTATACGTAATATGCTATAGAAATGTGCTATAGAAATGTGCTATAGAAATGTGCTATACGTAATATGCTATAGAAATGTGCTATAAGGAATTTGCTATAAGGAGTTTGCTATAAGGAATTTGCTATAAGGAATTTGCTATAAGGAATTTGCTATAAGGAATTTGCTATAAGGAATTTGCTATAAGGAATATGCTATAAGGAATTTGCTATAAGGAATTTGCTATAGAAATGTGCTATAAGGAATATGCTATAAGGAATATGCTATAGAAATGTGCTATAAGGAATTTGCTATAAGATAATAATCTTGTTTATAAGGTAATGTGCTAGGTGACGTGCTTTTAATAAAATATAAGGCAACCTGTTCTAACTGTGCATTTAAGGTAATTTAAAGCTGTGCTGCTGTGCCTGTATTAATACGTTAACTGCGCCTAAGGTATAAGCTTAAGTTGCGACGATATCCATTTTCTCTAATGTATCGCTAAGAGTGATCTTCTCCTCTTGGCATTTCATCATTCGGTTGGGTCAATAGTTTGTAATACTCGAAAGTTAAGCTGACGTATATTGCAATAGTTTCCAGTTGCTGGATCCAATTTGTGTGCAATTGGTGACACAAATAACAGTGAGGAGATAGAGTATATATGGGGCTGTATCAGATCAAGTAAATGATGCTTTTACATTGAGTGTTAGTTAACCAGTTGCTACTCAAAGCAATATCTCTTAGCAGCATCAATGTAGTGAAATCTCGTAGTGCCGTCTCCTTGTTTAGTAACATATGTCTATTTGGGAACCTAAATAATGGAGTTAAAACTAAATTCTTTATTATTCAAACTCAGCAATCTGTATATACTCTCGCAATCCTATTGCAGAAAGTCTATGGGATTTGGCTATGTTTTAGATTGATGTTAGAGTTTGAACCTCTCTATAATAAAACTGTAAGATTCCTGAAATACTCAAATAATAATGTTCTTGCGCAATCCTGGCATACTGTAGGTAGTCAGTTGTTATAGAGTTGAGTGTTGCGGTACGGATCTAGAAATTAGTTGCTCGCGATACACCTATTGGGCCCCTGCTTTAAAAATGATTTATGATTCTACTAGTCGTTATTTCAGGGGAATAAGTAGGCAGTAATTAAGCTCTTTTTAATAGTAATTAGGCACTGAGTCACATTACTACCATAAATCTCTACAGATTGCCGAATATTAATTAAAGAAATTAATATTATAGCATTGGTTAAGTTTTCCGAATAGCACCGGGTGACCTCTGAGAATTGATTGGTGTGATTTTTCTTTGCCGATTAGGTTTTCCTGATTGACAATAGCTCGTGAGATTTAAAGTACAACGTTGGATAAAAAAAAGAGAAGGTAACAGAAACTTGTTACAGAAACTTGTAGCATAACGGTGGTGAGAATCTTCAACAGGGGATACATGTGAGTTGGTGCTCTGAGATCTTTGTTGTTTGAACCAAAAAACAATACCTGTGGGCTTTGTCGACATTGTCAGAATTTGGCTATTTCCGGTGCATATTGGGGTCTGCCTACCTATAGATTGGTTTAGTGTGCAAAGATGTTTTAGTGTTAACTGATATTGATTGTTTCGTAGTACTTGGACTGGTGGTATGCGGAGTGGTCTATTAGTAATTAGTTATTACTAATAATTGAGGTATCTTTGTCCATGGACTATTTTAGTGTTCTATCGTGCTCTGTAAGGATCTTGGTGGGGTTTTCTATTGTCGTGTTAATCCGGTATTGTCAAGCGGTGTTAAAATGCATCTTAGTCATGATCTACTCTATGAACCAAAAGGCGTTTTAAGAATAAGCCCGCTTCGCATTCTTTTCTTAGTATATTATTAGTGCTAGGTGACAATAGGTTGATCAGTCCAGCTATTAAAACCTTTCTCCATTACACGTCGTGCTTCAATTCCTCCGACGATCCATAGGTTATCTTAAAGGTACCCTTGTGGATCAAGGAGTTAACTTAAGGTTTCAAAAACTAAGTTTAGTTAGACTGAAATCGTTTATGGTTTCATCACCCCGCAATGTAATTAGTTGATGGTGAAGGGAAAATGCTGCATTACGGTGCACTACGGGGCCATGTCAAAACAGTGGGAGTGGATACAAGATCGTCAATGCTATCGCCAAATGCTCGCCAAATTCTCGGCTACAAACAAGATAACGCCGATCATCTAGAAACCAGACTGATCATTCAAAGCCAACAGTCCCGGGTCCCTCCCTAAAAACAGAACACAGAAAAATGCTATCTATTCCTAGTGAGAATAGGCTACCTTTAGATACTCTTTAGACACCCGTGGCCCACGCAAACACCGAATCTATGAAAATATGTTTCCGTAGTACCGAAATGTAAATAAGTAAATTCAAGCAAGAATGCCAAAGGAATGTTCTTAATGTATCATTAGCCGGAGTGCAAAGGAATGCTTTTAATTTAGAAATAACAAAAGAATCAACAGCCTATAACAAATAATAGCGGAAAGTCAAAAAAATACTATGCATATCACGGATAATGCCTGTTAAGACATTCTTGTTAGATTTTTTTAAAATAACTCAAGAATGCTAAAAGGTCTAATAATATAATTAAGATAATATGATGAACAAAGGATGAACCTTTCTAAGGAACGGTCCCCTAACAATTCACAAGGCTTTTTTTGGTTTTTTCCTTTCCCTTGAGTAAGTCTTAATTTAGACTCTGTACAGATGAAATACTCGTAACATGAAATTGATCTTATAAAATAAGATTGTTCTTTAGTTTGGTCATAATATTTTATCGCGCAATGGTCTAACTGCCGTTTGGTAAAATTATCATCTGATATTTAGCCATTGATATCCGTGGTAGAAAAAGGAAATAAGTAAATATCGTTAGACTCGTGAAGAGCTAACTATAATGTCACCCTCCGTATACTTCATAGTCCCGCAATAGCAACCTTTCTGTAGTTTCATCGTGTTGTACAGATTGTAATACTGAAAAAAATAAATGTGAAATCAAATCCAAAACAATCTCAGAAACTCGAAGGCTATGTATATTTTTTTTAGTCTTTGATTTGGGGAAATCGTTTAGATCAGGGGAATTCGACCACTGGAGATGTTTATTATGGTGCTCGTATTGGTTCGTCAATTACAAAAAAAATAATTTTGTCCTTTTCAATGTTCTGCTAGGCTTCTTAAAAGATTACTCCAGAATAGGCTAAAATCAAAGGATTGGATTGACCATCCAACCCCTTTCTTAGTATGTCCGCTATTTCTTTGTTAAGGGATCTTTGTATGATTTGGAAATGCAGAACAAAGATCTCACACAAACCAGTGGATGGGATCAAAAAAATAAGATATCTCAAAGAGGGTGTTGTATAGTGATACTTGGTCTGCAGGGTCGTTGATGAAAGTAAGGATGAATTATGCAAGATATAGCATAAAAGGTTGATATATGCACAAAAGAAATAGGGAAAGAACAAGAGGGTCACATTCCAAAGATCACAATGTATTGAAGACTTTTATGAAACGCATGAATAGATGCAGAAGAGTACACTGCGTCAGAGTAATATCAGACCCCTATTGGAACGTAACTTGGGTGATCTGGTAACGTCTTGAGGTATACAGCATTCACACTATAACGTATACCTAATGGTTACTACGTTCCCTTGTTATAGGCCGACTATAGAGCGAGCTAATGAATGGATATGTACCACGTTTTTATTTCTTTTTTCTTATAGTGCTTGTTGGGGAGGAAGGCACAAGGTATTCGATCAAGTGAAAGTGGTACTGGTGCATTGTAGTGTCAGTTAGGATATGAACGTTTTCAGAGCTTCATCATAGTAGTTATTGATGCAAAAAAAGGCGTAGGTCAACTGTTAGTAGAAGCTACTCAAAACCTACATCTCGGTATTAACGATAATCATTTTTTTAACATGCCGCAACGGGTAAAAATCGTGGACACGCCACAAGGCGCTTCTATACAAAACTCGCCACCTTGTGTCGGTTAACTTATGAGAGACATCTTGTGAAGGTTTCCTCGATTTAGTGGTTTTTATTGTTTCGGTTTTTCTCCGGGGATTGTTCCTTGTACATTTTCGTGTAGATCAATTGTTCGCATAACAATCCTTCTATTGTTTTCTTGTGTAACTCTCAGCGATATGCTTGCTGGGTTGTTTTATCTGATACTCTATTGTGATAACTGAAAGCATCTCACTATATCTCTATACGGTTAAATAGGCTCTATCAAAGGTACAAGGGATCAGTTTACCGCGAGGGCTCTTATTTCGGTATTAATTGAAAAACAGGGATGGATCACATACCCTTTGGTGCCTTACCTGTCTCTTTATCTCGTCTTTTTACCGTTCTTGACAACTATATAGAAACGTCTGCTCTATTGTCTTCCTACTATTGTCCATCCGTGGCCTTCCTTGGGTCTCCCTCGTGATTCCGCCATTTTCTTTTCTTTTTCTTTTTGTTTGCTTTCTTGTCTCACTGTGCTACTAGGTATTGTCGCTGGAAATTTTTTTACTTTAGGCTTTAGTGTGCTAAAATCCTCGTCTTTAGAGGACTAAAACCATCGAACTGCCCATCGTTCCTGGTGATGAGCCCATTGCCTTTATCCTCTCTATCTATGACACACAGAGATTATTCTTCATCTTCTCATTTACTGCCTTCTACTAGATCCCTCTAACTTGTCGCAAGCTCTGAGTCCTGCTACTTATGTCACTATGAATAAAAATTTTCCCCATAAATCTGGTGACGGTTCAGTGATAAATCTGGAACCTGGTGAAATTTTTCAGCAACTTTTTCAGCTCAAATTTCCACTAGGGTGCAATAACAAGTTTTAACACTTCATCTCTGTTTCCACTAATCATTTACTTTTCTAGCTTTTATTGTCTAACTTTAATACCTAATTACAAAGTCGCTAAATAACTTTAACTTTAGTACTGGCTCGCTAATCTTTTATTTTTTTTGTATTCTTGAATTCTAGAAATCTCTTTACTTGGGGTACCCACCATACAACTATAAAACTAGTGGTAATGATATTGTAGTTGTCTCAGTTAAGTACAGTTGCCCCATAAATTTACTGTTGTATAACATATTCATGTAACACTTGTATTGTTTATTGTACTGGGGTGCAAGCGTTGATAATTGCAATTTGCGTTGCATTTACATTCCAGTTATAATCCACGGTTGTTGTTGCTTATTGTCGGTTGGTAGTTGGTGAATGGTTGGCAAATTTTGTTGAGGAATATAGTCGATTTGACTTCAGTTGCCATTACTAAATATTTTTGAACTTTACTAATATACGATTGCCAAACTGTATCTTGTATAAACAAATTCACTGGATTGAAGGGCACAATTAAAACTCGACACTATCGAACCATTTACTATTACCAGGCACAAATCCATTTAGATTTGATTTTGAAATCGTCTTTTTTTTTGTGTGTGTTCTGAGGGGGCAAATAGAAAGCAAAGGATGGTTATAGCAATATGGCATCTGAGTCTAACCATCATAAGCGTTTAGTAATGAAATTTCCAAGCACCCAGGAGCCCTACACCCTGAAACCCTATGCAAGTGAACATAGATACTGCAAGTGAATGGGCAGCCCAAAGCCCCATAAATCCAGTTAAATTAAAGAATTTGGCGTTACCCCATGTATTAAAGTTATTACGGAAATTGATTTTTTATTCATTTTGCAATATGAACCAATTGCCACTACAGCATATGTGTATGGAGTTAACTTTGTATCATGCAATGGAGTATCCGGTGGTTCCAGTAATTTTTTTTTTATTTTATTTTTACACGGTAATGATTGAATTGATTTGCACCCATTCGAAATAGTTTAGAGATGAAGACAGGGCTATAATTTTGTTGGACAGGGGAAAGTGATCTCCTGCAAAGAAACTCCTTGCATAAGACTTTAAATCTAAGCAATCGGCCATTTAAACTTTAGGATTCATCATGAGACCCATTTCAGCATGTTGAGTAACTTTTTAGAACGCACTGTGAATTAAACTTTAATCAGTGGGACCAAACCATAAAAATATCTTCTGTGTGACTAAAATGTACCAATATGTGACTAAAATTATGAGTTCTTGACTAATATCTAACAAGGTGAAGCAACAACAGGGTCCACCCGGGGAAATGCCCGTGTCTTCATTCCATAGCAAGGTACTCTGAATGGGTGCCGAGCCCCCTTGAAATCGCATCTCCATTATTTGGGGTCCTTGTAGTACCGAACGAACATTTATGTACCTGAGACATGTGTTTATGCTTTTCGTCTATTTGGGTTTCCACTTTTTGCAATTCCAACAGGTGACTCAAAGTGCGATGATGTTACACATATGGTAGTCAGGTGTTGGAATATGCTTTAATTAGCCTCATTCTTCACCGTCTGTGATTGCCTCGGGTTCATCAATTTCGATACCGCCTCCACATTAGAGGTAAAGGTGTTATTACCGGATTCTGCTTTCCAGAACCTACCGTGTGCTCGTAAACTTTTCACTTTTGTCACAAGATGAAGCATTTTGGCTTACGTTTGGCATGACACTTTGGGGTGTGAATCGGCTCAGCGGAACATGTTCTTATGGTCCATTACTACATGAAAATTCTAATAGTTGTACGATTATGATGCCGGTAATCCCTTGGTTCATCGGATCACTAATAAATCTCACATCACTAATAAATCTCACATCACTAATAAATCTCACATCACTAAATCAAACTGGAACGACTCAGTTAATACTGGATTTCGGTTCAAGTTAAAACACAGTGAAAATCAGAGATTTTCTATGTCTAGCAGAATCGTTCTCTATGTTTCTATATAAGTCAATGCTGGAAAGTGAATTGCACTATCTTTAAGTTCACGAAACAAAGCAAGCAAATAAATAAAGCAAAATAAACTAACGTCAAACAACGTCAAAACAACGTCAAAACAACCTAAAGCAAAATGAAGAGTAAACAAGACAATACGCGCATGATATACATCTACAATTTCTATTGCAACAACACATTTATTCACTAATAATACAATCTATACTACTTCTTTTCAGGAATGCTTCCATTTGGAGAAGGTTGGATTACCAAAACCACCGGGGCTGGAGTTTGAGGGACTGCTGCAGGGCGGTCCTGGATTGGAGGGAGCCAAGGGCCGACCTGAACTCTTGGATAACCTGAGTGGTACATGTAGCTTGGGCTTCCATGTTGTATAGGGCTCTGCTGCATGTGTTCCTGGAGGTGATGAGGTGGAGGAGCTACAGGCTGGTAGCCGTACATTGGCTGCTGTGGTGTAGCGGTTGAGGAAGCTGAAGGAAGCAGCGAAGGCATTCTAGTTTGTTGAGGCAGAAGCTGTTGAGCTTGTTGAGGAAGCTGTTGAGCCTGCTGTTGTACTTGGGGCTGGTGATGCTGAGAAATAGGATGGTGATGCTGAGGAGCCTGTCCTTGTGGATGGTACCCGTACCAGTAGTTGCCCAGAGTGTACTCATAGTGCTGGGTGTAACCATCGTATTGTGCTGAGGAGTCGTCGTTAGAGAACTGGTTGTGTTGGAAATCAGCTTTACTCTTGCGGTGACCATGCTTCTTTGTAACTATGTGTGTGTTCAAGTGGTTCAATGAACCGTAAGACTTTGAGCAGCCTGGAAACAGGCAATTGTACTTGCGTACGATTTGATTGTACCGTCTGCGGAAACGTCTTCCACGCTTTTGTTCGTGGAACGGATCCAAGTCCTGTGCCTGGGGTTGTTGGGCAACATGCATGTAAACTGGCATACCAGTTTGGATATATTGGGATGATTGTGGGTACACTGGCATTCCGTACCCGTACGGATATGCCTGTGGTTGCATTGGTTGTTGGAGCGACTGTGGGGTAGTACTTGATGAAGTTGATGATGAGACTGGTGTTTGAGCTGGGGCGGGTACAGATGGCGCAGTCGGGGTGTGCACAGTTTGCACAGAGGGGATCGTTGGGGCTGACATTGTAGCTGGGGTGTTTGAAGAAGCGTTGGCTTCAGCAATTGGTGCCGGTACTGCAGGCACCGGAGTGAGACTCGGACCGTAAGTCATGGAAGGAATCCTGTTCTTGATCGGAGGAAGGGTCTCCTTAACATTCAAGATCAGCCCTATAGAGAGATTTCTCTGTGGTGGGGACAACTTGATTTCCTTTGGTGACAGCTCACCATTCTCTTCTGGCTTCACGTTATTCTTGATCTGACTCTTTAATTGAGTCAAACTCTTGATTATTCTTTGTTGATCCGGAACCTCACGAATTCCCAGAATCATCTCTGGCTTTTCGAAGGACATAACTCTATACTGTTCTAATTGAATCACGGCGGCTGATTTTTATTAATATTCACTATATTCTCTTCTACAAAGTAGCAGATTCTCTCTCTTATATATAGCTGCAATTTAGTCAAAGTACATACCTCTAAATTTAACTAAAAAAGAACAACAAGCCGCTAATTATTTTTTATTAAATTCTCTATACTTTTTTTGACTCTCAGAATTTTTAATCATCAGAAATTTTATTTTTGATTTCACCTTAGAAAATATCTTGAGTAACGCATAAGTATCAATTATTTTTTTATCAAGATTCTTGAGTATGTACGTTCCATTATCAGTAAAAATATAGAGAGATTTTTTTTTGTGTGGGAAGCTGCATAAACTGTAAAAAGTACAATATACAAAGAGGAAAAATAAAAAAAAAGCAAGCAGCATAGTATTGTATTTGTAGAATGCAACTGTCGGAGGAGCCGAGGAAGAAGCGATCGTTCGCCAGGGTATAATACAAAAAGTAATATTAAAAAATAATGCGACGTCTCTTTTATGATTAGAGGGTGCGATCATGTATGATCCGAAAAGCGCAGATCAGCTGTATCCGCGTTGTGGGTGGGTAGCTATGGTAGGCCACAGGGGCACGAGTGGTACTAAAAGGTAGACGGAGGAGCCCCCAGGGGGGGGGAATTGGTCTCCTCTTCTTGTGCCAGTTCACAAGACGTTGTGAATTGACAGATCAACTAACCACGATAAAGGCGGAGTTGCGATCGCCTGTTGATTATATAATTAACCGATTAAGGAAGGATCTTTTTGAGTGTTTACATTCTCTATAAGTCTCAAACATTCAAGTTTCGAGTTGGTTACGATGAGTGTCAGACTCTCTACCATGTTGTATGGTGCTTTGTTAGTTGACTAGGCCTTTAGTCTAGCTTTAGTTCAAAGCTGTACTGCTCTTTGTCTGTACTGGAATTCTCCTTTGTCTCAAATCCGTAGCATTTGTTCGTGATTTCATTCTGGAATTCAGGGATTACGGCATGCGGATTGTTTTCCTGCCGGTGGTCTCTTTATAACTGATATTCTATGAAACTATCTTTGTTTTTAAATTGGATTTTCACTCTAAATTCGTCTTTATTCCATTTCCCTTTATTCTTAAAATACAATACTATTGAAACAAACTTCTAAACAATACTGGCTCTAAACTTTCAACAATTAGATTTCTAAACTGACAATCCTCTAACTATCAATACTGGTTCCTTCTAAACCAGCCTGAGACAATCGCTATAGATATCCTCTGAAACAATTGATTTGATCTGTGACAGTTATAGTTCTTCAACAATTGTCTCCAGTCAACTTGTTTCATTTTAGAAAAGGTCTTCATGACACTTTCTTGCATTTGTTTCAACTACATTCATTCTCTGATCCGGAATTTTTAACCCCTTGGGGTTTATAGCCTTGTTTCGAAAGCCTTCTCGAACACCAAAATGGCTACCAAAATGGGTATCCTTTGAATATCTTTCAAGTATCCATTTAGGTTAACCGCTTCTACATTCCAACATCACCCCCCATCTTGTATAAGTCTGCCCAGTAACTTCGAGCGCCTCTTCTTTTGGGGTCCTGTTGGGGTCCTGTTGGGGTCCTGTTTTAGGTTCCCACCCTTAAGGTTTAGCCGAATCTTGCCAGTTTTCCACTTGAAAACCTTAATTAGCTTTTAGCCATGTCAAATGCCAATTTCCGAGCTTCCTTACGGATATGTACAACAATTGATGTCTTTGGTTCTCGCAGCCCCGTTCATTGCTGGTGACCATCGCTTGCCTTTACCATAAAGTTTGGTTGCAACATAATGCTAAATAAAAAAAAAGAAATGGCCTTACCACAATTCTATCAATGGTTTCATTAGGGGTGTAAATGAAAGATCTTGTCATCCTCTCTCCAGACATTCTTCCCTCGGATTCCCCTTCCACCATGCGTTTCTATAAACATTTACAGATGCCCGCTACGGCTGTTGTACGACGTTGTTGGGGGTTGTCTGCACTTGCAACCCTTCATTGGTTGCAATTTCCTATGCTCCGGGTCTCGACCGGACTTTCTCGCGTGTAACTTGTTCACTTGTGGCAAGGTTCAAGTATAAGAAATGAACTAGTCCTACACCTTATGATATTTTCTTACGCGACCATTAGATAACGCATGGACTACTATGTTTTCCTTTTCGGTCTCTTCCGAGTATTTTTATTGGGGAAAGTTGACTGGGTGGGTGTTTTAATGAGGGTTGCCCCCTCTGTGTTGTAGGGTTACACGGATCCGGCAACAGTTAGGGAAAAAAAAAATAAAGAGAGGAAAAAGAAAGAAACTCCCTAACACTAGACAATCACCCCTGCTGATGACAGGTGGTTGATGATGAAAGTGGTTGCATGTCCATTCCATATTACTATGAAGTACACCCCTTGTTATGTAGCAGGCTTGTTACGTTGAACCCCCAACCAATGTTTGCATTATTACTAATCGAATTTCACTTGATCTGGCTGATCAAACGGTGATGAGGAGATTTAGTCCCATACACAAAAGAAGCCAAAGAAGAAAAAATGAGGCCTTGCCGTAAAGAAGGAAAATCAAATATTTTCTGCGTTACACTTTGTGTGATACCTGCATAGACCGGCAGTTGTCACGCAATGATGTCCCTGAAAAAGACCCTCCGCGAATAATTAACCAAAACTACATGCTTGTAACAAACAAATATACCCCAAAATCAAAATCAGGTAAAAAGTGATAAACAATAAAAAATATCAGAAAAAAATAATAAGCATAACGTGCCTCTGCCATTCTCGACGTTATCCGTATGCATTCTTCTTGGAGACAACATATTATCATCGTGTAGCATAACTCCGGAACCTCTCCCCCAATTTTATTTTCCTGGTATAACCCTTATTGGATAAATTCTAGTTGCGACACCAGTGGTTACATAGTGTCCTTGGGTGTCTTCTCTGTAACCAGTTATTCGAGCTGTGTGAGGTGTTATGTTTCTTTATACCACTTTTTAGACTTTAGTTTTTTTTTGTTGTTGTTATTTTCTTGTGTTGGACTGTTATTAGGTGGTTTATACTCTTTGATTTATCAGTTGAACGATTAGTTGACTCATTAAATTGAGAGCTTATTTTTAAATACCCTCAATCTAATCATCTTACCTAGCATTTCCATAGTCAGTTTTGTCTTATTTTCACACTGTAGCCTTTAACATTCTCCCTACAACGCCGTGATTATAGAACAATACAAAAAAGACATAGAAGATCAGAAAAGACTGCCAAGTTTTAGCGAGATTCTATTATCGTAATTGATTATCCGTGCATTCCAAGAACGAACCTTTTTTTTCAATATAACGAGATTAGTAGGTTACTCGGAGACTATCCCGGTCATAATCATTCAGGTATTTTCTTTTACCAGTTTTTTTATTATCATTGGGGTGTCTATTTCACTTCTAATAGGGTGTCACCGTATATGGGGTGATTCTTTTATGGTATGATATTTCCGCAGCTCAACAAGCATAACAAGTGAAAAACGTGAAAAAAAAGTAATTAAAAGACAGTGAAAAGTACACTGGGTAAAACTCTCCAATCGGGCTTTGGGTGTGACATTAACTGTATAAAATGGGGTGATCCCAATGAACTCAATACTCTTTGAGTTTCAGAAGTATTGTACATAGTAATACTCGATAGCTCCTGATATGAACTTATAGTACTACTCTATGACCCTAGCTACACTCTTTGTATAAACTCAAGGCTTCAAGTTATGTTGATTAAGATTAGCCGGGTGATTTGCCCCAGAGCCCACAACATCGAACAAAATTCCTCCGGGTTCGTCCCGAATGCAATTGTAACCAATTCGTACCAGTATCAGAATTGGTTTCGAGAATCAACAACATTAAACCCCCAAGAGTTCAAGAATGAAACTAGTAGAAGAAAAGAAATAAGAAACTCTTAAGGGCTCATGATTTTAAGCTCACTTGGCTGAAGTTAGTGTCTATAAAGTTCAACTAGAGAAATTGCTACCCAACCGTTTGTCTCTGGGTATTTGCTCTTACTAGCCTAGGTAATCACTTGTATACGACGTTACATTGTTGGGACTTTTGATTGAGCCCCCAAAAAAAATAGTTTAAGCTTTCAACATAATTTTCAAGAAATCACACGGTAAGAACGGTATGAACTAAGAACCTTCCTTGGGGTGTGCTTCTAACCATATACTGGCTAAAGTTGCAACGGGGTGTGGCCGCCTACACACACCAGTTGAGGAACAAACCTTATCTGAAGTAAACTTTAGCCTGCGACTGAACGAACCTTTCAAGGAAATAACTTATTATTAATGAGAACAATAGTAATTACTAATATTCGCCGACATAGTAACGTGGGTAATAATAGACTGATCGCTGAACTGACTGCCCTCCCAATGAGTCCTACGTCTCATGTATTATGTAATACTTTTGGTGTCAAACAAAATTTATGATCGGATGCATTTCAGATGCTTGGTTCGCATTCTTTTCCGGTATGCTTGTGCTGAGAAGGGCCCAAGAGTCAGTTCTTGGTACCAGGTTTCGATTTATGGCCTTGTGCTCTTAATATTCATTTCTTGTTTTGCCAGTGAAACTGGCTATTCCTACTTGGTATATTCTCTTAATTTAGCATTTAAAACTCAACTCTACTGATCTCAAACAATGTCTACTGATCTTAGCCGACACGATAGCCAGCTGGCCGCATTCGCTAATCTCCGTCTATATGATTGTAGCAGCAATTAAATTTTATCAAACATTTAATACATCTAGAATATAAAAGCTGGCAATGTATAATATATGCTGACAAATAATATATCTAAACTACCAAAATAGATGCTAAAAAAAACTGATCTACAGCATTAGACTCCAATGGTCACTAATAATCTTTAGAAGGAAAGTTTAGCATTCTAATAGTACATTAAATTCTTATTTTTAAGCTCCTCCCGAACAGAAACCCGCTTGGTCACAACTCCCTTTGAATCTCTATACACCAGTCTACTACAGCATCAGCTTTTGTCCACGACACAATTCAACACTGGCTCGGCTACACCGGTTCCTAATGTATTTTTCCTTTCGTTACACAAGCTGTTATCTCACACATAATACGAAGATCTCCGGAACAATTTGCCAACCTTTAAATAGGACCACATTATCCACGGCTGCGAAAAAAAAATGTGTCTATGCGATGTTCATCAAGCTAATTCTATTCTGAAAGCTTGGGTCTCTGAATAAACTATTCAGCATGCTCGCTCGTTTCGACGGAATTTAAAGAAGCATCCAGCATTAGCGATCTCCATCTCTTATTGAAGTTTGAGTAATCTTTATTGTCTACCCTCTGAGCCATGAGATGGAGCTCTTTGTAACACATAATGCCAAAGTAGCGTTACCAACACGCAGACAATTATATTGTATCTGAAGAATACTAGCCTTCTTTTGGAATTCCATCCCATCGCCTGCATAAGGTGATGGTTGAGGCCATGTACACAGAAGTACACTATGGGTTCCGGTAAAAAAAGGTAACCTTTAACGGGCATGACCAGTTTCATTCTTCACATGTGTCCCATTTGCACAAAACAATCATGATTCTTTAGTCTCGAGGCATTTCTTACCCTGTGAAAGAAACTACGTTTTCCTTCGTGACAACCCTAATATCTGATTACAAAACCAGCTTGAATCATGAGATACCTTTGTTACCCATTTTTATTCATCCTCATCTCCTTGTGTTCCACGCCCAAATTATCTCTCCTGCTATCCAACATTTCCCCCGTATCCCTCAATTATAATTGATCTTTCGAGATTTATGTTAAATTTCTCTCTTTTCGCCTTCCTTGCCGGTTGTCACTGCCAATTCCATTTCATCTGTTAATAATACAAAATTTTGTGAATTGCTTTATGCTTAGTATTATAGCTAGGCTTGATACTTTGCCCTCTAATACACGAAGAAAGGCTTGATATCTTCGTTAGTGGCTAAGCGCTTAAGTTATTAAACATCACTTGGCTTATTAAACATCACTAGGCTCATTGATCATCACTAGGCACATTGGCTCAAAGCATAGCTATGTTCAATGAGAAACGTCTTGACCCCGCTCTATCCGTGCCCCATTATTCACCCTGTCCTTGGCTTACTAAGCTACACTTGAAACCAGTTTCGGTTCAAGTCAGAGAGCCTCTATTGCGCTTTGTGCTCGTTCCATCTACAATTTAAAACAATACTTCCATTTATTCGTATGTTAAAATGTTCACTTCTTCAAGGTTAATATTTCCTCAAAGACAAAATCCACATTCACGCCCTCTGCTTTCAACTCGTCCAACAGTGGGACGACTGCATCCAAGAACTCCTGATATAACTTCTCATCCTTCACCTTTAATATTTGGGCCTCTGTGTCTGGGTTGACCCCAGCTGATATAAGAAGCGTACCATATAAGTATTTCTTCATTTGAGCAACCAACTTTGTGATTTCTTCAACGCACCAATTGATTAGTCCAGATGAGTCGACATTTCCACCCAGGTGTTTTCTCATGACATGACTGATACGTGTATTGTACACCTTGACTGCACGCTTGATTATGGACACGTTGATCACAACCAAGTTAGACAAGTAGTTCACCACGTCGAACTTGGTCGAACCTTGAATACCAACAATCAATCTGGTCACAGTCAGTGATAAATGACTGGACATGGCATTCAAATATGCAGTCACACCCTTTTCGAGCTGGTTGAAGCTCTCAAAGTACGTGATAATCACCTCGATCTCTTCCTCCGTAAGCTTCACAACATTGTGTTGCAAATCAAACACCAATCCTTGTTGCACTTTATTTTTACGGTTAGATATCTTTAACTTGATGACGTCGATGAGGAGTTTCACCTCTTCTGCAGATGCTTGAGCTGGTGGTGAGACTGTGATTACATTTTCGATATTCTTCAACTTGCCTTCGATATGGCCCACAAGTCCAACAGCTTGTTGGTAGTCGTTATGTGCAATGCTCACATCTACATCGTCTAGTTTGTCTTCTAACCCTTTGAGGTCTGAAAAGATGTGGCCTTTACTTTCGATCGAGAGTCTTTTCTTGCCGAAATCGTTGGATCTATTTCTGGAGTGGACTCTGGCAGATATATCTTGAAGCACGCCGTCATTGCCGGCTTTGAATGAGCCACTGAGTCTTTTCCTACCGGAATCGTCAATGTTTTCGATTGTGATTGAGTTTCTGTATGATTGTCTCAATTTTCTTTTCTCTTCTGTAGATTGTTGGTTGACTGGTTTTGCGTCTGTTTCTGTAGGGGCTGTATCCTGGGCATCCTGTAGTCTTTGCTGTTGCAACAATTCGTTTCTACCCTTGTTGTAAGCTTCTGTGATTTTTCTAAAGTGGTCGAACCTGTCAGTCTGGTATACATAACTTAAGGACTTGGACTTGATATTGATCAAGTAAGTTCCAGAGCCGTCCTTTGTGTTATTACGTTGCAGAGGTGCTTCTATCTGGGTCAATTCCACCTGGCTCAAAGGCCAACATTGAACAGCCTGCAAACGCAGTTTGTTTGTGTTATTCTGATCATTCAGGACCTTTTTGGTAGCCATCAAGAGCAAGTCATTCAATATGAACAAGTGCGTTGGTTTGATTGGTTTCCAGGTACCCACGTTGACTTCCTGCCAGCGGCCACTTTCTGCTATAACGTGTCTTCCTGGGAGAGCCTGTATATACTTGGAGGCGCCTTCAACGTGCTTGAAGAGCGATTGCAACTCACTGGCCCACATTTTCTCAAGAACCAAAATTGAAGAGCGATCCTTGCGCTTGCGCACCTTGAGGCTGTTATTTTCACGCAAGGCACCAATGCCATAACTTTTATTCTTTTCCGCCTGTGTTTCGTTCTCAAGGTCGATTCTGCGCTGGGCACTCTCCTTGAAGTCATCCAACACTTCATACAACTCTCGTGTCAGCACACGCAAGGTCATCAACTCCTCCTGTACCTGTTTCAAGTCCTGTGTGAGTTGCAAGACGTACTTTTGGTTTTGGTTGATGTTACTCTTGATGTCCTTCGTGATGACAGTTCTTTGTTTGATGAGAAGATTGTAGTAGTCGTCAATCTGAGCTGCGCTTCCATTGGCTAGGTCCTGGAAAATCTTGTTTTCGATGGTTTGGTACTCATCCTGCTGCTCAATGTCAATCAGGTTCTGCACCAGTCCGTTGTTTCCCTGACGGTACATTCCGGGCACAGGTGGTAAGTTGGAGGCATCGAACGGCGCATTCGCCAGCGAGAAGGACTTGCCGTGTGTACGTGTCATCGCAGACTGATGAATCGACATACGACGGGTGTTCTTCCGGCTCGTCGTGGACGCTGCGGACAGCTGGACACCAAACGCACTCGGAGCTGGAAGATGCTGCTGATACAGATTCATTATGTCATTCTCATTGGCAGACATGTTCGCACTCGCGTACGGGTTGTTTGTGTTCACGTTCGCATTCAGCCATGGCGCACGGCTCTGACGGTGGCTCTTCTTGATCCCCAAACTCATGTGTTGAGATTAGTTTTTTTTTATGCCCCTTTTGATCTGCCATAATCACGAGAACAAATGTAAAACGACAAGTGACGTATACGAATGAAGAACTACAAGCGACGTATACGAATGAAAACGACAAGCGACGTACGAATGAAAACGACAAGCGACGTATACGAATGAAAACGACAAGCGACTTATACGAATGAAAACGACAAGCGACGTATACGAATGAAAAACGACGAGTGACGAATTAACAAGCGTGAAAAGCAGAACTCTTTTACCAAGAAACAGAACTAAAATGCTAAGTGGAGTGATTGAGAAAGAGCCAACTCTAGAGTGTTCTAAGAGATTTTCTATGATTAGAATTGATTTTCTATGATTAGAATTGATTTCATGATTTCAAAACGTGAATTCTATAATTGGAAAGTGGAGCATTGCATCTACCTTGTGGTGGGTAAACAGATAGGTGATTGGAACTGGATAAAATCAGTAGTAACCCATAATTGTAATAATCAAACCACAACCTAAAAAACAAATACAACTATAGAGAGCAGCAAAAAGAACCCAATACGGGGATCGAACCCGTAACCTTTTGATATCCTGAATAAGAGTCAAATGCTCTACCGATTGAGCTAACCAGGTTTCGTTTTCTTGGTGAGAAAACTGATACATTTTTCCCTTTGTTATAATCAATAGAAAGCCTATGAAAAATGAGATTGGTCGATAATCATCACCCTTGAAGCACAAAACCTACCTAGTACGTTACAAATAACAAAAGCACTGTAGAGAAGAGAAAAAAGAACCCAATACGGGGATCGAACCCGTAACCTTTTGATGTCTTGAATAAGAGTCAAATGCTCTACCGATTGAGCTAACCAGGTTTTCGTGCTCTTCAAAAATCCCATTTTTAATATCTGGTTAGCTCTATTATGAGATCCAAAAAATACTTTTAAACATCTATAAACGCCGGCATATATCGAAAGAGTTATTTACATGTGGTCATTATATATGCCGGGGTATAATTAGAGTCATCCACATGTGTTGTCTATCTCTAGCCTTCCTGTTCATTCTCATGGAATTTAGTATATTTTTCAGTTTTTTTTCACCAAAAATCATCTTGATCGATCAAAACTGAGCTTTTCTATTTTCTGTCATTGGGTTTGTCTTCCTTTAATAGACTTTCGCATTCCTCATCACTAGAGCATAAAGTACTGGCTCTTGTATGTTGGCTTGCTAAAAGCTGGCTTTCAATATCGTTACTTTTAGTGTATGGTGTGATGGTGTAATGTGTGTACGGTTCAGGGTTAATATGGTATGGTAATGGCTAATAAATAACGGTAATATGTAACGGTTATAGCAACGGTTATAGCAACGGTAAAAGTAACAGTAATACATAACGGTTATAGCAACAGTAATAGCAACAGTAATAGTAACGGTAAAAGTAACGGCAATTGTAACGGTAAAAGTAACGGCAATAGTAACGGTAAAAGTAACGGCAATAGTTAACGGTTATGTGTTTTGGAACGGTAATACTACCGGGTAATGTGTGGTGATGGGTCTGTTTACGGTTAACCGGTATTTGTTAAGATTCAACAGTAATAATAACGACAATAGTAAACGGTTTATGTGTTTTGGAACGGTTTGGCAGAGTAAAGGTACACTTGATAGTCACTCTTGAAGAGTACTTCACGTGGTTTTCATAAATTCGCAAACAAAAAAAAATCAACATGTTAACAAGCACTGAACTCAACTACTTGGTATGGCGCTACCTCCAAGAGAGTGGTTTTGATTTGGCTGCATTTGCGTTGGAGAAGGCTCTGCAGTGTCTGCAGTACGAGCATGAAGGGAACAAAGCGATAATCGAGAAAGTGGAGCCAGGGTGTTTAGTGAATTTAGTGCAGAAGGGAATTTTATTTTCATTCACAGAGTCTGAAGTAAGTCCACCTTTGGCCAAGGGGAAGAGTCCCGCATCCATCTCGCTTTTTGGGGCATTATTGACGGAGGAACTCAAGCGTGAGAGAGGACCCGAAACAAACAAGCTTGTACTCAAGAGTGAAGTGAAGGAAGATATAGAGATGGAGGAGCTGGAGCAGCAAACACACCAAGAAGAAGAAGAAACAGAAGCCCCCGAAGACGAACAGCACAAACCCCAGAAGAAAGGGACCGAAGAGGAGTTTGTAACTAGAAGGATAGAGCCCATGATTAGGTTTGAAGAGAGTTTGGTATCTGACTGGCACCCACTCACGCAAGTTTTCGCCTATGGCCGCGAGGACCTGACTGCTGTGATCAATGCCCTCGACAACGACAAAATTGCCGAGTCCGTCAGCTTGAACCACCCAAACGTGATGGGCGTGAAAAACGAAATCAATATCGTGCTGTGGCTGCCCCAGGGCAACCTTATTGTGACTGCCGGTTTCAACGGCGAATTACGTGCCTGGCTGCCTGACGGTAAATTGAAAAATATCGCAAACATGCTTGGTGACGTAGCAGAGAAGGATGATGTTGAAAATACAGATTTGCCGGCACAGGCAACAAATACAAACGTCCCTGCGCTAGTTACAAACTTACTATGGAACTCAACAGGGCAGTTTTTGCTTCTGATGGATTGCCTGAACCAAGTGTGTTTATGGGACGGCCTAACCATCAGCTTAATTAAACAGATTAGACCACCATCACCCGACCAGGGCACCTCCATCGTCATCGACGCTTGTTGGTTGGACGAAACCACCTTTGCTATACTGACTACAAAGTTTGCCATAAAAATATACTCGATAACACTGCCATCGCTCCAGCAAACTGATGTACAGAGTATCGGGTACTTGAACGGCCATGAAAATGCTATCTCACTGCTTAAATTCAACCCACAGTCAAAACTACTTGTGCTGTGCTCAGATTATGATTACGTTATCAAGGTATGGAGTCGAGGGTCTGCACAAGAATCGATGGACTTCAACATTGCGGGCTCCAGAGACGTCAAGTTGCATTCACAGCCAATCATCGGACTCTTCTGGTTGAATCCCATCGAAAATGATAGTGTATTGCTCAGTATCTCGATGGAAGGAGTCGTCAACATCTGGAATGCCTCCAAGGGCACAAACATAAAGAGTGTAGAGCTATTCAAAAAGGAATCGAGCTTCAGGTTCGAGGACCATCAAGATAGAGAGGCTCACGACTGTTTGATTTTCAACGCAACAGTATCTCCAAATAACAAGTTCCTTGCTGTGGGCGACGACTATGGCCGCGTGTCTGTGTGGGGTCTTGAGGACGTTGTCAACCTGGAGGTATTCAAGTGTCTTGGAATCTGTGGGTTTGATGCTCCTCAGGAGGCAGTAGAGAATAACGTGGGTGTGTGCGATTTACATTGGGATAACAGCTCGCTGCACGTGTGTGTGTCTTATAAGGGCCAACAGAGTATAATATTCAAGTGGTGACTTTGATTCTTAATGAACTTTTGGAGCTGATTTGTAAATAGTGAATTAGCGATTCCAATTCTCAACTGAATATGATGTTCTTACGTCACTTTTAGCGGAACCAATGGTTCCGGACTCGAATAGTTCCACAAGTGTTGCGCATGGTATGAACTGTTTTCAAGTTCCACAAATGGAACGAATCGTTTTCGAGTTCCCCAAGTGGTACGAAACCACAATATGCCAACAAATGTTGCTAATGGTTCACAGATGGTACGATTCGATTAATGTATAATATGTATAGTAATGGTATTCTAATAGTTAACTACAACTGTAGAGCAAAGTATTCATTCCAAATATTAAGCTTGGTTAGCAGCAGCATTAGCAGCTTGTTGTGCTCTCTGAGCGAGGGAGCTGGTAGCAGGGAAAACCAAGTCCATGTAGCAGGTAACAATACCAACCAAAGCAAAGACGATTCTCAAAAGAGGAGGTTGGGAGCTTTCGTCTTCAGTTGGGGCAGCGTTGATAGGTTCGTTCAAGTATGATTGGATGGCCAAGAACAAAGCAGCCCACGATAACAACTTGTTTCTCATGAACATGGCGGCCATAGGCAAGGATTGGACCATCATACCACTGGCCTCAGCACGCTTCTTAGCAGCAACGTGTCTGTATGGCACAACTTTACCGGCGTTGATTTTACTCATATTGTCGATAATTTTTGAATTTTCGTTCCCATTTACAATTTTTGATGCTACCAGAAATTAACAGCTTTTTAAAGCTGCTCCTCGAGGGAGCTGAGAATATCCAACTGGCCGTAGTATTTGCCCACGATAACGACGATAAACTCCATGGTGTAAGATGCTATACTAGATAGATCTTCTCTGTTGTGTAGTTTGAGTGCTTTCTTGCCCAAGTCGCGAAGTACGGACTGCTCGCCGGCATCGAGTACGCAGTCTAAACGGAGCATCGCAAACCATATCCACACAGAAAGATGTCTACTCACCAGCACACTGAGCCACCGGGTTAGATACACAATTAGCTTGAGCACAGTGGGACGGTCGAGGTCATAGAGCACGCCCGGGTGCGTTTCCGTAATGTAGGCCTTCCATTTGGGCACAGAAAAGGAAGAGGTATCGGGTGGTGCTTGGTGGGAAACAGGGTATTCTTTAAGTCTAAGGAAGTTCCCAAGCAATTCGCTGGTCCATAGCTTGAATGATTCTCTCCCCAGTGCTGTATTCTCTTTGTTCCTTTGATTGGTCTCTTTATTCTCTTTATTCTCTTTATTCTCTTTATTCTCTTTATTCTCTTTATTCTCACTGGTTTCTTTATTCTCATTGATATCTTGATCCATGGTCCCTTGGTTATCCTTATAGGCAGTGTCCTGTGTTCTCTGTATATTATCGGTATTTTGTATAATCTGCATGGTATGTGGATCCGGAGAGCATGCAGTCAACTTGTCGTTCTCTACAGTATAGGAAAGATCTAGAGTGTGGGGCTCATCGTGATTTTCAATGTCACTTTCTTCTTCTTCGTACAAGAGCCCCTTTGCCTCGGCCCGCACTCCTCTCAAGTAATCATACACATCGCCTTCTCCATCGATTCCAAACGCAGCCTGCTGAGACATGAAATTCTTTGTTTGATTTTCAAGATCGCGATAGTCACTTTTGCGTATACCCTCTATTTCTGTTGTATTTTTCTGTGTTCATGTGTGCTCATGTGTGTATTCATCTGTGTTAGTAATCCTGTTGCCGTAACTGTTAGTATCTGTCTATCTCCATAGTACTTTGCACTTTACTTTTTGTAAATCTGCAATCTGTGCAACAACCTTGCTACACTGTAGTTAAACTAGTGGCCAATTCGTTGGCATGAAATCGAAACTGCAATGATTTTAATAGCTATCCCACCAGCAATCCAATCATATTTAGAGGAAGGCAGTTGTTAGAGGAAGGCAGTTGTTAGAGGACGCCAGTCATATCACCACAAGTCACACTTCTTTACGCCCATAGAATCGGCTATTGCAAAGAACACCACTATTGCAGTTGGGATTTTTGGATGCAACAAGCTGAATAGAAACGCAAAGTTTGAAATCGCACGCTTATCAAAACCAAACACCAAAAAACCCCCCAAGCACCGATGGGACCCCGGTTATCGCTTTTGGCGCCGTCGGCACCAACAGTGGCCATATCGTCGTACATTGATGTGCTCCGAGATTATCAATACGTTGAGCTCATTAACAATTCCCGTTTTCTCAAGACTATCAAGGCGGTCGAACGGGCACTGGGCCAACTAGTAATCATCAAGGTACTTATAAAACCAAATAACTACACGCTTCAATTACAAACCGTGAGCGAGTTAGTGGCCAGACAATCACAGCTACTTGCACGCCACACCAATATGCTTCCCTGGCACAAACTCATCGAGACGGACCGGTCGTGCTATATGATACGCCAGATGGTTAAGGCCAACCTCTACGATAGAATCTCGCTCAGACCGTTTTTGGAGCCAATCGAGAAGCTGTTCATGGCATTTCAGATGCTTCGTATAGTGGCTGACTTACACGACTTTGATATCAAACATGGAGACTTGAAGTTGGAGAACTTTTTGGTCACTCTGGCAAACTGGCTCCTACTCGCTGACTTTGCCGGCATCACAAAGCCCACATTCATTCCGGAAGATAACCCCAATCAATTCTCCTTCTACTTTGACACATCCGACCGTAGATCATGCTATCTTGCTCCAGAACGTTTCTATGACTCGCAGACTGAAGACGTGGAAGACAACCCAGACTTGCTCACCACAGAAATGGACCTTTTCAGCTTGGGGTGTTCTATAGCAGAATTGTATTCCGATGGTGAACCGACGTTTACCTTATCGCAGTTGTTCAAATTCAAAAAGGGCGAGTTCGTCCCGGACTTGTCGAACATTCTGGGTGACATGAAAGCTCTCGTAAGGGACTTGTTGAATTTCAACCCGGCAGATCGTCCCCTGGCTAAACATCTTTTACTCCAATATAGACAAAAGTGTTTCCCAGAGTACTTTTACACTTTTCTATACGATTTCATCAGCGAATTGAACGAGACCCTGGCGCTGGACGACCCGGAGAATGCCCTGCCCAGCGACATCAAAGTGGAAAAAATATACAAACTGTTTAGTGATATCGCTAAAAGCTTGAATTTTCTGTTCCCGGATGCTGAATATGACCTGAGGGGATTGAAGTTGAACTTGCCTGGCATGCCAAAGGATTATGTGATCCAAAACAGTGGTTGGAGAAATCACAATTCACAAATCTCTGCATCGGGAAGCTCCATTCTACTCTCTACAATTTTACCCCTCTTGAAGTCCACAAGAAGGGTTTCGTCCAAAATCAACGCCATCCATCTCATTCTTGCACTTTCTGAACAAGCCACCGATTCCATAAAGCTAGAGAGATCATTGCCGTATCTTTCACTTTTGATTGACGAGTATGTTGACAACTCCAAATTCTCTACACCACTGAGTAAAATTGCGTGTGCTGCGCTCCATGCGTTAACTTCACTTGTGTCTTCATGCTCAAGCATAACGGCCATTAATGTATTTGTATTCCCTGAATACATCCTCCCCAAACTCAACGCTCTTTTGGCTGTTTCAGATACCCAGGTTCGATTGACGCTCGCAGAGTGTCTTCCCATACTAGCAAGCACCCTGAAGCGATTTTGGATGATGTCCAAGCTGTTTAAAGGCGACGAGGTTAATACAAAGACGTTTGCTCCACCGAAAAACGAACTCGATACCGAATTCGAGAACTTAGCTCTCCATTTTCTCACGGACCCCAATGCCCAAGTCAAAATCAGCTTGCTTTCGAATATTCTTCCATTATGTGAGTTCTTTGGTGTTGATAAAACCAACGACATTGTATTACCACATTTGATCTCATATTTGAATGACCCCAGCCCACAATTGAGACTAGCGTTTCTCAATTCCATTCTAGAGATAGGACCCTACGTTGGTGTGCTATCGTTTGAACAGTATGTTCTCCCGCTTCTTGTGCAAGCTCTTCGTGATCAAGAACAGTTGGTCGTACTCAAGGTATTGGAAATCTTTATACAATTTGTGAGAAACAGAATGATAAACCCCCGTACGGAATTCAACGCAACGGAGATTTACAGACAGTTGATCTCTGCAGTCACACATTTCTTCTTACACCCCAATGAGTGGATCAGGCAAGGAGTCATGTCCTTGGTCATTACAGTTAGCGACAACCTCGATATTGCAGATAGATATTGTTTCCTCTACCCTCTCATCAAGCAATTCCTCGTCTATGATATAGTGGAGATCAACTGGGCGACGTTATATCCCTGTGTGACAAGTAGTCTTCTGAGGCCGGTCTATGAATTAGCCATAACTTGGTGTCAAAACGCTACTCAAAAATCGTTGTTCTGGCAAGCCAAACTGACTGTCGCCAGAAAAACGCAACAAATGGGACGTCTGGTATACCTTCCCAAGCTTAGCGAAGTAACTTTCCAGCTTGCCAATGGCAGTAAACTGCTGGTTCCGTTACTGCCCGAGGACAAGCAATGGTTAATAAAACTTAAACTGGTGGGATTAGAAGATAAAGACATCTGGAAAGTGTTTGCAATTAGAGATTACGTTTTCCATGTGAGTAAACCTGTGCTGAACAATGCAGAGGAGACCTTTTTGGCTACCACAAGCACAGAAGTCATGCCTAGGAACATATTCTTTGATGTTCACTACAAATCTGAACCATTAGTGGTGGGTTCAAAGACAGTTGAACTGAACATAGCCTCAAAACCGGAGGATACAGTGTCTTTACAGGATTTTGAGAGAAGTGGTGCGCTGACATTGATTTTACCACAATTGAACCGTTTCAGGGCGAGCTTGCAAACAGTCGAAGCCAATGTCTTTGGTGAACTTGACTCCTCCCACGAAAGACAATACCATCATAAATACCACAGTGGGAATGAAAAGAATGGCTCGTACAAGGTATTCAGCGTTACCAATGCTAAGATAATCACCACGACACTCACACACAATTATTTGGGTCACAATCCATATATCTTGAACTACTTGAATAACGTTGACTTTATCCCCAATCTAGATAACTTTAACGAATTTGGGCTGTATGTAAAGTCCAGCAAGGGTGTGGCAGAATGGAAACCACAGGGCTCACTTGTAGCTAAGATCGAAGCTGGTGGGCCCGATATCGATGGAATAAACTGTGTTGAAGTTGGCCCAACTTCTGAGTTTTTCGTCACCGGCTCGGAGAATGGCCACTTGAAAGTGTGGGATACTTTCAAAATGGAGCGTGCCGCTAGCATTAAGAACCTGAGCATCACTCTTGAATTGGGATCCTCTATTCTTGCTATTAAACTAATCCCAAATCGCTTTTGCTTTGTTGTGACCACCTCAGATGGGAAGATCCGCGTCTACCGTATAGACGTAACAAGGGCCAAAAACAAGAGGATCAAGTTTTTAAAGTTGGTGTTGGTGCGTGAACATATTTCTGAGGATGGCCCACTTCTGCAACTTAGCATTAATGGACTGAACTTGATAGGTATTACCAAGGATTCAAAGATTATATGCTATGACATTATCAAGATGGAGGTTAGTTTCGTTCTTCAAAATCCACATGTGTATGGTTCTCTCACTGCTCTACACGTTGAAGCGAAGCACTCTTGGTTGTTAGTTGGTACTTCGTCTGGTATACTTACACTTTGGGACTTACGATTCCAATTGCACGTTAAGAGTTGGAATGTGCGTTTAAATGGCGAGAATACTGGTTATGCCATTAAACAACTTGTGTCGCTTCCAGAGGAATGGGGTGGGCCATTTGGGTTTACTATGGTTGGTGGTACTAGTGAGTGCGATATCACCGCATGGGAGCTTCCTGGATTTGAATGTAAGCGTGTGTTTTCTGCTCATACAGAGCATCCCTTTGTTAAGAATTATAAGTTGGTTGAGGTCCAGGACGATGCGTCGGACATTTTTCTGCTGTTACAATTGAGCGTAGAGCCCGCTTACAATTTCTTAGAGGATGACTTCAATCCCACAGATAAGAGCTTTACAGCCTTGCAAATTACCCAAGGCTACGTTATAAGTGCTTCATGGGACCACCGTTTGATCTTGTGGAATACAAAGGACCCAAAGAGTTCTTTCACATTTAACTCCAATAACACAAAAGAAGAATTTGTGAGCACTGTTAGTAGCAACATAACTATGGTCAATGAAGTCCAGCACAGCAAGCAAAATAAGGAAGCTACCCATCTGGACACAATCACTAGTGTCGGCTGGATCGTGAGACCATTTGAGATGATTGTGTCAGTAGACAGAGCAGGCTGTATATATCTTTCCAAGTAAGAGGACTATGGTTAAAAGAAAATTATTACTGTATGCAGATATACTGTGCAATGGGTTAAATGGAGATCCGGGTTATATATGTTAATTGAGATCCCGTTGACTAGGGGATTTATTTTGGAGTTTCATGATCAAATGTAAGCTTTTTTTAGAAGATCTAGTTTCAAGGCACAATGTAATTGAACGTGGCAAGTTTGAGGATATAATGTTCTTGAGGGTGGATGCGCCAATGATTAGCACAACCTTGCTCAGATTTGATGTACCGAGGCTGATGTTCCGAGGCTGATGCACCATGGCCAATGGAATCAGGCTAGTGCATTTCTATTGTGTAATTACACATGCAATTCTAATATCTAGAGGGTTAATCAAAAGACTATCAGGGTACTAAAACGAATTTTAAGCACTCAAGATGAAATTGCAAAAATACGAGACGGAAACCTAGAGCATTCGGAGGCTTGATTATCCGAGTGGAGATTTCTAATATCCCAAAATTAGCCTTTCAAGGGAAATATTCTGGAAACCTTGCAGAAGGAATAAACAGATGTGATGTGAACCTTTGGCATAGAATTCGGTAAGCACAAAAAGATCGGACACGTTGATCTCGTGTTGTACATAACCATAGATTTATTGTTTATGATCACTACCGCGAATTGTAATTTAAGCCGTTGTACCTTCCATGATATTTCTTCAAATATTCACAATAGAATGCCCTACAGAATTGTGTTGCGAATAAAATTTAGTGACTCGATGCATATCCGTGAGGATGTATATTAATAAAGTTGGACAATTGTAGAGTTGAGAGCAGTTACATCTTAAGTTTGTGCTCACCAGATATTTTGAGATGGTTATAGGGTGAGTATAATTCCATGCCTTTCGGCTAAAATGAATTATACTTGCTTTCTATGTTTTTGGGTAACGGTCCCACCAAGGTCTAAGTGGTTTTGAGACAGTAGACCAATTCTGACATGCTTTGTTGTTTCCGCCTCTAGATCTTGTTTTTTTGAGAGGTGGGAACAACTTTTAAATGGTTTTGGGTTTGCTTGATATGATTTTGAACATCGACGACTCTCATATATTTTGATGTATGCGATAATTTGTATATTGTATTAAAACATGAGAGCTTTTCTTTAACTTATGAGCATATAGTTACGAAATGAAAATAAAAACAAATCTCCTTTTCACTTGAAGCGGATAAACATCTTCTTTATGTTTAAATTCAAAGAAAGTAGATAGAATACGAGTAAGTTACGGGAGTATGCTTGTGGCTATAAAGGCATCCCAACCCAAGTTGTAGTTCTATGATGCACAAATTTGAGTACTCCAGGAGCTTCTTTCTTATTTTTTTTATTTTTGTTTTACTTTCCACAAGCTGCAATCTGATATTGTGGAATCTCATATTAAGTATGCTAACAATGTAGTTGAGTTAATTATAAGTTAGGCTATTATTGCCGATGGGCATTGCATTTTACCAAAAATATTGGAGATTGTGCCTTTTATTATTATAATACCCAATGATAATTGATCCCGCGTGGGATATTTATTATTGAGTATTCAGAAACTACACTCAAAAACGGATTCAAATCATGTTGTTAGAAGAATGTTACAGAATTTCTTAGAATTTTAAAAGGTGCTCTTCCGTGATCCGGTTCTTCTTCATAAGTTGCTTCTAGGAGACAAATACCTGCTGCTTTTATTAGCGAATATTTACTTCATTCTGTGTGACTATCTACAAAGTCAAGCATCAACGCAGTTTTTCCCGATTGTCTAAAATCCGAAGGCTAAAGATTATCTTAAGTCATATCTCCTCTGTTCACGCCCATAATCGTGTTACGGCTTGATTCTCGCACTGCTCTCCTGCTTGATAATCTACTCTCTATATATATTGGCTAGATATATGATCTGTACCACACTTCAAAGGGGTATCTGACTCTTGAGCAAATCGCAAACACTCGGACAAGACAATACACCGAAAGGTATCTTAAAAAAACCGTAGTCAACTGCTATACTCATGAACCCCCTCCTCAGGAAAGATCACCGAAAAGATCCAATCTTCAACATATAGATACACACACTAAACCACCACGCATATGAAGCGATGCGAACAAACAAAATGCAAACTCACGTGATATAGCAAACCGTTACCTCCACGTTAAGAGTGGGAAGCCACAGGTTTAGGCAACTGCTCCGGAAATCTCTAGATAAGAAAAGATTTACCGTTATTTACTAAGTTGTTTGTACTTCAGGTCTTTGGAAAATCAAGATGGCGGAACGAGACAAAGCCTCTAAAATACCTTCGAGGGAGCTTTGTGAGCTTTTCGTGAACACTTTTGGAAGTTTTCATATATCTTGACTCAATAGTAAAGAAAATACAATTTTATTAAACCAAAATGCCATTTGACGACGTTAAGGGTATACAGATTGCCTTAGAAGAAGCTAGAAAGGGTAAGTTCTTATCAACATTAATATGTTGCATCGCGTACTCTAAAATCATCTAGTACTAACTCATATCCAGGTTACGCTGAAGGAGGTATTCCTATTGGGGGTGCACTCATCCACGAAGATGGTACAGTTTATGGCCGTGGCCACAACATGAGACTTCAAAAAGGTTCTCCAATTTTACATGGTGAAACAGCAGCTTTGGAAAATGCTGGAAGATTACCAGCATCAGTATATCAGAAGTGTACCATGTACACCACCCTCTCGCCATGCTCTATGTGCTCTGGTGCTTGTATTCTTTATGGTATCAAGAGAGTTGTACTTGCTGACAATGTCAACTTCATGGGTGCTGAAGAATACTTGAAGTCAGAAGGTGTCGAATTGATAAACGTCGACAACCAAGATTGTAAGGACTTGATGGCCAAGTTCATCAAAGAAAAGCCCCAAGACTGGTACGAGGATATCGGCGAGGATGCCTAATCAAATAAAATTAAATAGATATATTGGGGGTTCTTGACTTCTAATTTAAAATAAAGCAACGATGTATTCTTGTATCAACTTGGATTATATACTTTCCATTTTGCCTTTAGTTTTGTGCGGAAGTGATTACCAATGTATTATTGAACAAGAGTATCAATGACCAATCAACCATTGATTGATAGCAATAGTATTGAACGAGCAGCTCTATTAGCTGCAATCACAGCAAAAAGTGGAAAATACAAGCTCGTTAACAACCCATGGACCTGAGTCACATGTGCACCATATGATTCCATTGATTGTTAAATCGTTCTTTCAAAGAATAAAAAACATTGCATTGAAATTCGTGTGAATACTCTAGAAACATGGTTTCGCACTTCTACCACCGAGTACATACTGATATTGCTACCTAACATGTTTATAATATCCAAAGCACATTACAAGACACATACAAACACATTAAATTTATATAACAAACTGAAAAACTGAAGTGGATTTAGATTTAGATGCTTAATGCACACTCGCCACAAGTGTGATGTAGTTGGTTGCAGAGGTTCCTTGTTTGAATGTAACCAGGACAGCATTTTGATTTTGGCATCTCTCACTGCACACAGTACCAGTAATATGACAGGGCAGTAGAAAAGGTTCGATTCGTACAATTTGAGTCGCTGATAGTGTGTATCCAACAAAAACACAAAGAGGGTTGTATTATTTGATCCTATGAGACAAGTAGATTTTGTTGCAAATGATATTTGATATGGCGAGGATCCACGGTCAAGAGCCAAATATTGATTAACACATTCTTCTGTCAGCCTTCGTCACCGTTAACGAGATCTATTTCGGTGATAGAAAGGACAAAAGAATAAATATTAATCATAGGAGAACAACTCTTTACCGCCTTTAATTGAGATAATTAATTTGGAAACCAGAGCTTTGAACAATTTGGAAATTAACTTAACCTATTAATTGCATTAGCACAAGTCCAAAAGTCGTACACATTTAATTGAAGATTAATTTCTAAGGATAGTATAATCAGTGCCACGGGTGATGTGTATTTGACGTAATTGGCACATCATACGATGTAATAGTGGTGTATGACTATCGGCTTTTGCAGCCAAAGCATCAAGAATCGAAACTGAAAAGACTATTGGTTTGTGTTCATATTATTGGACTATATCCTAATAGTTCCCTGGTACAACAATAGTTAAGGTACCAATACCATTTGCTTTTATGGTGGTTTCCGTATTGAAAACGATAGACACAGCTAATTCACCATCTTTTCTTAAACAATAAAAAACTCCCAAAGTTTGTGTCAAAATGCTGTTTGTGTAAAAGATTACTCTATATGTCTATTTTACTTTTTGGTGTTCGAAACAATCTGGTCAACTGAAGTTCTTGGTTTTCAAAAGAATGCTTTTGTTTTTAAAACCCAATTAATACAGAAAAGCATAGAGATGTACATAGGAAATTAAACATACTAGCGAGATTTCTTTTCTTAGTTCCGTTTGGACTTTTCCGGATACTGTTAAGAAGACTATAAAGTAATTAAAACGGTAAGAGGGATACTAATATTCACTATCAAAAAAGCTTACTACGAAGCCGAATGAATTCAGTACCATTCGTGTTGTTTTCCAAGATAATTGGCTTCAGCAAGTCCCTGCGCCTACTGGTGCAGCAACTTAACTGGAGAATGATGTCTCAAAATCGCACTTCAGAATCGAGTAAGGATTTGATAACTTATGAATTTCAATTTTGCAACCCGTGAAAAGTTACTAGGACTATGGAATTAAAAAAAAACATTGAATATGGAATAATCCTTTCCATGAATGATATTCTCTTACCATATTTATTTAGACTTTGAAAACTCTATTAGTTGCTCATTTTGTAATACATTGTTCTCGGATAAGATTTATAATTATCAGAATGCCTATCCCAAGTGAAAAAGCACACAATCAGAATAACAAACGTCAGTGCTTATCTTCAGATGAGGATAAAACAATAGATCTAAGCGATAAATGTTTATGACGGCAAAGTAAAACTACCGTTCTGGCTGGTTGTTCAGTCGAAATATATATCTTAAAACTCTAATTCAAGTATTGCTTAGAATTCAAAGTTCTCAAGGACATATGCAAGAAATTCACTTTTACAATTAACATAATTCCAAAAACTGAGTACAAATACATAATACGCCTCATGATAGAAAGATGCTCAAGTCCTACATGGATTTATCCACAAATAGTGGCAAGATTATTTTTTTTGCAGCATTAATTCTATAAAGATCCACAAGCCCAATTTCGCAACCGAAATGTTGCAAATTTATTGAAGTTGATAATTCCCAGCTATCCCACCAGATCCAATCTACAAGTTGTTGATTAATTTTGAAATACTAAACCAAGAAAGTTCATGTCTATATTCTTTTGTAAACTTTTTTTTTTTTGAATAAGTATCCTACCTTGGCTAATCAATTATCTATTCTTGATTTGAATCCAAAGTGTTCTATATATTATCCAGGTTAGCTAATGAATCTAAAGAATAAAAATGCCATTCTCTGAATTTCATTCCATGTGTAGCTGAGGCTTTAACCAAAGGCTTCTCTACATCTGGAACATAAAAGCAATAGCAACAAGACCTAAAAGATATAATGCATACATTCTTGGTGACAACCCCTGAACAAATGTTTCACAAATTGAAGAGACCCCAGAACTAGTTGAAGTTTTAACATTCTCAGTCAAATGAGAAGGTTTTCTGGCTGGAGTTGAGACATTACTTGCTGATTTGCAGCCAGAACAGTAGAGTAGGTATTTTTGTGGATTTTAAGACAACTCACGGTTGCAATAACAATGCTTTGAATGTCGGTAGCTGTTTGATTTGTACCCTCGTTGTCGGGGCAGGGAGTGACGGTGAAAGAGTGGTAATTAAAATGCTGTAGTAATGGTAGAACAAAGCTTGGATATAAATCTGAGAGACTATACCAAAAGTATCAAGTGTAGTAAACATGTCAAATCCTTGGTATATAAAATAGTAAAGAGGCGGATATGGCATACCATCACCTGCATTAATATATAAAAAAAAACATCCGTTTGAAAGAGCTCATTTCAAGCAGAGAAACAATTGAATTTGGTAGAAAGGAAGTGGGATATATAGAGGATATAATTTTCCATCGATCGCTTCCAAAAAAAGAAATAATATTATGAAATGATACCAGAAGCACTATTGAAGATCTTGCTTTTCTGCATCTCATAGTGTTTTGCTATTGGATTTAGTGGCTTATTATTCATAACCTCAGAGTGCGGCTATTCCACTATGATCCTCAGCATTATAAAATAGTATTTTTGATCCATTTAGAGATTCATTTTTACGATGGAATGTAGCCCTTGATGAGGATAATTGAGTATGTAAAATATCTGAACAATGTACGTAATTTCAGAATGGGGTCTCTACACCCACGAATTCCCTTCAAAAGTTTCATCTATTAAGCTAACTATTGTTTCAACGATGATCACCCTGATCTTTCCTTTTTTAGCCTTGATATATAAGCTACCAAGGTTAAGAAATCTGCAACTGTAGCAGGTTATTGGATGTGGCATTGTTCTCTAAGATATGAGGAAGCTGATTATTAGTTCCTGTTTTCAAAACCTCTTTTCAAGCTATTTATCCAATTTTCTTTTCTTCTTTGGAATTACTTCTGGTCCCTTTTTCAACTGCGCAACAATCTGAGGATCGAAATCCAGATGACATGCTGGACATTTACAACTATCCGGGATAAGACTCATTATGCATAAGCAAACCGAACAAACATAACCTAAATCAACTGATTTCCCTGTGATAAAGCAGCTTGCTCTATAGTTGACGTTAGAATTTGTAGGCAAGATAATAAACTGACGGATCGATGGTTCGACTGAAAACGCAGTACAAAGAACTTGAATAAACCCTCTAGGATCGTCAATATGCAAGTATATACCATTGGTAGCATCCAGTGCCTGTTGTAAATATGATGAGTTTCTAAATCCAAGTTTTGCCACATCTATTGAAACCTTCATTTTCTGTGCTGTAAATATTGAATTCATTATCGGTATATACTTGATATTATCGAGATCATTGGGAGACACAATCAAGACTCTAGCTCGTAAAGACGTCATACTAGACACAGCTGTGGAATTACTACTTGATTTGGAATCCCCTGAACTTGTACCTTGGTTCCCTGTAGTCGAGTTAATAGCAGATGCAGTGGTGGTCACAATAGATTGGTCAAGACAGAGCATTCTATTTGTGAACGTAAGTGCCATACTTAATGCTCCAGAAAGCAGTGATCTCTGACTATGTTGATTCTCAGAAATGGCCTGCAATTCTCTGTTTACTTCTTCAATGACTATCTCGTTGACAGTGCGGAACTGTCTATACATCTCACGATTCACAATTTCCTCGTCCATTACCAGACTGGGGTCCTCATCTCCAAGCTTCGCCTTGAGGGGGTTTGGGTAGAGAAATTTCGACCCATTGGGCGATGTTACTATGAAACTAACCTGATTAGAGTTGTTGATGGCCAAATGAGCATTCATAAACACTAACAAGGATTTAATTGCCTCCTGAATGGTGATTTGATTACGGATGTTGTACCATCCTTGAGGGCTAAGGTCAACGATGACGTTGAGAAGTGATGGGTCATCATTAGTGGTCGTTTCTGTCACTTCAGTGAACGCTCTATCGGAGATGGCATCCATAGTATGGTTTTTTTTTCAATCAATTTCAACCCTCATTTTACATCACCCAAAGATAAACCAAACATCTCATCTCAATTCAATTCACACCATCAACGATAACCTATTCAGGTGTACAAGCAATAAAATACAGTTTAGACAATTCCCTGAAGGATCCCCCTTAAATTAAAAATAGCTATAATACAATTATACTAAACTCTTTATTTATAAATATATATACAATTAAAGCATTTAGTTAACCAAAGCAGAGGCAGTAGCAGATTCGTACTTCCAGTTTGGTGGCAAGACAGAGACGGTTCTGTAGTATCTGGCCAATCTGTGGATTCTAGATTCGATCAAAATCAATCTGAACTTAGAGTCCTTGTCCTTTCTGTTTCTTTCCAAGTGCTTTCTGACAGCGACGGCCTTCTTGATCAAGAAGTACAAGTCTTCTGGAATTTCTGGGGCCAAACCGTTGGACTTCAAGATTCTCAAGATCTTGTTACCAGTGACAATCTTGGATTGGGAAACACCGTGAGCATCTCTCAAGATAACACCAATAGAAGATGGAGTCAAACCCTTTCTAGCGTACTTGATAACTTGTTCAACAACTTCCTCAGAGCTCAACTTGAACCAAGCTGGAGCGTTTCTAGAGTATGGAGTGGCGGCAGAAGAAATACCTTTACCCTAAAATAATTGTTAGTAACAGAGTTTATTATAGTGATCTTAATGGAACCGTTTAAAAGCAGTATAATCTTCATTCAAGTCGTCAATGAATTTACATCTATGACTCCATCCATGAAGACTCATATTAACACAGATAAATGCTCACGATGTAAAGCACTCGTCAATATTTAACCAATAATACTCTCGCAACTGTTATAATGTAACAATGCAATCATTACAATTAGCAAAGTATTACCTGCACGATACTGAACTTTAGGTTCCGTAAACGTGCTACTTTTAAAACGATCATTAAAGACCAACTCGCTTACGCAAGTTTACAGGCATCAAGCCAAGAGCTGGCGACAAGTTTCCAATTTAAATTGCAACTAGTCACTCTTGGAAAGACCCTAATAATTGTCACATACAGAAGAATGCATACGACCCATGTTGACTGATTTTTTTTTTTGGTTATTATGGAGAACAAATTATATGTGCGATGGCTCTACTTAAATACACTTCGAAAAAATGGTGAAAAATTTTAATTTGCCAAAACACGACGTATTGACTGGATGAGAAACTACTTTTGGAGTTCTGCACATAATGTATATTACCCGGATTTCAACTTTTCTTTGGTTGCAAATCTCAAATGAAAGTACAAAATGCAATGTTTATGATATAATATCATGTTGAAAATACCCCAGTAATCTTATAAATCATCTAAGGAGTTTTCTTATAAGTCATTGATTAGCCATTTTGTTTTATCTCTTTATAAAAGAAATTATGTTTACAAAGAATATTCTAAGAAATATAATTGATGTTGCTTATGATGGAAATTTAATAAACACTTCAAAAACTAACTATGAATGCTAAAAAAAGCTCTTTAATTAAATCGATTTCATTTTTAGGTAGTAAAATATCTTATATACTTATTGGAAGAACTGAAAGCGCCAAAAACTAAAACTTAGAAATCCGAACCTGTCTGGTATAAACATCTTAAAAATTCTAGGAAATTCTTGCAATAAAAATTCAGAAACAATTTGAAGGAAATTTAAGTTGTATAATTATTCAATCTATTGATCAACTAGAAACCGTTATAGTTGGTTTCTTCTTATGCTTCGAGATTATGTAGTAAGCTGAGAACGGTGAACTAAACCATAATACAGAAGAATCAAGAAACCTGAGTTAATCATGATTGAATATCTTTGGAATATTATATAGCTTGCTTGTAATCAAATACCAGAAATATAGCTCTGCCAAATATATTCAAAATACTCAATGGAGAGATCATTCGTGAAATCCAAGCCAACTATATGCTAATATCACCTAGAAAACATCTGATTGGTCTTCTATATATTTATGTGTTTTTAAGACAACAAATTTTTATTTGGCGATTGATTTTATTGACTTTTCTTTGACGATTGATTTTAATCAACTATATTATTTATATGATTCTACAATTCAAACCGATATTACTTTATTATGTTATAGAATTTAGTCTGCTCTATGTCTAAATACAGCCCGGTTAATATAGAATCGAAGATCTAGCGTAATCGAACAACCTATTCGTTATAGTTAGTCCTACCTAGCACTATCAGCAGTCCCAGCCATAACATTTACATCTGAACTTCGGTAGCCACCTATAGTTTTTCCTGTGGGTTCGCCTAATGGTGAGTTAATACTTAAACCTGTCTATTAACAGTAAACTAAGTTGTGACCTCAGAGAAGACTAATCTTTCTATACAATCCACTGCTATTCTTATTTAGACCAAATACAGGATCCTGCATACACATGATTCTTTACATTGAGTACTATTGATAAAGTTTTTTTAATGTAAATACGCGGTTTTAGCTCAGTTGGGAGAGCGTCAGACTGAAGAAGTTCAGTCACAGTTAATCTGAAGGTCCTGTGTTCGATCCACAGAAATCGCATTTTTTTATAATTTATTTCTAGAGTATCTCGACAATTACTTCAGCTTTTTACTTATTAGCCTTTGTTATCTGAATTAAACAAAGTTAATCTTGACTTTGCCTAGATGTTGTATAAGCAGAGAAATGAAAAACAAATTGAGCTTTTAATGGCCTCCGTTAATTAAATCACACTATGGAGCTTTGTTTTTTTTTACTCTAACCGTCATCACATTATTAAAGGTCGACCAACTTTTTCGACAATAATATGACCAGTGGTCTTATGCAAAGAGTACTTTGTGAACACTTCAGGGGCGATGCTCGACCTTTTGGCTATGCCTTTTATCATAGGCTTTTGAATTCTGAAACAGAATAATAATTCCTTTTAAATTTGGGGAAAGTTTATCCAAACACTGCTAATCTCGGTGCTGCTCCGAAGCATGTTATTTTTGAAGATCAGCTTGTCAACTCCTAGTTCAGAACCAACTAAAGCTAAATCGCCTTATTTTTAATGAAAGGTTGGCGTTTGCATGGGGTCACTTGGTATTTTTTATAATATTTTTCAAGCATGAGGCAGGTTAGTTTCCACTATTCATCTCAGAATTATGCATCGTGGAATGAGTTTATTACTAGTTATGAGATCATGGTTGTAAATTTTGGGGAATGCTATAGACGTAGTGTTAGTTTTGGTGCATGGCATGAAAGCAAAGGGTGTAATGTATGCACTTTACTTATAAAGTTATGGTTTAAAAGTCATACGATATTTGAATTTATCATTAACGTTAATTTCGAATTGGCATGACAGCACTAAAAGGTTAAGAGAGATTCCAAAACATGTTGGATATTTCCAAATATTATAAGGCTATATTTATTTTTCTTACATGATTGCAAAATTTAAAGAGAACAAAAAGAAAATTGGGCATACAACTAAAGCATAGCGTATTGAGAGGGGGTGAGAGGAATTTGAATTGGCTATAGTTGATCCTCGATTTCTTCGAATTCTTCCTCGTCTTCAATTTTAATGAGTTTCGAAACACCTGCTTTTTCTCTAAATTCTTCCAAGCCACCGGCATACAACATTTTACCTTCTTGACCACTAGTTTGAGGGATCCAGTATACCAAGACAAATGGACTAGTTAAACGGCCGTCTGCCAGTTTACGCGGATACGATAACAAAATGTAACGAGGAGCGTTATCAGGCAACTCTTCAGCCAACTCTTCGAGTGATTCGATAGCTTCACCATCAGTAGTGATCTCATACGACACTTTATCAATACTGTAGATCAAAGCTTGCATATTTGTAGCCCTTGCGGACTTGAAGCGAAACTTGTTAAGCGCAGCAAGTGTTTCTGGAGAATATTTATAGAGGGATGGCTAAATGTTAGTTTTACTGAACTAGAATTGAATAATGGATAATATCGAAAGCTAGGGGGATGGGGTGAAATTTCATTATGGGTGGTATAAGCAATAGTTGACATCTCTTGATGTGGCGGGAGAGAGGGTGATTAGAAGTGTTCCAAATGTCGCTTGGCCATTCAAGGTACACCTCGAATTGTGTGAAACCTATACGCCAGTTTTCCAGGTGAAATTCCATAAAGTTTCAAACTCGAGAAACGAGCGAACAACTGTAGAAGAAGGCTGGATAAGTAAGCATCACAATATCATCTGTTTTGTAGATTTGTGTCTCTATGATGATTATGATTAAATATTTCCGAGGCCATCTCAATTCAGTCCGTATTTGTGGTATTGGCGTTTTGCTATTTCAGATGAAATTTCACACAATAATGGTTGTTTGGTCCCAGAGAACGGTATTAGTTGGAATACACCTATACTGGTGGCTTGCTGTAGACACCAAGCATTAATCCAACATACCATCGTCCGGCTGAGAGTTAATCGCTTGATAATCAGCCCACAATATGTCTCTAACAGTTGTGTGTGTTTGTATTTTCGTGGCCAGAAACACACACAGCCAGCCAGCACAAATCAAAAGAAGGTTTCGAAACTAGGTGAAGAAGCACAACATGTGTAGTCTTCCTCACGCTCCCCGCACACATATCAGCCGTAACATCAATTCAACCAAGTATATATCCCCAATTCCAGTGACTAGAACCTGTAAATCCATGCATTCTTGAGCGCAGAACAGCACATTGGGTCCTTCGCTATACTCACCATTGAATGGTTTCTTAATCCGCTTTAGGAAAGATTGCTTTATATTTTTAGTGTCGTGTGCCTGGACAAAATGTAAACAGATCTAAGTTCCCAAAACGTAAACAATATCCACAAACAAATAAATTATAAAACACCAGCGATTACCACTTTGAAGAGGCAGATTATTTTTTTTTGACAAGAAGAACAGGTACCATGGGCAAGAACCGAATCAATGTTCCTCTTATCGAGTTCTTGAAGAGTGTGTAAATTTGTTTTGCAAACTGCCTTTGGTCACAGGGCAGTTTGTATGTATTGATTGGTTGATTTTGTTACTAACCTTGCGCTATAGATAGAATTTACTTGGGTGCTTATGATTACACTCCTAATGACACCAACGAGCTCGTCTATTTCACTGTCCAGGAAGCCCTTCCATACAACGCATTCCACCTTGATTTTGGCCCATTACACATTGGTAACTTGTACAGATTTGCAGTTGTATTGCACAATATTTTGAACGAGGAACAAAATCAAGGGAAGGCAGTAGTGTTATACTCTACCACCGATCCAAAGGAAAGATCAAACACCGCATGTTTGCTCTGCTGTTACATGGTGTTGGTTCAATCGTGGTCCCCTCATCAGGTTTTGCAACCAATCGCACAAATCAACCCGCCATTCCAAGGATTCCGTGATGCTGGTTACCTGAATGCCGATTTTGAAATTACAATCCAAGATATCGTGTACGGTATGTGGCGTGCAAAGGAACGTGGAATGATTGATTTGACTACATTCAACTTGGAAGAATATGAACAATACGAAAGAGTCGATCAGGGTGATTTCAACCTCATCTCAAAAGACTTTATTGCATTTGCATCCCCTCAACAACGCAAAAATGGCGGTGCCTTGAACGAACCATTCAAGAAAGTCTTGTCCTATTTTTCTGAAAACAAAGTCATGTTGGTTGTTCGTTTGAATTCCCACTTGTACGATGCTAATGAGTTCACAAAGAGGAACATCCAGCATGTTGACTTGATTTTTGATGACGGAACATGTCCTACAATGGATTTCGTTAAGAAATTCATGGGTGCCGCCGAATGTATAATAGCCAAAGGTGGTAAAATTGCAGTTCACTGTAAAGCTGGTTTGGGTAGAACCGGCTGTCTTCTTGGTGCCCACTTGATTTATACACACGGATTCACCGCAAATGAATGTATCGGTTACATGCGTATGATTCGACCTGGTATGGTTGTGGGCCCACAACAGCACTGGCTCTACTTGCACCAAAATGACTTCCGTGACTGGCGTCACACCATGGTTTTGGATAACCGTCCAGATGAAGAAATTGGCGGTTTGTTCCCATTATGTCCTTACGATGAATTTAAAGCAAGAATGAAGCAGGAAGCAAAACAGCGCAGATTACAACACCAAATGAACTCATCCGCTATTCTTGATACCTCCTTCTCTACACCAATCAGAAGAAGAAAGATTAGTGGTGCCCTCGCCTCCAAAATACAAATCGCAGTGCCGAACGAGTCTCCTGGTCAACCTAGAAAATACAAACAAGATGGGACAGTTGTTGAGATCATCAACAACTCCGACGAGGAAGATGATGTAGAAGAAGACATAGCTGAGGAAAAGCCTCGATACGAAATTGAAGAGCCTGATACAGAAGCTGATATTTCCTCCTCCCTGCCGAAAAGATACCTGTCTGGTAACGATTGGAAGGTATTGCGTTCCATTTCAGTTAACCTGAATAACCAACCATTACTGTTAACTAAAACAACCACAACCACAACAACCACAAGAACTGTTAGCACAACATTATCTTCCCCGCCAAATGGGAATGACCTGAGTGGCTCTGCGGGCGCTGCTACATCTTCACCCCACATAAAGGTGCCTAAATCACGCTCGGGATCACGGGTGAGCTCGGGAGTTGGAAAGGTTAACGTAAACGGAAGTAACTATTACAGACCTCAATCTGGAGGTATCCGCAAAATAAGTGGGAAACGCTAATACCATTGATTTTCTTCAATGCAGATATCCGAACTACACACAAATTGGGTTTAAAATCCCTCTCAGAGCATCCATGCTCGAATAGGGAATTGTTAGGTAGAGGTCACTATGGGTTGTGACTATTGTAAAATTTAGAGTATATATACTATTCTTGTTAGAGTAGTTTCTTAGGGAGTTTTTTTTTTCTTGTTTTATTACACCTGCTTCTTGTATGATATTATATTAGATTACTGTTTAATTCATGTAAAAGTTTATTGAATCTCTAGGAATTGGTTTACTTTGGAAGACTTGGACATGAACATTTCTCAAAAAAAATGTTAATCTTTTGAAATAATCATAAAAGTCTTTGACATTGGTAAATTTGCTATAACGTTGCATTAGTAAATAGCGTTAGTCGTCCTGGATGACATTTGTAATTATGATTAACCGTTCCAGTTGTAAGATGTCGATAATCAGTTAGAGTGGAGACCTGTTATACTAAAGAAGATAGTTAGTAATGGTTGTAAAATCCTCATTAAAGTGGAAAAGCCTTTGGAAACTATTCACCAGTCTTGTATAGACACTAGGATGTCAATTGACATATCTACTTCTCTTTTTCTCAATTGATCGATCGTCCTCTCTTTCTCTCAATTGACCGATCTTCCTCTCTTTCTCTCAATTGATCGATCGTCCTCTCCTTCTCTCAATTGACCGATCTTCCTCTCTTTCTCTCAATTGATCGATCGTCCTCTCTTTCTCTCAATTGATTGAGTGTAAGTGGCAACTGGGGTAATTTGCCGAAGTTTTTTATTGAGGGCTTGAATTAAGAGAGATTCGTTAGAACGTGGCTGCGAAAAATACAAAACTGTAAAGAAATTCATAAGGAAATACACTCTTCTTAAAAATAGTTACTCTTATTTCTATTTGAGTATAAGAATAATGATTCAACCCAATCTATAGGCTAAGAATCGCATTTTTTTATGTAGGGAATATTTGATTTGCTGAATTCCCACGGCCATGGGTGGCTCACGATTACTTGGACTTGTAGCTGGCGATAGCATTTCTAGCAAACATGGCGAAGTAACTTCTAGCAAATCCGAGGAATTTACTTTCTAACAGGTGAACAGGGTTTAATTCACATCTAAGACTCTTCGTAGGTAGCCTCTGTGACCAGGATCTGTTCATCTCTGTAAGCAAACCCAAAAATATCGTAATCCATGAATTTGAGCATCTTCAAGCTAGCATTGTCGTTCAACGTGACCCATTTATTATCGTAGGGACTAGCCTTATCTTGTGGAACTGCAATTGTGATATCACTAGTGGCGACGATAACTCTTCCCTCTCCACCTACATCGTCCTCCATATTCTCATCTGCATATTCTGATTTGGGTACTGGGATGTCATCCATGTCAATTTCTTCATTGTCGTCAAGTAGGAGTCCATTCTGGGAGTTGATAGCGTCCACCAACTGTTGCTTCAACGCGTCTATAGACGACGTAGAATCAGTGATCACCACATAGGTGGTGCGGTGTCGTTTGAACTTGAGGATAGTAATCTCAGTTTTCTTAGGAGGCTACAATGTTAGTGACTGACAGTCGGAAGGTCTTGAAACATCACTCACTTACCATGGTTTGTGATGAGCCAAAAAAAAAACACAACAAAATCATCAATTAAGGGAACCAAGAGTGAGTGGAGATTGTCACGGGATTCCCACTCTTTGAAAAAAAATTAATTGCACATTGATGCGGCAGGCAGTGTTATCGCTATACCGTAATGTTTTGCGTGGTCTTCCCAAGATCCAAGTATCGGAAGCACATCTACCAGTGAATGAAATAGACCGATGGAACCAAGATAATCAACAGTACGTTAGGGAGTTAAAGTATGAGATAAAATACGCGATCGAGGATGAAATACGACGGGAGAGGAAAACACCAGAGAAGCAGTTTGAGTGGTTGATGAAGGGGAACGAGTTACTTCAAGTGCTACACCGGCCCGAGCAGATTGTGGGGTACATTGTACATTATAGACAAGACAAGTTCCATGAGCAAGAAGAACGAGCCAGCAGATTGGTGCATCGGGTTGCATTGAGAGCAGAATACACCAAGAGGTTGGGTTGGAGGAATATTCAAAGACAAGAGTCGAGAATTCACAAGCCTGTGGATAAACGATTGATATTACACAAGCTCCCCTACTATGAACAGCATAAACTATTAGTTGAGGAGCTTGCCAAGAGTGAGAAGCTTTCCAGCCATCTTCTAAGAAGGTATTTGAAGGAAAAGCAACGTCGTGCGGAGATTCCAATTCCTCAACTCCTCATAGGGAAGCAGATTGAAGATTACAACCGGCACTTTAGTGTCCCACAATCGATGCAACGTAAACATACCGAGAACGCCTACGATTGGGAGTACATCGAGGGAATTATAAAACCATCCTTGGCATACGATATCAACAAGTTTCACCATTTGAACCGTCTTGACGAAATAGTCAACAAGAGGGGCCCTTACATAGTAAAGGTCAAGACATGTTCTGCGGGCCCCTTCCAATTCCCCTACATCCAACTCCCGTACAAGGATTTGGAACAGTTGCAAGAAGTAGCCATGGATACAAAGAAGCTGATCACTGCCATGAGGTTGTACAATATATGGTCTTCTTCAACCGCCCCCAAGGATGAAAAAATGGTCAATGGGGGCTATAGTGTTAATAAGAGCGGAGGGTTTGGGCCAAATGAAATTGTATATCCGAGATCGCATTACGAGAAATGGGCACAGGAGGAAGCGTTGTGGGAGTGGTTGGTCGAACGCAAATACCCCTTGCATGTTTACCAGACCCAATGGTGCGAGTACTTGGATGTAACCTCATACCAACTAAAGCTATCTGTCAACAGATACAAGAAGAAGTCGTCCGACAACAGTTCTGCCTTCAAGGAAAGACGAAAGCTGCTTCAACTCCGAATGGACGCCAATTACAACCGGCTCGTGAAGGAATATAATAAGGTTGTGAACGAGCTTAATTCTCATAATGTTTTCAAACATGGAGAGATTGTTAATGGAGATTTGGTTAAAAACAGATACCTCAAGGCTCCGCTTAAAGATGGCGTTTGGAGCCGTGAAAGGTACGGTTCTGGGAAAACATTGGGAGATTACCTTCACAAGGGCTTCTCATGGGGCATGGAGTTTTATGATAGATTCAAGTTTAAAATTTAGGATGGGGTAATCATAATGTCTTTACGATGGAATAGGTTAGTGTAGTTTCAGCGAGAAATAATCATATGTGACTTTTGTTAAGATGAAAAGTGACGATGAGATGTTACAGTAATTAAGATGAAACGTTATAGTAGCTAAAATACCGTGCCTAAAGAACACCCATATAAAAGTTACAGTGATATAAGATATCGTGCTGATAAAAGTTAGAGTGCTAAGTTACAGTGATAAGTTACAGTGATAAGTTACAGTGCTGAATATCAGATCATTGTGGACACCAAGTCTGAGAAATGTTAACTGTGGATTCCAAGTCTGAGAAATGTTAACTGTGGATTCCAAGTCTGAGACATGTTAACTGTGGATTCCAGCCAAGATCCTGGAAAGAAGTTTCATGTAGCTCTTCTATATTGAGGGCATGAAAGAGAGCTCAATTGTCGTATACCTAATTATGGAAATCTATAATCTCTATGACAAAATCTATGCTAGTAACTGACCAACAGCTCGTAGCTAGAAGACATGCAGAACGAGGTGGGTGATCCAGGAGTGTAATAGTCCTGCCTCACAAGGAGCTGGTTCTGAAATGCGAGGGGTAATGAACCTAGGATAGTGTTTGGGCTATGTGTCCGTTTGTCCAAATGATAATGCTAGGATCATTGAAATGAACTTCATTGATGAGGACGATTCCAGGTAAGAGTCAACATAAAAGATGAGCCGACGAAAACCAAATGAAAAGTTAACGAAGCTAAGGAAGCTAAGGAAGCTAAGGAAGCCGACGAAAACCAAATGAAAAGTTAACGAAGCTAACAAATCTAACGAAGCTAACAAAGCTAACAAATCTAACGAAGCTAACAAAGCTAACAAAGCCAACGAAGCTAAGGAAGCTAACAAAGCTAAGGAAGCTAACAAAGCTAAGGAAGCCGACGAAAACCAAATGAAAAGTTAACAAATCTAACGAAGCTAACAAATCTAACGAAGCTAACAAAGCTAACAAAGCTAACGAAGCTAACAATGATGCTGAAGAATCGACGAATGCTAAGCTAAAGAGCTAAAGAGCAAAGACTAAAGACCTCGGCAGTAGATTCCGGCAAGATAGAAAAATAAGCTATTCCTCCACCTCATCCGCATCTGGAACAGGGTTAGCTTTTTCTACAATTTCAAAATCTTCAATGAGTTTCACCAAATCCAGGGTGTCTTTGTTTTCCTCGTTAACGGACAAGCCGCTCATCATCTGGATGACCTCACCCAAGCTCTTGCCCTGTTCTTTCAATTCTCTATGTTTAAGCAAGACCTCTTCCAAGGTTGTGATAGCATTTTCAAAGTAGACACCCTGTTGGAAAGGAGGGATCGTCAAGATTCCCTTTCTCAAAAAGACGGCTTCGTTGGACAATTGATTTCTGTAGAAGATCAGTGCTTGGTAATGGTCCTTACAGCAGTACTGCAGCAAGTAAGTATTCGGCAAGATCATGGAAGGTTTCCTGTTGTAAATCTGGAACTTGTCGCTCTTTTGCATGGGCGATCTGTCGCACACGAGGTAACCGCACTGGTGTTCGATATTTCGTTCTTCAATAAGTTCATCATAGGTTTGCTGTGTGAGAAACCGGCTTAGGAACTTCAACAAGTCCAGACTTGCACTGTTATCCACCATCAACTCTGCTATCACCAATTGGATCCGCGATACGTCGTTGGGCGTGAGCACATCAATCCCACTGTATGGCTCCAAGTGTTGTAGAAACGATTGTAAAGAGAGTATTTGCATAGTTTTATTTTATTTTATTTTATTTTTTTTTTTGATTTGGTTTAGCTTTGATATGAGCAGTAGTAGACCACGGAGTGCATCATCTACGGCTGCAACGAGCCGGCAGTCGCGGTCTGGGTCGCGGTCTGTGTCGCGATCAGCGTCGAGGGAGTCGCGTAGTGGGCGGCGATCTGTGCCATTTGGGGACGCGGGTGGGTTTGGGTTCCGGCGGAACTCAGGCACACGTTCTGCGTCAGGCCCACGGCCGCCCGCACCAACGTTTCTGCTAATGGACCTCCTTTCCATCGAATTGAACTTGCCGGATGATTTGAGCAGACCAAAGACACTGGTGGGTGCCAACGCAGAGGCAGACAAGTCCTTTGAAGAGCTTTCCAACATGCTTATGGTTCCCTGGCGATTGGAAAAGGTGATGGTGTTTGGGCTTTTGGTGTGCTTCAATCTGTTTTTGACCTTGTTGACCTTGGTTCCTTTGAAGTTGGGTATAATTACGTGGAGGACCAGCACGGCTATGTTGAGGTGTCCCAAGCTGTCTCTTGCGCTTAGAAAAGTGGCTACGGACCACTTTAGGTGGATCAAACGCGATGTCATCACATGTGTTTTGATCGCACTCTCCGTGTTGATCCTCCTGCTGCCTCGCTTGGACATTCTGCGCATGTATCACGACGTGCGTGGCCTGGCCCATATCAAGTTGTACGTTATGTTTGGAGTCCTCGAAGTGGCTGACAAATTGTGCTCCTCGTTGGGCCAGGACATCATCAGCGTCTTGTACAAATTGGAAATAGGCACGTGGAGCCTGCTTCTATTTGCTCTCCTACTGGTGTTGTACTTGTGCTCGCACGCCTACATCCTCATATACCAAACAGTCTCGCTAAACGTGGCTGCAAACTCATACTCAAACGCATTGATGGCACTATTGCTCTCAAACCAATTCTCGGAATTGAAAGGGTCTGTGTTCAAGAAATTCGAAAGAGAAGGCTTGTTCCAGGTGGTCATGGCAGATTTGACTGAAAGGTTCCAATTGTCCCTCATGCTAGGCATCATCGCAACAAGAAATTTAATCCAATTACATGTCAATCAACAAGGTATCATCCCAAACAGCTGGAAAACTTGGAACAACTGGATGGGCGCCATCTTGGGCCCGGGCATCGTCGTCATCGGCAGTGAAATCTTTGTCGACTGGTTGAAACACTGCTTTATCATCAAATTTAATAAATTAAGACCAAAAGTTTACTCAAACTTCCTTTACGTCTTGGGTTTGGATTTCTTGCAAGTTTCAAAATCAAGCAGTGAGGCAAGTTTACTGCACGAGTTGATCGATTATATAGTGCTAACAAAACGTATCGGGTTACCTCTACTCGCTTTGATTGTGTGCTTTCTTAGAATGACCCTCAACGATTTCTTGAATGTGTTTGCTTTCCCATCTACAAATATGTTTGGCTGGTTGGCTAACCTCACCATTTTCCTTGTCGTGTTCACCATCTTGATAATTGCAAGATTACTCCTTGGTTTGACCATCGCTAGAATGGCTAGACACGTTAGATTCAAACACAAATCCTCAAAACAAAAAACGGCCCCAAAACTAGAAATGCCAAAGTTCGAGGCCCCAAAACTAGATTTACAAGCGCCAGCCGCTCCATTCAGTTCGAGCCCCATGCCTGCTTCAAGATCACCATTGTCCTCGGTAGATGATCTTTTGATACATGAGATATCATCACCAGATGACTCTTTCCTTCCTGGTGTTCCGAACACAGAGGCGTCCTCGATAAACCCATCCACACGCTCTTTCTTGTACGATGGAGATGAAGTGGTTCCACCCACCTTTGAAGAAAAGAGAAACAAACAGATGACAGACAATTTGGATGAACTGTTAAGCAAGGTGATGCGTTATGAGATGAGTAGTAAACGAATATGGTAACTACAAGATCCAATAAATTCTAATAGAACTAAAATTAATGTCAGACTTGTTATATATTTTATGTCAAACTAGTAATTCGACTGAGATAGTAATAGTGCTTGGGTTTGCGTGCGAATGTAGCCAAGAGTAGCCAAAGAGTATCCCAATAGTAGCCAAAGAGTATCCCAATAGTAGCCAAAGAGTATCCCAATAGTAGCCAAAGAGTATCCAAATAGTAGCCAAAGAGTATCCCAATAATAGCCAAAGAGTATCCAAAGAGTAGCCAAAGAGTATCCAAAGAGTATCCAAAGAGTAGCCAAAGAGTATCCAAAAAGTAGCAGAAGTCGTATGCTTAGATCGATGCTACAAGTACCTATGCCTAAGATCATTTGGTACTAAGTAACCCAGTAATATGGAATGAAATATGAAGATCTAAGGAAATATTCAATCAGACTATGTAACAAGATATCAAAACTATTTACAAGAGAGCTTACAAGCCGATTAGTGTTTTGCAAAACGCTTAAGTGAATCGTTGAAATACTTCAACACTGCTGGTCTTGGTCTGGCCAAACGAGCAGAGAATGCCAAACAAGCTGTTAATAAAGCCAAAGCACCTGCTTGATGTGCAGCAGCAAGAGGAACTGGAACCAAGTAAATCAAGGTTGATATACCCAATGCTACCTGGACGGAAACAACACCCATAGTAGCATATATTGCTCTTAAGGCTGAGCGAGGGAGAATGGCTTTATTCTTGGAAACCCACACATGGCCAATCAAGATTGTGAAGAAGGTGGTGGTTGCGAAAACACGATGGACCAATTGGACAGTAGCTGGGTTTTCCAACAAGTTACGCCACCATAAATCAGACAAGTCTGTCTTACGCGCAAACACAGGGGACATCAACTCGCCTTTGCTTGGGACCCAATCGTCACCCATATGAGGGAAGGTGTTGTAGATAAGTCCAGCATCCAAACCAGCCACCATACCACCGGACATGGCTGTGACAAAGGCTAACGCAAGTAAACCAAACCCGAAACGACGGATTTTCTGAAGCGCAGGGTTGTTTAGCTGTGCAAAGATCTCATTGACCTTGTCCTTATTTTGTAACCACTTGTTTTCATTAAGGATTTGGAAACCTGTCCACAAAACACCCAAATACATCAAAAACGCAGCACCCAAGTGAGTGGTCAATCTATACTGCGAAACGGTTGGCTTTGATTTTCTTTCAGCCAAAGACTCCTCATCCAATCCACTTTTCACCATCCACCAACCGATGGCACCTTGAAGCCCCAATAAGGCTGTAAGCCCTAAAACACGAGCCAGAGTGTGCCTAGTGAATTTTCCAGTTTTCCAAAAGTATAATGCGGGCAAAATGAAGAGCATACCGATGGTTCTACCAACTAACCTATGCCCCCATTCCATGCTGAAAATGAACTTGAATTCGTCCAAAGTGATATGGGAATTCAACAATTTGAACTCGGGAGATTCCTGGTATTTGGCGAATTCCTCCTCCCATTCTTTCTGGTTCAATGGGGGGATTGTCCCGGTGACTGGTTTCCATTCAGTGATGGACAATCCTGACTCCGTCAAACGAGTAAGCCCTCCCAAAACAACTATACCAAAGATAAGCCCAGACGTCCCAAAAAGCCAATACGCAACACCCTTGTTGCTTATCATAGGATAACCACTCTTAACAGCTGGGATAACCTTTATAGGACTACTGACCGTGGTGGTGACTGTAGAGTAAGCACGGCCTTTGAATCCATTGAAAAATCGACTTAAAGCTGGCCGTTTAGGAACAATACTAAGCAGACTGATTCTACTTTGTGTTAATGTCCTTAACACAGAAACATTCTGCGTGAAGAAGAATCTACTCCTTGAAAACATACTTGATGAAGTTGCTTATGATCAGATGATTTTTCATTTGGTGTTGATGGTTTAATCACGTGATCTAAGTCCACAAAAACAAAGAAAAAAAGAAAGAAAACCAGACAAATTAGCTAAAATAACCAATTTAGTCAAATGGCTGCAACAGGTATTTTTTTTATTGGGTTTTTTAATAGGCGGTTAAATGGGATTACGGGAAGACTTGAGGAAATTGGTGGGAAAGAGTGGTAGCCAAGTGTATAACGAGTATTCGATAAACCAAGTTGAGCCAATCAACTTGGAAAAACGATTGAATGGTAGTATTGGGCTTAGAATCAGGTTTGTGAATAAAACCCTTGGAGACATGGCACTGTACCGTGAGCAGAATACCAACAACTTACTGTTTTCCCAGCTACCAGAAACACAAGCTTATACAGAAGAGGATGTGATAATCAATGCAATCTATATGTTTATACTTTTTGTGATCGGGTATATGGTTGTATCCGGTATGCTGTTTGGTATTCGGGAGCATTTGCTTTCTGTAAAATATTATAAGGAAAATTCGGCCACTAGTGATAGAGTCAAGAACACCGACTTGAATACGGGTGGGGATGACTCCACCAGCCGGTTTACACAGACAACGGCGGAAGACCTTGTCAAACCCACAGCGAATGATTTGATTCAAGAGGGAAAGAAAAGCAGCAAGCACAGAAGATGGTTTCGAAGGAGTGCAACTGTTGACAAGTTTGAAAATGAAGTTAGCTTAGGTTATGAAAACACACGCAGGGACGACGATAGTCAGAATTCAAAAGAAGGCGAGATGGTCGAGGAGAGTGACACTACCACCACACTGTCTAAGTCAAGCGTATTAAATGCTGTAACAGCACAAGTTGACTTTAAAAAGTGCACCCTCAGAGAAGAGAGGTTGAAGACCGCAGTGGAATACTTTGAAATCGAGAAGCTAGACTTGATACATGAAGAGCTTTTTACGGACAGCACGGTCGAAGCAAGGGGCACGTGCTTGCGCTATTCATTTCAAGATCTCTATAATATTAAGAGACAGTCACAGGTGGGGATATTCAATGAAGCAAGTTCTTCTAACAAGCAAAAAATCAAAATGTCGATGGTGATTAGGTATCTGAGTTTCATTCCAATGACCACATTTTCTAGTATTTGGGAGGCGGAAAAGCAAATCGGTAAAGTCCAAGAGGACTTACGTTTGGGAGTAAACAGAGTGACGCAGCAGATGGCTGTACTCCGGATGCTTTCCATTGGAGCGAGTTACCAAATGATGGATAATACCAATTACTATTTGCAACCATTTAACACATTGATTGAAGATATTATGGAGGGAGGGAAGATAATTGATTTGATGGAAAGCAGTTGGGGCGAGTGCTATAAGATGATTGTTGAGATGATTGTTATTTACTGTTGGTCGCAGTGGAATATTAAGGCTCGACAAGAGATGCGGGAGATTGAATCGAAGTTCAAGAGATGCGGATTTTCGGAGCCTGTGATACAGACTCACCAAAGTCTATTCAGGATGATAATCAACATGAAGTTGGGGATGGATGGAATCAAGCGACAGATATCGAGAGAGAGCCTCTTCCGGGTACAAGTGACTATGAAAGAGATTGCGCGGACACTAGAATGCAACGAACACAGATGGCTTATGCCGATGGTTTGTCAAGGTGTCAAGATAACAAAAGAGCCAAGTGGGAGGCTTGTGTTTTTTGAGTTACTCAAAATTATAACCGATAATCACAGCAATTGTTGTATGCATGATTACATAAATAACTCCAACGTGGAGTTAAAACCAATTCTACAAGAAGGAATGTCTCACAGAAGTGGAGCGAGAATAAACACAATGGCCAATGAAATTCATGCTGTACTAATGACCAACAATAGTTTTGGGAAGGATGGAGTGAGCCATTCACGAACTAATGGTGGTATTTCTAAAGGTGGTGGGTTTACCGAGGATACCAAGAAGAAGCGCAGAAATCTCACTACCCAATCCGCTGCCACTAACAACAATGCAAAAGGGTTGACTAATGGGCCAGGTAATTGGGTCCAACAATCGTGAATAAGCTTGTATATTATTTTCATGTGCTTTGGGTAACTAACCCATGTGATTGCACGAGAATATGGGGTATTTTCGTCCGCTGTTTTTTTTTTTTAGTCGCATCCGAGTTTTCACATGACATATGTGAAAGAATAGCATATGCGACGGTACTTTTGGTGGGGCACTGGCGACATTTAGTCACCAAAGTGCCAAAAAGAGAAAACGACGATGACACTAACCAAATACCACGCATCACACCAACATGGTGTTTTGTCTCTTTTGTTATCTAGAGTTTCTGTAGTCCTCCGCATTCGCTTGTATCGACCCTATAGCGCAAGCAAGATTGCTGTAGCCCTACAGTAACCGATGGGGGAGAAAAAAACCAACAACATAAAACATGCGAGATGCGGAGAAAGGGGTTTTGTGAATTGAGCGTATATATAAGAAAGCCAATTGCCATTTATTTTTAATTAAAAGATTGCTAGAACAGATAGTAGAGGATGCCAGCTGTCGAACTTATAGCTGCCGGAGTGCTTGGAACCCAGTTATTGGAGTCCAAGTACCATATTAGTGAGGATTTTTTGATTGCACAAAAGGTGTTCCGTTCGGCGGTGCCATTTTTGTACAGCTTGTACCGGAGTCGAATTAGTTTCTGGTACTTTTTTGAAAAGGTTGTTCAAAAGTACCCCAACAACCGGGCTGTTGTATTTCCAAGACCCAAGGCGAATCCGCCCCCAATTAGATTGGATGCCGACGGGAAGAAGATTTATGACGATCAGTTTACGTTTGAAGAGTTTACATACAAGGAGTTGTACAGAATTATTTTGAGGTTGTCGTACATTTTGAAGCATGAGTATGGTGTGACTTCTAAACAAACCATTGCGATCGACTCGATGAACAAGCCATTATTTTTGTTCTTGTGGTTGGCGTTGTGGAACATTGGTGCCTTGCCCGCATTTCTTAACTTCAACTCCAAGGACAAGCCCTTGGTGCACTGCTTGAAGATTTCAGATGTTGCGCAGGTTTTCATCGATCCGGACTGTGCTGGTCCAATTAGAGACACCGAGGAGGCTATCAAGGCGGAATTACCAAACTGTCAATTGAACTACTTGGATGAAGAAGCATTATACAAAATTGTCACTGATAAGAAGGCCCCTAAATATAGAGCCCCAGATGAAACTAGAAGACCAGAAGACACAGACTCCTCGGCTTGTGCATTGATTTATACCAGTGGTACCACTGGTTTGCCGAAGGCTGGTATCATGTCCTGGAGAAAGGCATATATGGCGAGTACTGCATTTGGCTACGTGATGAAAATTAACTCCAAGTCAACGGTGTTGACCGCGATGCCCTTGTACCACTCCACAGCAGCCATGCTTGGTGTCTGTCCAGCATTGCTTTCTGGTGCATGTGTTTCTGTCTCTCAAAAGTTTTCCGCCACTTCCTTTTGGACTCAGGCCAGAATCTCTGGTGCAACACACGTTCAATATGTTGGTGAAGTTTGTCGTTACCTTTTGAATACACTGGACCACCCAGACCAACAACGCCATAATGTTAAAATCGCTTATGGTAACGGTTTGCGTCCTGACATCTGGATGGATTTCAAGAAACGTTTCCATATCGAGGCGATTGGTGAGTTTTATGCGCTGACAGAATCTCCAATTGCTACAACAAACTTGCAATATGGTGATTACGCTGTGGGAGCATGCAGAAAGTATGGTGCCACAATCAACATGTTTTTGTCTCTCTCGCAAGTTTTGGTTAAAATGGATCCAGATGACGAAGAAGTTATCTGGAGAGACCCAAAGTCTGGTTTTGGTGTGAAGGCGAAAGAAAATGAGCCTGGTGAGTTGTTGATGCGTATCTTGAATCCAAGCAATGTCGAAGGTACTTTTCAGGGTTACTATGGCAACAAGTCGGCTACATCATCGAAGATTGTGCGTGATGTGTTCAAGACTGGTGATGCTTGGTTCAGAACCGGAGACTTGTTGAAGATGGACAAGGATGGCTTGTTGTACTTTGTTGACCGTTTGGGTGACACCTTCCGTTGGAAGTCAGAAAATGTTAGTGCATCAGAAGTGGAAAACGAATTGATGGGCTCTAAGGCAATTAAGCAATCAGTCGTTGTGGGTGTTAGAGTACCAAACTACGAAGGTAGAGCAGGCTTTGCAGTATTGGAACCAACTGATGAATACAATGACCCATCAAAGAGTATTGAAATGTTGGCTAGGGTTTATGCTCATATCAGCAAGTCATTGCCAAAATACGCCATTCCTCAGTTTATAAAGATTAGTAACGAGATTCAAGTACAGCATAACCACAAGGTTCCTAAGAATCAATTTAAAAATCAAAAGTTGCCAAAGGGTGACCATGGAAAGGATACGATTTACTGGTTGAACGGATCAAAGTACGAAGAATTAACTGACGAGGCATGGGCTAGAATCGGAGCTGGTTCGGCAAAGTTGTAAATTATTAGAATATGATAAGGTTTTTGTATCAATGTAGATATTGCAATGATTAACTGAGGAGGGTAAAGTATTTTCAACCGTGTGCTATAGACTGATATGTGAACAGATCGCGAAGGATTACAGATAACAAAGTATCAACTGATTAAAGGTCCCAGTCGGTTGAGGAAATGCTATTTTGGGTTTCATCGGCCTTGTAATGGTGGCAATTCCAGTGTTTTTGGTCTTGTAATGGTGGCAAATCCAGTGTTATTTTACTTGATTGGTCCAAAGTTGAGCCAGATCTTGTATTAAGTCAAATGCATTTACTCTAAAAAGTATGTACATTGCTTAATAAAGTTAATGCTACTCTAAAAAGAATGTACATTGCTTAATAAAGCTAATGTCCAAATTTCATAGTTGCGATTTGGCTGCGGAGGAACAATAGTGTATTTTCTAATCCTAGAATTGTCTGGTTAACTATGATATGACTATCATAACTAAGCTAAACACAATCACTATACAGTCCGTTGGACTACACATGGCTAAGTACTACAGATAATTATTACAGAGTATTAATGATAACTAAAGTATCATCGGATTGTCTAAAAATTCTTCAGTTGATTGTCTAAAGCAATGATTTATCTTGTAAAGCATCATATTGTCTACCATATTTTCAAGTATTGATCATCCACCAACTGATTATGCTGTCTCAAAACACCGGTATAGGGTGTCGAGATACCTTGTCTACAACTCGAGCTCCAAATACCAGCCCTTCTCTCTTAATAACAAGATGCAACTAGTAATCTTGATATTGTAGCTTTTCATAAAGCATTTCATATGTGAAGGCTTTGCTACAAATGGGATAGTTTTTCGTTCACAGAAGATGTGCAGACAGATTAAACGTAGATGAATACAGCAAGTGCAAATTGAATAGCGATTATGTAGGAGAACCATGGTGAATGTACTGTTGTAGCAGAGTTGGTTTTGGTTCTATTTCGACCTCTACCAGCAGTAGCACCGACAGCAGCACCGGCAGCAGCACCGGCAGCAGCACCGGCAGCAGCACCGGCAGCAGCACCGGCAGCAAGAGGTGCTATACCAGAACCACCAGAACCAGAGTTGCCTTGGGAAGTGCCTTGGCCGCCTCCCTGTGTGTTTCCCTGTGGGTTTCCCTGTGGGTTTCCTTGTGGGTTTCCTTGTGGGTTTCCATTGGAAGGGGAGTATGGAGGAGGGTTTCCATTAGGTTGGCCACCATTAGAGGGGTTTCCATTGGAAGGGGAGTATGGAGGAGGGTCGCCCTTGGGTGTGGACCCCGATCCACCATTTTGGGGGCCATTTGAACCACCAGAGCTACCCATCGGGCTATAAGGTGGAGGACTAGAGCTGCCCCCAGAACCTCCAGAACCACCGGAACCACCGGAACCACCGCCATGGCCACCACTCGAACCACCACCCGAACTGCCACCGGAACCACCGCCATGGCCACCACTCGAACCACCACCCGAACTGCCACCGGAACCACCGCCATGGCCACCACTCGAACCACCACCCGAACTGCCACCGGAACCACCACCATGGCCACCTCCCTTACGAACAAACAAGACTTGTTCGTCTTTCGGGAACTCGCTCTCAATGCCATCTTCCAATCTCTGTATGTTCTTGGCTACATCATGTCCATGAACATCCAACGATACTCCATTGGATATAAATGCACATAAGGCCAATTGTGTACACCCTAAAATGTACGCTATTCTCATGAAATTATCTTTTTGATAGGATGATAACTATTTACCTTTATGCTTTGATTGAAACAAGGAATTATGCACCGAAGACTGAGCTTGCGGCACGAACGTGACTACAAACGCAGATGATGTGTTGCGGCACGAACGTGACTACAAACGCAAATGCTGTGTCTTGCGGCACGAACGTGACTACAAACGCAGATGATGTGTTGCGGCACGAACGTGACTACAAACGTCTAACTGGACATGTAAAGATCATGGCCTCCACCTCGAAGCCGCTCGTATTCGTTGCTAGATGCTTTTTTTGAGTTCTACCAGTTTGTCTAAAGCCTGACAGGGTTTCCACAAATTATCGTATGATTTATAGACTAACAGAATAAGAAGTGGCCGCTCAACACCCGCAGCTAGATCTTTGTGGCTAAAACCAATTAGATATTCTACAAAGGCTGTGGATTGATAGTTCGGCACGGTTCCGGGAGAAAGGTTTGGTCACCAAGTTTTTTTTGGCGAATACACAGACCGAGTTGTTATCCCGAACCAGTTGGTGTGTTCGGTTTTGCTATATTTGAGCCGAAGTAAAATTTACAGCCGATTTTCAAGCGTGTTCAACTACACACAAAAATAATAGATACTAGGGTCATAACTGAATATACTCATGTATTTCCTTATTAGCTAGGAAGGTCATAACTAATGTAGTTATTAGCAAGGAAGGTCATAACTAATGTAGTTATTAGCAAGGAAGGTCATAACTAATGTAGTTATTAGCAAGGAAGGTCATAATTAATGTATTTCCTATTAGCAAGGACATGACTAATGTAGTTATTAGCTAGGAAACTGACCACATTGTCATAGGAAGGTTAAATAAGGTATTTCCTTATAACTTAGCTAGGAAACTGACCACCTTGTCATAGGAAGGTTAACTAAGGTATTTCCTTATAACTTAGCTAGGAAACTGACCACCTTGTCATAAGAAGGTTTGTAGTATTTGTGATCTTCGATGAAGATAGAGTGATACGCACCTTCAGAAGGGTAAAATTCCTTGTTCAAGTCTTTATCCAACAAGTCAAAGAACTTCTTTGAGCTTTGGAAATTGTTGATGCCGTCCTTAGTTCCGTGGATAAGCAACAAAGCGATAGACTTGTCCCACTTGGAGGCAAAGTCTGGCTTGAGGAGGTCTTCACCTCTGTTCAACATATCATTGATCTGCTTCAAAGAACCGACAAACAAACCAGTGTCTCTAATGTAGTCCCTATAGAGTTGGTTTGTGGTGATTTGATTGATGTCCAAACCGGCATTGATTTTGAGGTTTGGGAGGAACTTGCTGGCAAAGGAGCCCACCTTCTTGACCACCACGTTAGGCTTGTCCACAATTTCCACTAAGGGACCACTTACGAAAATACCCTTGATGTGTTCCCTCTTCTTACCGTGGATACCGTAGTTCAACACAATCCCACCGCCCATGGAGTGTCCGCCCAAAATAAACTTCTCCTCAGGGTCGCTTCTCAACTTTAAGTTGTAGTCGATGAAAAAGTCCAAATCGCCAAACACTTGCGTCTCGTTCGTCACACCGTACTTCTTACCCGGAGAGGTCTCTCCTGCTCCTCTTTGGTCAAAGAAAAACACTTCGTACCCGTCCTTGGATAACTCGTCAAAAAACTCCAAGTAAACCTCACTATCTTCACAGAAACCGTGCACAAATATCACCTTCCCCTTATATTCAACTCCCTCGGGAACCTTCCACGTCACCGTCTTGAAATTGGCCCCGTCGTGCTTTATAAACTTTGCTTCAGGCTTGTGCTCAGGCTTGTATGGGTGTGTCACAGTCATATTCGTTAATTTTTCTTTTTTCTTTGCTTTCTCTGTTTATATAATAATTCCGTTCAGTGTGGGGTGTCATGTCTGGGGTACGATAGTGTTACACGATTCTTGGTAATTCAATTCTGCAGTTGGTTAATTAAGGAGAAAAGTCCTGATAAACGTGCTACTTAGAATCGAACAATAGGGGTTTTAGAGGATCCCTTTGGATGTCCTTAGGATACCTATGAATTAGTGGACCTTTAGAATACTAGGACCTCAGTTAGACCTTTAGTATTAGGAACTTTAGCGAGAAGATAGTGTATTGAGTATATTGAGTGTATTGAGTGTATTGAGTGTATTGAGTATATTGAGTGTATTGAGTATATTGAGTGTATTGAGTGTATTGAGTGTATTGAGTGTATTGAGTGTATTGAGTGTATTGAGTGTATTGAGTGTATCAACCGAGTAAATCTACCGAGTAAATCTATAGAATGAATCTAATCTTTTTGAGTCAAACTGGTGAATCGTCGAAGTCATACTAGTCAAGTATAAAGTTGTTCGTTAGTGATGGGTCCTGGCGGGGTACCAAGCGAACCACAAGGGTCCATCCGCAGATCCGAGCTCCCGGTTGTTACCGGATCGGAGTATCTAATCGTTAATTACATTTGAGAATGAAGCATTTACAGACATTTCATAGAACGTATCACACACAAAATGTCACACACAACTTGTAAAGCACAACTTGTCACACACAAGTTGTCACGCACAAGTTGTCACGCACAAGTTGTCACTTCATTTGTATAAATTAATCCGTGGAACAGCTGTAGAGTGGTAGTTTTCACATTCTAGTGATTCACTACAAGACTACAAACACCATACGTAACCTTCATTAAGACGATCATATTTTAGCTCCGATTCATTGTCTAGAAGAAATGGCAACCACACCTGGCAATTCCTTACCTTCCAACAATTCCAAAGAAGCACCACCACCAGTAGAAACATGAGACAACTTGTCAACGACGCCAAACTTTTTAGCAACAGTAGCAGTGTCACCACCACCAATGATGACAGTGTTACCGGCTTCTGCAGACTTGACAGCAGCATCCAACAAAGCCTTTGTACCAGTGGCAAACTTGTCGAATTCAAAGACACCTGGAGGGCCGTTCCAGACAATGGTCTTAGCCTTAGCGACAGTTTCTTCAAACAATTTAATCGACTTTGGACCGGCATCCAAACCCATCCAGCCGTCTGGAATACCTTCTTCTTGGGTGGCAACGCCGGTGTTTGCGTCCTTGCTAAAGGCATCAGCAGTGACAAAATCAACAGGCAAGACGATTTCAACGCCATTCTTCTTAGCCTTAGCAACCAAGTTTTCAACATTCTTAGAACCAGCTTCATCGAAAAGAGAGTTACCAATGGACATGTTGTTCAAAACCTTGTTGAAGGTGAAAGCCATACCACCACCGACAATTAAGAGATCAACCTTGTCCAACAAGTTGTCAATCAATTGGATCTTGTCGCTAACCTTGGCACCACCCAAGATGGCCAAGAATGGTCTAACTGGGTTTTCCAAAGCCTTAGCAAAGTACTCCAATTCCTTAGCCATAAGGAAACCAGAAGCCTTTTGTGGAAGGTCCAAACCAACCATGGAGGAGTGGGCTCTGTGCGCAGTACCAAAGGCATCATTCACGTAGACATCAGCAAGAGCAGTCAATCCTTGTCTAAACTTGGCAACATCTTCGCTGGAAGCCTTGATCTTTTCACCATTCTTCTTTTGAGAACCTTCTTCTTCAATGTGGAATCTCAAGTTTTCCAAAAGGATAACTTGACCCTCTGGGGCAGAGTTGACAGCCTTTTCAACCTCGGGTCCAACACAGTCATCCAAGAACTCAACCTTTTGGTCCAAAAGTGTCTGCAATTCAGCAGCAACTGGAGCAAGCGAGAACTCAGCGTTTCTTTCACCGTTAGGTCTACCCAAGTGCGATGCCAAAATCACAGCCTTAGGCTTCTTGTCCAAAACATACTTGATGGTTGGAAGAGCAGCAACAATTCTTTGGTTGTTGGTGATGGTCTTGCCATCCAATGGAACATTGAAATCAACTCTGATAAACACACGCTTTCCGGTGACATCCAAGTCCTTCACGGACAATTTGTTAGATAAAGACATTTTAAGTAGCCGTCGAAACACTTTGAGGGAAAAGTTGGGGTTTATATGTGTTTTTTCCGGGGGGTTGTTGCCCGGGAAAAAGGATTTGGCAAGCAACAGGTTTTTTGTGGAAACACGCTTCGGCTTGTGAGAGACAACGCGGATCGTTGATCTGGCATTGCGGGTTATCAGCGACCTCAGTTTCGAGGGTTGGAGATCACTTATGGTTTCTGTAGTCCGGGGACTCCGGTATTGTAGTGTGCTTGTTGAGCCAAGAGATGAAAGACCTGGAAAATTCATACGTTGGATCTACTGAATTGGATAGAATTGGATTCATTGACTCGCAAATACATTGGATTCATTGACTCGCAAATACACTGGATTCATTGACTCGCAAATACATTGGATTCATTGACTCGAAAATAACTGGATTCATTTATTTTCAAATACACTGGATTCAAGGAGCCAATCATCGAATACATGAATAAACGAATGTGATTGGAAATTGCATTTAATATGTGAAAATTAAGCTTAAACCTTGAAGTCGTTTGAATAGGCATGAATAGATTGGAATGAGAAATGTTCGTCTAATCAAAGGACTAATCTAAATCAACAAGTGAAACTGCGTTCACTTTTGGTTATATGGATGCAAAACGAGCCAAAATAGACCAATCGATCGAAATGAAGTTACTATAAGAAATGGAAGTCGAGAGAGACCTGCGCAATTCATTACAACGGTTGTCAAGCATTCTTTCCGTTGAATGTAGATGCCCTAAATTCTGATAGTATTTTTAACTTAGTTGGAAATCATTTCTGGATTCTTATATTCAAAGCAGATATAATTATTCGTTGTTTTATTTGCTTTTATAGTTATAATTCGTTGTTATATTCGTTGGTATACTTATAATTTGTTGGTATATTGTTATAATTATAATTCGTTGATATATTCGTTGTTATAATTATAATTCGTTATTTCGTTGCTACATTTGTAATTCGTTGATATATTCGTTGTCATACTTCTAATTAATTTCATTGTTAAAATTACGGTTTAAATACCAGATTGATATTATTAATTCATTGTTAAGTTATCAATCAGCTTAAAATCGTTAAATTCAGTTCGTTAAGACCCAGTTTGAGATGCTCAAACAATTATTCGTGAAAAACACCAATTAATCCACACGTAGTGAAATCAACCCACACGTAGTGAAATCAACCCACACGTTGTGAATTATCAATCAACTCATTAACCTGTTGAGCAATAGAAGGACCAATCTAACTACCAACATTCTCCACCCGTTTAATGTACAAAGCGACAAGAAACGTCGATTAATTGTGCGAGCAAACGGCTTTTTAGCTGCAAATTGACTGGCACTATATAAACCACCTGCATATAACAATTTTGTTCGAGAATGTTCCCTCGATGCTCATCAAAGTTATATAAGGATTCGATATTGCAAGATACAACAAGAAAAGTATGGATAAGGTATTAGCGTGGTCAGTAGCACAACAGACCGGGGACAAGGAAGCACTTGCTAAGATCGGTGCTCCAGACCCTAAGATGCTTCAGCAGCTCTTTGGAGGTCCAGACGAACCAACCCTCATGAACCAAGCCATTCTTGTGGTGACCAACCCAGAAGCTGAGTTGGAGGCTAAGGAAACTGCCTTTGACAACTTTGAAATGTTAATCGAAAACCTCGATAACGCAAACAATATTGAAAACTTAAGGTTGTGGCAACCTATCATTGCACAATTGCAACCTGCCGTGCCCATCTCATTGAGAGAATATGCAGCTCTGATCATTGGTATTGCAGTGCAAAACAACCCAAACTCCCAGGAAGCATTCTTGAAATACGAAAATGGTGTAGAATACTTGGTACAAGTCAGCAAGGACGTATCCAACCCAAAGTTGGTGCTCAAGGCTTTGTTTGCCCTTTCAAGTTTAATCCGTAACTTCCAACCAGGTTATGAGAGATTTGTTCAAAGCGACGGTTGGAGCATTTTCCCAATCTTGGGTGGTGTTATCAACCCTTCGGAAAATAAGGTCAACTTGCGTTTGTTACTGTTGGTCTCGGCTATCTTATCCACTGGCCTAGACGCAGTTAAGAATAAGCAAATCCACAGTATTCAATTAGTTGACTTTTTTACAGTCATTTTGCGTTCAGATGGCCATGCAGGTTGTGTGGATAAGGTGTTTCACATTATCTCTCAATTGCATGAATTCAACTTCCAATTTACCGCAGACGAAGTTGCAAAATTGAAGCAGGGATTGAAAGATGTAGAAACTTTAGGTGACCAATTGTCCCTGGAGGATTGGGAGAGTGCTAAGAAGGCACTTAATGTATAGTTATGGTATAATAGAGAAATATTAGTAAAATTCATAAAGTGTAAAACTCAAAGTGTAGTGCAAGTTTCATTCAAGATTTGTATACCCTATCAATTGCTATCACTTCTCACATTACAAATTATAATTTGGTATCATTTCTCTATTATCATTACAATTGTTACAATTATCGCTATATCACTAAAAATATCACTGCATATAACTGCAACTATCACTACATCATTACTTCATATCACCGCAATACCCAAAATAATCCTGATATTCCAAGGCTTATTATAAAGTGACGAACCAAATAATGGTTTTATGCAAATGTTTCGATCCATAAATACCCAAAAAATCGATTTATTATTCAAATATCACTTCGTTTGGATCCGAAGAACAAAATGCTCGCTTCATGGCACCATCTGTTGTTGGCGGAACCATATTCTTCCCTTCTGAATCTTTGCCCAAAGTTCCCCTACGTTCATATTCACTGAAGATTTGATACATGGTTTTGAAAAGCCCGGTTACTCTTTCTGCTTTGGGTTCTGTCATGAGTCTAAATTGGCGAAGCGATTGCACCATCGTTGACTTGTGGTCATGTCCTGATTTCACGTGTCCTAAATTAGCAAGTGACTCATTCCTCTGATATTTGTTGTACCAGGCATGTGCAATTGTATAAGTGAAATGCATAAGCCAGTCAATTCCTTCCTTTTCTCCACGAACTGGGAAAACATTGACTCCGATTTCGAGCTGGGCTTTCACCAAAAAATACTCAGCTTCCTTGAATAAAATATCAATTCCATCAGCTTTTGTTTTCTTTCTACGCTTTTTCAGAGGCAGTTCACCCGAGGTGTCCAAAACCTGATCACGATACTTTTGGTTTTCAGCATTCTTAAGCTTTTGAAGGAATTGGTCCCAGCCATTGATAATTATTATGACTGGGATCAGCTCGAAAAGTGGAGCATTCTCCAAACCTTGTATTATTGACCTGGCGGTTGAAACCTCATTTTCTAATTCATTCTTCTTGACTAAGGATATGAAAATTTCCGGCGAATACCAAAGCACCACGTTTTTCTCTATTTTCCTGTATGGTTTGGTAGGAATAAATGTATCTGATGGCTTATCGTATACAGAAACTGCCCGTCTTTCCCAATAGAGCATGGGGATATCACATAGAAAGCTTTCGGTCAAGGAGTCAGTAAACAGCTCAGCAACAGAATCCTTATTTAAAGTCAAGGAGGATGCATATTTCAAAACCATTTCTCCAAGTAGTTCTTCACGTTTACGTGACACCTTGTTAACCTCCTTTAGTTCACGGGCACTGTAATGGATTTTCAGACTTGGATGTGATAGTTTGTTCACATTCTTGCGTTTCGCTTGTGAGGAGAATTGCACAGGCCAATCATCGTCATCGGAGAGCCAATTTGCTATATCCATGGCATTGATATTACTTTTCGTTGTAGTGAATGAAAACGACGAATCATCTATCGTTTCTATACTCGGTTGTTTTAGATTGTCAATGTGAAGCGTCAGTGACGCTGGTCTTGTGCTTGTGGTATGTAACACCTCTTGTATATCATCAAACGTGTCGTTTGGGTCTGCTTCATTCTCTATCACCTGTCCATTTATTGTAAAAACTTGTGGTTCATCCAGAAGCTCATTTAGGTCATTTGGGTCATTTGGGTCACTTGGGTCACTTGGGTCACTTGGGTCATTTGGGTCATTTGGGTCATTTGGGTATTCTTGCAGAAGCTCGCTGGGGTATTCTTGCTGACTTTCATACCGTGGATAAATATCCACTTTAGTTATTCTAGATTTATCATTTGCACTTATTGATGGTTTGACTGTTTGGGGATCATTATTGGGGTTTTGATAGTTTTCTATGGGTTTTCTCAAGGGCAGTTTCTGAGTTTTTAGAGATTTAGAGGGCAGACTAAACATATTTTGAAGTCTTGCAGGACTTTGAATTTCCTGAGTTCCGAGATTTCTCAGTTCCATTCCAAGGGTTATTTCCTGGGATCTACAAGGCAGAGTATGAATGACATTCAAACCCAGCGTGAAAGACAGATCCCCCGTTATTTCAAGAGCCCCATTTCCATGCCCTATTTCAATGCAAGTATCCGTCGATTCTTGCAGGGCCACAAACAATTGGTTAGGTCCGGGTATCGCAGCACGAGACGGGTTGAGATCACTAGTGTGATCTTGGCTCAGATCTTCAAAATTTACAAGATGATCTTTGACAATGGTTTGATTGGCATCCTTTACAGGACTTTCCCTTCTGGGGCCTTCCCTTCTAAGATCCGTTCTTCTAGGATCTTCCCCTCTAGGACTCTTAAACATCTTTCTAGAGTCAAACGATTTGGTGGGACTCACCTTTAGAGGACTGTTAGAGGGTTTGGTAGGACTCCTCTTTATAGGACTCAGTTTAAACGTGCTCAAAGGCTGGCTTTGTACCTGGCTCAACATGATAACAGGGCTGGAGGACTGACTGTGTCGCACTCTACTGGGTGTATTGGATGTGCTCTTGTGTATGTAGTTATCGATCTCATCATCGGTGGAAATGATGATGTCCGAGCTTAGGCTGTTTCTGTTAGTAGTTGCTCATCATACACAAGAGAATTACTTACACTTCTATCACGTTGTTTGTAGGAACTTCGGTGGTATCATCTGAGAGGTAAATGATTTCCTTGTTCATGTGTGTTTGATTTTTGTAATACGCGACCGCGTTCGTATTCTTTGATTTTGGCTCTACGAAGTCAAACTAGTGTAAACTTGTAAACTTGTAGTGTAAACTTGTAAACTTGTAGTGTAAACTTGTAAACTTGTAGTGTAAACTTGTAAACTTGTAGTGTAAACTTGTAAACTTGTAGTGTAAACTTGTAGAGTAAACTTGTAGTGTAAACTTGTAGAGTAAACTTGTAGAGTAAACTTGTAGAGTAAACTTGTAGAGCAAACTTGTAGAGTGAGATTTATAGAGATTTATGGAGTAAACTTGTAGTGTAAATCTATAGTTGTGAGATTTATAGAGAATTCAAGTTTACAGCTCGATAGCTAAGCTTACAGATCACAGCTCCTTTAGTGATTCCTCTGCAGTCTCCCTCAATCAAGTTATGGTTCATTTCTAGCCTTTAAATTCTGGAATAACTTCTCTAAAGAGTCCATGAACACTCTTGTAGTATTCCAAACATTAATTGAATATACTAGATGTTTTGTACATGCGTGTGAGTCCTCATCATAGAAGAAGTTTAGAAGGTTAACGATTACTTGTAACTTCTAGTGTAGATTCATCGAATGCATAAAAATATACAATAGGTCTAACTCACAAGCTTTAATGGCACAAGACCACAGGTGTGGAGGGTGTAGTGTATTAGTGTATTAGTGTAGTGTATTAGTGTAGTGTATTAGTGTAGTGTCTTAGCGTATTACTGTAGTGTATTAGTGTAGTGTATTAGTGTAGTGTATTAGTGTAGTGTATTAGTGTAGTGTATTAGCGTATAGTATGAAGCGTAAACAACGAACAAAGTGTCTAAGAAATTCGCACTGATGGTGATTTGTTCTGTATTGAAAAAACGATCCTTGAAACAAATCATTGTTGATCGCATCCAAGCAGCGACCACAAGAACAGTAGGAGGGAGAACGTCCTAGGGGATTGACAGAAATTACCGAGTAGCAATCATGTCTCGACGTTCATACAGCACCCAGCACACGCCAGCGGACTCTACAATCTACTCGCTCAAGGAAGTGCTCAATACGATCAAGTACGACTGGCCGCAGATACTCCATCCATCTGCGAATCCGATTGAGACGGCTGTGGGACTTTTGGACGACACGTCTGTGGGTATGGCGCACCGTGTGCCCGAGTTCCAGCAATTGAAGAGCCAGACGGAGCAGTCGCTCCGCCGGGTGGTGAATGAGCACCACGAGCTTTTCAACCACTCGATCGGCTCGTACCACCAGCTTTTGGCCACGCTCGAGGAGTCGGAGGAGGACTCGTTGGCCATCAAAGCGATGTTGGAAGAAACTAGCAAGGATATCCACGATAGACTGGATCAGCTCAACGAGTTGAGCCAAACCTCCGCCAGATTCTCCGATATGGTGGAAATCTTGGATGCAATCACAGAACTCACATCGATACCAGAGAAAGTGGAACAATTGGTTGCCGATAAGGAAATCCACACCGTGTATGACGTGATAGCAAAGGGCTACGAGGTGGCCACAAAATATAACTTGTGGAGCTTGCCGGCAATGAGCTCCATCCAAAGCTACTTGGAAATACAGAGTAACAACTTGTTCGATATGATCGTTGACGAGCTTCAAAACGAAATATACATGAAGGTCACCGCAAACGCCACAAGCAGTTGGCAACAGATTATCGACTCTTCCAACCCAAACTTGTCTCTGTTCCAACAACTCATCCAACTGGGCACTTTGGAACAGTACATCTACAACTCGGCCAATCTTGATTTGGAAGAAGTGGCAGAAGTCTTTACAAAACCAACAGAGCAGTTCCTCAAAACACAGCTCGGCAAAATCCACAACCACTTTGTCCAGCAAAGAGATGGCATCGACTACTCGGTGCTTTTGGAACACTCAATGCTGTCCGAGTGGTACCATTATATGTACTTGCTCTTGCGTACTGCTTCAAGACTCAATAGACTCCACCAGTTGGTGGAAATCTTGAACGCTAGTATCCAATCGGAACTCCACGGCCTCATCAACCGCACCATCGAAGAAGTCAAATCGAAAAACTCGGCTGTTTTAAACAAGTTACAGAAAATGCATTTGGAGTTGCTGAACGACCTTTTGAATAACAGCTTTAGTGACGGCTCGATCGTGGTCTTGCAACACCTCTTTGGAAGCATCTTCGTCAAGGCATTGTCTGTTTTGCAAAAACACAAGGTGATAAGTGAAATTGTAAAACAATTGAATGGTGGAATCAGCGATCCTGTAGACGTGTGGGAAACCCTCACAAAGGAACTCAAGTCATTCATGTTAACATACATTTATGACAGCAACCACAATGATTCGATCGCCATGAAAAACTCAAAGATTCACGAAGTTATGAGAAAGCAAGAAGTGTTCCGTTTCGAAGATGTCACCTTGTCTCATTCTACAAAGTCCCCCGAAGATTTGCAACTTTTGCTTCAAGAAATGTTCCCTGGCTTTGTATTGCTGGATGCTTTCAAAAGCGACTTGTATGACCCATCACTGCGCAGTCCATACATTAAAAGTGAGCGTTTCAATGCACAGGTTGAGGTGTTGGTCCCTAGAAACTTGTTCAACATGCGTATTATCTTGGAACACTTTTTGGTGTTCATTGCTGGTTCGCAATCCATCGCTCCCAAGGCACTCGATTTCTTTGATGAATTCATGCGTTTGTTCTTGAAATATGTACACGAAAACTTGAATAACCTGTTCCGGCAGTTTGTCGGCGGGGCCGATGACATCAACAATACAATGAAACTCGATTTGATTCCATTGTATGAATCTTCAGACTCTTCTGCTTCGAAATCCACAGTCATTTATCAAAATGCTCTTGATTTCAAGCGCCTTTTCTTGAATGTGTGTCTGGTATTAAATACCGGTATCTCTTATCGTGAATCCATATCCACAACTGCACTTAATCTTTTGGACAAATTCCTGGGCGTATACACTGGGTTTTACAAGGAGTTGCTTTCTTTCGAAGATGACGGAAGTAAGCCTGTTCCTCAAATAAGTAATTGGATGCAAAAGCTGGCAATATCATCTATCAGTAATGAAATCACTTCATTTGCTAGGGAACCCGAAACTTCTTTGGTCGATGCATCAAAGGTTGCATCCAGTATCAATCGTGAAGTTTCTGGTATGATTGGAACTTCAGGCTTGCCATCCCTCAACAAAGATGATTTCCTCGATCACGAGTCTTTCAATCAAGTGTGTTATCTTTTCTTGACAACCAATTGGATTCTTTCGTGGTTACCACTCGTAAAAAAAGTTTCACAATCAAACGCTACTTATGCCCTGAAAATCGATAAGTTACGCGACGACTGGTCATTCTTGGAAAATGGGCGCTCAATGATTGCTGTAACTACAGGTAACAACGATATTAACCAACAAAATGTTTATTTGGCACTCACTGAAGACAAAATTGCAAGTTTTGACAAGATTGTGAGCCACTTTGAAATTATCAAAAATCAAACCATCCTTGCACTTCGTTACGATGTTAGATGTAAGGCAATTTACTACATCACCAAATCCTTTTCTCAGACCGACTGGATGCCATTCACAGAGCCGGGTGATGCAGACCAATACATTGCTTTACTCAACAAAGAGGTATTCCATGTTGATAACAAGTTAACCAAGTTCTTGAGTGGCACTGAACGTGAGAGCGTGTTTGCAGGTATCGCTGAATTCTTGGACGAAGTTGTTATCCGTGGCCTGCGTTTGATTAAAGTTGTCAATGCCAATGGTATAAAGAGAGCATTGTTGAACATCTACACATTGCAACAGATGCTGCGTAACATAGTTAAGAATCCCGAATCTGTGGACTTTTCTAAGGCATCTGTATACTTTGAATTGTTCACTTTGAATGAATTCAACTTTGTGAATACCGTAAAGAAGAAGGAATACTCTACCGAGGATTACAAGAATATCGCAAGAATGGTATACAGTGAAAAGTTACACCAAGGTGGATCTCAATTCAACAGAACAAAGTATGCTGATTTACTCAAGAAAATTGATGATACACTTGGAAATACAATACCTAATGCTGTCCCCAAATCTTCGTGAGTAAAAAAACAACAGCATCGAAATGAAAAGACGCCCAAATGAATGAGTATGAAAGATGCACAAGTCCATTTAGTTCCTTCTATAATATTTAGACAATTTTACTGACATATATTGCTCCTGTAGTTTTGTTTTTATCTTGTACTTTGCTATAGATTTGTGGAGTACTTTAGATTTTCATACTATGATTATCTTGATTATCTACATTTTTGTATGGATATACTTTCGACACTTCTATGAACATTGGCATTTCCTAGAGATTTACTGACTTTGACACAACTTTTGACAATCTTGTTATTATTATTGGCACTCCTATCGATTGAGTTTGACACTTTATTGACAGATGTCATGAGGCTTATTTCCTTCAATGTAGTATTTCTTCTCAAGTGATTCTGACAATTACCTTCATAGAGGACTTTGGGCATATATTTTGGATGTTTGGATGTTTAGAGGTTATTAGAGAATGCCTAGCACATTTAAACTAAAAACCCATTAGTGATCTGGTCTGTATAGAACCTCGAGATATGACTGTTGTGGTCTAAGGGGTCTTGGGTTTTCTTATTGTATTTAATTGTGGACCTCCTAATCATAAGAGAAAGGTTTCATGGTCTAGTCGGTTATGGCATCTGCTTAACACGCAGAACGTCCCCAGTTCGATCCTGGGTGAAATCATTCTTTTTAATTTTTTTTGATTAGTCCTTTTTGTCTACATCTGGCATTGTTTCGCCATTTGCAGCTATCCTAGTCTCTGTGAAGAATTAGAAGTAACCTCAGTTTAAGGAAATGAAAGGAAATTTGAATCAAGGTTAAACTCCTCATGTTATTGTAACAAAGGAGGACTGAGTCATTGTTATTCTCCTAGTGTCATTGTAACAAACCACACACGATAGATGTAAATTGCAGTGTTAGAATTAAAGAAGCTTATTTAAAACATCATTCAGATCTTGTTATAAACGAATCGAGATAGAAAAACGATAGTTCGGACAAGCCAGGGACACAAAGAAAGCGCTCGGTTATAAGACGTGTCAACGAGCTATGAGCAATATAATTGCAGGGTTTAGATGAATAATTGATATAGTCTGCGCAATATAAGTGCAGGGTTTAGATGAATAATTAATGTATTCTGCGCAATTTTAGTGCAGGGTTTAGGGATGTAGAGCTTATTATACTCGCGCAAGTGCATGAAACCTAGCCCGACTGCTTAGAGTTGCCATTGGTTTTGATATAAGATTAAGTTAGATTTCAGCTGAAGCTTAAAAAAAGCTTGTGACAATAAAACTGTACTGTAATATTGGGACGTTAATACATTGTTAAACCAAAACAATATTCATAATATATATATGCAAGTCGAAATGAACCAAGTACATAATGCAAAAGAAAAGAAGGGGGTTTTCATACATCATTGAAAGCTAGCAGTGTCTTGCAAAGGCGCCATCGGCGTGGATATGCAATTTACGGGCAGTTTTTTCAAAGAAAAATCTACCTACAGCAGAGCCTAACACGACTGCGAAAAAATACGTGAGAGTATAAGTCATAGCAACTAACATCAAGGCGTAACCAAATAAGTCAGGTAAGAAGCATAAAAGCAACAAGATGAAATCTTTGAATAATGATGCTGCCTTATATTGTGAGGATGTAGGTTGCGCTCTGGAAGCGACCGAGTCTCTTTGATCAAAAGTGACATCTTTGAATTTTTCAATAGAACCATGACTGGACAGATCATCTCTGTGCAGAGAAGTTTCAGTCTGAACAAACCCTTCACTGGTTACTGCATGATCATCTACCCACACCTTTCTCTCCAAATACACCTTTGCAAACTCAAATCCACGAGCAACAAAGGCTAAGAAGAATAATAGACAAAAGATTCCGAAAGCCTGTCCCTTTGTTTTTGCTGAAAATGACTTGAAGAGTACTGGGTAGTCCTTAAAGTCAGTGGTAAAGTACATGTGCATAGCTCCCATATCCATATCCATATCCATTCCACCAGTAGGCATCAGCATGTTCATTCCCATAGTACTCAGTGGACTCATCGCCATCATCGTGTCTGTTCCCGATGGCATTCCCATGTTCATTGCTCCGTGTGGTGACATTGTATTGTATTTCGATCCTCGCTAGCTGTTTGATTGTATAGACATGGTGCAACCGTTGCTCTTATATACATTGTGGTTTGAGCAAATATATCGCCGTTTTGGGCAATCATATTATGCGCACAAGGCTCCGCTTTTTTTTAACTTGTACTCTAATTCATAAAATGGCCTAACCTCCAATTGAATAACGATACAAGATGTCAGTAAAGTATTTCAGCTATCCCAACAATATATAGGTGTGATAAGGTTCGAATGAAAGCCCTTTGTTTTCTCCACCCATGGAAACATGATTTAGGTCATTCTGAGTCACAAATAATTGAGGAAACCCGATGGCCGGAGAAACAAATTATATCAATAAAACAATTTTTATTAGGCAATTAACAATAGGTTGGATCAATGGAAAAGATAGGTATGGGGCCGTGTATTTGAAATTGTCTAATAGATGTTAATCGGCCTCAACTACTTCGATTCTATATATAATCCACAAACATTTAATGAGCTATTTCCCTTTTATTAACTTGGATGACATCTTACCCTGATTCGTTGTGTTTACATACGATGGTAGGTGTGTTTCATGAGGTGGGATATGTTTCCCGTGGTGGGATGTCTTAGTCAGTACATATTCCTTCGAGTCCTTAATAAAATCCATTTTTAGCACGAGTAGATTAATATGCTCGTTTTTGCAATCATAATTTGCTCAATGTACGTGGCATCCTGTTTTTGACATCTTGTTTACGTAATATCGCAGGAGAAGTTGAGGTGTTAACACACTGTACTAGAGTTACACACTATAGTAGCCATAGAGTTACTAGGCTAGACATAGTGGTATCGAGTGAAAATGTCACGTCATATCACCCCAGGTTTCCGATAGCAGGAATCAGCACTGTGAAATCTTAGTGTAAATCTGTTTGAGCTTTATTGAGCTCGTGTAGCAGTCAAATATTAACATCTCCCTGAACTATTTCTAATCTTCAATAAAAACAGGATCTAAATTGGGGTTCATCGTCATTTGTGTGACTGGTAAACCAATTTACCAAAATCATGAATAACTGGAAACCTATGATGAAACCTTCCAAGTCCAATTGACGAAATGTAAACATTCACTGCATCTCATATCGATATGTTGGAACCCATTTCTAGCAGCTCAGTATCTTTCTGATATTAACTATACTCTCAATTGGAACTTGCATACGAGCAAGCATAATGGAGATATCATAAGATCCAACACATGATCAATCTAGGCTAGCTATATACGATTTGGAGTTTATTTGTGAGACTGCAAGATACATGATCGATCTAGACTAGCCATATTCAATTTGAAGTGACAATCATCAATTACATGGAATCAATTAAATGATTCTTGGTGTTTTGCCTAATACTACATCCATATAGTTAAACACAAGCGAAGGTCGAAGAATACCTAGCATGTACAATTCTTAGTCGTTAAGATACCAAATTATAATAAGGCGGGATATTGCAGCAATGGTGTTCATTTACTTGAACAGCCTTGTACTATCATCTGTTTCACTAGAGCATGAGTTCCTGAATTGTCAATTTTCTCAAAATAAACTTTTCACCAAAAAATCTGAGTGGAGATGTGGATGGAAAGGAAACCTAATAACATATAGCTCAATAAAATATCCGTAAAAGATCTCTCCTATTCTTTAGTGTTTACCTTCGGGAGTATTCAAGTGATAATCTATCCATTTCTTGCTAGTTACCCGGTCCCCCGAAGGATTTTGCGTGCAGATTTATTCTGAGCCTTGAACGCTGTCCATTTCTGTCCAGATGAAGTTTCAGGTGTAAATGGGTGCAAAAAAAAAAGACACACACATCTACACACATATCGTATGTTTTGCTTCCAGGGTGTACATACTCGTATGCGTCATATACCATGAAGACAACAACAGTGAATCTTACGAGCATAGTACTAAATTTCGTTTACTATCAGTATATTTTTTTTTATTTATTGTATGAGCCAAATCGTCTAATGTTTAGTATTAAAAGGTTGTCAACTAACCTTCTAAACAAGCTGGACCACAAATCTTAGTAATATTTTCTAGTTGATGAAAATATCAGACAGCTATTCAATGAAAAACTGGTCAATGAATATTTTACTCTGTTTATACTAATTCGGCAAACAATCTACTTATACTAGTTGTTCAAAATATCTCTATATACCGGTTACCTGTTACACAATATTGCTCTGCTACAATTGTACTAAACCAATAATAAACATGCCATTGGTATCTCTCTATCTCTGCTTTTTAATTAGTTTTGTTGGATCGCCTAAAGAACATTCCAACTACACTGGGCAGCAGAATATTTCAGCACATAAAACACTGGTTTAACAGAAGATTCCAGCCTCTTAATAACCGGTTAACTAAAACAATGGTCTAGCTAAAAAGAAGAGTCACTTCTGTTAAAGATATAACTTTATCTACCCAATATAATAATTATATATGTAATCTATGCATTGCAAGACCCTAAAAAAATATTCCACTAGTTTCGATTCACCATAAAAGAATTTGAGCGTCTATCTTATACAACAAAGTTTTTCTGGTTCAAAATATTTCAAATTTCAAATGACGTCCCAAAGACTCTTTATTGATTATTTTAGCTTACCGCATTTTACAACTATAGTGGTAATATGCTAGTAGGTTTTCTCTTCACAGAAAAACAATCTTTTAGTTAACAATAGAGAACCTATTCAGCAATACCATCACCCTGATAATATTCACACCTCATTGACGGTTCACTCGTCAAAACATGCCCATCTAGCCACTCACTGGCCATTAAAAAGTATTTCCCGCAGGCTAAACACGTCCCAGGTACAGGCAATTTGTCTGTTAAGGTATGCACTGTCTTCCCCTTAGGATCGTCAAATTTAAAATGAAAGTGTAGCAAATGTTTCTTGTAGTCGTAAGGTCTGTTAAAATTTTGGGTTTTATGGTTGCACATTGCCTTTGGATATACGCATCTAAAACGTCCAATGTCGTCATGAATTCTCATGTGTCTCGATATATCACGACTAATGTATTTGCTGCAAACGGTGCACACAGTTCCCTTTTGTTTCTTCTTGGGTGCCTTTTGTTTGTCCTTGATACCTGGCTCTGGACTCACACTCCCAGCACTTGAAACTGACCGTTGCGGTTTTAACTCGTCAAAGTCAAATGTATTTAGAAAGTCCGTCTCCACTTCAGGTACAGCTTTGGGGATCTCTAGGCTGGCAGTATCAAAGTACCCGTCTTTTAAAAAGTCCACGTCTGTGGAAGCTATCGGGTGGGTGTTAGGATAGTTGTGGATTGGCTTGCTGTAGTTTAAATCTTCAAAGCTTATACTCTGGTAGCCATCTTTCATACCCTGTTGAAAGTTTTCTTTTAAAGCGTCATTCTGGTGAAATCTATCTTTCAAGGCACTATGGTGAAAGTCATCTTTTATGGTTTCACTATGGAATTCATCCTTTAGGGCTTCACTATGGAAGTCATCTTTTAAGGCTTCACTATGGAAGTCATCTTTTAAGGCTTCACTATGGAAGTCATCTTTTAATGACTCTCTATTAAGGTCATCTTTTAAAGTACCCTGGAAGTCCTGATTGCCTTGGGGGAAACTGTCTTTGAGTTTTGATGGCTTCAGGAACAAGCTTTCCTTTAATCTCGCTTGATAAGCATCATGGAACAGGTTATTTTGGTTTTGGAATTCGCTTGAGAAGTTGTCTTTCAACTCGGCAAAACCGTCTATATCAGTATTTTCAAAGCTCTCATCTTTCAGGCCAAAGTAGTCACCACTTGGGGGTTTCATCAGGGGTGTGAGGAAGCCGTCATCATCTGTAGTTTTAATTGTATCGTATCCCACCAGGGATAGAAGGGGAGTGACAAGGTTTGGAGTTCCTGAATGGCTCTGGCCGTACGAAGAGAGGCTTGGGCTGGATGTGGAAAGCACGTTTAGTTTGGGCCCCAAATCGTTCAAGTTGATGAAGAAGGGCTTGGATATTCTAGTGGGACGACTGCCAGCAGTTATCCTTGATGAGTCGTTTGTGTCCAAGAATTCGTGTTTGACTTTTGATTTGTTCAGGTTTTGTCTAATGTTCTTGGGCCGTACCTTACGTTTCAAGATTCCAGGAGTAAGGGGCAACGAAGGGGACGGCATGGGTATTTCGGCAGAGACCGCGCGGGCTTTCGAGTTAGGGGGTTGGGTTTCGTGGTGCACCATAGGAGTGCCTGATCTTGAGTTGAAGCTGCGGGTATCATCTATATAAGCGGGTGCCTGTTGTTGGTAGTAGCTGTTATCTATGCTCAGCAGCGGCACACTGCGACTCAGGTAGCTGAAGTAGTCAAATGCTTCGGATGCTACTGTTTTCACAGCTACGCCGGGCGTTAGCGTTGTCAACACCTCTGGCGTCATGGGCCTATGCTCCATCTGAAAGCTCTGATCTGCGTTATTTACACCACCCCCAAATCGTCCCTGGCCTATCCCATGTGTCGCCATGTGGTTCGAATGGTTTTGGTGGAGGTCGTGGTGATGGTGGCTCATCCCAACCTCTTGTGGCGCCTGCATTGCTGTCGCTGAATGCACTGGATGACTACCGCCCACTTCATTCCCAAACTGCCAATAAAGATCGCTTATATGATGTTCCTGGGCATACCCAGTGGGTAATGATGTCCCCATGTAGATGTTCTTGTTGCTATCACTGGAGTTCACATCCACTCCACCAGGATAATTCGTATTGGTCATGTTCATAAAGGGTCTGGTAAAAAAAAAAAAAAAGGAAAAGGAAAAAAAGAAAAACTGGGCCTTTTTGATTCCGCTAAAAAGTCCTCACCACGAAATCACACCAACAAGAATAACATGTACGGATTGAAGAGTCGGGTGAATGTCTGAGGAAGAAGCTTTTGGTTTCGGTGGAATGAGAGGTAGGGGGATGGAAGGAGGAATGTACAGTGAAGCTGTATGGGAATGTAAAGGACATCGGATGAGCCTTATTTCTTTTTGAGGAAAGCTTAATCCTACCATCTCCATTTACGATGGTAGTGAGGTAGTGAGAACGCAGGTGAGAAATTACCGAGGACTAAAAAATAGCCCTGGAGATTACCGGCGAGGGAAAAATAATTGCTGGGGGTAGCCTACACCCTGGGAGTGTAAGGAAGGTAATCATTAAGCTGGAGAAAAATCAACCTTCGAAGTAACATAAAGTACCATCACAAATGGGAAATGACGTAGACAATTGATATAGACAATTGACATAGATAATTAACATTACAAATACCATAGAGAAAAATAACAGCAAATAGCTGTAGAGTAATCTCAATAACCTGCAGAATAACCCAGTACCCTGTAAGATAACCTCACGAATAGCAACTAAAGAGACAAGGTGGCTTGAAGCGCTACAAATTCCTACTAGGGTCCGGTTTTGCATGTCTTGTGACCCTTGAGCTATTGGTAGTGATTATCTTTGTTGGGTCTTAATAATGGTAGGAATCAGTCTTAAGTTCCTTTGTTTGTGTATTATTTTGCATCTTGAGCTACCTTTAGGTATCATCTTGAGCTACCTTTAAGTATCATCTTGAGGTATCTTCAAGTATCATCTTGATAGGTCTTAAGGAATCATATGTATTTAGGTCTCGCGACATCTCGATAGGCTTAGAGAAGTCTTTCGTTTTATAACTTACAATATTATGAAGTCCTTTTTATTTATTCAGGAACAGCTAGAGACGATGCTTGAAATGTTTGTGAATAGTCACCCACCAACAATGCACCTACTACCTACACCGAATGCAACAATCCAAACACCCACACTAAAGATACCTCCACCCATACTAACAAACCATCCCCAACAATTGAAAATAATAACCGGATCAAGTCCGAGCTAAAGTCGTCGCACCCGGTTGACCATCCAATGCCTACTTTTCTCGGCCCTTTATTTTATTACCAGATCTACTTTAAGCCTCTTGGCTCTAATTGCCTCTACATTTGCACTCATGTCAATTCTATTCCAGTTCACTCTATTTTTCAATTTTATTTTCGAAAACAGCCCACTCGTTATTTCAATTCCTTTGCTTACTCTATATAGCCTACTGCTCTAGCAAACCTCTAAATATCTGTCATTCGTGCACTTCTTGACCACCCACTACATTGCACATGTGCCTCTGGCCATTATATCGAATTATGAAACCTGTTTTGTATTCCACAATTAGCTCTGGTCATCATGTGCTTTTGATTTTTGGTCCCCCTTGCTTCCTTTTACGAAAACTCTCGGTATCGGCTTAGCCTTTTAGCTTTCAATGGTTAACACAGACATGCAAACTTTCAATAGCAATGTCCCTAATGAAATGTCTAATCACTGTGATATTTGTTCAATTTGAAAAGTGGAATTAAAGTAAAAGGTTTCGATTCTAATCAAGCCATCTAATTTTAATCCAACACTAGCCAGCTTGCGCCACACTGAAATGAATTATATCACTCCCAAATCATGATTGCTACTCATTTAGCAAGAGATTAAAAAACTATATTAAAGGGCTCATACTAAAACTCGTAATGTATTTTTCGTACTTCATACTTTATTCGCAGACACAGCTAGTGTCTAGTCAACCATACTCTATTTCAAAAATAATCTTTTCTCCATATCATTCCATTTTGCAACAAATTAATGACTGTGTTGTCAACTAGGCTGCGTGAGTTTTGACAACTTCATTTTCTTGACTGCAGTCTTCCGTCTGGTTGTTTTTCACTCCCTCTTCGTCAGTTTGTTTTTTGACTTCCTCTACTTCTGATTGTTTTTGATTGGCAAAATTCTGTCAAATTGTTTTACTGGCGCTGAAACCACGTCTATTCTGCCTCTTCTATCTTTTCTGAACCTTCAGAATGTTTAATGGAATTTCCCTTACTTATCTTGTTAGCTATAGCTGAGTTTGGATCATTACGGTTGCATCTAACCAATGCTTTACGGTTGGGGTGATGTTAATTGGACGATATCTGCTTCTTTTATCTCAATTATAAGGTTTCCCACCTACCTAGATGGAATTAGTAAGAGCTGTGTTTGTACTGGTCGCGCAAATTTGGTTCCATGGATCTCATAAAACTACATTAAGATCTATTGTGTCCGGGTTGCAGTTTTATCCCACTAACTGACATTGAAGGTCTATTGATTCCTTGAAGAATAAAATTCTCACAGAACCTTACTATTGGTTCTGCTGCATTCTGGAATTCTGTTTAAAAGCTTCTAGATAGAGCACCTTACAGGAGGTGTACCAATCTCTTGACATGTTGTATTTGGGGGGCTGACTTGAACTCTTTCAACCTGAAAAGACTTGCTCTCATTCATTAAACGTGAAAAGACTTGCTCTCATTCATCAAACTTGAAAAGACTTGCTCTCTTTAATTTAAACACTTTGAAAAGGTGCTCAATTAGCCAACTAAGTGGAAAGTTTTAATATGATATCTGTCAATTTCCAGCTATACGTTGAAGAAATCAATCTAATATATGCTTTCAGAGTGATTTCAGTCTAGAAGTTTAATTTGCCGTTTAATCAGACGAACGAGTGATTATCCCATTTTGGTGCCATCTGGTGACGCCTTGAATTTGATGACGATCAAAAGTTAAAACCGTTATTTACAGTGCAATAGAAAGGAACTTAATATGAAGTTGGTATGAGCTAACTAGGATTGAGTGCAATTTTTTGAAATAAAGCTACTTACCAAGAGTATCTAGTTTTGTGGAGGGTATTGTTCGGGTCTGATTGTCTCGGCTTTCATGAATAATGTTGAAGCCGCGAAAGGTTCATTCGTAATGCGACAAGGTGGTATATCGTATTACACCTGGGGAATAGTTTAATCAACTCCCAAAAGCATAATTCTCTAGCCATACACAACAATGTGAACAATTGAAATGTAGACGGTGCCGAGAGAGGTAGGCCGATAGTACATGCCAAGGAGAGCTCAGATTGATTAATCTCAACTGAATGATTACTTGCGCACCAAGATTCTTAGAAGGAATCAGCAAAGTAGGGTACGTCACCACAAGGCCTAAAAGAAATAGTACACAGCACAGTCAAGGTCGTGCAAAACACTTCATTGACCAAAGTTTAAATATCAGACTCCGAACGTCACCAAAAAGCACTGGAGTTCTGTGTCTGAAAGACAAAACTTTGGAGCAAGCGTACTAGTGGACACTCTTCTATGGTGTGAGTACGGCATTCGCCTGAATCGGGCAAATACAAGGTCTACTGGGTTAATATTTTTAATGTTTCACAAGTTATATTTGGATAGCTTCTCCCAACTTCTATCAGTTTTCCGGAACAACTTCAAATATCACCGATGAGCCTTCAGAGTCGTTGCTGGAAAAGTTGATTTCTAAAAGCGTATCACCTGCAAGGATAAAGACATGCATTTTTCAAATGCTTCCATGTAGGATTTTGTGCTCTGGAACACCCCCACAACTGCTGCAAATCCTAAATCGAGCAACGGACTATTCATCTCTAACGTTTTGAATGTCTGTCGCAACCTTCTCCTCCAATTAAGAAGAAAAAAATGCTCATTCTCTCGTAACCATATTTTTGTCATGTTTTATCTCGAAATTGTCTAAGAATTGTCATTAGTAAATACTACTAAAGCATTCAAACAAACAAACAAAAAATATGTGGATTTCGTATATGAGGCGTTTCACTAAGGCATTTTAGTCGGCATGCTCGCCTCGCTACGAAGGCTCAACTCGCTTGGAGCTCTTGATGGATTTGTTAGCTGTATTTGGTGATCATTAGTGCTGATTAGGATTTCAAACAATCTGATTAGAGTTGAGCAAGTTTGAAATGGACAAGCTAGTTACCAATAATTTGATGCAGGTTCTTCTCTATTTACAATGTGTTTACATTGGTGCTCATGGGTTGAACTACAGGTGCTCTGCTACGTCTGCTACAACGACTGAATGTTTGTGCATACCCGCGTTGTGCATAAGTATGGAAATAGTGCAAACATTTGAATAACTAGGATTTATGGTCACCTCTCTGAACGGCATCATGGTGGTTCCAGCTTTAAATTTGCATGCATATGAGTTGTAATTCTCCGATTGCTTTGTGCATCTTTGAATGGACCATGCAAAAGATTCTAGACGTACGAGCACACGGGATAGTCCGATTCTAGTAAATAAAGTGAGGAACCCGGGAATGATAAATCTCTATAGTGAGTTCTATGAATCTGCGATTATGATTCAGTATTCCGTATACACTTTCCTTGTTGGATTGCTCTACAAAGCAATCGATAAAATAAAATCACCCAAATTAAAAATATTTCTAAGTCCGTACAAGGGTCGATTATGCAACCTTGTTCGCTAACGGGCTGCTGTATAAAACTTGGCACCATGATAAGCTCTTTGATAAGGCTTTAATAGCAATGATTCTCTACTGTAAACTTTTCTTCCAATCAACCAATTCTATTTTATTTGGCTCACTTCAGAACATCCGTACCGCAATAGAATCCAACCTCAAGTAATCATAATATCAACGCATTATTCTTGATATTTTATCAACGCTTAATTCGTCAATACAAAAACCTTTTGATTAAGCAGCATGAACTTAAAAACTGAAACCTGTTTACACTTAACAAAAGCCGTGTCTGACAATTCCAGTGTGTCCATGCTAATAGTTTGACTGTAAGGGCAACATTCACAAAATGCAATCATGTTCCATACTTATGTGTCATGTGACGGATCGTCGGCACATTTCTCGCTTCTTGTACTTCGAGGTGTTTAGTCTGTCATCTATTGTATATCTTTCTATATTGGAACCTTGTGGATGTCTCTTTGGTGTTCCAGTTTGAGTCTACTTATGGTTTTTGGTTGTGTCTGGTACCTGTCCCCTGTTTCAGATGAGGCCAAATTGATTTGAGTGTTCATAGGGTCTCCAGCCCGTAGAAAGCAGTAAGATTATATCTTTCCGGATCTCTAGAGTGAATCAACTAGAGGTTACTTTATACACTGATTTGGTTATAATAATTGTACAACCAGAATGACTAAGTTGAAGAGAATATCGAAATGGTTCACTCTATCAATTTGATTCTATAACCAGGTGGCATCTTAAAAGTTCCTTCCAGTATTGTTCAGGTTGATTAATTTAAATAAAGTCAAGAGATTTTCTCTATCAACTTGTAATGATATCAGTTCATAATATGAAGCATCAGAGTGCTCTTATATCTCCGGATAACGATTCCTAAGATATTAATGGTTCCCAAGAGTCAAAAGCAAGAAATATTCGCTCCATTTGTTGAATATGAAAGATCAGACCCAAATTTCTGCAACACCTAGTGAATGAACAGGATCAAAAACATCTGTATTTGACTGTCAAAGAAATAAAGAGGGTGTGCCAGTAAATGGTGTTGTTCAATTGGTGATTTCAGTAGACGAGGAGTGAGAATTAAATTATTTGGGGAAAACTGGGCAAGCACTAAGCTATCCCAGTTAATGATAGTTTACTAGAAATGATGATAAAATTAGAGTGAACATCAAGCAGTGAAAATACTAAGCTACCCCACTTGATTATATTGTACCAGAAATGATGATAAAATTAGAGTGAATACCAAGCAGTGAAAAAACTATAGTGGAGTGAATTTTGCGGTACCAAGGAAGCATTGTTTCTAAATCTGCAAAACTGAATAATACCATTACCTTAAGGCATTATTAAAGTGGGATATTGAATGCACAATTAATGGAGTTAAGATCTATAGGTAGAATTCTTCAATATTGAAATGAATTTAGACATAAGCTATTATGTTGGTTATAAACGGAGTATTTCAATGACAAAACCCAGCAAACAACTGCTTAGCCACAAGGTTTGCAGTCCAATATACTACCTTAATTTCTTAACTAGTTTGCAGCTCCATTACTAAATCCACGCATCTGGTCATATCATTAAGCTCACCTTACAGCTACGTAGAATGAAAACCGTAGCCACGCAGTCATCTCTTTCTAGAGTGCTCAAAAACAGACCAGGACCACGACTACCAATCCTCGGCATGACAACATTCCTGATTTAGTAAGCGGCAGAACAGAGATACACTCAATAGCATTTTTATTTGAATTGTGATCTTACTATAGCTTGACTATTCATTGAAATTTTGCCCTTTTGTTTATTAGTTGACTAAAATTACTTCTCGGTTCATCCCTACATTTCTCTCTCCTTTTCTTTGATTATTTATCAACCAAACCATTGTTCTTAAGATGATAGTCCTGTAAAGCTTTGTATAATTAGCGCTAACTATTCTTTTTTACACCCCACATCGCCTACCATTTTCCCTTTTCCTATTGTTCAACCACCGCCGATCTGCGATATAATTTCGAATGAATAACTATACACCTGGAAGCTTTTTTTCTTCACATCATTCCAGAGTCCAAAATAGCCATGCCTGTTGTGTAATCTCTAGTCAGTGTGCGCTGCTAAATCACCAATACAAACTAGAAGCTATGCATTGATGAAATAATCAGGACTACCTTCTAACCTTAAAGTACCAAACCTAAACCCTGTTAATAAATCAACTCTAAATCACGGTTATGAAAACATAACCTGCAGGACCCTTGTAGGAACCATGCGTAAATCTTGTTAAAGCAAGGGTGCATGTGTTATATGATATGTTTGCATGTATGAATGTGTACATGTGTGGGGAGGCACGGGCAGAAGGTACACCGTCAAGAAGGCATATCAGCGAGAAAGTACACGAACCACCATTTGCGATAATTTCCAAATGTCAGGGTACGGTATCAAACCTTTTCACGTGAATTGTCATTTTCCTTTTGAAAAAGCCCGATTCAAGTATAGATGTTAAACAGAGAGTAAAAAAGGTCAACGCTACGTAAAAATATTATACATGTTTATTGTTCATCATATCACTCGATACAAGGGCACTTCTTGTCATCATCTTCAGTCAATATATGATCCACCAACCAATCTCTTCCCATGAACCTCACACCACAAGGACATGTACCCCAATGATACAATTTATCACTCAAGTTGTGTAAACGTTTTATATAAGGGTCATCGAATCTAAAGTGTCTATTAAGCAAATGCTTTTTGTAGTCGTATGGTCTGTTAAACTTGCCCAGTTTGTGGCGACACAGGCTCTTTGAGAATTTACAGGTGAAGCGCAGCTCCAATTGGTGTGTTCTCATATGTCTTGACATATCTCTAGTGATTCTTTTGCCACAGATGGTACAAGACTTGTGGTCCACAAACTGGTTTTCCACTGGTGGTAACAAAATGTTGCTGTTGGAGTTTAATAAAGTGGTCATGTCTGGATATTTGTTGATATCTATGTTTGATGGTATTTGGATAGAAATTTGACTTTGCGGATCGGCTCGGTCCACAAATCGTTCTTCAATATAAGCATTGAAAAGTTGTGGGGTTTGTATCGTGTTGGGTGCAACATGTGTACCAGTGAGGTTCTGCATTGGTGGGATCGGCTGGATCGGTTGGCTAATCATTTTCCCATATGGGTGCTTATGAGTACTAGGAGCACTCAACTTTAAGTCTTGGCTGCCTCTATAACCGTTTAATCGTCTGTCTGGAGCGTCGAAACCTTGGTACTCAATTGGTACCAGTTGATGTTGTGGTGGTGCCTGTTGTGCTGAGACTTGCGGCTGTGAAATTCCACCGATATTGAATGGTGAATTGATTGGAGAGTGATCAGAGGTTTCTGATATAATATATGACTCCTTCTCTTCATACTCATTTACCCCAAAGTCTGGGCCATAATTATACAGCTGCAACTGACCGTGCCCCTGGCTACTCTCAATAGGTTGGAAATTTGTCTCAAACAAATTTGTGCTTGTGATCATTGGGTAGCTCTCAAGCGATGGGTTCCTCATCTGTTGATTGTTAATCATAATCATTTGGTTATCGTTATATTGATTGATTAACATTGATTGAATAGAAAAAGATTAAGTTATTAAATTGAAAGATTAAAAGCACTACTTCAAATCTCCGATAAAGGTGCTTTTGACTTTGTATTTATATTTCCATTCGCTTGTTGCAAAGAAAAAGGTAAACCGCTATTTTTTTTTTTGAGGGTTACCATAAAATTCTATGTTTCAAATAATAATATTTTTTGAATAGAAGGAAAGGGCCTCCGTTTATTTTTTAGACAGAAAGAAAGAAAGATTATTTTTAGGTTATGCAAAAGGGTTTTGTTTCTATTTCTATGAGGCGTCAAGAAGACTCTGGCACTTGAAGCGATTACAAGGCGGCTAGCTTGAACCGAAAGCTCATGTTTCCATAAGTGAATTGGTTTGGAAAATATAGGAATAGTCGGAACTGTTAAGTTAGACAAAACACTTAATATATCTCAATATGTGAAGAGCATTTTTGTGGGGGATAGCACAAGGGAGGAATACAAGCAATCAAGTCAGTTAAAAAAAAAAGAAAAAAGTGTCTGTCAGTGTCTACAAGTAGATAATAACAAGAAGACGGAGTTTAACGGGTGTTCTTGTATTAATATATTGCTTCAGGATTTATTCTTCTTTTTGTCTAAAACATAACTACCGTAACGTGCATGGAAAACGTCTGCACTGATTCTTCAGACTCTGACAAAAATATTCAAAAGAAAACTTAAAATTTCCTCAGACCCTTGAATTTACGAAAATTAGTCTTTTTTCCCTTTTAAGGTGTATTATATTTATGTCTGTCTGTTAAATATCCATGACTATGGATGTGGGTCTGACAGAGTTCTTGACTGAATTTATGTCTTGCTGAATTTATGTCTGCGTCAATGTGTGTCGGTGACACACACACACTCTCTCTCTCTCTCTTTCTCTCTGCATGGTTCATCGTGACACCAATGACTCTGAGAATGCTCATTTCGACACAATACTTTGTGTCAAAAATACATTCATATCCCTATGTCTAAACCCACAAGCTCGCTATAGTCCACCCATATGCAAGTTTCGGGCCTTCCACTAATTCGATCCAAGGTTTTGATAGACGCCTGGGTATGCTGGAGTATGCCTACGCAATCACAGATGGGTGAGTTCAATCTGGAATTTTCTATTGGTATCAATTCTATCTGACTGCTTTTCCGGTGCCGGCTGGTTGCTTTCAGGGCGACTCACGTGCTACTCGCTGTTCCGATTTACCATCGATCCGTCCTCGCACCGATGCGCCGCCAAGGGTATACAAAACTAAGATATTAACACCCTTTGACTACCCCTTTACCTCTTATTGCTTATCGTCTCCTCTCTCAGCTTGTCAATCCAGATTGCGACATCGAGCTTTCTTGGTATCTCATATGTCAAAATTAGTTTATTTCACCTCACGTTCTGCCAACCTGTGATTCACCTATTGATAAATCCGAAAGCGGCGTTTGTTGTATTCCATCAACATCCTTGTGTGAAACTTTTGGTTCAAGGTTTAGCTCATCTTACACTACCTCATGCACAATAACCGTATACTGGCTACTCTAATTATACTGAGGAGAGTTCTCACTATTTCGCACTATTGTTTTTAGTACAATACTTCTCGTTCTTGCTTTCCGTGTTTTCGACTTTTCCTTATTGTTGGAAACCTTCGCCTTCGCTTTATTGTTCTCTAGCATTTGTCCATCTTGTTGATTCAAGCACCTCTTACTAGTGACTGTCTGATGTACAACTTTCGTAAATGCAGTCTTTTGGCCGCTAAAAATATGTGTGGTCCACTATAAAAGAAGAGAGAAAGCAAGATGCAGAATACAGTTTTCATTGGACAGGACTAACCAAACTACAAGTGGATTCGGAAATGATTATACCCGTTTTATAGCAAACTTTTTAGAAGATTGTTTGTTCAAGCTATTTTTGCTTTATTTTTGAATTCATAATGTTTTCGAGTTTTGGATGGAAATCTTGAAAAAAATGTGGTGTTCTTTTTGTGAAAACAATATTCTCGGTGTTAAATTAACAGTGCCTTGAGCATATACGTTGAAAGATAATTCATTGTCGTTTCCACACGGATAACATTTTTTGCCTTATGGATTAATAATTATAGACAGCTTTGAAATAATATCAATCTGTCTTTCCAATTAGACTTCTGCCCATAAACCTGTCATTCTAGCTTTTTACACCATTATCTTTACGAATTTAAGTCCCAATACTTCATGAGAATTTATACACTCATTGAGTGACCAAATGTTTCGCCTAGAATCTTTTTCTATTATCTTGTTAAGTTTCTCCTCCTTAACATAGACCACATAGTGTATCTCGATCCAAGACAATAAACTATGACCTCATAATCCATACATTGAACTTTTCTCATAAACATCATTGCATTCTGGCATTTTAATTTTGTGTACCACCCTACATGCTACTCCTGACAATTGTTCAGTATTTGACGAAATACAATTGATCCTGAAAATTCTCGATGACTTGCAGGATACTCTTCGGAGATTAACGCACTTTTTCGCAGCCACTGGGGAGCATGATAATATGGTGAAAAAGGGAGGAGACATCACACAGACTTGGAATACAAAAGACAAGGAGCAGGGATGGAATATAAGAGAAGAAATTCCTTGACAATATAAGAAATCCACTAATGATGAGCACAGAACAAGTGGAATGGAGATAACAAGGCAATAGTGAGACACATTAAACAAAGGGTTTATCAAATATAATCATCAAAAGATGAGCATATGACTGAGAACACTCACGAATTGTGTAAGTGAACACCTCTAAACATCTCACATCAGCCATAATAATAGGAATAAATTTCTAACGCACAATTTTATGGAACGAAACCAGCCCCGCTATAGTGGCAGACCGAATTTGTTAAACAATCAGTGCGTGATTTTTCTTGGTTATATTTCAAGTGATTATCCTAAAATACAGCGGTAGATCTACCGAATCCTGTATCATACTACCTTTTTAGTATCTCCAGGTTGTATTTTTTAAAAGTTCTTTGTACACTTGTTGATTATATTAACATGCCTTTTGATCATCTTTTTCAGTTTGTGGTTTCTTTCTTGTCTCGCAAGGAGATTGATTTTGGTTATATACCATTGGTAAGCTTCGGAATTTCCCATGGTTAATTTATGAGCAAGAAAACAAAGTCATTTCTATATTATCTTTTGCTGAAGAAGTGTATTGATTATTGATCTGTGTTGTTACATGTACATGCACACAACTGGGGGACTTTTGAAATCATCGCAAGTTTAACCAATTGTAACCATCTGCTAATATATAAGAAAGTTACAGGTGTCATACTTGCATAACTCTAAGAACCTGAGTTCTGTTTGATTTTCAATCATTTGAGTTTAAAAATGGTGTATATCTTACCCAATTATTTCTCTCTTCAACTGGCCTAATGGTCAGTCCAAAAGGTTTTCAGATTTTCAATAAAGTTAAACGAAAGCCCCTATTTTAAGGTCTTCCCTAAGGGGCGCCAAAGAATTGAACGGAGCACGGCCTGCTTTGGTATTTTCTTACCGCAGTGAGCTTTGGATGGGCCAAAGTTGTAATGTTCAGAAATGTAAGGTTACAGTTCTTTGGTTGAGCTCGCAAAAGGGAAATTGGATTGGAATGGAAAACTAGAACTCGCGAATAGAGGAAATGCAACCCAGAACCAGAATTGGAAATAGAATCGGAAACAGAAATAGAAACAGGATCAGAAACATAACTGGAAACTGGAATTGAAGTATCAAGAGTGAGGCAGTTATATTAATGTTACTTCATGGAAACAGAGTTCAACAGAGAATACCGTTGAAACAAAGAAAGGGCGCCCATATAAGCCAATGGAGAACTTTATTAAATATCCTGTAATACCAATACTAACGGTCCTTTCTGTGGAGATACAAATGCATCTTTTAAAACGCCGGTACAACTACCAACGGGTGAGACCAAAGTCCGGAGAAAAACCTTAAATAGGGTGGTGTAACAAAAAGAAAGTTGCAAAATGCTAGGCAGGTGTAGAATAACCTACTAGTACTAACGAAACATGTTTCAGCTAGGAATGAACCAGGAAGACTGAGCTAGTAAAATGATTTTAGCTGTTGATGTGATTCTTTGTCAAGTGTTGTAGTAGGGTTGATTATCATCTTAAGGAAACTCCGTGGGTTTTATGTTTGTGACGGTTTATACTTGGTTTTTATGCAACAGGTGGTATTCGAAACGTTAGAAATTGCTGTTACAAGTCTCTGTGGCCACTAAGATAATGCCATCCCAAGTAAAATTGGGGTTTGAATGAGTATACCGTCAATGAAAAAATTTCAGCAGTTTTGATTAAACAGGTTATTATCTTAGTGATATCAATAATATGGGTGTTTATGTAACAAGGAGTATTTTAGATGTCTAGAAATGTTGTTACAGATATTATCTGATGATCATGCTATCCCAAATGACGTTGAGTTTTTGAATGAGTATACCCGTTAGTGAAAGTTTTGAATCGCCAGGTCGGATTATCAACGATATCAATAATATTTGACAACGCCACAAAAGTGTTTGCTGAAGGTTCCATATTAAATGACCTTCCATAAGTTCTCGCTACTTTCACAATTGAAGCATTGCCGAAGGCATTATTTAAAACAAGGTTTACATGAAAATTTTGAAGACACATTCCAATTGATGGGAGTTGAGGGTATACTGAATAAAGTTTAATTATCACAAGCTATCGTAAATAGGAAGATGCTGCAAGAACCCACCACTGAGTGATATGAAGGGAGAATCAAAAACGCCCAAAAAGCTGTCGAAAGGAGTCTAAAGCAGGGGAACGCCGAGTATTTGAAGTTAGTTGAGCGCATTCGATAGAAACAAGGTTTAAATTTCATTTTGATTACAAGGGGAGGGCGCAAATTGCCATGATGGTGGCTATTATCGATTGAGTTTAAGAAAGAATGATAGACTGAAAAGGTGAAGAATGAGAGATAAAAGGTTGCTTTTAAAAGTTGAGAATGGGTATTGATTGAGAATATTTTTTGGCCAGCATTGAAGAGCTCAGTAGTGAGATGATTTCTGAGCTTAAAGAGGAATTGACAAGCTGAAGAGACTGGGGTGAGTTGATAAGCTGAAAGAGTAAACTGATAAGACGAAAGTGATTGAGGTGAATTTTAAGTTGAAGAATGTGTGTATTCAAAACCTGAAAAACAAGAAAGATAGGTGAATCTGGGCGTACTTCTTATCAAGTGTGGCTTTCCCGTGGAGTTAATTTTGCAATTTTCCACCAGTTCTGAAGGTTAGACTAGAGTCTTCAAGGATAACCAAGGGTAAAAACGATGCCAAGCTCAATAAGCTCACCCCGCCCTCCCTATTTACTAGTACAGCTCCAAGGCATGAATATTTAAAGATCAGTATCTAATTACAGAAGTTAATTGAAACACAAAACGGCGTTCCTAATCGCCTCGATTCATCTCCCAGTTATCGTCTGTGCATAAGCGGGATATATTCGCACAAGGATCGTCCAAAGGGATGGATCAGCTGACTAAAGGCAACCTAAATGGTGCTAAACAGTTTCTAAGGCCACCTTAATGGTCACAAGTAGGTTGTAACTGCCGCTCCGTTTTACTACAGCGCAAATAAAGCGCATGGGACCAAGATTGTTGTAGAGAGAGGAAGGTGGAAAGCCAATGGGGAATAAAGTTGATGCAGGAATGCACCTTTGTCTGTATCATTTGTGATGAATTGAGGTTAGGCGCGAATGGAACTAAGATGAGTTAACACAAGCGAGAAATCCATCCCAGAACCTATGAGGTTAGATATGAAAGCCCTATGGATATCAATAAGGGGATAAAGAGCACTCTCCAATGGTCGTAAATGGATGGCAGTGGTCAGGGCTTAACCGCAAAGGCAAAGTACCTGAGAGCCATGCCATGGTGTGCCGTAGTCATTTTATAACCGCCTAAACAGGATACATAAAAAAAAGAAAGAAAACATCATTCCCCAACGTCTTTTACCCTTTAGCGGCCAAAAAGAATTGAACACTCTATTGTTCTCCCACTATACGAACACTGTTACACATTGTCTATCACCATCAGGAAACCTACCCTTGTTCTCTTCTTTGAATCTTTTACCTGCTTTGCCTCGACTTGCCCGCTTTAAGCAGAGTTTTTGAGGAAACCCTTCATCTAAACTGTACGGCAATTTTGCATACACCCAGTGCAACACAAAACCATCATCTGCTACCCAAACCTAAATTCAGATCTACTATTATTATATAAGCAGCTGCGCTTTCATTTGGTAACAATATAAAACATTGAATATTCCCCCCAGGTTTTTTTTAAAGGACAAACATGGTCGACATTGAGAAAAACGCCTATGCCACGAGGGTCACTTCCAAGGAACCTTTGAACCCTGGGTACAGCGACTACCATGAGCGCGACATGAGTTTCATCAACACAACCTCTAAAGATGGCGATATTGATGGTGAGATCCGAAGAGCCTTGAAGGCTAGACACATCTCCATGATCGCCATTGGTGGTACTATCGGTACGGGTTTGTTTATCTCCACAGGTTCAACTTTATCATATGCGGGACCCGTCTCTTCGCTTATTTCCTTCTTGTTCATGACGACTTTAGTATTTTCGGTGACGCAGTCACTTGGGGAAATGGCCACCTTAATTCCTGTCTCCGCTTCCTTCACACAGTTCATCGCCAGATGGTGCTCTCCTGCATTGGGTGCAGCAAACGGTTGGAACTACTGGTTCTCTTGGGCAATCACGTTTGCCTTGGAGTTGAGTGTCGTGGGCCAGATTATCGAATATTGGACCGACGCAGTGCCCATGGCGGCTTGGATCTCCATCTTCTTCGTCTTGTTGACCATTTTCAACATGTTCCCCGTGAAGTACTACGGTGAAATAGAATTCTGGGTTGCTAGTATTAAGGTTATTGCAGTCGTTGGTTGGATCTTGTATGCTTTCATCATGGTGTGCGGGGCTGGGAAAACGGGTCCAGTTGGTTTCAGATACTGGAGAAACCCTGGTCCTTGGGGTCCAGGCCAATACTCACAAAACAAAAATACTGGAAGATTCTTGGGCTGGTTGTCTTCCTTGATCTCAGCTGCCTTCACCTTCCAAGGTTGTGAGTTGGTGGGTATTTCCGCTGGTGAAACGAGAAACCCTTCAAAGTCAGTTCCCTCCGCAATCAGAAAAGTGTTGTTCAGAATCTTGGTTTTCTACGTGCTCTGTATGTTCTTCATCGGTTTGTTGGTTCCTTTCAATGACCCCAAGTTGAGCGCAGTTTCCGGCGCTTACACAGCTACTTCTCCATTTATCGTCGCTATGCAAAATTCAGGTACAAGAGTATTGCCTGATATTTTCAATGCGGTCATTCTTATGACTATTATCTCCGCAGCTAACTCGAACGTCTATTGTGGGTCTCGTATTTTATACGGTCTTTCACAAGCTGGTGTGGCCCCAAAATTCTTTGAAAAGACCACAAAACACGGTGTGCCTTACATTGCCGTCTTGTTCACTTCTATGTTTGGTTCTTTGGGTTACCTTGTGCTCTCCAAGAGAGGTAACGACGTTTTCAACTGGTTGTTGAACATTATTGCAACCTCGGGTTTGATTGCCTGGGGTTGGATCTCTGTGTCTCACATCAGATTTATGAACATCTTGAAACTGAGACACATTAGCAGAGACACTCTTCCATTTAAGGCTATTTTCATGCCTTACAGTGCGTACTATGCAAGTGTAATGATCTTTATTCTTGTATTCATCCAAGGTTACTCCGCCTTTATTGGTTTCACCGCAACCAAGTTCTTCACTGCTTACATCTCTTTAATTTTATTTGTCATTTGCTACATTGTTTTCCATTTCTTCTTCAATGGATTTGGTAAAGACGCATGGACTAAAGACGCTTTCATCGTCCCATTGGACCTTTGTGACATCGATACCGGTGTGAGATTCGCTGAAGATGACGATGAATGGGACGAAGAACCGGACACTTTATGGGGAAGGTTCTGGAATTGGGTAGCATAAATTAATCTACCTAATAAAAACATACTTTCAATGATTAATATTCAGTTCTTTTCCACTTTTACACTTGTTTTATTCCATTTAACTTTAACTTATAAAGGTCTATCTATCAGCAGCTATACTAATACATGTTTACTTAGACATACTTGTAAAATCGTAATAGGCTATACTTCCGAACAAAGTCCGTGTCCTTTTCGACCAACCTAAGATATGGCATCTTTGTGATACGCAGCTCTAGGAATGCTTTATAACTCAAAATCGATCTTCCTTCAACCAGATGTTTACCGGAGTCAAAACTAAATCCAAAATGCATTACAGTTACCAAATTTTGGGGGATACCTTTGCAATTATGCATTTTTGATTTCTTCATTTTTTTAATAGAGCTTGAATGAATTAATCGGTTAGAGAACAATGTTCCGAAGTTTTTTTTTTGTTTATTGGGGGATGCCTTGGACCAAACGCCTCTCTTTCCAGATATTCCTAGTTTTATCGAGAATCTCCAATAAAATTTAACCAAGTAGGGTACGGTACAATACTTCCGATATTTCCTTTCCTATAAGCCACCCAACTTTCTCGGGACAGCTATGATATTTTCAATTTCAAATATAACAGGAGTTGCTCTTGTCTTGAACACATGTATATTCAAGACTTAACGGGAGACGAATAGTTACTATCTGGGTTTAAAATTGGCGCAAAGAACACTAACCCTGGGTGCAATATTCTTGGAGGGAAGTCCTTTGCGTCGTCGAAGGAACATGAGCCGTATCTGTATGAAACTAGCAGTTGACGTTGTCGGATTATTTCTATTCATAATACCTCTGAACTTTTCAATCGCCTCAAAGACTTCAGAAGAATGCCAAGATGAATAGGATTGAATGTAGAGGTGTGGTTGCAAATTTGTAAGATTATTTTTTTTTTGCTATTTGAAACCAGTGAAATTTCACATGATGTGATATTCGGATAAATCAAGATTTGACAGAAGTTGAACGCAAAACAAATCATTAAAGAAGAATTAACGGATTGATTCAAGTTGGGAAGTATACAGTGGATGTAAACAACTATGGTAGTGATAGAATTAGAGGATGATTTATTAAATTGTAATAATAGGAAGTGATGTGCAAAAAGAGCATGCATCAGAGCAATATGAACACTATAGACAAAGGATTTATGAGAAGAAAGGACTTCGAGACTATCAATAGGCGATTCATATAATTCAATTGTAGTGTACTTTAAATATGTAATGTAGTAGAGGAGTGGAGCATAAAATGAACAACCATGAGCAAGGTCCTGTAAGAAACGTCTCAAACGTCTCTGGTAACCGATGAAATAGACTCCACAGTTACGACTGAAGGGGTGCAAAAGACGTACTCTGCCCCCGACTGGATTCAAAATAAAATTTCCAAAGCACTTTTAATCAGGCTAATTTGATATGTCTTAATTCATGTCGCGTATTGGTATCGCTTGTTTAGTCATATTTAAAAGAGATTTTGCAGCCGGTTTGAAGCAATTCTCCGCAGCTAAGCGCCTTGTAATTTTTCAATAGTTTCCATCACTTTGAAGTGTGTCTGAGGTTTTGAGCCAACTATTGACCTTTATTTTTGAGTCTTACTAATAAGAATGTTTCAAGAGTCACAAGACAGATGATTCGATCAGGGTTTCACAAGAAATATGGTTGATCGATTAATTTAAGAAATCTAAGAGTTGGACCCAAGAAAAAGTCTTCCGATACAACTGTGGTGAAACATAACGATGAGTGCTTGATGTAAATCGAAGGGGTATGTATCAGCTGTGAGCTAACCTTCAAAGACAAAACCGAAGGTAGGAAATCTAAAAAAGGGCTTATGGTCACGAATCGTCCCTTACAGTCTGGGCCGACTTCCGCTTTTTTTCGGAGCATAATCCGTAGATTATCTTTTAGCATCTATACATTTAATACACAGAGGTACACAGCAGGTATACACAGACACACACCAACTAAAGTTTCATAAAGGAATGAGCCCAAATAGACTTTTGTAGAAGGATGGGAAAAGATTGTACAATTGATTTGGTAGTTTTGTCGACATCACCTACAAATTTCTTTTTTGGGAAAAACAAGCACATTGCACCAACTTCTCTCAAGCATAAGATTTCCTTAAAAACAATATGTTCTTTAGATCAACAAGATGTGTATAAATTCGTACACTAGATAACAAATAATTTGTAATACTCAGAAGATATTTTTTCCACCTTGTTCTTGTTTTTCTTTATTGAAGTACAGACAGCGTGTGAAGTTTCTTGTTCTACTTGGCAAATACGGGTATGTATTCTTTGCATAAGAATACAATGCGGACTTTTAGCTTTACCCCTTTAGGAGGAATCTTTGACAGCTTCGTGAAATCTCCGAGTGAGGCTATATCATTGAAATGCGCCCTTGCCTTCTTCATTCGGTAAAACGACAAGAGATGTACTTTGGATAAATCCATCAATAATATCACTGCGAAAATTCTTGAAAATATCCAACTTGAAATTTGTGCTGTATTGGATATCGATTTATTCAGACATTTTTTTTCTTTCAATATCGAAGCTTCCACGATGCTTTTACGATTGATGACAATGACGTAATAATAAGGCATACTGGGAGCACTAAATTAAAATCTTAATTAAACCGGCTAGTAACATATATTACCATTGAAACTTTATTCAGAGATGAAATTCATAACTAAAGAAATTGTTATTCCAACCTGACCAACATTAGTTTTCTTCAAAGTTTAACCTTTCCCTTCAGTAAGCTCTTCATGCGCCTCATTTTGTAATCTACGTACTCTACAACAAATTATTTTGGTTTGAGAAACGCAACTGGTGGTTAAAAAACCACAGTTCTTGCGCTTTATGGTTACAATCCCAACTTCTTGGCTTTCAATATCCACTGTTACAATTTAGCCCTCTCTGCTTGTTGGCTTGTTCCTAGTTTGTATTTTAGCAACTCTGCCATTTCTTCTATTGGAAGTTCATTCCTACAATTCATTTTTTGGTTCATTTCTACAATATAGTGTTTGGTCCATTCCTACATAGTTTTTGGTTCATTCCTACAATAAAGTTTTTGGTTGATTTCTACAATATAGTTTTTGGTACAATGTTTAATCTTGTTTGGAAGTTACACTAAGGGTTTAGCTGGTGTAGCAATTGTTAAGTGGACAGAAGCTATTTTAGAAGATTTCTAGAAGAATTTAGCCATGCATCTAACAAAAGGACAGTCATGAGATGCATTCTAATATGGAGAGAGGTGTATATCAAATTGAGAAAAACCTCAACTTAACTAATAAACTCATTAAGAGTGCCCTTAATTTCCGGGAACCAAATCAAGTACAATAACAGTAATAGAAAGAAGAGATTATGCTGAGAAAATCATAGAGAGATACTTGAGAAGATTAGGGTGATATAGTACTAAGAGGAGGAATTCTGATTCTCATAGTACTGTTACAAGGATTCCCGGCACTCTAAAATCAAACCACATTATAGGGAGAGTTTCAGCTCATTGTAACTCTAGTAAGACCCTTTATTCCGTCATAAACAGAGACAACAATACTAAAAGATATTGATGCAAAGGTGATTAATCATTTTTGCATTCCGTTGATAGTCCAGTAAAAAGTACAATGTTTTAGAATCAACATGCGATTATTTCGCCAACAACGTCTTACTTTTAATTATGTGGTCTGATGTACTACTTTATCTTAGTTCTCTTTACTTGTAGAGCTTTGAAAAGATCGCAAGAAGATGTCAAAAACGACTTTTCGGACTGAGAGAAGAGCATATATTGCCGCTCCACAGATCGAAGAGCCAGCCTTTAGTGATAGTAATACAAAACCGGGTTTCTTTAAAACTCCCTATTAGAGCCTGTTTACACAATAGAGCTCTCGGATTTCGGCACTGTCGATCCTTAGGAGTTGCGAGACAATCCTGTAATACCTCCTTGGTTTGTCTTCAAGAGATAGTTCGGCTAAGCCTCCAAACTTAATCGTTAGCTCACGTAAGCGGCTTACGCGAAAGTAGTTATCCTAAGGTTAAAACTAAGCCAAACTCTCAACTTCGTAATGGAAAGTCAGCCAGCGGGCTCCGAGAACTATCCAGAATTGTCCAGCTTGTCGATGAACACCTTGTTCTGTAAATCGTATAAGAAAAAATCGATTATCCACCTTTCCCGAGTAACCTCTACCGGGTAAAAGATTTCCACTGGGCTGAAACTCTTTTATATTTCTGCATTTGGATTGCCTAGAATTTCCTTTGTAAGAGCATTGCCCCATGGAGGATATTTGCCTTGAACAAGCATACCCAAGGTTACATTCTCGACATCATCTACTCTATTTGGGCACTTTGGTCTACACCATTTGGAGCATTTGGCCTGCAGCTTCGTGAGGCATTTCATCTTCACCTTGGGGCATTTCGTCTACACCTTCTTGAGGTATTTTGTCTCTTGAGGTATTTTGTCTATACATATTCGGGGTTTTCAGGCATCGTCTGGGCCATTCCGATATGCTTTAGTGTGCACAAACCAGTATAGCCTGAGAAAAGCCTTGTCGCAAAAGGCGACACAGGAAGATCGTAAGATCAGCTCGCTAAAACCGGCGTTTTAACCAAAACACAATTTTGTGGTAAATCATCAACAAATGGCCAATCTGAGAGGATTACTGTTATCAATGTGTAGATATCGATAAACGTTGTAAAAATGCTACACCTACACAAGTTCACTGGTATTGTCTTATTTGTATATCTTTTCAATCAAAAAAAAAAGTTTGACTAGTACAAGACAAACTTAGCCTTACCGTTGGTGACACCAACAGTACAACCGTCCTTACCGTTACCGTTGTAAGAACCGTTGTCGTAGACACAGCTTCCACTGATGGTGGCGTCACCATCGGCAACAATCTTCACCTTAAAGTTCAAAGGACTGTAGTTGTTTGGGTTTGGAATCAAGGACAAGTAAGCGACACCGTTAGCGTAACCGGCACCAAAGTTAAGAGGAGCCCAGTTACCGACACCGGAGCCTGGGGTACCCCAGATACAGCCATCTTGTTGGGAGACACCTGCGTTGTTGACATAGTATTGAGCAGAGGTAGAACCGCCCTTCCAGGTATAGTAAGAAGATTGGTCAACAACGGTGATGGGGGAGGAGCTACCGGCACCCACAAGAGTTGGGATAACCATGTTTTCAGTACCAGGGTAGTCAGTTCTACAAATGGCAACAGCTTGGCCCAAGGTGTTTTGGACCGAAGCCTTGTTAATACCCCACTCACAGAGGTAGTTAGATCTTGAGTTGGACTTGTACAACTTACCTCCCTTACACAACAAACCACCAATAGAGACACCATTAGCAGGTTGATTTTGAGGCCACTGGGTCTTGGACATACCGGATTGACAAGCGTAGGAACAGTAGGAACCTTCTCTACATTTACCACCAGTGGAGCCATCCGAGTTTTCGATACCAGAGTATCCGCCAAAGCCGAGATAGTCAAGGGCAACGACACCTTGACCTGCTGGGAAGTCGGTACAGTCGTGGACACCATCTTGAAACTCTTGGGTAGGGTTTGAGTAAGGAGCGAGGTCGCCGTTACCCGAGCTTCCAGAGCCCGAGGACGAGCCAGAGCCCGAGGACGAACCGGAGTTTGATCCGGATGATCCAGCGCTGGAAGAACTAGAAGATTGTTGAGCCTGGGAGCTTGAGGCTGGTGGGGCGGAGCTTGGTGGAGCTGCACTTGGACTCTTTGTGGTTTGGCTGCTTGAAGTGTCAGAGTCAACAGCAACACCCTTGGCAACACCGCCAACTGGTGCAGAAGATGGGCCTGGGATAGCCTTACCGTTACCGTCAACAGTGACAGTCACATAGGCGTAATCGTAAACAATCTCTCTCTTGTGCTTGTGGTGTGCGTGGACACGCACTTGGCCGGCATCGTCGCCAGCTTCCGCTTCAACAAGGAACGTGACGGCCGCAAGGGCCAATAAGGAGGAGAATCTCATAAGGAAGGAACGACTATGGTTAGTTAAAGGAAAGTGTTGTTAAGAAACAGTTTATTCAAATATTTAAAAATTTTAGCCTCTCACGGGTTTTTTATCACTTCAAACTCGAAAGGGGTAACAAAGCAAGTAGTTATAAAGTAAACGGTGCAGGAGGAATGTGAAATTGTGGTTTGTTGGCACTCGCGGGTAAATTCGTTTTCGCGTTTGTGGCGGAATCAACCAGCAGAAACGTTCTTCGCAAGCCGATGCGAACCTGCTTGCTTTTGGCAATGATGGGTTCAGGGTTTCTAGGTTGGTCCGGGAGGATAGATGAGCTAAGCGGATAAATGAGCTGGGAGGATGGAATTGCAAGTTGGGCCCGGTGGGCTTTTTGGGCTTTGCCAGCTGGTCAACTGGTATTGTTCCATTTCTTATAGATCGTGTTTTATCTTTGCTTTTTTTTGCTTGTCTTTAGTGGGTTTCCCTTGTTTACTTGTTTTTGCTTGCTTGACTGAAAAGCGATTTTTACTTGTTTGATTTTAGAGAGTTTCCTTGTTTGATTTTACAGAGTTTCCTTGTTTGATTTTACAGAGTTTCCTTGTTTGACTTTGCAGAGTTTTCTTTGTTTGACTCTAGAGAGATGGATTGTTTGAGTCTAGAAAGATGCTTTGTTAGACTTTACATTATTTCCTTGTTTGACTGTTGCTAGACTTTATGACTTTTGTTGACTTTTACTCTTAACTTCTAAAATTGGCAATGACGTTCTTTATTATTCTTTATACCCTGGTAGGTAATTCCAAGATACAAACACTAGAGATTCCGTGACCAGACACCGACAGTAGCAAAAGAGTCTGTAGAGCAACCCTGGACTGCTGTGCCCCCTGCGCGTGTAGGCTTGGAACCCACCACACTCAGCGCGAAGGGGCAAGGGTGTTTCAAGATCTAAATTTATGCTTTACTCCTGGGGTTTGTTATGGTCTAGAATGTCTTCTTTCCTAATCTGGCATAAATCACCCCAGGGTTACGTAAACAAAAGACGTGGTATTGGCCGTTTTCTTATCCTCACACCAACCTCGAAATATCCATCACGTGTCGTCCCGGCTGTCATCACCATATAGCAGCACGATCCTCTTTCTATTGTGCTCATGCCGCTCCAAGCATGCCCCTTGCGTGATGTCTGCGTTCCAATTGTCCGATTTTCTTCTCTTTTGTTGCTGAGTGCAACTAATCATAAACCTGCATCATTTAAGCTTCTTGGGAGCCCCTTGGCCCCTTCGTCCCTTCGCGTTTCTACACGTTAAACCCCCCTAGCATATCCCTTGGCTCTTTTTTTTTTCCAAATCTTCGTTGCAATCTTCATCGTCTTGATGTGAATTCCTTGCTTGGCTGCCCCGTGTGTTTCATCCATCTTCCCGAGGAGCATCCTCCCGTGTTGTCGCCCAGAATAATCCTTCCCAATACTTCTCCAAAAATTCATAGGTTACTCCCTAATGATAACCTAGAAATGAAAGCTGTCTTTAATAATCTTCTGGAAATTGAACTTAAACACCCCTGATGTTTAAGAAATTATTCTTCATCACTTCTGATCTTCTAGATATTGATTCTTGAATGATGTTCTGTTTTGGGCTTTTTTGATATTTTAATTAATCTTTAGAGGTTTGTTGTTATCTCTATTCGTTATTGAATAGATCTTTTCATCTTATTTATTGACCATCTTCACCTCATTTCTGTATAGTATTCATCTGGAAACTCTATTATCTTGGAATGATCTCTGAAAACTTTCACCCCTTGCCTTTCATTAAGGTCCTAGTTTTGTTTTACTTTTTGAGGGAATTGATTATGTACTCCAACTCTTTGGATGCAAAAAAAAACGCTTCCCAGTCCCTAATTTCATTTTCCTAGAATACATCTTGTTTTTATTCTAAATAACCATGGACATACATTTTATTTCAACGAGAACTCTATACTAAACATACACTGTTCTATGATCCCACCTTAATTGAGAATCCTTTTTAGTTTTCAATTTTCAGTATCTGTTACGATTTCCAAACTTTAGATTCATTTTCAGAATATTTAGAATTCTTTCTGTTGCATTATAATCTTTGGAACCTTTTTCGGTCCTTCAATATAATTCTCTTTCAATTCAGCAGCTTCTTCTATAGGTGTTATGTAGCTAATCCTTAGTGTTAAAGTTTTTACAAACACTCAATGCGTTCGCCGCCTATATTCATGATTTCCCTCATTATACCTGTCTTAGTGAACCCTAATTGAAAAGAATACTAATCTCTATACCTCTCAATTAAAGCATACGAAACCGGTTGATATGGAAAACTTTTGTAGTTCCATATCGAAACTACTTTCTCAGAGATAGCTGGGTAACTCGGGTTTTAAAAATCTATTAGACGTTTAATACTGAAATTTCTAGAGTTCGTGTGTATTCAGTATTTTTTTCAACACCAGGAGATTGTATAATCAAAAAAGAGATACGGCATTTTGAGATAACAATGCTCAACGTTAGTTGATACACCCCGTATTTTAAGCCCGACGTCTCATATTGTTTTACCTCAACACACCTCATGTTCAAGTCAAAACCTTAAACGAAGATAGCCATAGTTAATAATAGGAGAACGGTGTCAACAGACACTTTTACGAAGGTCATTGACAACGCCACCTAACCATCGAATACTTCACGAAATTGTTCGCAGATTCTTTATAACTCTTTGGTAGCGTATACATACGCCCGTCAGTGTGCTACTTGTTGGGGCTTCAATAAGTAGTTTCAAATTGTTGGTGAACCCTTCAAGAAAATCAAGTTCGCTATGTGTCTGAGGCTCATACCTACTGATTTCTACAGTCCGCAACTGTCAGGTATTATTTTTAATAAACTCTTTTCCTCCGATATTCCCTTTCTTACATTGCATGGCTTTGATGGGGTTATGTTATCACGCTTGCCCAGATTTATCACAGTAATTAAACTTTTCATTATTTTCCACACCTTTTTTTTTAAGAAAGAACGGCTGCTTGTTGATAACCCGAACCGACTGTAGGCTTCTTTCCTTTGATAACCTTACTGGCGATAAGAACGTTTTGGGGATACTTAAAAAATGAAATGAAGACACATGTTGATCTCATATGATTTTGATCTTATTGTAAAAGACTATGTAGAAGAAGGTACGGTCAAGGCACAAAAAAGTGAGAGTTCTACGTGCTGGTTCCAATCGCACATTTGTATGACAACCAAAGCTTATTGACAATAATTTTTTTATTTAGACCATTCAAACAAACTACAACAACGATATGATTAAACTTTTTCTATCTGTAGATCATAAAGAGTCTGTCACTGTCAGTTCTTAGGAACGCAAAAAACCCTAATTTCCTAGAATAAATTAGACTCAGACATGTCTGAGGCTTTCTAATGTCTTACTGCTTAAATTTTTCTAAGGTACCATCGTGCAAAACACAGCCAACATAGTTCGATAACAACCTAAAGGGCGGACCCTGAAAACAAAACACCAATTCAATTAGAGCTATATATAAGGTAGCATCTAGTTTTATGGCTGCGAAAATTCAGTAAATATATTTATGCTTATCTTTAGCTATTAATTTCGCAATCGACTAAGGGCCCAGACCATAACAAACTGTTTTGGAAAGTAGAAAAGTGCCATGTAAAGCGGTTAAAAAGGGGCACTGAGGTTTCATTCGTTTGCGAAAACAAAAAGCAATCAAATAGCTTATGATAATGTGGAGTTGACTAGAGAAATTAAAGTTAATGTATGTTTTGGTAAATTGTTTTGAAAAAGCTGGAATGGCTGGAACAGTTGAAGTCTGTGTGTTCTTATTGGGTGATCAGATAAAAAGTTTCTTTTGGTGACATGGCCCGCGAACTGAACACAATAAATTTTATCCATACAACAAGATTCGTTCTATTGTCTATTGATCTCCATTGATCTCTATAGCTGCGCACCCAACGCATGGAATATCATAGAATTAACAATTTCTCTATGGGGTTAATGACATTCTAAAATACAATATATCATTAAAAGCCTAATAGTGAAACTCTAAACTTAGAAGACTATTTAAAGTTGAAATATCTGTACATTAAAAGCATAAGTAAATACAGGCACCTTCTAAAGAAAAATACTAAGTTACGAAGAATATTTAGACTTTAAAATCCAAGCCTTTGATCAAATAGTACTGACGAGACAACCTTATTACACAGTCTATAATTATACACTCAACTGAATTATGATTCTGTTAGTAACGCATCATGAATTTCCAATGTCGTATCAGACTATCTCTTCTAACAATCCAGTATCTTCAAAACAAAACAAAACCTTATTGTCTCAAACTATTGTTTTGATTATCGTATTTGGCAGAAGATCTTTTACAAGAGCGTGATTGAGTTGGTAAGTTATCACAGGTAGAAATTTTAATACACTGTCATCGGATGTCAAGGATTGATGTTCCATTCCACTAACCAATTCACGCCTAAAAACCAACACATGATTCCAAACTACGTCAATCAAGTGCCGTGAGCAATAAATTATGATTACTGAGCCCTGATACACAAATACAGCTTTAATGTATTTTCATTAGTACAAGATGAAGACAATCAATGTGTTTCATAATATAAAGATTCAACTCCAGGATTCAAGTATTGAATCGAATGATAAGTACTGAGGATATAATTATATTTTACGAAAAAGTTTAATAAAAGTTTATTATCTATTCCATAAATCAAGAATACCACACTCGTAGTAATTCTTGAATCAGGTGTTGAAGAGCTTACATCATAGTGACCAAAAAGCTAGTCGCACCCGGGCTTGTTGAGTTGTAGCAATATATGATTGCCAAGTTAAGTTTCATATACCCCTATTGGGAATTTCACTCCCTTTGTATGTAACGAATCTGGTAATTAGCTTGGGGAGATTTCGGATTACGATTACTTACTGTAGAAAGAATGTTAGCTGCGTAGAACAAGAGGGGAAGGGGCGAAGGGACGGAATTAAGGGAATTCTTATGAAGGGATCAAATTGAATTCTTCTCCGAGACAGATCGTTTCTTCTTGTAGAATTAAAGTTTTACTGCTATAGTATTAGTCAGAACGTAAAACTGTCTAATTCGGTTATTGCAGAATTGTGATAGCAAAAATCGGAAGCTACTACAAAATTCACGGAAAACCAACGAGCCGGCGGCTTATCCGTTATTGTTGTTTTGCACCCATAGGTAATTTTACTTTTTTTTCCCCCCCTTCCCCCACTACGGAAATTACTAATGAATGACGACTTGAAAGCAATGCTTCTTTCCATGGGGTAAATGCATAACAAATTGTATTTGAAACTTGTAAAGGGTGTTGATTGTACTAGACTATTTAATCCTTTTGTAATTTTATCGCACATGGTTCTGCGAGCTGGAGTCAAGAGATTTAATAAACGATTTTGGTGGGGATTCTAAGATGGAACAGGGATTACTCGGTAAGTAGAATTTGTCTGATCTGTATTTTAAATAAACTTTTAGATATTCTAAGGTCTGCGTTGAACGTAAAGTCTAAATATTCAAACAGAAGTGTGATTGTTTATACTGCATATAAGTGTTCCATATGATATTCAAGTCTGCATAGAATTGTCATACAATTAAAAAGTCTGCATGGAATCTTCTAATTCGAAGTCTGCATGAATTTTAGCATGCCTGCGTTAGGACAAAATTATAATGACTGCATTGAAATATACATTAACATATGTCTGCATCTCAAGTACCACTAGTCGTGGGATTGAACTACTGTTGACTGTGTCTGTACGACATACACTGAATCCTTCTTAATCATGTTTGTAATACCTTTTGATATAAGCCATTAATTATTTCCGGTTGGGAGTCTGGTTAGTAAGAGGTGCGTTTATAAACCGCAGTGGTTTGAACATGATGAGGCTACATAGATAATATATTGAAATAAAGGATTTATGTATGAACTCAGGCCATTACTTACTATCTAGTTCGAACCGTTGGTAACCCGGAGTAGCGAAATCCAGCAAGCAATCTGATAGTTTTGCGGATCGTAATCTGGTTCCTATGGAGGCACCTCTTGTTCAGTTACGGACACTGGAATTGTATCAAGACAATGCACAAAAGCGAAAACACAGGGACCGAATCCGCTTTGGCACAAAAGCGGTTTGAGCATACTAGACTTCGCTTCCTTGAGTACAGAACGGTTGGAGCTTAGCACTCCAATGTAATGCACAAGTGCACAAAAACGGCTTGACATCTTTTGGGGGAATCTAAAGGATCACCCAGCAGGCATCGGCCTACTCGGCAACAGGCAATGAGATCATCTAAAGAGAGCACTCGTCAATAACAAACACAGTAAAAATACATGCACAAGTAGCACCAATAGAAGCTCTGCATTAACAAGAGAGCCACATGAACTTGAAACGTAACTCCTTTTGCGTACAATTCCGAGAAACAACAAGGCTACAGTCAGCTGTTCGTATTGACATACTCCAGCCCCAAAGGTAAAAAAACTGATCTAGTCACCTGATTTCTTCTTCCCTCAAGATAGTATAAAGGTTGACGCTCGCAGGTACACAATCGCTTTTTATGTGGATAATTTTTAGACAGAAGTCGCTTGTTTGCTAGATAATTTTATGAGGCATCACCATACGCCGACAGAATCGCTACGAAACACTTTTGGAAGCAACACGCCGCATATGTGCGATCGTTATGTCTGTTTGCTTTATGATCGCGGCAAAAGCTACCCCTTCTCTTTATGTTGCTCGGTAATCGAATGCAAGCGTTGTCTTTGTTCCCGGATTTCTGTCAGGCAAGGGCACTTGTAATGTTGAGAAGTTTCTGTTTTTCACCGGCAATATTTATTTTGCTAAACATAAACCAATTTCAATTCAGATTTCAATTCAGGCGTGATAACTAGCTGTTTTTCTCGTAAATTGTTGCTGTAACATTGGAATTTCTTTTAGTATTGTGTTGCACATCTGAAATATATGTACTGTAACACCTCTATCTATCCTCGTTAGTTGTAACATCTACCTTTTTACTAGTTATTGCTGCTCTAAATCCGTAGTACACCACTTTATTCCTCTTTATCGTGAAATCCAAGTATCTATAGCCCTGTCTCCTTTCACAGATTATTATCAAAAAGAAAAATAAGGCAGTATTTCTCAACTTTTTTTGCGGCCAACCTCTCCATTTTCCGTTTAATTTCGCTGAGCACTGTTTTATATCATATTTTCATAGTCTACCAAAATTTCCACAACTTCTAAGCGGATAACTCTTATGAAATGCTAATGTTCGTATGTTCTGTAGCAACGGCAATCAAATAGTTTCCGATATTCGGATCCGGGGTTCTAATAATTTTGTTCTCCTGGTGCCACACAGTCAATGTGTTTGACCATAGACTCAACACTTTCGCATAAAATAAATACTTATATCCATGTGAATTTACTTTTTGTACTTTTTCTTTCATTTGAGTAGTATTTGTTTGTCTTTAAGTTATATATGTTGATGTCTTATTTTCATGTTGGAGATATTGTTAATAGGTTTAGAAATATTTAACTATATTCGTTAATGTCTTGAAATATCTAGGCAAGATTTCTTGCATTCTTGGTTACCAGAGGACTCGGAACCTTGCTGGATTTCTAAAATCTACCTAAGGTTAACATCTGATCTGATGGCTTGAATAATTTCGCTTAATGGTTTGTAGAGCGAATGAGATATTTTTGCCCATCAAATGGGGAGGAAGTCTTAGACCCAGACACCACATAGAAAACCAGAAACCACATGTCCAAGAGTGTAAATATACATATTTGGGTATTACAAGTCCCAGAGTAGATATAGAAATCTGGATGTTACTCCCTGGAATATTTCGAAGTGTCGACCTTCCTGAAATACATAGTCCGAACAAATGTATGCTCATAGAAGAGTTCAGGGTCCATTTCCAATTTCCACGAAATCTCGCTAATTTTGCCTACTTCATAATAAAGAGAATCCCTTATATTTATAATGATTTAAGGTTTCAAGGCCGGTAAAGGTTATTTTTCAAGGATTGGTTTGGGTGCAAAACCCTAAACGAACAAACCTTCAGAAAATTTTAATGAAAATAATCCCAATATTGTTCTATAGGACCCTTGCTGCTTGGTGACTTGTTTGAACTATACACGCTTCTTACTTAGCGGCTTGTTAAAACGATACACAAGAGAAATATGAGGACATTTCCAAAAACTATGGGAGTTGGATACCTTTAGGCTTCTGGTTAGCGGTATGGTGTTTTTAGTGGTACTTATTAAACTTTCACTTTTATTTTTGTCTATATCACTGTATTGATCTTGTTTTGTTCTCACTGGAGAAGTTAAAATCACTAAATAAAGAAAAAGAATCAAACCACAAAATTCACTGGTATCACCCTGAAATTATAATCATATAGTTACAGCAGCTATAACATAATCACTGCAGTCGGTATGATCTACTCCTAAACATTGAAAACACAATAATCGATGAACCAATCTCACTGAACTGTAATCATTGAAGTTACTAGAATCATTAGAATAATTAGAATAATTACAATCACACTAGAAGAACTGGCATCGATGTCACAAAATCCTACCGTAAACCGTCTCAATTACTTGCACGCTCAGCGCATAATCAAGACGGTTGCTACGGATGTCGTCTTTCTATAAAACTCGCGTCGCGTTTTTTTTTTTGTTTTTTTCTTTTCTTGAGAAATGTCGTTGCATCATCCAGTATTTTCATTTTATGGAAATTTTTTGTTTGTGAATAAGTATGCCAGCACCCATGACGATTTCATCTGACGACGAGATGCCGCTTGCGAAGATCGACAAGCCCAAGAAACGGAAGCTCAATGGCTCTGGGGCAAAGGAATTGAAACGTGAGCTGGATGATGACTTGCCATTAGCCAGAAAGACGCCAAAGAAGAGCAGCAAGGATAAGAGCAAAAGCGTGAATAGCAGTACCAAACCCAAGAAGGAAGAGACAGAGAAGGCTGTGCCTAAGAGAAAGACCAAGAAGGACGACAAGGATCTGCTGGTTGAAAAGGATCTGGTGGAAGAAATCAAGGAGGAGGAGGATGTGTACAAGTGGTGGGAGGCCGAAGACCTCGACGGGGAGATCAAGTGGAACACACTCGAACACAATGGTGTGATATTCCCACCCGAGTACGAGCCATTACCGAGTCACGTGAAACTTTACTATAACGGGAGACCGGTGGATTTGCCTGCTGACGCGGAGGAAGTTGCTGGTTTCTACGCTGCCATGATAGAGACAGACCACGCCAAAAACCCTGTGTTCCAAAAGAACTTCTTTGAAGACTTTTTGACGGTCATTGAGGAGTGTCTGAAGAAAGGCCAAAAGTGTAATGTCGAGATCAAAGACTTTGACAAGTGTGACTTCTCCAAGATGTACGCCTACTTTGAGCAGTTGAAGGAGGAAAAGAAGCTTCTTACAAAGGAGGACAAAAAACGAATCAAACAAGAAAAGGAAGCATTAGAAGAACCATACAAAACGTGTTTGCTAAATGGTCACAAGGAGACGGTTGGTAATTTCCGTGTTGAACCCCCAGGTCTTTTCCGTGGTCGTGGAGCACACCCCAAAACAGGCAAGTTGAAGAGAAGGGTTTATCCAGAAGATATAACTTTGAACATTGGCCAGAACTGTCCAATCCCAACGCCGCCTCCAGGCCACCTGTGGGGTGAAGTCAAACACGACAACACAGTGGCATGGTTGGCCATGTGGAAGGAAAACATCGCGGATGCAATCAAGTATGTTCGTTTTGCAGCAAACTCCTCCATCAAGGGCCAGTCCGACTTCAAAAAGTTTGAAACTGCGCGTAAGTTGCGTCACCACGTGGACGCCATCAGAAAGGACTATACCAAGATGTTGAAAAGTGAGGTTATGTTAGATAGGCAGATGGCCACAGCCACATACTTGATCGACAAATTCGCGCTCAGAGCAGGTGGTGAAAAAGGTGATGACGAAGCAGACACCGTGGGTTGTTGTTCATTGCGTTTTGAGCATATCACGCTTAAACCACCAAATACTGTCATTTTCGATTTCTTAGGTAAGGACTCGATCCGGTTTTACCAAGAGGTGGAGGTGGACCCTCAGGTGTTCAAGAACTTGAGGATCTTCAAGAAATCTCCAAAGCAACCGGGAGATGACTTGTTTGACCGAATAAACCCACAAACCCTTAACAAACACTTTCAAAACTATATGAAAGGGTTGACTGCAAAGGTTTTCCGTACATACAATGCCTCCAAAACCATGCAAGATCAGTTAGATCTTATCAAAAATGAAGGTACTGTTGCTGAGAAGGTGGTGATGTTCAATGCTGCAAATCGTACAGTTGCCATCTTGTGTAATCACCAGCGTACGGTTAGTAAATCACACGGTAACACTGTAGCCCGTATCAACGATAAGTTGAAAGAACTCATTTGGCAGAAAATTAGACTCAAGAGAATGATTTTGGAATTAGACCCAAAGCTCAAGACAAAAGACAAAAAGTACTTTCTGGAAATCAACGATTTGACCAAAGAAGATGAAGCCCTGATCCATAGCAGCGTGATTGAACGCATGTTGGAACAGTTGAACAAAAAAATCTTACGTGATAATGAAAAACTTAAGTTGGAGGGTCAGCTCCCTCTTCTGCAGGATGTCATCAAGGAGCGCTACGAGAAGGTGGAGGAACTCAAGCAGGAGTACCAACAGGAATTGAAGAGTGGTAAACCGGAAATAAAAAAGGGACTGACTGTGGAGAAGCTTAAGCAGCAAGTGGAGACAATCGAAAATAGAATTGTAAACACCTCTATGCAATTGAAAGACAAAGAAGACAACTCAGAGGTATCTTTGGGAACTTCAAAGATTAATTATATTGATCCTAGGTTAACTGTCATGTTTCTGAAGAAGTTCAACGTTCCAATCGAAAGATTGTTTACCAAAACCTTGAGGGACAAGTTCACATGGGCCATAGAGCTGGCAGATGAGAATTGGAGATTCTAACTCACAACTTAATTAATTTAATTGGAGAAGACGGCTTATTTGTGATCACAGTCTACTCGATAGACGTACAGTATAGATAATGATGAATACATGAAGAATAGTAGGCCTAGTAGTACCGCTAACTAGTGCTACAAGACTTAATAGTAGTTATGACTAGCACCAGGTATTCTGCGAAGAAGTGATTTAACAAGTTATACCGAGTATTTTGCCTTCACCTAACCGAGTGCTACATGAAATTCAATTCTATCGTGTGGAGGTTTTGAAAACCATATTATCGATGTCCAGTAGTTTCAGCTGATTTCCAATCAGACAATAGCAAGTTGTCGTATACTTTCTTTATTCGTGATAAATTTCTTTCTAAAAACCAATAGCATATTGATACTGATGGAACACATAATTAGACAATTAATTAAGAATTACAGACAATTTAAACACCATATGTTTGGTGTTCCGAAAAACAGTCGTTAAATGTACAATAAATTTATTGTTTGCGTATATAACTCGTGCTAAGTTTTCTACAATTGAAACTGCAGCTAGTTTTCTCTGCTTTATTACTTGCTAGGAATATCTAGTGCTATACTAAAGACAGAAAGCTGGTTGTTAGAACCAGGTATGAGAGTGACATGCATATTTCACATCTATGATTACAAACTAAGATATTAGAGAGTCCTTGGGAATGCTTGGGTTTATCTGAAAGAAGAGTTCAAGATTGATGATCTGAGAATTCCTGGTGTATTATTTCGTCAAGAGAAATTGATGGGGCTAAACTGTAAATCTTATGAAAATGAGATTCTAATGTAAGAAAGTTCTTTAGATACTCCATATCTGACTACAGCGACTCCGAAATTGCTGCATTTTTCGTTTTTTAAAGCTTACATTCCATTTGGATTTCTCAACCAATTTTATACCGTGATTACACCCATAACAATTTTGGTGTCTTGTTTTCTTTAGTCTAGCTTGAGATCGAATTTCTGTAGGTAGGTCTTCTCATCATCCCAGCGACTTAACTTGAAGACGATTTTCTTTTCAAACAATTCAAATTTGGTTGGTAAAGTTCAAATACCTTGCTTGTAACTTACTATTGTGTTTATTTAGTGGGCAGTCATCGTGCATATTTCATTTTCATGTTCTTGATAGTTTTAAGTTTTTGGCAATTTGCAGCCGATTTTTCGCTTCTTGGCATTAAGTTACAGCACACAAAAGTTCAAAATATGAGATGTGATAACCTTTTTCCTAAAATGAGACTCCTTCTTGCCATTTTGGTAGTACTAAGAAGCTCAAAGAGCTCCAAAATCTGCTAGCAGATAAATTTTGGCAATAAATTCGCCTACCTTAACTTTAGTTTACTTTTTTGGGTTGTCATTAGAATATTCATTAAACAATATATATGATTATCATTAGAATAATAGGTACGGATCGTACTTCGGACTATGTAATACATTATGATAATTGTTTCTTAGGCTACTATTTGAAGTCTGTATGATTTTTATTGATGCATTTATTGGGCATATTCATTATTCCGTTAAGCCATGGTTCCGCACATAGTATTAGATGTTTAGGTATATATGGGATATTCGAAACTAGAAAATCAGTTCTGTATAATTCCAACTAAAGCATAATTGGCGAACTTCTACCAAAGAATTGTATATATTTTTGGTGATATCTGACATAATTGATGAGATCTGATCCTTCGTATATACTATTGGCGAAGTTTAAATCATCATATATATTATTAGTGAAGTTTAAATCATCGTGTATATATTATTGATGGGGTTTGAAGCACCGTATATAGTATTGATGGGATTTAGAGCATTGTCTATAGTAATTTAACTAAAATATCAAAAATATAGGATATGCTAATTTTTGTTTGAAGGAATACTCGATTTAATTCCACGAACTAAAACATGTGATTGTGACTATTTTTCGACTTCTGTTGGCATAATATACAAAAATACACTAAATCTAGTACGAATTGACATGTTGAATCGCATACTGATAAGAATATGGTTTTCTGCAGATATTGATTAGACTGATTTTGTCGCCATATTCGTTTTCAGTCTTTTTATTAAGAATTCCATGATTTACCACTGATACTGGAGCTCCTGCAATATCACAAACCAAATTCCTGGGTCAGATCAGTTATATTTGCTCACTACTATTTTGATCTGCTTGAGTTAACTGGAGAATAACAATTTATAAATAAGACGTCAATAAAATCCATGACATTAATTTGACAGAAGGGCAGCGCGCCGCGCATCAATGTAATTTCAACGGTTAGCCTTCGATCAAATCTCTAACATGCAACTAAATTTCGCGATGAGAACAGCCACCTTGATGCACAATACACATTATTGTAGCCAAACACCACATTGAAAGCACTGAGTCCAACTTCTCACTAAACCAAAAACTTTTGTTACCCAAGTTTTTTGTGTTGGTTAGATGCGCAATATTGTCCGACAATTTGTACTAATTTAAGGGCGATCTTTAACCACTAAGCACGGGTCATTGGGCCACTTGAGGTATTTCTTTTGATGCGCTTGAATATAAAGAGAATTGGGATCCTATTATGATAAGGAATCAAAGATGAAACTTCTGGTTTTATTTACTTTGTTTGCTGGTATTAGTGCCTTGCCAGTATTCAGCGAAAACGACTCGAATGAAGACAGAGTGATCAAACTCGCTCCCAATGAATACCGCATTATCAAAGAGAGTGAAAAGATACAATTAAGGAGAGAAAAGATCAATTTTATTGATATTACTAGCAAGATTTCCTTCCAGGATGTATTGGGAAGATTCAACTTGATGGATGCAAATGTTGGAAAAACTCAAAAAGTGCTCAACTTGGGTATTCAAGAAGACGAATACACAATCCCTGAATACTCTTACCCTAAAACCGTTCAATACAAGGATAAAGTTAACAAGTTGTTTAAGGAAATCGATATTTCGCAAGTGCGTGAAAACTTGGAGAATTTTACCTCATTTTACACCAGATACTACAAGTCGGCCACCGGTTTGGATAGTGCCAACTGGTTATTTGAAAAGGTCCAGGAGTACATCAGCCCAGTGAATGGTTCTCAAGTGACCAAGTTCAAGCACCCATGGAAACAATACAGTATCATAGCCACCATTCCTGGCCAGGTTGAGGAGAAAATCATTCTTGGTGCACACCAGGATTCCACCAACCACGGTCTGATCTACGATAGAGCCCCAGGTGCTGATGACGATGGTACGGGTACGGTTACCGTCTTGGAAACCTTGAGAATTATTGCCAACTCCTCATTGAAGCCATACAACACCCTAGAATTCCACTTTTACTCAGCAGAAGAAGGTGGGTTGTTGGGTTCCTACAACATCTGGCAAGAATACAGAAAGCAAAACAAAACAGTCTACTCATTCTTGCAACAGGACATGACCGGTTCTACAAAGCTTAGTCTTGAATCTGGAACTGGTGAGCATATGGCTTTATTGGTGGACAACTCAAACCCTAGCATGAATGACTACATGAGATTGATCGTCAAGGAATACACGGACTTGCCACTTTATGACAGTGCCTGTGGGTATGGTTGCTCTGACCACGCATCCGCATTTGAGTTCGGATACCCTTCTTCCATCGTCTTTGAATCAAAGTTCGAGTATTACTCTGAATATGTCCACACAACCGAAGATACCATTGACAAATTAGATTTTGAACACATCAGAAAGCACATCATGGTCGACATCGCTTACTTGTATGAGTTGGCCAATATCAAATCTTTCTAAGTTTCTTAGTTTCATGTTAGCTAAATATTCAGTTCTATCACCATTGTAGAATTTGGTTTTCCTGTTCTTCGATTTGCAAGTAATTGAAATGCATACCAATCAATTTTTCTTTCCAGTTAATTAGTTAGTTTATGTCAGTAATAAATTCATTGAGAATTATCGCTCTTTAAGTTGATGTACAATGGCAAACCCATTCTGAGAGCTACTGTTCGAGCTAATGTGGCAAACTCATTAGTATAGTTGTGGCTTGGACTGATAATAGATCTTAAATTGTCTCTAATTATGCAATAGAAAATACATGTTTATTATTTGGACACTCAGATTAAAAACAATAGCCGTGATCCTTACAACTACTTTGGTCAACTTTAATTCTGTAGAGGACCCTATTCTTTCGAGCCTACAAACAGATAAGTACTACATCTTTTAAAATAGCTTTGTGGTGTATTTTGCGATGACAATACAATCACTAGAAAATAGTCAAGTGGCTATGTGGTTGCAAATTGAATTGGTCTATTATTGGATTCCCAGTGTTTGATCATCTAGACTGACTCTATTTTGGGCACTTATGATATTTGAACACTAGTTAATGTGGACAATGTGAACCAGTGATAGGGTCTGGCTATATATATATCTATTGAAGTTCTACCAGTTAGTTTTATTTATCAACAATGCAAATTACTGCTTTGCTTTCTATTACTGTTTCTCTCTCTGTTGTTTCTGCTGCTGCTGCTCCTGTAACACACAATTCACCACAAGGTTCTTACTATGAGGCGATTTTCAAGCCATCTGCCACTTACTCAATTGACGGTTCAATCAAGTTTTTTAGTTTCAAGAACGGTTCACTCGGTGTGGTTGTTGATGTGAACGGATTGCCTGGGGGGTCTGATAAACTGTTTCCATACCACGTTCACGTGAATCCAGTTCCTGTCGATGGTAACTGTACTGTTACTTTGGGGCATTTAAACCCGTATAATGGGTTTGCAGCTGGCTCTGATGCTTCCAAGACATCCATTGATGCAGAAAAGGAGGTTGGTGATTTGGCTGGAAAGCACGGTGCTTTGATTGGCACTCGTTTCCATCAAGAATATTTGGAGAAATATTTGTCATTGAATCCAGAAGACCCAGCTTTTGTTGGTGATGGTCGTTCTATTGTCATCCACGATAGTTATCAAAATAGAATTGCATGTGCTAATATCAACTATGTTGGCTCAATTTATCTGGCTTCGATTGTGACTCCAACAAACACTTTGGAAGCTCCATACAACTGGAATGTATCTAAATCTTGGGAGAGAAAGCCAACGCATACTAATACATACTTGAACGCTACCAACACTGCTACCAGACAAACTTACACCAGAGACAACACCACTACTGCTACCAGACAAACTTACACCAGAGACAACACCAATACTGCCACACTCCAAGCTCACACCAACTGGAATTCAACCAAAACATGGCAGACTTCTTCGGTATTGCCAACCTCACAATCTTTGTCTGCAAATCTCATTTCATCAGAAAGCTCTGGTTCCCGTAATGCTGCATTAGGTTCCTTCTTGTCTTGTGCTGTTATTGTTTTTGGTTTGATTTGAGACAATGATTGAACACTATTTAACTTATGGGCTAATTTAAATACTTGGTAATTATTTGAAGGCTTTTGCTTTACTTGAAATTTGTGTTTTACTTGATTCTAACTACTTCGATTTGTTTGGCTAATATGATTATATTTGAGTACTCTGTTGAATTTGGAATTTCTATTTACTTATTTTTTGATATGGCTAAATATTTTTGTTTGATTTGGTTAATTGATTTGTTTTTTTTGATGGGTTATTGTTTGATTTGGTTTATCGATATTTTTGTTTAATTGGTAATGGTTTATATTTTTGTTAAATTGATTATGATTGATTTTTTTATTAGTTCTTTTGGACACTGTTACACGAACATTGTTGGATTGTTAGGGAATATTTTTATTGCTTTATCATTGAAACAAGAATGATGAACTCATGATTGTAGTAATTTTAAATGTGAAGAACCAGAGAGACCTCCTGATAGTAATATGCTCTAATCAAAAGAATGATGAACGAGCTGACAATTACAAGACCGGGCTTGAGAACAATTGCTTGTCAACGCTACCAAGTTCTAGGTAATTGTGTCAAAAATAGTACAAACTAGACACCAAGACCAAACAATAGTTGTTTAATGTGAATTTAGCGATTGTAAACCGAGACCGGCGACTCGGTACTGCACAATTGTTTGCGCACAAGCAGCCAATGATAACAAAAGCGAAACTTGCTTGTGATAGCAAACATTGAATAGAATATGATATAGAAGCAGAGAAGCTTAACGAGAAACTGGAAGGATATATAGAAGTGTATCGCGTATATACAGAGTAATTGGTGATTTTCGCACGTTCTCACAACGTCTCCACCTTTCTGATCAGCGTATTAAGACACAAACCTCATTATCTCTGATCTTTACACAATGCCCCAGTTTTGGTTAATGTTATCTCCATGCACCCGACGAGGGCAGTGGCCAAATGTCCAGCTCTCCCCGGATCTCGACGAAATAAGTTCCCACGTGATTCCTTTTGTCCTATCTGATTGGGCCTTCCCCCTCTTTTTATATATATGTGTGGGAAAAAGTGTTGAAAAGATATACAAATTAGTTACAACAATATGCTTAGAAGAGTCAGTATTATCACACGCAGAAACATCTCACGCACCTCAATTACACGTGCCAAGGGTGACAGTTCTACAATTGATTCATACAGATTGCCATCGCAAACTTCGATCAACGAATGGGAGTTCAAGTACGACTTTGTACCTAGAACCTCTGAGCCTAAGGTGCCACCTATCACCAAGGATGCTGTGAAGCAGGATATTGCCCAAGAGCGTGCTAAGCAAGTTGCCAATGAGATTTTCATTAAGGAAAGCAACTCATCCATCAAGGTTGAAGCCAACGATTCTACTGTTGTCCATGGTGGTGAACATGTGACTGAAGAACCAGAGTTCTTGCATCAAAAGGCGTCTACTCCTGTCGATGTATCATCTGGGGGCTCAAAGCCAAAGAAACCAGTTGGTAGAGATCAATACATTCAATCTTCAATTAATCCGAATGTCAACAACGTGGAAGCCATCAACTTGGGTGAAAACGAATTACACCACAAACTGGCCAGCATTGCTGCTCAAACTCCAGTGATTGAAGATCACGAACATGACAACTTGCACCATGCCGGACAGGAACAAGAACCTAAGAAGGGCACTAATGTTACTGTGCCTTTAGCTGTTTTGGGTTTAGGTGGTGCTGGGTACTACTTTTACAAGTCTAGTGAAGAGAAATAAATAGAGTAACATTTCATTATCAATATATCATTTCATTATCGATATTCATCATAAAAGCTAGCATATTGGTCAATAATTTTTTCATCGTACAATTATTCTCAGTATTGCATTATCAATTCTAACATATTCGATATTTCGTAATATAACATTCTAAACATTATCACAATTGTATGAACTGAAAAATAATTATTCACAAAGAGCTCTTATTTTACCTTTGAAACAATTGAGTTAAGCCTACCAATCCATCATCCTTCACAAAAACCAAATTGTCGTTTCAAAAGACACCTTAGGAGTTGAATTCTCTCCAAAATATAGACTAAACCAACTATGTTATTCATTTGTGAAAATTGGCGGAATGTTAGCCTTCAGATTACGAAGATTGTAAGGCCTTGAGATTAAGATGACTGAAAGGCCTTGAGATTAAGGTGACTGAAAGGCCTTGAGATTAAGATGACTGAAAGGCCTTGAGATTAAGATGACTGTAGGGCCTTGAGATTAAGATGACTGAAAGTCCTAACGGTTAAATGACTGCAAATTTCAACCACAAATACAATGTGTGTCTTAGAACTGAGCTAAATTAACTTTCAAACCATTAATTGTATAAAACATTCGATATTATTGTAATATGAGTTGGTACCCAGCATTACCATGTGCTTCAGCGTTTGTTTAGTTGTTTTGTGTGCATATCCAGTCAATTGAGAGCCATAGCTTTGCCACCCGCATATTATTAGGCTACCAGAGTCCGTTATAAAAACTTTCAAATTTAATGACTCTTAAGAATGTTAAACTACAAGTGTATCGATCTATGAAATTAGTATTTTTGAACTATGTACGATGATGGAGGGCAATGCGTTGTTAGAAACTCAAACAACACTTAGTATTGCTTGGAAGCAGCTTGACAAGCCTTCAATTGTTGCAAGTAGAAGTCACAGATTTGCATGTTACCATCGTTATCTTCCAAACATCTAGTAAAGTTTCTAGCGTCAACTTCACAGCCGAGGGATTGTTGTTGGTATTGAGTGGCTTGAGCAGGTTGCTGAACTTCTGCTGGAGCACTGCTGGAACCACCGAACATACTAGTGATACCAGCACCCAAGGTGTGACCTATGGTGGAACCAACGGCAACACCGGCAGCAGTAGAGGCCATTTGGCTGAACATACTTGGTTGTTGGACAGCTGGTGCTGGTGGGTGGGCAGCTGGGTACGCTTGGTGTTGTGCTGTTGGAGGAGCAGTGGCAGTGTGCGCAGATCTGGTTTGAGTTCTGGCTGGGGCTGGGGCGGATCTTCTTTGTCTAGGCATTTGGTTGGTCAAGAATAATTTTTCGATGCTGATTTTCTTTATATAGTTTTTTTCTCTGCCACCCACTTTTGGTGGCAAGCCACGTGAGAGACGATTCCAGAATGACCTGGTGACTTCCCATTTCGACGACCCGGCGAAGGCAAAAGATCAGGCACATAAAAGGAGTTATTTGTCCTTATTTGACTGAGACACGTTTTCTGGAATGGATCGGGGTGAGCTTGCTGTGCAGAAGGTAAATGGCCGACAGGCCCTTGGGACCAATCGAATGAAGCCAAATTGTTTGTATTATGTAAGCGCTTAGTTATCTATCGCAAATTTCTTACCCCATATTTCACGCCCACACCAAATTATTGGTCGTGTAAGCTGGTTCTATTAGACAGAAATCTTAGCTGACTATCAAACTTAATTCTTGGTACAGTCTTGATCTAGATCAGTGATGGAGCTATAACTAGAAAGGCTTGGATGAATAATTCTAGATACTAAAGAACTCCTAGATACTAAAGAACTCCTAGATACTAAAGAACTCCTATATACTAGTGATCTCCTAGATACCAGTCAACTCCTAGATACCAGTCAACTCCTAGATACCAGTCAACTCCTAGATACCAGTCAACTCCTAGATACCAGTCAACTCCTAGATACCAGTCAACTCCTAGATACCAGTCAACTCCTAACTCCCACAATCAGCACTTTGAGAAAACAATCAGTCCCATCTAGTAAACTTTTAAATAAGCAACATGTATAAATATAAATTACTCAACACAGTAAATTCCACATGTGACGAATCGGGTAAATTTGTTTCATTCCTACATAGTGTGGTAGAGCTTCCTACATACAACATACCATTGCATTAGCAAACATGAGATCAACGCTTTGTCGATAGTGACTCATACCTAAAGACCTCTCGCATCCTTACAATGCGGGCTCTTGCAAATATTCCCGCATTGAGTGAATTTCGTCCCAAACGTTGATTTGATTAAGCTCAACTCCTATTGGAGGCTATCAAGCCGGTTTTTCTCTCGACGCTCGTAATCCTCTAAGTCGTATCCTCCGCAGAACTTGTTCAAACGTATCCTCTACCGAACTTGTTTAGACGTCTCCTCTGCAGAACTTGTTTGATCGTTTTCCCCTCCAGAATTTACTTATTTCATTTCCACAATCGTTCATTTCTCCATTCAAAGGTTGTTCAAAGGAAATACCCTTTCCCAGTCTACAAAGCTCTCTTAAAGTCTGCGGAGCCACCAAAATGTCGCCTAAAGGTTTGATCGTATAAATTCTTATCACCTGCACAACAAAAATAAAAGGACCAAAAAAAAAAGAACCAACGTATCAACATGGACTTTGAAGAACAGTTGGAACACGCCGAGAAGTTATCTACACCATCGCTTGTTGGGTCTAGTCTTAGATCAGCTGATGATTCAGCACACAATAATTACATTCATCCTGAAAAGTATAAGTCATCTAAGGAAAAGAAGCCCAAATCCAAGAAGTCATTTTTTAACTCTTCAATTAGCGCTTCATTGGACGATTTGATGAGTGAAGGTGCATTGCTTGGATCCGACGAAGATTTCACAAAGTTCTTGGACAATGATGGAATTGTGAAAGCTGATGCTAAATTTGACAAGGAAAAGAGCAAGAAGAAGAAGAAGAAGAGATCCAAGCTTGCTGAAGACGAAGACGCTGGTGGCGCCAACGATACTCAGGAATCTCTTCAAGAATTCCTTCTGCGTAACAAGAAGGATGATGACAATGATGAAGACTTCTCGGAAGCAAACAACACTAGAGAATCACTCCAGGAATTCATGGATAAGAAAGAGTTGTTCATTCCAGACACAACCAAGCTGAGCACCTTAAAGCACGAAATCGTAACTAAAGATGAGCCCGTGACAAATGAAGAAATCTTGGGTGAAATCGATGATGGTACAGTAGGCACTGCTCCTTTTGCTGCTGAAGTCTCTGCCGTTTTCGACTACCTTGCAAGTCACGAAGACACCAACGAAAACGATAACTCCGGCATCTACCTGGCACCAAACCTTTCCGAATACCAATTGGATAACGATATCAAATCACACCAGGATTTCTTATCCAATATCCAATCCCATGACTTGAGTAAATTGCCTAGAACCGACAAGGATATCTCTGAGAAGCCCGAATCCAGCTCTGTGGCTCCTGACGCCACAACCTCGGATCCAAAGCTGACTTCCGAAGCTATCTCTGCCTCCTCCTCCTCCTCCTCCTCCTCTGCCAACACCGCTACCTCTGCTCCATCTGCTACTGCTATTTCCACCTCGTCGTCGTTGACCGGTCCTTCTCCTGTCCAAGCTAGAAAACCTCCTGTCGCTCCTAAAGAAAGTTTCGAATTGAACGTTGCTACCGAAGATATCCATACTCCAACCTTTCACACCGAACGCTCCAGAAGTAGATCAAGAAGTGCTACCCCAAGGAAGCAAGAAGAAAGATCTACTTCCAGATCAGCCACTAAACCTCACTTGGCTAGGGGTGACTCGTACAAGAGCACTCATGTTGAAGATCCTTCAAAGTACGAATTGCCCGCTGTATTAGCCGTTGCCGAAGAAGATGATACAGATGATAGATCAAGACAATCAAAACCAACAATGGGTGATGCAATTGCCAAAGAAGAAGAAGCTGCTGCACTGGTTGCAAAATCGGAATCTGTTGGGTCACGTGATCCTTCCCTTTTGACCACAGGTGATTATACCAACTTCAACGTGGACGGACCTTCAAGTGACTTGCCTGCTGCTACCAACATGTATTCCACCAGATCGGAACTGAGTACCAACTACCTTAGACTGATTTCAAGATCTAGACTGAGAGCCAGAGTTGAAAAGAATGAAAAGAATGATGCAAACCCTGATGAATTGTTAAGAGAAGGTGTCTTGGTTAATGACGATCCATTTAGTACCGTGGATCACTTGGATGAAATGGTTGAAAACGTTTTGCACTTGAAAAGTGATAATGCGAGGCATCGTACCGCCCAAGACATTAAAACAACAGAGAATGGGGATTTAAAAGAAACCCTTGAAACTAATGAATCTGACACCGTTCGTGCAACTGGAGAAGATTCCAAATCTGTCAAATCACCCAAAATTCCTGATTCTGGCGAACTGGACAAGGCATCCTCAAAAGTGGATACAGCACAAGACAAGGTGGTGAATGAATCAGTAGTTGCAAAATCCAAAGATGAAAGTGAAGAAAAGGTTAAAGATGAAAAGACCAAGTTAACTGACAATGATTCTACCCTCAAGGAATCCGAAGTCGTTGATGGAGGTAAAGGAACCAAAAATATCGACGAGGAAGATGATAATAAGTCTGCCGTTAAATTAGAAACTAGAAATTCTAAGAAAGAAGCTATCGCAGATGACAAAGCTGAAGATGAACCAGAGACTCTTGGAGAGTCAATTGATTCCACTTCCAATGAGGTTACTGAAAAGGAAATAACTGAAAAGGAAGCTGCTGAAAAGGAAGAAGCCACTGAAAAGGAAGCTGCTGAAAAGGAAGTAACTGAAAATGAAGAAGCTGCTGAAAAGGAAGTAACTGGAAAGGAAGAAGCCACTGAAAAGGAAGCTGCTGAAAAGGAAGTAACTGAAAAGGAAGAAGCCACTGAAAAGGAAGCTGTTGAAAAGGAAGTAACTGAAAAGGAAGCTGCTGAAAAGGAAGAAGCTAAGGAAGAAGCCACTGAAAAGAAGGCTACTGAAAAGGAAGCTGCTGAAAAGGAAATAACTGAAAAGGAAGCTGCTGAAAAGGAAGAAGCTAAGGAAGAAGCCACTGAAAAGAAGGCTACTGAAAAGGAAGCTGCTGAAAAGGAAATAACTGAAAAGGAAGCTGCTGAAAAGGAAGAAGCTAAGGAAGAAGCCACTGAAAAGAAGGCTACTGAAAAACATACTGACGATGAAGTAACTAATGACATCGAAAAACACACCAAGAAAGAAGTGGATTCTGAAACCAAAGAAACCTCACTGGGTGATGAACCTGTTAATCCGGAAGCAGTTGAAAACAAAGCTGAAAATGCTGATTCTGAAGAACCAACAAAGGATGAGAAAGATACAGAAACCAATGAAAAAGCGTTAGATGAGAAACCGGCTACCTCTGGAGGTATTTTGGGTGCAATTACTGGGGCTGCCACTGCTGCTGCCACTGCTGCCGCTGCCACTGCCACTGCTGCCGCACTTGCTGTATCTTCTGCCCCTGCTAAGAAGAGTGACGAAGATGATGAGTTTGACATCTCTCCAGAAGAAATTCGTAAACACTTGGAATCCCAACCAATTTATCTCTACACTTCGCTTGCTGGTGGTATGCAAATAATCCCAAGGACCAATAGACTAGCTACTATCTTGACTGCTAACGGTATTAAGTTTGAGTACCGTGATCTTGGAACTGATGAAGAGGCTAAGAAGATCTGGCGTAGGAATGCAGGTGGTAAGCCTTTACCTGGTGTTATCAGAGGTGATGATTTTGTTGGCAACTATGCCGAGATTGATGAGGCAAACGAGGAGTATAGATTGAGGGAACTCTTATATGAAACCTTGTAATCCTGAATCATACATCTAGTTATATATACGTATATGCTAACTTAAACGTTACCTTTGTCATTTGTATCAAGGCTTTAACATAATAGCAAGGCTTATTGTGTTCATTGATTGAATCAAGGCTTCAGTATCGAAACTAAAATAGCACTATATTTGTATACTTTTCTCGCTTATATCAAAGCTTTAGTATTTGTACCATAACATTTCTACAATATCCTGACTAATATCAAAGTTTTATTATACCAAGTCCTCTATATACCTCTATATCATCCTTATACATTACAAGATTGTCTTTTCCCCAGTAGATATGGAATACCTACTGTTGGAATATATACAAACATCTGACAACCCGAAGTGATGAGTTTTTTACTCTATCTCCATCACATCCGGGAACAACCAGATTCCAGTATAATTTGTGTAACTTAGTCTCATATGAAACTCAGTCTTTAGTATTCCTGGTCAACCTACTTAAATATCACCCAATATTATACCAGCTGGTGAAACAGCTACGGTGATCTAAGCGACCAGGAAAATACTATTGCTACAGTGGCGTGATTAATACTTACTGAGTTTTACTGTTGGGTAAAGTCATTAACTCCATCTATTACAACGATCCATATATTCCCTCTTTCTACATTTTTCTTAAACTGTATACCCTACATTTATAATATAAGTACGTACTACGCTACTGGACACCATTACTATTTTGATTCGAGACTGAACCCCTCAATTGCTTGTTATCAAATAATCTGGCAAGCTATAAAAGCTAACACATATTTTACATGGAAATATGTCTGGCGGTTATATTTCAGAGGGGAATAGTTGGGGTTGCGTCATGGCTTAACTATTCTTTTTGCCTTTAGTGGAATAGGGGGTTGAATGTGATTAGGCTTCTACAAAGGAATCCTTCTTATATGAGGGGATTTGGCTTGGGTTCAAAACGGCAATTGTAGTCCAAGAACAATCAATTGGACTTCGACTGAATGAATCAACCGCAGCATAATAAGGTTGATATCAGCGCATTCACTGCTGGATAAGGTTTCAGTGCAACACCAAAAGAGGGCCCCCTGTTGATTCAACTTCATAACCTCGCAAAAATCATTGCTTATTCCCTCTCTCAATTCTTTTTGGCCGAGAATTGAGGGCTTCTCCACAATACTCTATACTCGCTTGAAGTACAACGTCTTTGGTTGCAGATTCTATCTTGGGATTTTTCACCCCCCGCAAAAAGCCACCGTTCTGCAACCATATACAAACAGAAATACCTCGGATACCTCAGCATAAATTGTACTTGTGTATTTCCCGAGACTCTCGTGGCACATTTATTTTCTTTCTCCTGTCTTGACATTTTGAGAGTACCGGTTGGAATTTTTGCAACCTTGTTTTTTTTTTCTGGGTAAGGCATGAGATTGTGAACCTTTTTACTGCTGTAATATTATTTCATGGTTGATGACTACATTTGCTTTGGTCACGATATCTGGGGATTTTCTGGGAACAATAGTGGAAATCCTAGTTAAGTATATTAAACCTTGAATAATACACAAAAAAACTGGGCAGATACTCTCTCCACTTTTACCCCAAGTTATATAACCCATAGAATAAAACTCCAAAAAGAATAGACATAGCAAAACACAAAACACAATGCCTCGCTTGTTAGATTTAGAGGGCCAGTTGGCTCTATACAAGTCATATCATTGGAATAAAGTTAATGTTACAATACATTTGATCTGTATACCAATAATACTCTTGACAATTGTTGGTGCATCTACACTGCTTGAGTTTCTGCAGAGTCCATTTATCAACTTGGGCCTGATTTCCATGGGGCTTTATGGGCTTTATTACATTCTTCTTGATTGGAAAGTTGGGGTGCCAACAGCAGCATTTCTCTGGTCGTACACCTTTATGTTCAAGCAGTATTCTCGTTCATTGGCAAATGATAATGGTGATCACTGGTCGGAATCGGATTTGCGCAATATTTTACTATTGGTACATGGAGCTGCATGGATCGCACAATTCTATGGGCACGGGGTCCATGAAAAGCGTGCTCCTGCTTTATTAGATAACCTTGTTCAGCCTTTAGTTTTAGCACCGTACTTTGTGGTTTTCGAGTTGGCCTTCTTTTTAGGTTTGAGATCAAATATTGAGCGCAAGATGTTGAACTCAGCTGGGGTGTTAAGAGCAAGGTATCTTAAAGATGTTAAGGTAGAAAGAAAGCTTTCTTGAGAATAATGATATATTTTATTTTGATATTTAATGTAGCACTATCTTAGATCTAGTTCTTTAAATGTTTTTCGTATCTCTCTTTAACATCTAATTCTTCGATGTGTGTTCCCTTCAACTGATTCCCTATCGTTAGCCAACCGGGTCTAGTGTTGTGATCTCTACCGAAAATCTCTAATTTACGTGCATGTGGACCCACCAATCTATCCACAATATCGTAAACTTCATCAGGCTTTCTCAGTGTCTCTCTGGTAGCGCTCACTATTATTTCGCTATCTAACTTGCTATTTAGCCATACTGGGTTGCCCTTAACGCCAACTAGCAAATGTTCCTTCAGGTGGTTTAACCAATGTCCGGTTCTACCTGTTACAATTGTACGTCTAAGCTGGTTTAGCTTGACCCAAAGCATTTCATCTGAAACTTCATATCCCCACTTTATCAAAGCTCTCCGACCAACTTCGATTGAACGCCCAGTAACCCACAAAAACATGACACCCTCATCTTGGAGTTCAGGGATATCCAATGAAAGTAACTCTGTGTCTTTACAGGTCCCGTAAGGTAACGACATGTGGATATCCCAAGCGGGATCACTAATTATAGCTGCGAATTTACCTAAAACCAGAAACAGGATATAGCGCACGTCGCACTTTATCCATTGGGCTGCAACGACATTCCGGATATGCTCTGAGAAACAATCACCCAAAGTGTACTCTTTTGCCTCTGGATGCCTGTTGTCTCTTTGCGATCCAGTGGAAGATAATGGGGTCAAGGTATAGTAGTGCAAATACCGGCAAGTTTTCATTTTATGACAGGTATCTAAGTATGAACAGTCCCCCAATGACATGTCTGTGTGAGTATTGAACACGGGTAGAAAATGAATTTTATTTTGGGAGCATTCGAACACCTCGTGTGGGATACTGGAACGCGCTTGTTCTATTTTGGAATGCATTGTCCGAATATCTGGAGCATTCTGTTTTGTGTGGCTGTTGGCCATGGGTCTTCCAAAGTGGACATTAGCTAACTGGTGGTTATGAGACATTTCCGAACATACGTCGAAGAACATCTTTGGCTGCTTCCTTGCTTTTACCTTTTCAAGAGCAAGTGCTGTGCGAGCAGATTGGTAGTTCAAAATGTCATCCAATGCACACACACCATTCCCACCTGAAGTGAGAGAAACAGTAAGGTCAACACCAGACATAAGAGGTTTACTCAAAATTTGGAGCAAATCTTGAGTGTTAGAAATCTTTTCTTCTTTGACCTCAACCCCTGTTCGTCTTTCATAAAGAATGTTCACCTTTTCATAGTTAATGAAATTAATCCGGTTATTGGCAATCTCAACACTATCACCACTTACAAGGTTAAAACTGGTCAAAAAGTCTTGAGTGAAATCGGATCCGTACTGTTTCTTGAATGCAGCTCCAATGACCCTTATATCACCTCTTATGGGCTCTTCCAAAAGAGTGTGCTGTCTTTGAATAAGAAACTCCGTGAACTGTTGTATCATTTGCTGCAAAAAAAAAAATGTGGTGTTTCAAAAAAACCTCAAATGATTGATTGGTAATCTTCTAAATAAAATAGTCGTGTAGTTTCTCATATTGTATTGGATTTGAATCCAGTGATGTCTGTTTGATTTGAAATGTGTTGATTCTCTTAATCTGTTAGTTATAAAGACATTAAATGACCCGATAGATCATCTATTTTCTTTACTAGTGTTATACATGTAACGATATCTGTTTCCATAAACTGACTTCGTCTTTTATTGATAAAGCATCTGTTTCTTAAACTCACTGTCAAATCAAAACTATGAATGAGAACATCATACATTCGATTGCGTAAATTACCAAATATATTCATGCAAAATCTTCTTACTCCTTGATAATCAATATACCAACTAAACCAATACAGAACGGTTACCAAAGTTTTACAGTGAAGCTATCAACATTCACGAACAATTGCAATTATAAGCCTTTGGCTTGTATTGAAGTACAAATACACCATATACTGGTATTTTACTTCGACGATTAATCTACATTGAGTGTAATGGCATACGAAAACATGAATCTGAATGCATAAGCAAAGCTAAAAAACTTTGTTAATGATGTAATTAGTAGATGCAGTTCTAATTGTAGCGGAGGATTGTGCTGATACTTAGAGGTAAAATCCCCTCTAGAGACATTTCTAAAATATTCTTAAGGTATTTGATGTTAAGTGACTATAATACTATATACCAATACGAAATCATATGTTTGATCACATGTAAACCATCAAAATCTTGTGAATTGATCCAATAAAGCCTTATCATATACTATTTCATTTCATGAATTGTTCAACTTTATTTTTGAGCTTCTAAGAAAAACGTCCCAGTGGCCGAGTGGTTAAGGCGACGCCCTGCTATTAGCAGCTAAGGCGTTGTGCTATGCATGCGCAGGTTCGAATCCTGTCTGTGACGCCATTTTCTTTTTTGTTTTTTACTATCATGTTGTGCACAAAATTTATTGAAGAGGAGGTCAGTCCAATTTTATCATGAAATCTCTTTTAACGATTCACATACGGATGTGTTTGATACTTTTATTTTCTAGTTTCATTCCAAAAATGACTCTTGTTATCAATAAATATTACATCTAATGATTAAAGTGATACCCAATGTAAACGAGAAAAAATTTACAATACTTATTAAGAAGATATATTGAAAATACTCTTTAATCAAATGTATTTAGATCTAGAATCATGAAAATCCAAATGGATTGTCTGGGGTGGCAACCAGAAGATTGGCTCTTCTACCTGTAGCTTGAGCCGTCAACGGAGCATTTCCAAAGCCTGCTCCCGTTGGTTGAGGTTGTAAAGGCTGTTGGCCGAAACCGTCAAACTGCGGCTGTCCAAAAGTTGTGTTTGGCTGTGAGATGTTGGTATTTTGGAACATGTTTGTCATTTGGTTCATGTCAGATCCAAATGGCTGTTGGCCAAAAGTAGGCTGCTGTCCAAATTGCTGGATTGGCTGCTGACCCATCTGACCAAATGGATTTCCGATAGGTTGGTTCATTTGTCCCAAGTTTTGGACACCTCCAGTTGACTGTCCAAATGTTGTTCCTGGGAAGTTGTTCATTGGTTGGTTGAAATTCACCATTGGCTGAGCACCAAATTGTGGTAACCCTCCAGTAGTTTGTTGCGCAAAAGATGTTTGAGGCAATCCAGTTTGCCCAAAAGAAGTAGCCGGTAACCCTCCGAAAGTATTGGCTTGCAAGCCACCAGTGATGTTGGATGGTATACCTCCAAATGATGTGGCTGGCATACCTCCAAATGAAGTGGATGGTAACCCTCCGTTAACATTTGCTGGCAATGCTCCAAATGATGTGACTGGTAATCCGCCAGTGATATTTGCTGGTAATCCGCCAGTCATGTTGGCTCCAAAAGAGGTAGCTGGCATCCCAGTGATTTGTTGACCAAAACTTGATTGGGGTACAAATCCGCCTGTCTTTTGAGTAGGCACCAATGGTCCAGTCTTCTCCATAGATAGTTGTCCAAAACTTGTCTGCGGCATTGTTACATTACCAGTTTGTAATGGAATGATCGTTGGTTGGAAGGCAAAACTTGTTGGAGGGGGTGCGTTCCCAACTGGTTGTAACAGTACGATACCAAATGTCATTTGAGGTTGAAGACCTCCCGTTGGTTGAATAGGGACAAATCCGGTTGGTTGTGCAGTGATTGGTATGAAACCAGTTGGTTGTGCTGCCATCAAACCACCCGTTTGTACAGGTATTAAGCCACCAGTCTTTTGTGCTGGCACTGGCACCAAATTGGTGCCTCCGGTCTTCACTACAAACTGTTCGCCAGGTTGAATCAAGTTTCCAGTTTTAACTGGTGTTAAAGCAGGAGCGCTTGGCTCCGTTGGAAGAGGTGGGACGGGCTTGTTGAGGTTAGTAGTAGAACCGTTATCCAAGGGTTTGATATTAACCAAGTCCTGTAAAGCGCCAGTGTATTGTGGAGTCTGTTGCTTTGGGGATTCTCGTTGAGTTTGTGCAGGTATTTGTGGTAATGGTTGGGATGTTGGAGCCTTTATTTCTTCGGTGGACCTAGCAGCGGGCTTAACTGCCCATGCATCATCTTCAAATTTGCTGCTCTTTTCTGGGGAAGTTAATCCTTCGGCACTGACTCCATTACTATCACTAGAAGTGTTGTTCTTCAATGCGCCAGTCGTGTCAGTGAAAAGAGCACCCGCTTGCACAGACTCTGCTTCCTTCTTACGGTCAAACTTTGCATCCAAGAACTTCATCACCCGCAAAATATCACCTTCACGTAATCCCAAAGTACGCAATAATGATGGTGTAATATCTGCAAGGATATTCTCATCCATCAGTTCACGACTAAAGTTAAGTGCATATCTCTGGCAATTGCCGACATCGACACCACATTGTAAGAAAAACTCAAACCAATCATATTCCGATTCTTTTGAAACATGGGTTGTGGTCTTTGCGGGTGTAGGGCGTGGAACGTCGTGATGGCTTTGTGGTTCTGAAATAACTGCAGTTGCCGATTTTGATGTAACTCCACTTTGTTTCTTCGCACGTTGTTTTTGGTTTTGTTTTGCAACCTCATCTTTATACTTTGATAATGAATTCCCGGTGACTCTTTCAACGTACTCTAAGTCTTCAATAGACAACTTCACAGCGGAGACTGCTATTTTAACACCGTTTGTCTTGTGAAGATGAATCTTAGCATCCACAAAACCCAAGAATTCAGCTTCAACTTTGAAGGAGCCTGAACTATCAATCCAGGTACGAACACGGTGATAGTTGGGCATCAGTTTATCATTTGAATCGTATTTCAGTTTGTCACGTTGTTGCTTATCCTTTTCTCTAATTCTATCACGCTCATCTCTAGTGCGGTGACGTTTTTCCAGTTTCCTTGAGGAACTCGAATTCTTTTGGCGATCACGCTCGGTTAATTTATCCAAATTTGAAGTACTCACAATTTCGATGTAAGACAGTGGGACAACACCCTGTTTTCCTGTATCAATATTCTCACACAACCACCAGTCTTTACTTTTGGTTTCGTTTATAATGTACAATTCATCACCTTCTCTACCCATTAATTCATCATCACCTTGTGCTTCAAAGTCGTACATCAAACGACCAATCTTACGATTTTTCGAGTTTGTGCTTGTCTGGGAAGCCTTTGCAACTTCTTGAAGGCCCTTCATTGAGTCTGCACCTTTCAAGTCTGCCAATATCGAAACTATGGCATCTGCGACATCTTTTGAGCCAGTGTGTAATTCAATCAGGGCACTTGGATTTTTGAATTCCAAAAACAAGTGCTTCTTCTCGTTGCTGAAACTCAACAAGTCACGAACGCGCCATTGGTTATCCAATCCACTTGCAGATTTCAATTTTAACTTTTTGGGGTTTGAAGTGTTTGGTTTCAAAATAATGTTACCTTGACCGATAGCGAATACTACAGAGCGCTTTTTACGGCCATCGACCTCATCAATGTACCAGGTGAAATACTCGCCATCAAAGTGATGGTCTTGCTCATTGTTGTTTGAGGATCTTTCTTCAAGTTTCCTCGGAGGATTTTCATCGAACTTTGAGCGGGAATTTGATTCTATTGGTCTTGAAGGCATAGTGGAGGTATGGTTCTCTGATGGCCTGGACGGCATTGGTGGAGGGGTACCTTCGTCGTCATCATAGTCATCTTCAACGTTAACTTCCCTTTCTGGTTTTCTTACTTCGGTGTTTGTTGATGGCACGCTGGGGTGAGTGCTGGTTAATGGGACGCTGGGGTGAGGGGGCAACTGGCTGGCCGATATAGCATTTGGTTGCATCACTATAGGAGCTGGGGTAGCTGCCGGCTGCTGGGTCGAAAGGTCTATGTAATTAGCAGGTACAAAACCAAAGGATAAACCAGCCAGATCTCCAACCAATAGCCAGTCTGGATCATTCAAATCATAAATGTTAAACTTGTCACCTTCGGCAAACGAAAGTTCCTCTTCTGTTTGTTTCAGGTAATCATACAAAGCTGTTGCTGGTTGCACAACTGGAGCCTGGTTATCAGTTAGTATGTTAATCAGAAAAAACATCAAGATATCATACGTACTACTTCTATGTAGTTAGATGGAACCAACCCTACGGGCTCGTCCACCTCGTTGTCGTCCACAGGTAACACCCGCTTCTTCACTTTCCACCAGTCGTCAATATCGGATTTTTCCAACAAATAAAGCAAATCATCCGTTTTCAATGTCAATTCTTCTTCGGACTGCGCTTCATAGTCGTACACTGCCTTGTACACTCCAATGTATAAGGACAGCATGGTGTTCGCGGTTGCTGGTGTGTATTTTATTCGTTCTCTCGCAAAAGGAGAGCCAGTCGTGCCCAGCGCTCAAAAATCGATCTGAGCAGTAACTCTAATGGGACGCCCGGCTCTTTACACTGAATTAATTAAATACTAAAGCCTTGTACAATCTCTCCCGGTGTGTTCTATAGTTGAAGAGCAAGAGTTAGGCTGTCCACAATGTGTGCATTTTGATTGGTGCTCACATTCACTTAGTATTAGATTGGACTACAAGCTATAATTAGTGCGGATCAGCTCTAAAACATACTGACGACCAGCACTGGGGTTAAAAAATTTGGGCGTTTGTGTATATATTTATCTTTTAATATTGCCAAACTTTTAAGACACCCTGTTAGGGATGCCTTGGAAAGACCATTTGAACTGTTAAGCGATCGGCCAGTTCAGATCATTTGTGATTTGCGCAATTCTTATTGCTCGTACTATTTCACTTTTTCTTAAATATTAACATTATTTCAAAAAAAAACCAGGAAATTTGCAATTGTAGCGAAACTAATTTAATGTTTCAAGAAACTAACCTTCAAACATTCCCCTCCTCCCTGAATGACACGAAAGGATGTGAGTTTCAAAAATGGCGAAATCATTTCTTTTGCCTTTTGAAATCAGTGAAAGAGGTATCTTTTGATTCACTCCCATATGAATCGTCCGCCTCATAATAATCACCATGTAACCTATAGTCTTCAATATCATTATCCAGTTTGGGATCAAACAGTAAAAAGTCATACGTCCTGCTTAAACAATAAAGAAAGTATATCGAGTAGATATCACAAGGCCTTTGTGCACAAGAAAAGGTTGATCTTTGTAAATCAGAAAATGATGATTTGAATGGATCATATCCCCTATCAGTGGATACTTGTATCGATAGAGTTTGCATGGAAGCATTGGCTAGAGTCAGGTACTTTGATGAATTTAAATTCCAAAAACTTAAAATATGAGATCCAGACTCCTTGGAAATATAACTTGAATCCTTTGAATATCTTATCTCGTTCGTTGCGGATGTTTCGTAATTATAACATTCCTTAGTTGCCTTCCCAGAACAATCAAACATTTGCATAATCAAATCATCTATACCTGCTCGTTCACTGGTGGACGTATCTGACTCGTTATTATTAGATAACCTCTCGACATAAGAGTTGATTTTATTGATATGTTCTTCTCGTAAATATCTTTTCGTAGAAGGATGTAAATAACTGGAAAGTGTTATATCAAACATTCTTTCAATGTCATTATGCACTTGCCTCAATTTCTCAGAAAAGGTTTGGAAAAGAGGCTCCAAGTTATAGTGGTGGAAATTTGAGTGTGACTTAGAAAAGGAATCAACATGTAAGATAAGCACTTTTAGCCACTTCAAAAGCATATGAACTGTAGGTGAAGTGGTATCATTACAAATCACTAAAACTTCAACAAAGGTCTGGGAAAACCTAGTTACAAATGTCACCAAATCCCAATCGAAATCAGTGATCCCCACCTTTGAGTTCTGATCTTTTATACTTAGCCTGTAAAAAATAACACAGTTCAAATAAACCAAGGTTAGTGCCTTATCTTTTCTTAACCACGGACGTGAGAGTATTTCAAAATATCGATTATCTTTATCATTTGGGTCTGGGAGGAGATCTACCAAGTTCAAGTTTGCAAATTTATCAAAAGTCAGTCCAAGAAACCTTTGTGCCAATGATGGTATCACCAGAGCACTTGTATTGGTTTCCCCAATACCAAACAGGGCACTCATCTGAAATGCCTGCATCAATTCCTCGAAGAATTTGGAAACAAATTCATTGATAACATGAGGAAGACAAATTAATACTTTATCATTAATATCGTTTTCCCCAATTAAGAAACTGAGCACATCCATACATTTTTCATCGAGCTTGAAATTGGTGGTCACAAAGCTTAGCCTATTTTTAATAAATGTATTGGAAGCAAGAAACCCAGCCATTGAACTTGAAGTGTATTCAAAGAGCCCCAAAGGAAATTCACAGATATGGAAATTTTTGTCAATATAATGTGCATTAACAAAAATATAGGGATGTAGCTCACTAGTTGGATACCAAAGATGGCAAGTTAGTGATATCTTTATCTTATCATTTCTTTGAAAATAACGTTTAAAGTATTCAATATAATCCAAGAAGAGCTCATGCAATGTGTAAAGCAAAACCTCGGTATCGGGTAAGAATGCTGCTGAAGTATCGTATGCCAGTGTGGCCAAAAAGCTCTTGAAGTAGGGATTATTTATCCTATCAAAAGGAATCAAATTTTCAATAATGAAAAGCAAAACCTTTCGGGTAAATTGTTCCGCATTTAGTTTTGTATTGGAAACTATGCGTCTTTTGATAGACTTCTTTGAGTCTATGGACTGTGTCATTCTGGCGGTTGTGGTTGCAAATTCTATAAGAAAAAAAAGTTTCTGAAAGCCATATACTGAATAATTCTATCAACCTCACCAATGTATAAAAGAAGTTCAGATTTTCGAATTAATGTTACCACTCAAGGACTAAAAAATCTTAAAGCTAACAATAATAGAAAAGTTCTTATCATAAGAACTTGTGGGAAGTTGGACGGATTAAGGCTGAAATCCCGGTTTAGGAGTCACAGCTGCGTTTATTATCCCGCTAGTTTGAGTGCTTAAAGTTGGGTTCCTCACAACTAATCACAAGATCATGCGAGCAAAAGGCTTTTATCAAACTGTGTAGGATCATATATATCTCTAAGTACATAAAAAATTAAGAAAAGGTGATAGCAAATTATAGTGACTCGAATTGCAAATATTGAGGATTCAATAAATCGGTCCATTATTATATCCACGGCAGTATGATGTCTAGAAATGATGCTATACACTCCATAAGCTTATCACCACTGACTTTCTTTTTTTTGGATCATACGTTAAAAATCGCACCACAGAGATTGTGTTACTGAAAACTAAAATAGCTTAGTCTGAATTCCATAAATGAACCACTACGAATGATTCCCGTGTACTACGAATATTTCCAACGAACACTTTACTTTCAATTAACATTTTATTGTAATTATATTGCAAATACTTACAATGTAACTACTCTCCTTCATATATTGATTCAACTAAAATCTCAATGCTCTAGTGGTGTGCGTGACCTGGTTCACCCAAGTATTTAGCGGTGAAGGAGGTACCACATTGCCAGCATCTAGCCAACTTGTTTGGTTCGACCACCATCCAGTAAGGCTTGTGTTCATCGTCACCTTTGCCTCTGCATCCAACATGACGAGTACCCAAGTAGGTTGGGACCAAGAATGGGTCTTGTGGGGTACCAGAACCTTCAGTGATTGGGTTTTCCAGGTCAAAAACATCGATACCTTCTCTCTTACCCAAGATTTCAAATCTTTCCAAACCAGTGGCTTGGTCCAAGTCGGTTGGGATGGTACCAGCCTTGGCACCAGGACCAATCAAAGAACCATCTGGACCAGTAACTTCGCTAAGAACAGAGGCGGTCTTGACGTTGGTTGGAGCTGGCTTACCACCCATCACTCTGACAGAAGTGGACAACAATCTGTTCGATTGTCTGGCGAGTCTTAATGTACGAGAGAGCATCTAGAAAAATTGTTAGTAATTTAGAACTATCAGTCATTGTGGTTTGTACATATATCGATTAGAACAATACTCCACGAAAATGTTGTCTTTACTCCAATTGCCCAAAACCGGTCTGTCTTGTGAGGATTGCTACACACGGCAATCTTTGCTGATTGTGACAAATCAAAACATAACGAAAGAAATCATGGGACTCCTGCTGGCTCTTCTTCGAAAATTCTTGTAGTGCCCTGAATAACTAGTTTTTTTATGGTAGACTTGAAGTTCTCGTACTCATCTAGCTAGTATTTGTGTGTGGGGCAGACTTCTTGTTTCAAGGCTTTCTCATGGGTCTTGGTTACTTTTAAAGCTGAAGAAGTATTCGAGCTCATTCAATATTTGTACATCCACAACTGTTCCATATCCAATAGTCTCAGTATTAATACATTTCAAAATACTGGGACGAATATGCTCTAATACCACATACTGTAAATATTATGCTATGTGTTCAACTGATTGTAACACTCTGGTTATATATATAAAAATCTTCGAGTGCATTGCACGAAAAAATCAGCTAACTTACTGTTTTACGCGGTTGTGATTGGCTGTAGAAAGTGAGTTCTTAAAATGGCAAATAATTCAATCATGTGACTTGTCACGTATATATTGTACATATAAAACGTGATCATTAAAGGGATGATTTTTATCATGTGATCGGGGCTCTTGCCCTTTTTTCGCGGGTGATATGCACGCTTATCATCTTGTTTAGTTTTTTTTTCCCCTATTGAAATCAAGTATTTACACCCACACTTCAATACAATTACCCTGTCTCCTATATATTATTTTTGACTGGTTTCCCAATTCGGCTTCACACTACGAAAAAATTTTCCCATCAACCTATTTGAATTTTTCAAACGATTTTGATACTTTTAATACTTCTTTTTACAGTATACAACAGGTATGTAACGATACGAAGATTGATGACAAGGCAGCACCCCTTATAACTACAACGTGATCAACTGAATACACCATTGGGAGGACATCAACCACAGCTCCATTTTGTCATATGTGTACATGAGGAAATACTAACAATATATTAGCCAACATGTCTAAGAAGAGAGCTTCCAACGGTAGAAACAAGAAGGGTAGAGGCCACGTCAAGCCAGTCAGATGCTTGAACTGTGCCAGATGTGTCCCAAAGGATAAGGCCATCAAGAGAGTCACTATCAGAAACATGGTTGAAGCCGCTGCTGTTAGAGACTTGTCTGAAGCCTCTGTGTACGCTGAGTACGCTTTGCCAAAGTTGTACAACAAGTTGCACTACTGTGTCTCCTGTGCTATCCACGCCAGAATTGTCAGAGTCAGATCTAGAACTGACAGAAGAGTTAGAACTCCTCCACAAAGAAAGAGATTCAACTCTAACGACAGAAAGGTTTCTCCACAAGATGCCGCTAAGAAGGCTAACTAAGTCTTGTATAGTAATACAAATTAAGAATATATAATGCAAGGGCTTTATTTATAGTCTATGTTGTATAACTTTGATTATTTGATCAAAGTGTGTAACCAGTTGTGGTTTTCATTTAGGTTGTTTTTTCTTTTTCTGTTCCCCATAATGATAGCCAACAATATGAGACGATGTTAATTGAGTATATGGTACTCTCGGGTGAAAAGTCTTGCTTGCATGTAACACAACTAATTGGCAATATTGCTGTAACTTTCTTCAAAAGTTTTTTTTTTCTGGATATTCATGATGAATTCGGTTTCGATTTATCCATTTTATAAGCATGGGCTATCGATATTTATGTTGTCTGGTATTATTTAGCAATTATTGGCGTCTCTGAGATGAATCACTACATGAAAACTGGCTGGCTCTTGTTTTTTCCGTTCATAACTTGAAATTGCACAAAGAAATCAGCCGTAGGCATGGGCATACGCAAGATTTGTAGTACCTTCATCTAATTTCAATTTTGCATTAAAACGCATACATCATATTGGCCTGAAAATAGTTTGCAGCCAATAAAATCAGAGTAGAGCGATGAATTAATGGATACCAAGTATGAATTCTTGAAAGTGTGTAGTTTCCTAAATCAACCGACTACAATAACTTTTTTCTGATTGGGTATATATATTGTTCTATGGAACAAAGTGCATTAAAGGTTTGTGTGTTGTTATGAAACTACTCCAACGTTGGAATATTCAAGATATTCCACCAGGAACAAACAACATGTGGGTTATTTTCATATTTCTTGTTTTTGCCTTCTAACAAGCTACTGTTACCGTTGAATCAGATCATTTGTATTACAAATACTTTGTGTAGGAGCTATGGGTTAAACGAACCTCAATCCGTCAGCCAATTACTCTGGTTTTAAATCTGTCCTAAATTCGGATCAATCAAAAATTAACATCTACGCACCAATCACACGAGACTCGAAATACAGGCAATTGGTTACGGCCACCTGCACTCCTTTGCTCTATTTTCTATGGAAAATCCCCATTCGACTGCCACTACCCAGTAAAACAGTAACTAGGCACCCTTATCTGGTCCTGCATGCAATAGGCATCAACCATTCAAGCAAATCACTTGTGGATGATCAAAAAAAACCGAAGACGAAATTAAGATTACTTTTTCTCCATCTACAAAGACGACAACACGTTTGTTCACCGCATCATAACGATATAATAATTGTGTCGTTCAGGACGGAATAAGCGAATAGTTGATAAGCGGTTTTAATAGAGGACGACATAGAGTGTATAAACGGTACACATAGAGACATATAGAAACACATACACACACACACACACCGTTTGTTTAGTTTCCTGCACACACCATTTAAACAAAGCTATCAACAAAAACCAAGGGAGATATTTTCTCAGCAACAACATGACAGCTGATGAAACGTGGAAGTTCTCCCAGTGTTTTGGAGACAAGGGAGACATTGAGAACATTACTGAGGCTGATATTATCTCTGCCGTTGAGTTTGATCACAGTGGGGACTTTTTAGCTACTGGAGACAAAGGAGGGCGTGTGGTTCTCTTTGAAAGAAACCAAACCAAGAAGAAGCAAAGCTGTGAGTACAAGTTCTTCACTGAATTTCAGAGTCATGACGCGGAGTTTGATTATCTTAAATCGCTAGAGATTGAAGAGAAGATTAATAAGATCAAGTGGTTGCGGTCGTCGAACAACTCGTTATTTTTGTTGTCCACCAACGACAAAACTATCAAGTTATGGAAGATTATGGAACGCCAGATCAAATTGGTTGCTGAAAACAATTTGAATGGAGGTACCACGACTGGATTGAGTTTATCTCTGCTTAAGCTCCCTCAGTTACAGTTGCATGATAAATTGATATCTGCTCAGCCTAAGCGCATCTACCTGAACGCCCACGCCTATCACATCAACTCCATCTCCATAAACTCCGATCAGGAAACATACTTATCTCTGGATGACTTAAGAATCAACTTATGGAATTTGGGTATTTCGGACCAGTCATTCAACATTGTCGACATCAAGCCAACAAACATGGAGGAGTTAACTGAAGTGATCACGTGTGCTGAGTTTCACCCACAATTTTGCAACTTGTTCATGTACTCACTGTCCAAGGGTACTATCAAGTTAGCAGATATGCGTTCCAACTCATTATGTGACACCCACGCTAAGGTCTTCGAAGAATATGTAGACCCTGCTTCTCACAACTTTTTCACCGAAATCACATCACTGATTTCAGATGTTAAATTCAGTGCAAACGGTAGATACATTGTATCAAGAGATTATATGACAGTTAAAATATGGGACATTGCAATGGATACTAAGCCTGTTAAAACTATACACGTTCACGAATTCTTAAGAGATAAGTTGTGTGACACGTACGAAACCGATGCTATCTTTGATAAATTCGAAGTCCAATTCCTGGGTGACAATCGTTCTGTGATGACAGGTTCTTACAATGACAACTTTATGATTTACCCAAATGCCGTTAACCTGAGTAACACAGATAAGGTCATCTCTTCCAACTTTGGCAAAACATCAATTGCCAGAGTGAAAAACGGGAAGTCAGATTCAAAAAATAAAGATGAAGAGGATGAGGATGATGAGGATGAAGAAGAAGAGGAGGAGGATCTTTTCTCGGATTATGACAAGTCGCAATCATCACCGCTGGATGCAAAGCGGGCTCTGAACATACCTGAGGTTGATGAACAGGAAGAAATCCTGTTGCAAGCTGACAAACTGGCCTTCAAACTGAAGAAGTCAGGATTGAATACTATGAAGAGAAGAATGATAAGTGCAATGGGTACAAAGTATGGACCGGATTATGACGAACCAGATTACAAGAGAAACATCTTGCACTTGTCTTGGCACCCTCATGAGAATTCGGTGGCCATTGCTGCAACAAACAATTTGTATATTTTCTCTACCTTGTAGTTGATTTATATACTGATTCATAAAAGATAATTAATAACTGTGTAGCCAAAGAAAACTGTGTAGCCAAAGAAAACTGTGTAGCTGTAGCTAAAGATAACAACTGTTATTATCGGAGTGAACTTGAAGCTTTTCTATTTTTGTAATCCAAAACACATTGAATATTACCTATTTGAAAGAGCTATTAGGCAATTTGAAGATTCGAATCTTTAAGAGCCTTTAGGCATAAAACGATAAGATTTGAAAGAGCTTTTAGACATGGAAGGATAAATTTTTAAGCGAGTATGGTTACGATTGCTGTGCAACACCTGGATACTGCATAAAGTAAATCACTCTAGTGAGGTAAAATGAAAATGGTACGATATCAAACAATGATAATTGAGTGCAATATGAGTGGCTACAATGCTAGATCGATATTGGAGGCGAAACGACAGGTCTACAAGGAGATTTCTACAAGTCAAAATCAAGTGCACATTTATTGAGACAAACCTAAGATTCGATGATTCTGTTGATGTCAGAGTTCCAGAACAAGGTCTTGTTACCATCACCCCAGAAGAACTTCTTTTGTCTGACGTTTTGGTAGTCGTATTGGACAGGCCATTCCTCGTCGGAAAGGTGTCTCAAGTGTTCTCTGTGCTTAGCGTGCTTCAATTCGACGTTGGTAATTGGAATAGCAGTCAAGACAATAGCTGGGAAAGCAACAAAGTACACCAACTTCTTCCAGGTAGCAGTGATACCTTCAGAGTGGTGGACCTTCTTTTCGTAGGCGCTCTTGAAAGCTTCACCGGCTTGCTTGTCAACCTTGGTGAAAGCAAGTTCGTTGATGTGCTTGGAGACACCGAAGCTGTGACCGTGTGAGTTGAATCTCTTGAAACTGAGTTGTTGGACTCTCTTAAACATTATGGTGGTGTGTTGAAAACTATCTTGAGTTTTTTTTTTTGAGAGTGCGATTGGCTCACTCAAATGTCGTGATGTGAGTAAATGTCTTGTGCGCGTGACATGTCACGCGCACAATGTCGTATTATAGAAATTTTGCAGCTTTATGAACACTCTGTGAATAATCAATCCTTCAGTCTCACATGTTTCTATACATCAACTTTAATTGATTCAATTTCATATTTGTAAAAAGGAATCATCAACAAATGCAGAGTAGGATTTTGTAGGATTTTTCCCAATATTTTACGAAAAACATATCAATGTGCTCAGAACATCTATAAATTACCTGAGCGATATAAAATGTGTGTGTGAGTCCGGACTTAAAGGAGTTAGCTACTGGATGAATCATTTATAAAGAGATGAAAATAAAATAAAGCTAACAGTTCGGTGTTTATTTTATCTGATATCGGTGTTATCAGACGTGAACATATCTATTAAATATCGAATATGGACGGAAATATATACACAGTAGAACACTCTAGTGGAGGTAAAATTGGGGGTGTGGGGGAGGGTGGTGCAGCATGCTAATCTATAACATGAGTCTTTAAATGCGTGGTTTTTCTTTTTTTTTTGTCTTCTTTCTTTTTATTTTCTTTCTTTGAAAGGAGTTAAACAACAAGTGATGAGGCACTTGAAATGCACTTCTGGAAAAGCAGTGCAAGTGACGACGTAAGTTATTAGGATCCCATTGTATTAAGATAAAAATATTAGCTCACTAACGATTGTTCCTTTTCAAAATTATTAATCTTCTTTTTAGTGGAAGCAATCATATCCAGGAAATTGTATTTCTCGATATATGAGTGCAATGTGAAAGGATCATGTCTGATATCTTTTAATTTATTGATTCTTTTGTTATTTTTGTTGAAAAACATAGTTTCTGCCTCTGTGCTACTTAACAAGAGTAACATTTCAGCTTCATGGAAAGCAGTCAAGTCCAGTGTTAGCACATAATCTGCCAATAATTCATACTCAATAATCATTCTAGCGTAATCATTGTCTGTGAATTTCAGAAGCATTCTAAAGCTTCGATCGATAGGAATTAATTGATTCAAAGAGTCAACCACTTGTAATCTTGGGTTTTTAATTAAAAACCTGGAAAGGATATGTAATGGCACCCAAGTACGAAGGATGGGGATGAAGATATAGGATAAGTGCATTGTGGAGGTGATACCTTCCAAGCTGTATTCGTTCACCAAATGTTGCTGGAAGTCCAGGGGGATGTATGCGTATTCGCCTTCAAATAATGTTAAACGTAATGGGGTCAATTCATTTAATTGGGAAAAGTGGTAGTTACGGCAATTGTAGATATTGACTTTATCGTTGATTTCAAAGTTTGAAATTTGGTCATTGTTCTTGTATTCCGTTGGGATCAAGTGCTTATATCTGTCTGGCGCTGGAGTATCTGATAATCCCAATCCAGTGATATCTATGTAGACACCAGTGTCCAAGTCAATAAAACGGGCGTCGATATTGTTACGACCATTACCTCTAATTCTGTGTGAGATTGACGATCCGCAATCTAAAAAGTAACGCCCATATTTGATTTCACCATCTTTCAGTCCCATGTCGATGATTATGGTTTGGTTGAAGTTACGAGCCAACCTATGTAATTCGTCCATGGGCATTTGAACATCAATATCATTATCCCAGGGGAACATCAATGCATTCCAGTACCACGATAGAAGAGTACCATGCGCGATCCATGTTGCAAAATCATTTGTCGATGCAAATTTCAACCATGCTCTAACAAGCAGGTGTAAGGCAGGTGTTTTCTTATCGTCATCGTTAATAATACCGTTATAGAAACGACCATCGTAATGTTCTCCAAGTTCGTAATTATTTATAGACTTGTCCAACTTAGCTTCGTAAAAGTATTTTGGGGGATCATCGCATGAAGTTGAGAATTTTAGCGAGTCCAAGTAATCGATTTCCATGTCGGATAAATCAGACCTAGCTTCAAGTTGGCTTATATATTCCATAGAATGATCTTGGAATTGTTCATTTCTCAAATGCTTGAGATAGCCTATTTCAGGAGCCTTGACATCGGCAATCTGGCTCATGAAAGATTTCAATTCTGCTTTAACATTAACAGTATTATCTTTAAGAATATTAAGCAACGGAGAATCAAGCAAACGCCGCTTATTTTCCGGGTCAGGACCCAGAGCTAAATTTTGTGGTGCAATACTTGCCAGAAATGACTTTGCATCTGGTAGCAATATTGTTAATTTCTTTGGGAACGGCATAAAATCATGCACATACAGTTTTGCTTGAAATATACGACTTTTAGGTAATGATCTACCGGAGTCGGCAAATATATGGAACCCGGTTTTGTATGGGTTTGCTCTTATGATCTCTAAGTTCTTACGCAAGAGGGGGTCAGCAGTATTGTTATTTACACTCAACTCGTCGATGAAACTGTCGATTTCAGAGTCATCAACGCAAAAGGCGAATGGTGGGTGGAACTCGTTTTCCCGATTTTTTCTTTGACTTGAAGTTCTCAAATCAAAGGAGTCACAATATCGTTTTGAGCGTGTTAAAAAGTTTTGATTGAGGAGAGATAAATCCACGTAATCTGCCCAATGAAAGAAGGGAATCTGCGGCTTCTCTTTGTTGCGTAATTGCTGGGTGAGATGCCTTAATAAGATACCCATTGTTAACCGTGGATCCATTTTATAAAAGTGTTGCACTTTGGATTCAATGGTTGGAATTCGAAGTGTATTGAATTCCTCGTTTTTGTTTAGGTCCCATCCCAAGATGTTAAAAAAGGTTATTCTTTTTTCTCCATTAAGGTCCCACTCTCTTTCATGCTCCTGGAACGTTCTCATCACTATTTCTTTAATCGCCTGTGAAGTTCGTGTTTGTTGCGTATACTCGTTTTGGGCTTCTTGTGCCAATATATCATCCTCAACAGTATCGTTAATCAGAATCTCTTCAATCCCTCCGTTCTTAAACCACACTAGCGTCACTAGCATAAATTGAAGAAAGACTATACATAGTGCTACTACGGCCCTTTTCCTTCGAATCATCGCTTTAATGTGTTCCCCAAATATCCCTCTCTCAAAAATGTGTTAATGTAAAGTTTAACTATTTTTTTAATATATGGAATCACACAACTATAAATATGTGATTCCCAAAGATCATCCTTGCAATATGGAGTTATTAATCTAATAATTATCTTAACGCCTTGCACTACATTTTATCTGACACTTTCTCTTTGTTTTTGTCATATTTCGAATGGCTTCGCGCATAAGCCTTTTTTTCTGTACTTACTAGCGCTTTTTGATCGTATCTTCAGCGCAGATTATGATTTTCGACGCACTCACAAAAGATAAAAGAATTCTTTTTTTTTTATTTTTTTTTATTTACTCCTTCTTTAGTTTTTTTATTCGTACAAAAAGGAAAAAGATGAAAGTCAAAATCGGGTGTTTGCAATTCAACCCGCAGTTGGGGAAGATCTCACAGAACATCGAAGTGATCCGGTCGATAGTCAGAAATGCCCCCGAGGTACCTGATATATTAATTATTCCAGAACTAGGGGTCACGGGCTACAATTTTGGATCTAGATCATTGATTGAACCATACTTGGAACTGCGTAGCGGGGAGACGAGGTTTACACCGAGTCTCAATTTAGCGAGAGAATTGAGCACTAAATATGGATGTTTTACCTTGATGGGGTATCCTGAGAAGGTGGGTAATGATATTTATAATCTGGCCATTTTGGTAGGGCCAAATGGGGAGGAATTGTTCAACTATAGAAAGACCCATTTGTATTTGGCGGACGAAGCCTTTGGGTGTTCAGAAAACCCAATACGCGATTTCCGTGGTGTGGATGTGGTCTTGAACAAGGAGTATTATGAGCCAACACATAAAACATCAATTCCCGCAAAGTCCTTTAGATCTTATCGTATCAATGTCGGAATCTGTATGGATCTTAATCCATACAAGTTCAAGGCACCTTTTGAGTTATTCGAATTTGGAAGAGCATGCATGGGGGCAGATTTGGTATTATGTCCGATGGCATGGCTAACACAAAGACTGCCTAGTATTCAAGAGCACTTGAGTCAAGATCAAAAATTGAGCCTAGCTAGTCAATATCACATAGCCAGTGTGTCCAGGGATCTTTGCAAATTGCAGATGCTAAACAATGAGCCAATATCTTATCCGGGCGAGGCATCTGTTTCCTCGTCCTCTTCCTCGTCCTCTTCATGGTTCTCGACATCGCCAGAGTCTCCTACTTCCTCCTTGCATTCTTCTTCTACTATACACTCCTTGATAGATAATAACCCAAAGCCAAGTCCTCATATTTCTACATTGGAGGCTACATTTTCTTATCCAACACAATATCCACAATTTGGGGGATTTGATGATTCGCCCGATACTACAGAAAAATCCACCTTAGAATACTGGATTTTACGTTTAGCACCATTACTATACGCAAATAATAAGCGTGTAACCATAGCCACTTCAAATAGGACAGGCGTGGAGGGTGACACCATCTACGGGGGGCTGCTGGCTATTTTCACATTCTCTGGCAACAAGCTGCGTGAAAGACCAGGGTGCGAAAATAGTGATGTTGACGTCTTGGGCGCGATGGGTGTTAGCAACGAGGGGATGCTCATAAGGGAAGTCACCTTGGACGACTAAAGTTTCCTCGTTTCATCCAAAGATATCTGATGTTTTAAGCATCCTTGCATTCGAGTACAATCTTTCTCATACTTCCTGTATATGATTGACAAATTTGCCTTTAAATGCCCCGGTTAAAGCGAGATTTTATATTTATAATCTATGACCCAGCTATTGTAAGATTAATGTAAAGTCTTTGAGTTATGCTTGATGTTTAGAGTTATGACTAATAATGTATTAGATATCAGAGAACGAACCTAATAATAGATAAAACAGATACATTGGTCACTCCTTTTGCACTACAATTCTGGTCAACAATAGCATCGATAGATATTGTAAAGAAAGGGGGTTAACAAGAAGAGCACACCCTATAAAACGTCTCGTGTTAAACTGTTTATGGTCGACACGCTACTTTTCTTTTTCAGGTCCCTTATTTCCTGTTTGGGACGATTCCGATATGTATCCCAAGACAAATATGGCTATGATGTTTTCACCCGAGTCACTCTCTTTCATCTTTTTACTGTGTTCCTTAGGCGTTTTACTGATTTTTATCTGGTCGAAGTTTTCTTCTGGTGCTCTTGGAGATATTTAATCTTATTGGGTGCTCTTGGGGGTTAATTAACCTTCCTTGGACCACTTTGACTGTTGATGACTAAATGTATTTATGAATGCACGCAAGGACAAAGTATTACTAAAAAAAAGCGGAATGCCAATGCATTGAGAGAGATAAAGCTTATTTTCTGCAAACTCATGAAAGGTGAAGAACTTGCTAAAGAAGTATACACAAACAGTTGATGGGCTAAATAGAACTATAGCAATACAATCAATGTAAATTCTTAAAAGCCTAAAGAACCCTCCTATTATCGCAGAGATTTTTGAGATTCCTGATTTATCTAGAAATTGAATGTATCGCTTCTCTCTTTGCATCTGGAGTCCTGGAGTACATAATAATAAAACTACTGAAAAAGAAAAAACAAAAGAAAAAGAAAGGAAACTCTTTCATTAAGGAGAATTACAGCCTCGACCCGTAACATAGAGTATGAGATCATAGATATCGCTAAATAAGGGGAAATAAAAACCCAGGGTATACCGTTGAAATTCTTTGGGTTTCTGAATTTTATTTTACATTCAATTGAATGGAGGATGATGATTCATAGAAGACTCACAAGAGTAATTTATCATGGATTGTTGAGTCTAGGAATTTTGGTGCTATTGTGGATATTGATGAAAATTAGCCTGACGTTTCGAGTTGTGAAGAGTCTCGAAGAAATCGGCATTTTTGGAGACAAGTTGTCCAAGTTGTGTGAGTATAAGCTTGAAATGGACTTGGATAATCATTTATGGCTGCTTGGACCCCAAAAGAATAATCTTCCAACCAGAATTGAGATACCAAGACCGTTAGAGGAAGATCCGCAGGAATTGATTAGATTTGATCCTAGATTGACGGTTGCATTGTATTTGAAATATGTTTCCACACACAAAGACAGGGCTGTTGAATTCCACTGGCTGGATTGGGTTGATATGCTGAATGTGTTTATAAATCAGCCGACAAGCTGTGCACAATTTGGACATACAGAGAGCGAACAGCCCGTTAGAGAGTACTGTCTAGATGATGCAAATTCCGAACTAAAGTACCGAATTACGAACGCACCTGGGGAACAGACGGTGGAAAATCTCTCTATCATTGGCAAACTGTACTTGTTTGCTGAGTTTGAAGCACCTAAAAAGTTGATCTTCCTTGGGGGCAAGTACAAACCTATAGAGGTTGAGGTTTTGAGAGGTGACGGTAGTCGAAAATCAAGCATATGGCACAATGGAATGATTGAGAATTACAATCAAGAGAGCATTGATGTTGCCCATGAATACCGTAGATTTATAGAGGTATACGGGACACAAGAACGACAAGATATGCCAGTGATATCAGAGATTGAATTAAAACATGAGGACTTTGCGGTTGATGTCGATGAAGAGATTAGACAGCATAGCAAAGAAGCGCATTACGTGAGCGCTCTAGAGTATTCTAGAGGTTTAGAGAGCCCACCCAAGTACTTTAATGAAGGGAAATTGGTGGCTAGTAATCGTACTGGGGACCATTATGACTGGCGATTTTTTACACCGGTGGATATGACCGAAACAGAGCGTACCACAGTATTACATCGGATGCTTAAGAATTGGTTGCGGTTTGCGAGGCAAGAAAGGATCCACTCATGGGTAGCACATGGGTCACTTTTAGCGTACCATTGGAACGGGATGTCATTTCCATGGGACCAAGATGCAGACGTTCAGATGCCGATATCCCAATTATACAGATTGGCACGAAAGTATAATCAGCTGTTGGTGATCGAGTCTGCACTTACAGAAGAGGGAGGATTTGACGGATTGGGACGCTATTTTATAGATGTGGGGTCATCGATAACAGACCGGAGAAATCAAAATGGTAACAATAACATTGACGCCCGGTTTATAGATGTCGACACAGGAATGTACATTGATATCACCGCGTTAGCTGTTACAGGACAACAATCACCAAAGAGGTACGGCAATACGAAGGGCCATGCGTATGAGGATCGGCTTGTCACAAATTCGGAGGCCCGACTCTATAACTGTCGCAACAAGCACTTTGTGCATTTGAGTGAGGTTTCTCCATTAAGAATTGGGTTAATTGAGAACCAAATTGGATATTTGCCGCATAAGTATGAATCGCTATTACGGAACGAGTACTCGGCTGCGTCACTAAGAAAACGAGTCCATGACAGCCACTATTATGACGAAAATCTAAGAATGTGGATAATAACCGACAATGTCTTGGAGTACTTGGAGGATCCCGATGGATGGGTTCTGGACTTTGAATTTAACTTTGGCTTAGAATTTGAGGATAGCATATTGCATGCGTTGGGGAGATTTTTCAGACGGCAAGTCACGGGCGCTCTGGTTGAGTCATTACTAACTTCATTGAACCCAGCCGACTATTTAAGGCTATTGACTGATGACAAGATGTTTGAGGACTATATGAATACTCGACATGCAACATGGGCACACGTTTTTCTTAAAAGGCAGAGCCCTTCTAAAGTTTTAGAATTCATAAAACATCATAATGGGGTGGGAATGGGATTATACAACGACTTATTTATGGATAGGCTACTTCGGTTGTTTTAAAAGTTGAGAGTAATGGATATATACTAGAACAAGGCTAAAATAGATAGTAAGAATAGAACATTTATTATTAGAGAGATTAAGCATAAACCAAAAATGGATAATACTATAGCGAAATAGGCAGTCCCATAAGATCCTTAAAATCCAACACATCCATTACCACACGAGCAACCACAACAATACTACTCCTATATCTTTTTTTTTTTTTTTTTTTTTTTATAGAAAAAAGTAGTTTTGTTATGTGAAATTTTCACAAGGCATAGTAAAATTGCTAGAAACGTAAATAAAATAAAAGCAACTAACATAATCCAAGTACGAACTGGAGTACAATACAGTAAAAGAAAACCTTCGTGTAAGATGCATTTTACTATGTGCAACTGCTATCTCTGAAGTGATGACTACACGAACAAATCAAATAAAAACAAGTAAATAAAAGCCAACCATGCAGTACAATCTACCTCCTATATTAATCCGTTTCTTTTTTCTTATAATGTTTGCTTTGATAAGCTCTGCAATTTTTTTTTTTTTCGTTTCTTTCTTTTCCCTTTTCAATATTATTATCTTTTCGTTTCTTTTTTTTCCACAATTTTGGCCCTATTTTCCCTTTTGTTTGTCTGTTTTCTTTTTTAGTTTTCGGTGATTTGTATAGTTTTGTGTAGCACACGCATTATTTGTAAAACTTTAGAGAAAACTTTCCAATGAGTATAAATATTGGTGGCCCTCCCGAGTTTTTAATTTTTTTTCTATACTAGTCACCAAACATGCAATTTCAACAAATCGCTATCGCTTTGACCGTCGCTTCTGCCGTTTCAGCTGCTAACGGCTCTAACGCTTCCAACAAGACTAACAAGTCCTCCAGCTCCAAGGGTGCTGCTGCTACCATTGGTGGTGCCGGTGTCGTCGGTGCTGTTGCTGCTGCTGGTGTTGCTTTGTTGTTGTAAGAGTGCTTTCTATACAATAAATAGCATTAATGCGTAATTAATTATTCTAATTTTTTCAGATGTAGAGAGTATAACTGATGACCATTAAAGTTAGGTTTAACGAGTTTATTCGGACTTGTCGGATAATAATTTTGCTTGAGCTGTTGAAATTGGTACCTGGTTGATATTGCATTGTCTACAATCAAGTTTATGATTTTTCTTGATTTTTTTCACTGTATTCTTGCTCAATAATCTTACATTCTTTGTCATCCGGTGTCAACCAGTTTCATTCTGTTCCGGTCAGGTAATCACTCAATTTAGCGACTTATTCCGTAGATGCCTAAGATGCTTACCCTTGCTTGCGTTCCGATTGCTTGACCAGTTGAGATTATTTCAAGATGCGTTATTTTTCGTCAAGCAAAAAATGCACAATTGTACCATCCAGCCCACGCGTGTGACGGCATTAAAAGACAATACCACCAATTTCTGTGCTAACAATAGGGAACAACTGCAAGGCGGCCCCCGAGAAAAAAAAAGAAGGAAGGCAACGAGTTTCATCTATCTATTAATGCAAGGGTGTAGAGTTGCTTTAAATAGATCATTTTTAAAACCATTTGAAACAAAAGAAAAGGTTTCTTCAGTATATTGGTGTGACAAAGAGGTCACCGCAACATGTTAACATACCGAGATGATGTGATACACATTATTCCAGGAGGAGAAACGTGCGGTGGGAGCCCAAATCTCGAGACGCAGGTTTAAAAACTGCCGATTAAATGCATTTGATTTCAAGCTGGTTTCATAATACAAACTTCCCATCCGTATAGTTCTTGAATTTATATCAACTGTGGCAACTTTAAGTTCACTTTACCTAAATGATTACCGAAAGGAGAGTTTTAATTTGATGATGACGAAAAGTGACGAGATCTAGAATTAAGAAGATTTGACGCAGAAACGATTAGTGATTATTTAACGAGTGAACTTGACTTATGATTAGCTTTTAGGATGCTTGATATTAAGTTCGTGCTCGAGTGATAATACGGGTTGCTTGATTTGAAGGTTATTATATAGGTTATATTTAGAGGTTAGAGAAGATCTTCACTCTGAAAACCTAGGAAGCCTTTATTAACCTTAATTTTTCACTACACAACCGGGTTTACAAAAATATCAGTCTATACTCGCTATCGCAAAAAGAGACCCAATATTGTATACAAATATATTAGAGGGGGGAGGGAATATTTTACATGTAACCAGCCACTAGGGATGGACTTTAATCGCATACTAAGTATCAACAAGGTTTGAACAACCACTTCATACATTATAAAAAAAGGGAAAACCTAAAAGACGCTTAGATGGAATCTGCAATTAGATGTGAAGTACAATACAACGGTTATACTAAAGGGCCCCGACACATAGTCCGAGTATCGGTTCGAATACATGTAGGTGATCCTATTGTGGTGCCCTTGGCGAAAGGTTAGGAATATGTGGGGTCTCACTAACTATGCCAGTACGTTCGAACCCCTCTCCAATTTTAACGGTTACGCTTTAGACTTGTGGTGAGGGGAGCAGCTCCTCTTTCTTTTTCCCAGGTTTTGTTGGTTCGTAATCACGTCTATAAATTGGGAATTTAATCCTCCTTTATCTCACATTCGAGCTTTTTGCCCCCACCTTGACGTTGGTCCCACCACTCGATCATCACATCACAATAAGGGATCTCTATATGTTGATCCTGCATACAATTACCACCTGGAGTAAACTCACACAAGGGGAAAAAAAATGAAACCCTTCATTCATATAAAGTATTCTGGGTTAATGACCACCGAAAATAAGGGCCCCGGACGTAAACGTGCAACCAAAGTGTCTGTACTTTCAGAGGAAGAGAAGAAAGCGCACCACATTGCCTCAGAACAAAAGAGACGTGAGAATATCCGCTCTGAATTTGACAACATTGTGTCGTTGACCCCAACATTGACTGAACTGGAAAACCGGTCCGAACTAAACATCCTAACCAAGAGTGCTGATTTTATTGACTATTTGAAAGAAGAAAATGTCAAGTTGGTTGAGTTGTGTGAGCGTAATGGGATCGAGGTTCCAGCAGAGTTGAGATATAACGGTCCAACCAGCGACGGAAGTGATGTCACAAAGTAATTAGCCCAACGAAAATACATAGGAATGAGCACCATAAATGATTAGAAAGTCAGTCTATATACTTATCCCTAGATCACACCATTCATGACCACAAATAATGAACAGAAAACGATTAACAGAAAATGATAACAAAGTCGTTATAAAGTGAAGAAAAAAAATAGTTAGAAACTAATACAGAACTATAGACTAGTTAATCAGTGCTATATTAAATACTATTATAATAGATTAGTTTTCCTCCCATATAATTAAAGCATTTTCAACTTCACCATCCATACTGTAAACTTTTTCAACAGGAATGAACTCACCGTCAAAATCAAAGGTGGGTCTAGTAGAAGAGAAAAGTCTCGTGAATCCACATATAATATCTTGTAGTTGATTTGTACTTGCAAATGTATTTAAAACACGGTTCTTTTTGAATACTGTCCATTCCTGGTCTTGTTGCCTTTCATCTTCATCGTCTGATTCCTCATACATATCGCTAATTTCTTCGTACGATATACCTGCCCACTCCACCGTGGACCCCCTTGGCAATTGTTGTACCTGTACGATGATCAAGTCACCACCACCACAGCCTTTCCACACTTGGCGAACTACAGGCAAATATCCACCATCCACAATAAAACACACCACAGAGGCAAATTGAGTCACTGAAATGGCTTCCTTCAAGCGGAATAAATGCTGCAATGATAAAACAGTATGCAAAATTGGCTCCAGCTCCTTTGGAAAGTCCATGCTTGCTGGAACTAACGGAATTTGTCCAGATAAAGTTGCCAACTTATAACTAGGGTATTTAGTTTCCACTATTGCCTGTGAGTACGGCCCAATGTTCTGTGGTGCCCAATATGACCTGGATCTTACATGAATCCCCAGTTTTTTATCACTATATCCCTTGAGTATGGTACATGACAACTGGAGACCAGAAATACATGTCTCAACACACACTCTGGATGGTGGAAGATAGAACTCTCTAAAGTATTCCAGGTAAACCTTGTTCACGGCTTCAAAGTCGCGCATGTCGGAGAGAAGTAAAGTCACGTGTTGTATATCATTGAATGTAGCACCATTCTGGGTGCAAATGGATTCAAGTTGATCAAACACCTCTTTGATGGCCACCGGGGCTGCCTTGGTGCTTGAGAGATTAGATATATAGATCTTTGAAGAAGTTGTGACAATACTTGGTACCACTGATGAAATAACAAAGGTAGTTTCTTTTGGTTCTGAACGGGGAACAGTTATGGTCCCCTCCAAATCTTCATACACATCGAGAAACTGTTGGTCTAAAAGAGGGGGTATCTCCAAGTTTGGAGCCTCAGACTCTTCAGAATCCTTTTCAACTAACTTCACGTCAACCTTAAGATAACAGACATCGGAGTCGTGGTGGATAATTTCACTATTGGTGATCTCTAAGCGCTTCTTGAAAAATGGAGCATCAAAAACCAATGTTTCAAACTCGCCACCTTCTCCACATATGTGTACTTGATACCTTTCATTCAATTTGATTAACTTAGGGAACATCTGGACTAGAGATTTCCCCAAATCCACGGACGAGAGCCCAACGGCAGCGACTTTAATCAACCGGGCATCCAATCCACTGTTACACATTTCCAGCATCAAATCATATTGTGTACGTTGCCAAAGATATGCCAAAGATGTGAGCCCAAGACGGTCACACACGTTCTCAACTCTGGTACGCTGGTAATGAGAAAGAATTGCCCCGCAACTGATACCTTCGAGATCAGGGTGTTCTTTTTTGATTTTACTGACAAGAAGGAACAAGTCTTCAATTTCATCATTCTCAGTGATTTCATACTCCAATTTCTGATTGGCAGAAGTACCATTAATTGCCTGACGGTACAATGGTACTCCGACACATTCGCTATAGAGAGGAATCACATCGTGGCCTACTGTTTGAAACATGAAGGAGTCAATTTCATCTTGGCCATCGATTGCAGGATGCAAATTACCAAGTGCTATCAACTCATGACCTTGTGCTATACTATGGTAGATATTATAGAAGGAATCCTTGCCTCCAGATATCAAGGCAGCGAACTTCATCGGCTTTGATATCGATTAACCTGCAAAATTACAAAAATGACCTGATCACCCAACCTGCAAAAACCCTTTAGATCATCTTTCTTTATATTAAAAAAGGAAAAACGAAGTCACACGGTCCCACATTTACACATCAGATTCCCACGAGAGTAAATTTTGTGTTATCTCATCGAAAATTTTTCACTCCAACGAAATATATAAATTGGAGAGGATCGCACAGTTTTAAATTTTCTATCTTCAGACACATTCGAAATGCCAAGTATGTTATACAACATAACTTAAACAACATTATATATGTTGTTGAGGTTCGGGTCCTCGTTTCCGAAAGGAAGAATTCTTTATTGTGACTGAATCCCCGACACTTCAGTTACACTTGTGCAAGCAAGGCTTTTATATTTTCTTTTAATCGGTATTGCGAATTTTTTGACGTTTACCGAATAGATTTGTGATCATTAATATAAGGGTGTGTTATAGTACCCGTTTGTGTTTTTGAGCAACGATGAGCTGCCAAGGAAGAACTCTAGAGGACCCATGCCAGTTATTTTTAATCTGGAATTAAACACTAACAAAGAATAGGAGCCCCAAGAACTTACTCTAAGACTTACTCTGTCCCAAAGACCCCATACGAGTCTGCCCGTTTGGATGCCGAACTTAAGTTGGCCGGTGAATACGGTTTAAAGAACAAGAGAGAAATCTACAGAATTGGTTTCCAATTGTCCAAGATCAGAAGAGCTGCTCGTGACCTTTTGACCAGAGACGAAAAGGACCCAAAGAGATTGTTCGAAGGTAACGCTTTGATCAGAAGATTGGTGAGAGTTGGTGTCTTGTCCGAAGACAAGATGAAGTTGGATTACGTCTTGGCCTTGAGAGTCGAAGATTTCTTGGAAAGAAGATTGCAAACCCAAGTTTTCAAGTTGGGTTTGGCCAGATCTATCCACCACGCCAGAGTTTTGATCTCCCAAAGACACATTGCTGTTGGTAAGCAAGTTGTTAACATTCCATCTTTCATTGTCAGATTGGACTCTCAAAAGCACATTGACTTTGCCCACAACTCCCCATACGGTGGTGGTAGAGCCGGTAGAGTTAAGAGAAAGAACCAAGGTAAGGGTGGTGACGACGCTGAAGAAGAAGAGTAAATTTGATTGTATTTATTTAATAAAATTTGGTTTCTTCAGTTCTATGTATATTAATGAATCGGTATGATAACGCGCAAGCAGTTTATTAACGAATAGTAGTTGTAGTTGGACCATTTCTTGTTGAGCCGGATGTACAGGCTGTTTACGAAAGGTTTGGAGGATTATAGTATGGTGATTGAAGACCTTTCACTTATTTGTTTGAAGACCTTTCACTTATTTGTTCTTCGGAAGCATTTCATGACTTGTTGTCGTTTATAAAGATGTTGTTTTTATCACTACCACCAAGCTAAATACCAAAGACAAACTTCTATTGTGTCCTAATGGAACGAAGGGCCCTATATGATGAAGGTAGCTTTGAAAGCATTTGGAAGCATTTGCAGTTAACCTAGCATTGGAGGATCACCACAACATTTCAGATTATTAGAGGTCACATGTTGAAATACAAAAAAAAGGTCTCGAGCCCTATGGACATCAGAAACAACAAAGTGTGTGCACGCAAAATTTTGAGATGGAGCGAAAAAAGTTTGCACCTACCGGGTCTCGAATTTTTATTAGGAACTTTTCAACACAAGGTTTTGACTACATCAATACAAAATGGGTAAATCGTATGTGAGACATGGCGTATACAGAAAGTATACAGAATTATAGGACAGTCAGAGGCGGATCAATAGAGTGAATTTAAGACAATGGTGTACAAGCGGTTGTACTGTTGAGAGCCTGGAGAGAAGTGCTGACTGTCCAAGTGAAACAAAAAGCTAGGGATGAATACTAACAGAATATAGTCGTGGTTACAGATCTGGTACTCGTTACGCTTTCCAACGTGACTTCAAGAAGCATGGTGCTATTGCATTGTCCACCTACTTGAAGACCTACAAGGTTGGTGACATTGTTGACATCAAGGCCAACGGTTCCATCCAAAAGGGTATGCCACACAAGTACTACCACGGTAAGACTGGTATCATCTACAATGTTACCAAGTCCGCTGTTGGTGTTATTGTCAACAAGGTTGTCGGTGGTAGATACATTGAAAAGAGAGTCAACTTGAGAGTTGAGCACATCAAGCACTCTGCTTGTCGTCAAGAGTTCTTGGACAGAGTTAAGTCCAACGCTGCCTTGAAGAGAGAAGCTAAGGCTAAGGGTGAAACCATCCAATTGAAGAGACAACCAGCTAAGCCAAGAGATGCTCGTGTTATCACTACTGAAGGTAACGTTCCACAAACTTTGGCTCCAGTTGCTTACGAAACCTTCATTTAATTGAGTTTAGTAATCAAATATATAATACGTTTAGACGGGCTGATTTGTTTCAGTGTTTTCTGTAGAATGTAGCATTTGTAGTGACATGGAGATACCTAGACCAACCTAATGTGATTTTTGATACCCAATGTGTAATGGGAACGCCAAAACAATACAAAAACTATCCCAGGAAGCAAATAACCAACAAAAGATGATGCTCTGTAAACGAGGTTCCATGGTTCATTGCAAATGAGCGTCTATGGTTCACTGAAGAATTGAATACAATACGTAGTGTTCAATAAATTCAAATTGGGGATCGACTTCGGCCGCCAAATAAATATCACGTGAATAGAACACGACATCTTTAACCATCACTCCCTAATGAGCCAAACCAATCCCCAGAGTTCTGCACTGGGTACCGAGAAGGAGAGCGCTGTAACCACGGCTGCATCTGCAGGAAATGTGTCATCTGACTCGTCGTTCGCGACAGCATTGCTGTCATGGGCCACCATAGACCTTCCAACTCTTCAAACCAAGTTAGATCAGCAAGGTATTGAACTTAAAGAAGACCAGAAGGAACTACTTGTTAGTCGTAAGAAACTTGCGTCGCAAACGAAGGAATTTCGTAAGTTGCCTGATGAAGAGAAGTTGGAGCTGTTCAAGGGACTCTTGAAGCTGTATCAGAACGAGATTGACATGCTCAGTAACAAGAAGAAAACGGTGGAAAACTACTTTTTTGGTATCTATCGTATATTGGCTGAGGCTCCGGATCCAAAGCCATTGTTGGAGATCTCGTTGGATGCAGTTGCTTCTACATCCGAGACTGACGATTTGAAAGTTGAGATTGAACGTTTAACCACAGAATTAGCCAAGAAGGCCGATTATGACCAGTTGAAGCAAAGAATGCTCAGAAACGAGCAGAAGCTGGCTGAGCAATTGAGTATGAAACTCACAGCCAAGGAGGATGAATTCAAGAGTCTCATAGATGAAAAGGAGCTGAATTGGTTGGAAAAGGAAAAGCAACTCCAACTGCAAATCAAACAAGCACAGAAACAAATTGAAGAATTACGCATCACACAAGAAGTTACCCAACTACAATTAAGCGGAAAAGAAACAGACTCCAACTTGAAGGATTCTGCATCTTTAATGGCAGAATTAGACATTGTTACTAGAGATGCCGAATCGTCCAAAAAGAGATTAATCGGCTTGGAACGTAGAAATGAAGAATTGAGAATTGAATTGACCAAGTCTCAAGATAGTATTCAAGTCAATAACATTAAAGAAGAGCTCTCGATGAAGATATCGGAACTTGAAGGCGAAAACGCTCTTTTGGTTGCAAATCTTGACCAAACCAGACTGAAATTGAACGCCGTTTCAAAAGAGACCGAATCAAAAGTGGAGTCTTACACCAGGGATGTATCTCAGTTGCTGAATGAGATCAAAAACTTGAAAACACGTCTCGAACAAACAGAGGACTATGACGAAATCAAGAGTGAGTTGGCTATGATGAGACAAATTGAATTTGGTGACGAGGTTGGCGAGGCAGACGAAACCATCGATTCCAAATTATTACAAAAGAATAAAGCCTTGGCTCAGGAATTGGCTGATTTTAGAGCTCAACACGAAGACTACAACACTAGAATCACAGAACTTGAACAGATTGTTCAAAACTCTAGTGAAGAAGTCCAAAAACTTCAACAATTGAATATGAAGTTGGAAAATGATTTACTCGAGGTCCAAGATACTGGCTTCAACGATAATGCTAGTATGATATCTGGTATCAGTCGGATGACCCGTAAGACCATCAGCTCCGACCACGACCAAGGTCTTTTACCAATCATAACAAAGCAAAGAGATCGTTTCAGAGACCGTAATAAGGATTTGGAAGAAGAAATCAAAAGACAATATTCACAAATCAGTGAACTTAAAAGAAAGATGACTGCAATGAAAAAAGACAATGAAGAATTGTACGAGAGAACAAGGTACTTGGCTACATTCAATCAAGGAGTCACTCTGAGAAACAATAGAACCTTATTGCAAACCACACCTAGTCTGAACTCAGACTTGGAAAGTAGTCCTTACCTGAAGGACTATGAGTCAAGGTTGCATCCTATAGAACAGTTCCGTATTCGCGAACAAGAACGTATAAGCTCGAGGTTGTCTCCTATAGAAAGACTTTTCATCCTGCTTACAAGAGCTATTTTGGCCACTAGAACAACCAGAATGCTTTTCATGACATACTGCTTAGGCTTGCATTGTGTGGTTATGTTTGTCACGGTGTATGTTATGAGCTTACACACAACAATGATCCCGGAAGTCGGCTTGAACGAAAGCACAGGTGGCACTGCTAATAAGGTCTTGTCTCCTCCATAGGTCTCCAAAAATAGAGTACTTGATAGTCTCATTGAACAATGTTGTATTAGTGTGTAAGATATTCATAACGTGTGAAATACACCATACTCTCAGTGAATATTGAATGTTTTCTATAAGGTCAACCGATTTATTCGTTCTATAAACTTCAATATTGTTGTATTTTTGTTAATTTCCTAACAAAAATTATCGTCGTTAAGTTTTACTGTTATATAGATTTTTATCACTTTGATTCATTACCAGAGAGTAAACTCTAATTAACAACACTCTATTATAGAGTATAAATAGTTTAATTAAACTCGACATCTTTACCATTCTTCGGTATTGGGACATGCATTACAGATGCAGCCTCCCATGTAGAAATGATGTTGAAAATGTATTGGCAGGGAAGAACACCTGGGAATCCATGACTAGATCGGTGTGTTGAAGTACATGGACACCTACTTGTACCCATACCCTGTTTATGAGCTTCTGTTTCTCCTTTATTTTTGGTCTACAGATTACTGGGTGCAAAAAAAAAAACACTAAAATACATGACACATGTTAAAACTAACCTCATCATTGAACTGAATCTTTTCGAGGAATAATTACACCTAGTTAGTTATTTACAAAATATAATCATATGTAATGGTTAGGAGCGTTCGTATAAATGCTATCCATGTTGGATACTGCATTGATCCTGTCTATGCGTTATTAACTCTCAAACTCTTGAGTTTTCGTTTGTCAAGAAGGGCAGCTATAGGAAGGACACAACCTGCACACTAGAAGGACCCTTTTTCATGTGCAGTATACAAGTGTGCAAATCTCCCTTTTATTGAACCTGCAAGAGCAATGTCATCATTACTACTTAAAGCTACAGTTTTAGTTTTCGTTTACTTTGTATATACACAGTATAACGTTGTAATGAGCAAGAGAGCTGAGAAAGAGGCGTATGTTAACATTGGTGGGCAGACGATTCCACTTTCGTCTATCAATAAACCACATACGGTCTTGATTGACCCGTTGACACCAATTGGTACCCAAGCATCTTTCCAAGGATCAACAGAGACCCCTGAGAGTGCAGTTGATGATTTCGCGACAAGCAGGCCAGTTAGTGAAGGGGAGAAGACCATAAGTGAATCACTGACGAAAGCACTGAATGACATTGTTGAACCTAAGGACCACCATGCAGTGATTGATGAGTTCCCACCAGTTGAGTCTGAATTCCAGAAGAAACAAGTTCAGCAAGCGATCCGTAATCCAGAAAACCACAAACCTGTGATTGATAATTTCCCACCTGTTGAGCATGAGAGCATTGAAAGAGACGAGCGCCGTGCGGCTGCCAAGAGGCAGGCAGAGTTCAAGGAAGCCGTTCTTGATCCAGGAACCCACAAGCCTGTGATTGATAAGTTCCCACCTGCTGAGCCTGAGAGCATTGAAAGAGACGAGCGCCGTGCGGCTGCCAAGAAGCAGGCAGAGTTTAAGGAAGCCGTTCTTGATCCAGGAACCCACAAGCCTGTGATTGATAAGTTCCCACCTTTTGAGCCTGAAGAAAAATAACCAAGTTATCTAGAGGTGTAACCAAAGAAACCAGAAAAGACGTAAATAGGACCATATACTGAACCTTATGAGATAATACTATGGCATGTTGTGTAGGACTTTATACTTTGTGGCTTGAAATGTGTATCAAACAAACCATCAAGTTTATTCCTTATCGCGCTCAAAACTCCATTAACGAGGTGAAGCGAAATTGCAAACGAATGGTGAGCCGCATAAAAAGAGCATAAATGAAAGCTAAGAGAGAACAGAATAGAAAAATTTATATGATGATTAAGCTTAAATCTTTTCTCTGTACACGAAATGGAAAACTCAATTCCAACTCTTTATCAACATTAAAATGAAAAGGCGTCTCAACCAACGATACCAAACAGGGTAGTAACAGCGAACCCAAACAGGGAAATCTAACAGGGAACCCCAGCAAGCAACACAGGAAACCCAAACAGGGATACTGAACCGGGGTGCGGATCATGTTCTATTATTACAACCTTCTCTATACAATGTGGAGTTCATATCTCACACCCTCGAAATTATTGTAGTCCCCGTGCTTCGAGTCAACACCATGTGGATCAATATATGACCAGTACGAGATGGTCCTATTTAAAATGTAAAACCAAAGATATAAAAGAGACCCGGTGTGTTAATTTACAGTGCACACAAGTCATCTTGTAGAGATCTTGTGTATAAACATATGGTTCGTATAACTCATGTTTGTATAACCAATTTGCGGAGACAAGATTAAGGGTTATGGTGTTTGAACAGAAACATGGCACTAAACAGGGAGTTTAGTGGCAGTTTGTGGTGCACATTAGATATAAAATGAGATTTTTAAATCAAAAAAGTGCCAAAATGCCTATTCCAAAGAAGCTAGCACGGATATTGTTGATAGCCACGGGACTATTTGTGAGTGCGGGTATTCTACTTACCATTGCCCACAAGCATACAGTTGTGATTCCACAGCTTGTCCAACAGATTCAAGAATATATTAAGCCTTCGAATGATTTATACATTGTCGATATCGCCATAGGCGACTGTTTTAAGATTAAGGGAAATTCTCCATGGTGCGGAGTGCCATCCAAGAGTGCCGGTGTCGGGGGAAAGTTGAACGGTACCGATGGGTGGAGACGTCTTAATAAAGATCTTGGGCTTGGAAAGAAGTGGACCAAAAGACAGTACTTGCTGTACAAGACAATGACCAAGGACTCCTTAGACAGTATTCCCGAAGAGTCAAGAAAGTACTTGGCTATTGTAGACATCGCCATTGAAGAACCAAGTGATTACACGATCAAGGGAAATGAAAAGCTCAAGTTGCCATTGGATCTCTTGACAAAGTACAACGCAAACAAGGTTTTCGGTCCTGAAGACCACGAGGAAATCCTCAAGAATGGCAGGAGAGGAGAGGAGACCAAAAATAACGACATTACTGAGCACAAAAGGAGGAAGGTGGAAACGGATAGAAACGATCTCGATCGCCACCTCTTCATTCCTTCCTTGAAAGAACTTCAAGAGCTCGGATGGAGAAAGAAATCGCATGGTATCTGGGTCAAGTATGGACATCCATCACACTCTGATGTAATTTCAGGCATAGATGTTTTATTTGGACACGACGCGGTTGACCCAAGATCCAACTGGAAATTGTTAAAGAGCCCAATATTGAGGACTTTAGCACCAAACAAAATCCAGCCTTACATCTCCTTCAGAAGAGGCCGTAAGGTGGACTTCCATACCGACTTCCCTGCAAAATTAAAATTCAACCTGGACGGGAAATTCAAAATTTTGCAAGTTTCCGATTTGCACTTTGCTAATGGTGTTGGAAAGTGTAGAGACCCTGTCCCAAAGGATAGAGAATACTGTCATGCTGATTCTCTAACTCTTCAATTTTTGAACATTGTTTTGGAGGAGGAAAAGCCAGACTTTGTTGTTTTGACGGGTGACCAAAACTTTGGTGACGAATCCCCAGACCCAGAAACTGCCATTTTCAAGGCCCTCGATCCATTTATCCTGCGTAAGATTCCATATGCTGTTGTTTTAGGTAACCATGATGACGAAAACACCCCACTAAACAGAAACCAAACGCTTGAGATTTCGGTTAATTTGCCATATTCACTCACAGAACACGGTCCAGCTGATGTTAGTGGGTATGGAAACTATGTGATCAACATTGAAGGTCCAGATTCACAGAAGGACGGATTCACCATGTATTTCATGGATAGCCATGCGTACACCAAGAATGCAAAGGTTTCGGGCAACTGGGATTGGATCAAGGAGAACCAGTTGAAGTGGCTCGAAAAGCAACGTGAAAAAGTCAAACTGAGTATCAGTAGCTACAGTTACAAGTACATGTCGATGGCATTTTTCCACATACCTCTCCCAGAGTTTGGAGAGACAGACGCACCATATGTTGGAACTGCGTTGGAAAGACCTTCGGCACCACGTTACAATTCAGGCACCAGAACCACCTTGGGTGAGGCTGGGGTCCTCATTGCAAGTGTTGGTCATGACCACTTGAATGATTACTGTTTGCAAAATACCAAAGAGATAAACGGCGAAGAAAACAACATGTGGCTTTGTTACGGAGGTGGTGCTGGTGAAGGTGGGTACGGTGGCCATGATTTTGTGCGTAGAATGAGGATCTACGAAATAGATACCAAGAAGGGTGAAATCGCAACTTGGAAACGTACACAGATGCTGCCAGAGGTGATCTTTGATGAACAGATCTTGGTCAAGGATGGTGCGCACGCTTTCAAAGAATAATGTATTTAAAATGTACTATTTGGTGTCTTCTTGTAGGCTAACTGTGAGAGTTGTTATAGCGAGAAGACTTTATAGCGAGAAGACTTTATAGTGAGAAGACTTTATAGCGAGAAGACTATAAAATGAACGAGAAGGGACTTTATAAATCAACTTACAAATTGACCTAGATTGGGTTTTCCATAAATTGGAAGTTTGCCATACACAAGCTTTTTAAGATTACTAGTTTGGTTTGTATAGATGATGCTTGTAGTTTACGCGACTTATAACTTTGTTGGATGTCTTAGTACGAATGAGACAGGCAATGGCTGCAAATTGGAGTGTTAGGATACTCTCGATGGTATTGTTTCCGCCAAATATACAAGCGCCATGCCGATTCCACTAGAGAATATTCGTAACCGATATATTATTGTTTGGGGAGATTGTTGTTTGGGTCTTTCATGTTTTTCGAGTGCTTAACTTATAGAGAACTTGAAGATTACCTGATAAGCACAGAAGAGCACATGAAGAGTACATGAAGAGCACATGAAGAGCACATGAAGAGCACATGAAGAGCACATGAAGAGCACATGAAGAGCACATGAAGAGTCTGGAAGAGCACATGAAGAGCACATGAAGAGTCTGGAAGAGCACTTGAAGATCAGTAAATTTTATTGCCAAAACAACATCTTGTAGAAGCAGTTAGTATTGTGGCTGCGAAAAGTTGGTGTTTCAAAGTGGAAGCGAACTGTTACAGAAAAAGAATATAAAGATACACACAACACTCTGAAATGATAATTTTCATCATTGTCCCTTCAACATATTAGTCAACGCAAGCCCCAATCTCTAAACTAATCAAGCTTTGCCATTATGAAACACTGTAGAAAGGCATGTCATCACCCCATTTGTCAGTTTGTTTGATTGTATTAGTGCACCAAGAGGCGATACAATAGTACACTCCCAAATAGCACCCCCTAAATACCAACACGTCGCAACCGCATTGGAGTATTTGACCAAGCCGAAATAACCGAAGGTAAAAGTCTGTGTAAAGAAAAAGCACAAATAGTTAAAAATTGAATTTGAAGAAAAATATAGGCCCATGACTGAGGACAGCAGGGAGCTCAGGCAATGGTTAGTCAAGTCCAACTGCCAACAGTATTACAGCAAATTTATAGCACAGGGTATAACTTATGAAATAGTACAAGAGTTAGATAGCGAAGCGTTGAAAGAGCTTGGCGTGGTGAAGCTAGGGGACCGTCTTCGGTTAGAGATTGCTATATCGCAATTGAAATCGGAGAGACTAGCCAATTCGATAACGACGGATGATCTTCAGAGGATGGTGACGGCATACATGCACAGCAGCGACTATATGAACGAGTCTCCGCATACTGTTTTAACGCTGATGAATTCGTCGTCAGCTACATTGACAGCTACTACACCACAACCAGGAAGCGCATCGGCCACCAGTAATGCAGCAATGCCAAAGGATATGAATAAGAATGTTACATTTATACTTCAGGATGGGGCCACCAAGAAAGTCAACGTGACTGGGTGTTTCAATGCCCAGTCGATCAAGCGTAAGGTTTTGAAAAGATTGGGCATCAAGCAACAGGAGAATACCTACGATACGTACATACACCACAACAAGGATAACTTGGCTGGGGGAGGAATCAGTCTACTCTTTGACGTTGAGTTGGTTACCATTTGTTACTCTCCTGAGCGAATGGAGAAGCATCGCATCATGTTGTGTCCCAAGAGCGAAGAGCCATCTCCCGCCGCGATCGAAACCTCAATGAGAATAATGGCAAAGTATGAAAATGCATCCAACGGCATTGGAGAGGAGCTCAGTAGGGAGCATTTGAGAAAGTTCCACTTGACGGACGATCACAAGGGGCCTAACATGCGTAATTTCTTTGGCCAAAGACCTCCTAGTGAATTGATTTCTTCAAACTTGGCCGAGTATTTCCCAGAAACCAACCAAAAGGAATTGGAGGCAACCGTGCGTAACTCTGTGCGTTATAGTGTTAGATTATCGCGTAGATTTCACCTCCCGCACAATGCCTTGGACATGAACAGCAGCAGTGCGTCCATCAACAAACATTCATCTATGCTAAGCAGCTCTTCAGGCTTGGTACGTAACTCTATTATCCTGAATGAAATCAAGAGGAAACCCACAGGTAGAACCATCGGTGATGTGATGGTGAACAACATCACTGCCATTGACGAGGCCGTGAACGACTCCCATTTTTTCAAACCCCCCACCATTGGACCCAAGGATACTCTGTCTCAAAAGAGTAACGAGCTGCGTCTTTCCATAGCTTCGTTTAACTCAAAGGCCAGTGGCACCCTGCACAGGATTTCGATAGCTGCAAGTTTTGCAGACAACAGCCATAGGCACTCTAGGATCGAGTTGCTTAGTGTTGATTCTGACCTGGATGAAGGGGACGATTCTGGCATGTACTCCTTTTCTGAACTTGCCAACAATGGGTATGATGGGTTTGCTGGTTTAGTTGGAGAAGAGGGACCCAAACACTGGCTCAAGGGCGCACGTATAGGACTGGGCAGTTTTGGGACTGTGTACTTGGGGATGAACCCTATGACGGGAGAGTTGATGGCTGTGAAACAGGTTGAGCTTCCGCGGAAGGAAAGTTCGAACGACAACCAAAAGCTAATGCTTGAGCAACAGAGGGAGATGATATTGCTTAAAGAGTTGGACCACGAGAACATTGTGCGGTACTTTGGTGCCACTATGGATGACAATTACCTTAGTATATTTTTGGAGTATGTTCCTGGGGGGTCTGTGTCGAGCATGTTAACTTCGTATGGACCATTTGAAGAGCCATTAATTCGTAATTTTATTCGACAAGTGCTCATTGGGTTGTCGTACTTGCACGGGGAAGGCATTATACATAGAGACATCAAGGGAGCAAATATCTTGATAGATATCAAGGGAACTGTTAAGATTGGGGACTTTGGGATTTCGAAAAAAGTTGGTGTAGGCGAAGAGGTTCAGAGCACACCCACCGCGGGGACTTCAGACAACAAGAAGACGGCACGCCGTGCTTCTCTCCAAGGGTCTGTGTATTGGATGGCACCGGAGGTGGTGAAGCAAACTGCTTATACCAAAAAGGCAGACATATGGTCTGTTGGGTGTCTTATTGTCGAGATGTTCACGGGGCTGCATCCGTTCCCGGAGTTTAGCCAGATGCAAGCAATTTTCAAGATTGGAACACATATCACCCCGCTGGTACCAGAGTGGTGTACCATGGATGCCAGGGAGTTCTTGGGCAAGACCTTTGAGATCGACTATGAGAAAAGACCAGATGCAATCAATTTGCTTCTGGATCAATTCTTAACTCCTTTGATTTTGTCAAAGGAGTAGGTGTATAGTCATAAATGGTTTGCCTCATTATTTACTTGGCTGCAATCATGATCGTGCTTTCTGTGTGATTTATTAGTTGATTAGTTGACTAGTTGATTGATATTACAGATTAATATTGTTGATTGGCATTCAGTTGTTTGTGAATTTGCCTGATATTAGAGTGCTAATTGATGATCTGAACCCCGAATTTCCATAACCTCATTATTTCCAGAATTCCATAACTTCATAATTCCATAATTTCAATTTCTATAATTTCAATTCCTCAATTCTATTTCCATTTCTCAATTACTATTTCTTAATTTCTATTCAATTCTTAATTTCAACAATTCTCAATTTCTACAATTCTCAATTTCTACAATTATCAATTTCTTCAATTATCAATTTCTACAATTATCAATTTCTATTCAATTCTCAATTTCTATTCACTTCTCAATTTCTTCACTTCCCATTTCTAATTTCTATAATTCACTAATCGACATTCGATATTTCAAACCAACAAATACACAAACGCAACATTACCAAAAGAATGCACGATGAACACACCATATATTATTGTGCCCCCCCGTCGAATACATTCTCTTTTGTACCATATGACTCCTCTTCAAGAGTCAAAACCCCTTTGTGCGTTTTTCATGAAAAGCCTTTCTGCTATAAATCATGCTATACCAGAACTTTTCTGGATGTTGCTCATCAGTATGGGTGCGAGTGTGGGGTACCTCATCATTGATGACCCAGTGTTCCTTATTGTTCCAACGTAGATCTGCGAGTGTGTACCGGAGAAATCATGGGGAAAACGATGACTCTGGGGGTAGCGAGCAAGCATAAGCTTAAAAAATACCATTTTAGTTACCGTTTCCAGTTTATAAGATTACGGGGCCAAGTGATTAAAGGAACTCAAAGGAGAGAAGGAGGAAGGAAAAAAAAAAAAAAAAAAAACTCTTTTTGTGAAGAACAAGTCCCATGGATATCCCATTAAAGTCAAAGCCTAAGGTTTCTGCTAGTCTTGGAGGGGAGTTTGGGGGCGATAGATTATATGAACATGGGAAAGCCGGGGAAGGGATACGGTTTGAGAGAAAGGCGAATGTGCAGTTCGGCAAAGAGGAGTCATTAGGTAAATCATTTGGGAGCGAAGATTTACCAGACAATATGGCTTTAGAGGGAGGGGCAGCAAACACGAGGCGGCGGTCGATCCTTAGCACACAACTTTCGAGGATGCGTGAGAATTCTTCACAGAATTCTATTAATATAGGTACAAGTGTACCCGTTGCTGCTGTCACCATTCCTAACATGCCTCTTCAACCCAATGTGACACAGGTGATTCAACCCAGTATGCCTCTTCAACCCAATGTGACACAGGTGATTCAACCCAGTATGCCTCTTCAACCCAATGTGACACAGGTGATTCAACGCAGTATGCCTCAGGCAATTCAACCCAGTATGCCTCAGGTGGTTCAACCCAGTATGCCTCAGGTGGTTCAATTGCAAAATATACTGAGCCAGTTGGGGCCCATGAGCCTGGGCCCAAGTGTAGCACCAGCCAACACCGACAGTAAAAACTACAAGCTTACAAGAACGTATTCAGAGACCGAAAAGAATAATTTTGATAATGAGACTGGTGCCCGTCTTTTTGATGACGGTAAGATTCGCCCGCAGCTTCTGAGGAACAACCTGGTTGATCCACGGGGTAGCGGCGACGACAACAACGACACTAAACTATACTCGCGTTCACATAACCCATACGTTCTGGGTGGCGAAAAGGGCTTGACCGACGAGTACATCCCAGGATTGGATTTTGGGGAAATGATATACCGCTGGAACAATAAGGACCCCGAAAGCGAGTATGGCTGGAACTCTCCAAAGAAAATCGTGCCTACAAGTACAACAAGCTCGTCACCACTGAGTAGTAGGGAAGTCTCATACTTGGACTTGAACTCATTGCATTCCCAAGTGGCCCCACAACCAATCCGGTTGCGTGGCGCCTCGCCAAATCCTCGCTCGTACTCAAAGATCGATTATCTAAAATTACGTACCCCTCAGGGCAAATTGGAAAAGAAGAAAAAGGAGGAGAATGACGACGACCACCAACAGAAAAAGTTGAAGCTGTCGGAGTCACCTGCCTCGGAAACTTATGAAAGAATCTTGAATTCATTGCCCGCAAACTTCAACGATTTGCCCTACTCACAACGTAAGAAATTGGTAAACTCTTTCTCAACTCTGGTGGACTACTCTCAATTCACCCAATTTGCTAAAAACTATTACAGCTCAAGAACTCCTCGCAGCAGTGGAGTAAGCATCGCAAACACCTCGGGAGGATCCAGTGGCGGCATCGTATCCAACCACAGCTCGTTCATTCGTAGGTCCCGGCGCTCATCCGTAAACACCTTGGCTGGAAGGTTACTCTCCTCCACATCAGACTTAAAAAGATTAAACGAAGAACCACCAAAAAAATATAATGTCGATGAAAAGGGCGCCATTGTCATGGACCATGTCTTGGGTAAGGTTATCGGATTCGGCGCCTGGGGAACTATTCGTGAATGCACAGACCGCCATGGAACAGTAAGAGCTATAAAAATTGTCAAGTCCCAAAGAGAGAACGATTTGCGCTCTCCCTCAACTTCCCCAACAAGGGATAGGGACAATAACCTAAAGCATCAAAACCCAAAGGTTCTCCAGGTTTTCAAAAAGGAAATCGTCATCTGGAAACAACTCCATCACAACAATATACTTCCTCTTTTGAAATACTTGGAAACCGATACCAGCATTTTCTGCATTATGAACCGCATTTACGGAGGCACCTTATTCGAATTGGTGCTGACCTGGGGTGTATACAACCAAGGATTAACAAACACATCAGGTCCTCTAGAATTCACCATAGAAGCTCAACGCCAAAGATTGATCCAAGTTATCAAGTGTACAAAGCAAATCGTCAAGGCTTTGAACTACATGCACAACGAAAAGGGAATAGTCCACGGCGATTTGAAATTAGAAAACGTTTTGGTGGAGGATGTCGATAATGAACGCAAAATGATCCTCTGTGATTTCGGTATGTCTCGCGTGTTCCGCGTAAGTAGAATTCCGAGCACTCGCATAAGCGAACTCAGCAGCGAAAACTCCTCTTTCAACGATGATGAAGACTTTTTGATGATGCGCAGTAAATCATCTATCACAACAAACAGAAAACCATTCGCTGGAGGAGATTCTGTAAACACACGCAACCTCTTCCACGACGACTCCAAAATCGGCATCTCCAATATGGTAAAACATCACGACTCCAAAATTGGTATTTCTAATATGTCAAAGCCTCATGGTCCTTCCTTGCAATCTGTCGACTTAACACCAGTTCAGTCAGCATCGCTCTCGATTCTTGATTTTAAGAAAAAACTAAAAAAAAATGAAACCCCACAAGGAATTGATTCAGATTTACCCCATTCACATATTGGTTCACTTCCGTACGCATCGCCTGAATTGCTCTCACCTTCACCACCTCCATTGGGCCCACTGGCAGATATTTGGGCATTTGGTGTGTTGGTGTTCACTATGTGTGTAGGCAAGTTACCATTCCAGCATCAATACGAACCTCGTCTTCGTGCCATAATCACCGCCGCAAAGTACAACAAGTTAGACTTGAAAAAGGCATGTTTGATGGAATGGATTTACAACTCTAAAGATGACCCAGATAACCATGATCAGATCCCATCGCTGTTCTTGGAGCAAGCCCCATCGATGATCGACACTAAAAGAAGAGACGAATTGTATGAATTGCAAAAGTCCTGGCTCGAATACAGAGACAATTGCGAATTCGAATGGCTTTATGATTTGGTGACAGGATGTTTAGAACCAAAAATCACTCATAGATGGGATTTGGAGATGATCAACGATGCTTTGGAAGCTCATTATATGTAAATGCTCATACGGAATCAGTTGACTTTTCATGACAATTCAGATGCATTTGAAGCTAGTAATGTCAATTCAGATCAATCCTATGCTCATAATATCCGACAGAGACAGGTTTAAAGCTTATGTTGTGTGATATTGTAACTAATGGGAAGCTCATAATAATTATCATTTTTTGGGGGATAGGATTTGAGGTTGGGGGGTGTAAATTGTGTATAAAGTGTAAATAATAGAATGCCACATTTCCAACGATGTAAGCCAGAGGACCCTTTATTGAAATAATTTCATATGCTATCTCTTTTCTTTTATCTACGGCAAGCCAATATGTCATCTCTTTTCTTTTAACCTACGGGAAGTCCTGTCAGAATATGTATCTACGGATAAATATGTATGTCTGAAAACATACGGCCTTCTTGTGAGTATTGAAAGCATTTATTATGCATGTAGATTGCTGTTCATAATATATCCAAACCTAGGATGAGCCTACTTAGTCACTAGACAGGAAATACAGGGCCTACTCGGTTTTGAGCAGCGGAGTTGTGTACTTTCAATATTAGGTTTAATTGTTTCCCTGGATATGAAAAGTTACACAAAAGCAAACCAACTACGTCAGATAACGTCAGCAGCAAAATGTAATACCGCTATTGCTCTTGTGGCTAAGGCTACATAGCAATCGACGGGTCATATATCAATTGCTAACCGATATGTGGCTAATGTATCTGCGAAAAAGTGAGTTTGTATTCTATTCTTATGTAACCTTACATCCCAAAGTGTAATTGCACGCCAGCTGGAACGTCATTTCAAGCTCTGTTTTGAGCCAATTCACCAATATGCTGGATGAATGACAATACATGAAAAAGCATGTCGGCCGACCATAAACAACAGCGCCTTGTTCCAAAATATCTATTATTCTTCAAATTACGTGCCCTAGCTTGCTATTTTGATTAGTATATATTGAGATGGTTGGTCAATTGTTTAAAAGTTAAAAAAACTTCAATTTTCAACATGCTTTCATCATCGAGAACAAATTGCATGGGATTGAGAGGTAGACCTCTCAGACTTGCTATTACGTTAATTGCCGTTACGGGGTTTTCGCTTTTCGGCTATGATCAGGGTTTAATGTCTGGTATTATCACAGCACCTCAATTTAACCGTTTTTTTCCTAAAACAAAACCAAGATATCAAGGTGACAATTATGCTACTGTGATACAGGGAGCGGTGACCTCGTGTTATGAATTGGGATGCTTCTTTGGAGCTATATTTGTTATGGTTTTTGGTGACAGATACGGTAGAAAACCAATTATTACCATGGGTGCAATTATCATTATCATCGGTACTATAATTTCAATTACCGTCGTTGAAGGGAGATGGCCATTGGGTCAATTTGTCATTGGTAGGGTTATTACAGGTATTGGTAACGGGTTTAACACAGCAACAATCCCTGTTTGGCAATCTGAAATTTCACGTCCTGACAATAGAGGAAAGCTTGTTAACTTGGAAGGTTCCGTTGTTGCAGTTGGAACGTTTATTGCATACTGGATTGATTTTGGTTTGTCCTATGTCAATGGTTCTATTTCATGGAGATTGCCAATTGGTCTTCAAATCGTTTTCGCTGCAGTCTTGCTTGGAGGTATCTTGCAATTACCAGAATCGCCAAGATGGTTAATAGCGCATGATCGTAAAGACGATGCTAGACAGATTTTGGCTCATGTGAATAATGTTGAAATCGATGACGATAGTATTTTTGCTGAAGTCACGATGATTTCTGATGCAATTGCGCAATTCAACCGTTCCCAAACTGGCTTCAAAGACTTGTTTACTGGTGGAAGAACACAGCATTTCCAAAGAATGCTTGTTGGTGCAAGTTCTCAATTCTTCCAACAATTCACTGGTTGTAACGCTGCTATTTACTATTCCACTGTTTTGTTTGAAAACACGATTGGAATGAAAAGAAGAATGGCCTTGACCATGGGTGGTGTTTTTTCAACAGTGTATGCTTTGTTTACCATTCCATCATTTTTCCTCATTGATACTTTGGGTAGAAGAAACTTGTTCCTTATTGGTTCTACAGGTCAGGGTGTCGCTTTCACCATTACTTTTGCCTGTTTGATTAAAGACACCACCATGAATGCTCGTGGTGCTGCGTTTGGTATTTTCTTCTTCATTTGTTTTTTTGCATTCACAATGTTGCCCTTACCATGGGTCTACCCACCAGAAATCAACCCATTGAGAACAAGAACCGCAGCATCTGCTGTATCAACATGTACAAACTGGTTGACCAACTTCGCAGTGGTTATGTTCACACCTATATTTATTAACAAATCGAAATGGGGTTGTTACTTGTTCTTTGCAGCCATGAACTATGTCTTTATTCCTGTGATTTTCTTCTTTTACCCAGAAACTGCTGGTAGAACATTGGAAGAAATAGATATTATTTATGCCAAAGCGTACTTGGAAAAGAGACAAGCATGGAGAGTCGCCGCAACCATGCCAAAGTTGTCCACCAAGGAAATTGAAGAACAAGGTACCCAGTTTGGTCTTTACACTGAAGGTGACTTTGAAAAGGAAGAATTTGAAGGCAAGGAACACATCACAGACTCAGGTGATGATGACCTCTTGGATACCAGACCAACAGGTGTCTAAGACACTTTTTATTTATAATCAGTTCTCACTCAGATAGAATAATCGTACTATACAAAAGAAAAAAAAAAGTAGACGAGAGAAGATGGGAAGTTGTAAGAGGATAATTTTGAAGTCCAGGTTTGGTTATATGGGGGATGTGACACTCGCATTCTCGTTAGTGGTGGCCGGGAGGGTAGGTCAGTGTAGATTGCTATAAGCGGCAACTTAACTTAACAGAGCTTTGTAAATAAACACACATAGTGGAGAGCGTTTCTCTGATCGACATGGTCAGAGATTTGAGTTTTTGTATAAATAGAGTGCTCTCTTGTGAAGTAGGCTGTTGATAAGAATTTCATTCAAGAGTTGATTTGTTCGCAACCAAAATAAATAAGTCTATTTTTACCAACATGAGTTTACCAGAAGGTTACGTTTTCAGAAGATTAGAGAGAAGCGACTACTCAAACAACTACCTTGAGACACTCAAAGTGTTGACTACTGTTGGTGAAATCTCCGAGAGTCTGTGGAATGATCTTTTTGACGAATGGAGCAAGGTTGATCAGCTCTACCAACCACATGTGATTGTGGACGATAAGGGAGTTGTTGTATCCACGGGCATGCTTTTAGTGGAGCGCAAGTTGATCCACGAGTGTGGGTTGGTTGGACATATTGAGGACATTGCTGTTGCCAAGCTGGAGCAAGGCAAAAAGTTGGGTCTTACCATGATCCACATGTTGACCAACTTGGCGGAAAAGAGTGGTTGTTACAAGGTCATTCTTGACTGTTCTCCTCACAATGTCGGCTTTTACGACAAGTGTGGTTACAAGAACGATGGTGTTGAAATGGTTAAGCGTTTCGACAAGTAGTGTTTATTATAGATTATAGAAGTATTCTTGCCATAGTGTAGTTATTATACAGTTTGAAGCTTTAAATATTGGTTGGAGCATTGAATTTTCTCAAGTTCAGCTTGTCCAGTTGTAGCGTTAAATCTTTTCATGTTGATGCTTTAAATCTTCTCAAGTGCTTCCAATGACAATATCAGGTTCCCCCTAATAACAACGGTCCCTAGGCTTAACTTTTCTCCGTTCTTTTGTTCCTCCAAGGCATCTGCAAGAGTGATGTTGAGAAAAACATCATACCCTCTCAAGACACCTGTCACCTTTCTGGACCCATTCAACTGAACCAGCAACTTCTTATCCATGTACTAAAAACTGTTAGTAAACCCCATAACAACTTCTCCACGCCATACGTACACTTTTTAACTCGGGACCGGATACCATCGTAGTTGGTTGATGTTTTTTTTTCTTTTGGTATTCAATATGAGTAACATCGCTGATATAACACCACTATCGGACCTTCTAGCGACTTCCCCCAGCCAGTCCCAGGAGTCGAGTATAATTGCTGAAGATGAGTATGAAGAGTCTCAGGCAAATGTGCTGCGTTTGAGATTGGATTTGGCAAGCAAGTCCAGGAAGCCGCAAGACGCAACCAATGATAGCAAGGATTCAAATAATGATAACAAGGAGTCAAGACCGACTTACAATGATCCTAGTATACTTGCTGATGTAAATACTGAGGGTTCTACTATTGGAGAAACTGGTGATAGTGCCAAAGATAGCGATGTTGTTGGTAATCAAACCATAGACCCTGACGAATACAACACAATCATGGCTATCCAAACAACAAAACTCCAGTTGATTGACGAGAGATCCGAACTTTTGAAGCAGAGAACGCAAGAAAAGAAAGAGATTGAGGAAATTAAGCTCAAACTCCAATTTCTCAAGGACCTTCAAGCTGAAGAACGAATGAACAGACAGCTAGGAATACTTTTGGATAAGAATACACAAGAAAACCGTGTGAAATCACCAGAAATAGTACATAACAAGGAAAGTATACTATCCTCACTAAACGTATTACCGTCAACGAATTGGACCGAGAGAATACAACTTCTCAGAAGGTTTTACCCGTTTTTGGATATAGAGCTTATCAAAACGTACAACTTATACAACGACAACGCGCTCCTCCGAGTCGTCGAGTTTACTGCTGTCTCTGTATTGCTCTTCAAGGTTCCTTTGAAGATTTTGATTTCAAACGCAGACGACTCGGTTAAGCAAGTGGTGGTCACGGACCTAACCTCTTTCCATAAGGCACTCCACAAGGTATCGCCTCTGATGACTACAATTAACCTTCTCTCACCAGAGTTCTCCCGGACTTTATTGAAAAATTATATCCCCAATAAAAAGGTGAATCTAATCATATATGGATTGAACTCACTTGCTGAAATCGCCCATAAAAGAATATCTGTCTTTTATAAATTGATTAGAAAATACAGCGGAATGGTGGCCGATAGAACTAGGTTTTCAAGAATACTACAAGTTGATGAACTAGATGACAATATATTAATATTCTCAATTCTTAAACTGGTTGAGACGTTGGAGTTTCTAGTATCCAAAGATGGTGAACAACGTTTGGTGGTGCTACATTGGACTATCTCTGTAAATGTGATCTTGGGCGAGTGTGAAGCAAGCATAAACTTCCACATTGATGATATGGGAGAGTTAAATGACTTGTTCCACTCTCTAATGAAGAATCATGGTATTGAGGGTGCTTTCGATGTGGTAATGGGCAATACCTTCAATATAAAAAATTAAAGCAGATTCTCAACAGAAGACTCAATGTACAAAGGACACAATTTCTATAAAAATCACGATTCTCACAAAGAACAAAATTGCTATCAACAACACAATTGCTGTTAAAGACTCTAACTGCAAGGCCCGAGTGGACCAGTGTTGACATCTTCGCTCATAATACAAATGCGGAAGGTTTGCAGGTAATTCGAGTGTTTATAATCATCTGGATGATGTAACTATAATATGTATTTCTAGAATATTTTGCTGGTTTAGAATCTACGTTCTGCCATCTCTTTCATTTATTGTTTCCGTAAACTTACAAATTTTACTATTGGCTACCATCGCATCTTCAACTGTCAAATTATATGGAGCCAGGACGTTAATCGCAAATGATTAAAGGACGGGAAAGACCTCTAGCAAGGTTCCGGCCATCTTTTCTAAAAAAAAGAATAGTGTAACTGAATTTATCTTTATCGTTACCATAAGGTGATACTCGCAATCTTGAATCAAGCTGTTTGGACTAGATATAACTTATCGCGTCTTCGTCTAAATTGAAAGCAATCCTATGTGCTTTTGGCACATTATCTTTAAGTCGCTTAATGAACCAATCATTACAATACGACGTCAATTGTAAGACAAACAGGAGTTTTTCGTTGCAGCTATCAAAGTCACGCACAGGCCAGTATGTTATTTCGGATTCTAAGCTGTTCAACGAGCGGCCCCATTGTGTGTACGCATAAGTTTCAACTCCGCTAAGTAAATCGTTTCTGATGTCTTCCCACTCAATTCCAACAAGCTTGTTACCAATTGTCTTTTTATATGTGAAGTAACGGTATAACCAGTTTCCTAAGATGAGCGTTTTCTTATTGAAAGAAGCGGTACTTGCCTTGGACGAGGTTCTGACTTCGCGGATGATTGGTTTAGACTTATCAACCACGTCCTGGCGGGCCAAGGTTGAGTTCTCTGGGGAAGGATCCGATGGTTCCAAAGATGTTCCTTGCATCGACTCATAGTTGATGTTTCCAAGCAGCAAGGGTGAAGCACCCGAGACGGGAGCTTTCAAGAATTGGGTTGGGCTTTGGTCAATCAAACCCAACGACATAGCATTCCGGCTCGAGGAGTCTACTGTCGATGGAGATTCACGCGACGATTTCAACTTTTTGTTCTTTTTCAGTAACTCTTCATCTTCCTCTGAGTCGTGGGGCTGCTTTGATTTACGCTTTGGAGAGCTGTTGTGGTCGTCGTCCGCCAAGTAGCGAGCACGGGTTTGGAACATTTGTTCTGCATAGGCGGCTTCATATTCGGTGTCGACGTCAAACATTTCAGCTTCAGCATCAGTTAGCTGTTGGTATGGCGGAGGTTTGGATGCACCAAAGGGGTTCTGCTCCAAAGCACTAGCACTAAAATCTGTTTCCATGTAAGTGTACAAGAGCCATAAGAAACGGTCTGCTCTGCTCTTCGGATGAAGTTTGCTATTCAAAAAAAGTTCACTGAAGGCATCATCGCCATAGTAAGGGATAGCCAGGTTAAGATTGCTCAAATCAAAAATGAGTTGAACGATATTAGTGTTTGGTTTGGGGACGGAAGGGTTTGCTAGTATTTCATTGAAGGATGGTTTCCCACTGCTTTCGCAAACTGCTTTTAAGATGGACTTCAAACGGGGTGTATCTTGGAGCATTTTAGTGCCCTCGTATTGAGGGTCGGCTTGAAGCGAAGGGATGGAGTGGTATGTACGTAAAGTAGAACGCATTTCCGGGACAAAGTTTATGGTGGTGTTCATTCTACCGGTGTTAACCAACAAGCACACTTTGCTTACGCTTTTACCCATGTCTGCGTCCCTAATGAGCCTTTCGCGCAACACTTTTGAGCATTTATTTGACTCGGCCAATGTCCTAACGTACAATTCAGCAAAGGTCAATTTGGGTCCGTTGTTTGCAGTCGGTATGTCGCATGGGGGGAACTCGTTTGTGAAGCACTGTGTAGTGTCATCAAACAAGTATTGAAGGAAGTCATGCTGGATATCCGATCTCCAAAAGGGCTCACCGTCTGCTTTTTTCAAACTACGGAACTTTGGAGTCGAATTTGTATTCGTCTTCTTCTTTTTCTTAGGTTCGTCGTCCTCATGTGTAGCCGGGAGAGTAGAAGCGGTTTGCTGGATAGCATTTAAAGGCATAGGCATAGCAGCAATAGCCTGCATAACTGGAGGAACGGGATCTGTCCCAGCCGAAGGAGCGGCATATTGGGTTGGTATAGCCCTCAGATACGCCACAGGGTTTATTTGGGCACCAACAGGTAAACCTTGTGGTAATCCCTGTGGGTGACCGTGTGGGAGGCCCTGTGGTAAGGTAACGTTCACAGGCACTCCAACAGGTACACCTACTGGCGAGCCTGGAGCTGGTATGCCTCCGCTGATAGCCGTAGGTATTTGTGTTGGGATTTGCATCGATCTGTTTGGAAGAACAACCGAGGGGAACGTGCTCGTTTCGCCAGATACCGGTTGGGGGCCAGGCACCAGTGCGCCTTGAGCCTGTTGCTCTTTTGAGTATGTATCGTGAATTGGGTCGTAATTCATCAGATGTATTGAAAAGATAGTTTTATTTGCTGTTCGCGGCGCCTTATTGATTGCTGATTCGGCGTCTCAACCCTAAAACTTTTCACAACTGGATTTGGATGTTGATAAATACAGAAAAATTACGTAAAGATCCTGGTTGGTGAAGGTGAGAATGAATTGTACAGGCCGGGCAATCACAAACCAGATTGCACCATTTCATAAAATGGTTCAATAAACGGAGAATAAACTAGCCTGGTATTCCTGATTGGGAGATGGTGCCCCTACGTTACTAGTCCAGTTGCGGGGTGGCACTCTTGTCTTAGGCTATCATCAAGCCTGGTTAGCTGGTGATGGTTGTGTCACGTGATGTGGAAACTACGAAGGGTGCAGGATATCACAAGAGATGGTGCTAGATGCAAAGTGGTTTGTTGTGTGGGGGTATGACATGCAGAGAACGAGGCATATTGTATTTTAAAAAAGAACAATAAAATGTTTATATCAAAGAGATGTTAATCAACACGGTACGTGTGATTCTCTTGCCAAAGTTAACATTTCTATGGAACTCCCTTCTCGCTCCGTTCGTAGTTTAAGATTTGAAAATCAAGCATTTTCTCAGATTTGGATAATATGGTGAAACAGATTAGTTTAATACTTTGTTATTAACCTGGATCCAAGCGACAATCGCTTGAATGTTAGTTTCTACACCATTTTGCAACCTTGGGGCAATGCTTTTAGGTTGCTGAGAATTTAAATAATTTGTGGATATCGAGCAAATCTCAGAGTCTAACAAGATCCTAATTTATCTAAAGTTGTGAAAATGCTACTTCCATCACCCAAACGACCTTGCAAAGTCATCACCCAAACGACCTTGCATAGTCATCACCCAAACCATAGGCATCATCCAAACGGCCTTGCATAGTCATCACCCAAACCATAGGCATCATCCAAACGGCCTTGCATAGTCATCACCCAAACGACCTTGCATAGTCATCACCCAAACGACCTTGCATAGTCATCACCCAAACCATAGACATCACCAAAACGACCGTACATTTGTTTGAGCTAATCGTATTGTGGAGGTGAGTTTGCTACTCTTAAGCCTATTATCTTATCGAAGTCAAAGCTCGTCTTGTAGAACTGAGCTTGCGGAAGTCTGATCTTATGTAAGTGAGGAAGCGTAGATAAGTTTTTTTCCGCCTAACTGATTCTCACAACAAAAATTAAACGGCAAGTGATCATGTCGTTTGCCTCTTCGTGGAAACAACTACAGTTGTTTGATTACACGCCGATACGAGATCCTAACTATCAATCTGATGAGCCACTTTATTCGGATTCCTCTTTGTCTAGCATTCATGCGACCAGCTCGTGGCTTGTTTTGGCAACCAACAACTGCATGATCAAGATTATAGATCCCGCCAATCTCCAATTGGTGAAGTCGTTCATGGCATATGACGTTGAATACACAATTCTGTTTATACGTAGTGTATCTAACTCGAATTTGCTTGTGACTTTGGCGGAGAAGCAGGGCTCGCCCGCCGTTATCAAACTATGGGACCTCGAACGAATCTTAAAACTCGGGGAATCCGATGACTATAAATTCAAGTTTCAGACACAGCTGATTGTAAGCACGGGTGACAATTCGTATCCCATAAGTTGTTTCCAATTGAACTACGATCTTACATGCTTGGCCATTGGATACACCAACGGCAAAGTCATTCTTGTACGTGGAGATATGCTCAGAGATCGTGGAACAAAACAGAGAGTCGTCTACGAAAGTAACGATCCAGTGACAGGATTGGAATTTAACATGTCCCAGGATGTAATATATGTTACAACAACATCCAAAATTCTAACCATTCAAACAAACGGAAGAAACCAAGGGAAACCTTCGAAGGTGCTCTCAAATAAGTTTGGTGTGGATTTATACTGCAGCACTGTCGACTCTTTGGGTTCACAGAACTTAATCGTTGGAACCCATGATGGAATTCTCTTGTATAATCACCTCACAAAAGTTCAAACCCTCCCATTAAAATGCCCAAAGTCAAAGATTTCAAAGTTATCAAGCACCATCAATGGAAACACAAACTATCTATGTGTGATCTCTCTGTTCGATGAGGATGTCGAAAATCTGCGCCTGAAGAAAAGACTCATAACAAGAGTGGTCGTCATTGACTTACTAAACAAACACATCGCATTCAACTTGATGATCCCAAATGCCTACATTTCTCATATATTTGAAATGCAAGGTGATTTATTTGTTCTTTCAAATGACGGAATGCTCTATAAAATCGTCGAAAAACCAGTACAAGTACAAATTGACTCCATCGTCGAAAGAGAGCTATTCCCAGTAGCTTACCAAGTGGCAACCCAAAACAAAATGGGTGCAAAAACATTACTTCAAATCCAAAAAGCTTATGGTGAATCCTTATACGAAAAGCTCAACTTTAATGAAGCTGTCAATGTTTTTATAAAATGCTTGAACCTTTACTTGGACTCGGAATTCAAATCAGACTTGGATGATTTCATAATGGATGTGATTACAAAATTTAAAGATGTTGCAAATATCCAAAACTTGGCTTCATTTTTATTCCGCATCTATGAGCTCGGCATAGCAAAGGGAGATCATGTAACTCTATTATTGTGTTGCTATTGTAAACTCAGACTTACAGATAGGTTGGATTCATTTATTGAGAAATTGAATTTTGATGATTCAATGCAAGATTTAAATTTCCAACTTATCATCAATCTTTTTAAAGAATGTGGCTTCCTCACACAAGCTGTCAATCTTCTTCATAAGCTTAACCAACCAAACTTAATCGTTGACATCCAATTAAACGAGTTATTCCAACCTAAGAATTGTCTTGATTTCATCAAGAGCTTACCAATCGATGATATTTTACTCATTTTGATTGACCATTCGAAAACTCTTCTTGATTATTTGCCAATAGAAACAACTGAGGTATTGATTAGAGTATTCACTGGAAAGTATACTCCACATAAAGCCATAGATCCACTAAAGCTTTCTGAAATTAACACAAGTGGAGAAGAAACAATAGCTGAGAAAGTCACATCAACCTTGAGCAGTTATACTGCATTTTTAAGTTACTTGAAAAGTGAAGAAGGAGAAACAAAACCACAGGATGTGGATGAGGATGATATACCAACGTACCTGCCTCCAAGACCGAACTTAATTTACCCAAGTTTTATGAACCATACTTACGAGTTTGTAATTTTTTTGGAAGCCTGCGTTGAAACATTTGAAAAATATCAGGGAACAGTCAATGATAAAAAAGATATGTTAACCACATTATTAGAGTTATATTTGTCATTGTCGAAGAAGATGTGTAAGAGAATTGCCAAAAAGGGCAGGTCCCAAGATAGTGTTGATGAATGGATAGAGAAGGCACGCTCCTTGATACACAAAAACTCCACATTACTAGATGATGCATCGTTACTATTGATATCTCATATTTATGATTTCAAGGAAGGTGAAGCACTTGCAAAAGAGCAGGCCGGTTACCAAGAAAGCTTGTTTAGGAGTTATGAGATTTCAAAAGACTATGAAGCATGTTTCAACATTGTGAAGAAGTTCGGAGATGAGCATCCTGATTTGTATAAATTGATGATGCTTTTTGTTATCTCGGAGGAAGCTGTATTTGTACAGTGTTCTGAATCTGATTTCAAGTACCTTTTGAACAAGATCAGCAAACTAAAATTGATGACGCCATTAGAGCTTTTAGAGAACTTTGCCGGTGAACCACTGAAGGGATACCTTACTTTAGGTCTTATCAAGGGTTATCTTGTTGAAATTATTGAGAACCAAACTAAAGAAATCAATAATAACCTCAAGTTGGTGGAATATTATGAGACTGAATCAACAAAAAATTCTCATAAATTGACTGAATTGACTTCAAAGCCGTTCATAATACAAAATAATAAGTGTTCTGAATGTGGCCTAAAGCTTGATTTCCCAGTTGTTCATTTCAGATGCAAGCACTCGTTTCATCAAAGATGTTTGGCGAATAATCTTGTTGCCAATCATCATCAAATTTTAAGCAATCAAAATCTTGATCAGAAGAAGGACGAAAAGAAATGTCCCAGATGTATCAATGAAATCGATGAGATTGAAAATTCAAGGCGTGAATTCTCTAGGTCTAAAGAGGAAGTTGAATTATTCGAAGCTAATTTAAAGGAGAGTAATGACAGGTTCAAGTTTATGAGTGAACAATTAGGCAAAGGAGTAATGGAAAATGACTCGATAGTGCTTGTTCAAGATTAAAATTCCCAAAGTAAGGGTCAAAAAGAACTTAGGGGGCAAGGCGTAGTGGAAATGTAAAGAATTAACTATACAAAACACTGAAAATAACCATACTTGTAGATAAAAAAGAACAAATAATAACAAACAAGGAATAAACAAAAAGAACAAAAGAACAAATTCTGCCAATAGTACGAAGAATTCAAAATGAAGTTGGAACGTTTAACCGGAAACCTAGATAGAGAGCAATTAACCAATTCTACCGAAGTGAAAATAAGCGAATGAAGTCATGCCCTATGCAGCATAATTAGACGATTTGATGAAATCATAGTAATTTTTGACTTATTATATATTAGTATATTAAGATAAAATAAATCTGGTTCTTTTCTTTAGTGTAGAGTGTTTAATATGTGTTTCAAAAGTGCACCCGTCGAACATTTTACACCATTCGATCCATTCAAAAACAAGCAAACCGGTTTATATTACCGCTTCTATATTGTTTAAAGCATGTTTCGTGATAGTCGTTGGCGAAAATAGTTTGTTTCTTCTCGTATCCAAAGCCTCTTCTCACACCATCTTGGCCAAAGTACTGAAACATCTTTGTTTCAGTTTTTCCTAATGCAATCATTTTTCGCAACCGCTCTGGATCTGAAACAGAATACACCAAATATATATAAAGGAGAACAGTCGAGCTATTCTTGATTTCCTAGGTTATGCTTGGTATAGAAAGAATTAATAGCGATGATTTGGCCACACGTCGCCTAAAAACCAGAGCACGACAATGGGTTGTTAACATGGGTGAAGATACCGAGGACAACGATCAGTTTTGCCCTAGTTGGCTTAAGAAACCGACCAAGATGCTGCACAAGAGGAGCTTTCTGGACCAAGTTAGTGCACATGAAGACACATTTTCTAGATTAAATGAACGAGCCAGTCCATATAAAAAACTTGACTCTCCAATTAGAATGGATTTTTTTGAAGCCCAAGTACCAGTGCGGCATGGGCGTACAAGTGGACTTTTTAGGTATCAAACAGCAGTTATCGAGTTCATTTCATTCGAGATTGAACAATTTAAGGTAATGAGACAAGATATCAACAAAAATTCAAACCGTAATAATCATCTTTTGTCAGATATTTACCAACATTCTGAAAAATTTATAAGGGAAATGCTAACTACTTTAATGAAATACAATGGGCTAGTTTCGTTGAAGACAGGAAATGATATAATGGAGTCCAACATATTCCAATTGGTGCACAACTGCCAGATTCGGAGCATTAATATCGGATCTATCATTAATAATACATTGCTTACAACTCAGCATAAAAAGAACATAGTTGTGTACTATGTGAAATCAATGCAGACTGGAGATTCTCTCAAACCAGTGGAAAACTTGTTCAGATACCCAGAGCTTTGTAAGAATTTGCTTAACTCCATGAGTGGGATAAATATATATGATAATGTGAGAGCTGACATGAACATTAGCATACGAATGGTGAATAAAGTAATTTCACTTTGTACTAAATACTTGGTTGTTAGTGAAGATCTCGAATTTTTGGTGGAATCTGAATTTTTACAGAAACAACCCGTCACACTCTCTCCATTATCTGAATATGAGTATAAAGTTCAAGGTGGTAAAGCTCCTAAAGCGGAGATTCCTAGGGAACTGAAATATGGCACAAAAGACAGCATCAAAGGCAAAACTCTCCCAAGAGGAGAATCCAAGGGTCTAACCATTAGGGTTCTAAGAGATGTACCTGAAAGAACAAAGTCACTAAAGTCAAAAGATTTTGCATTTATCCGGTTATTGCAACCCAAAAATATATGTCAGACTCAAAAGGTTCAAGTTTTTTACAATAAGTACCAGAGTTTGATACAATTTAAAAAGTCTTTATTGAGTTATCAAATTGAAATCACCAGATTCCTCGAGTCTCAAGTAGAATATGCGGTATTGTGGGAAAAGTTGATGGACGGGATAAATCCGCAGCTCAATTCAAACTACATACATTCAATGTACTCCAGCTTCAAAGATAAGCAGTCTAGCCAATATGAAAATTCGAAAAAAAGAATAATTGAAGATATTGCACGCCATCTAGAGCCTATTGATATTTGTCTTGACATCTGTGATACGATTCAGCGGAACATAAAGTGCGGGGATCTTAGGCTGGTTGCACCAATGATAGAGCATATGGACGACTTGGTTATACTTGTCGCTTTGCTGGTAAATGGGAGCACCTGTAAATGGCTTAAAGGGTTGATTGGTATGAGAAGTATCAGAGAATTTCAGATCAAGAATGACATCGGAAATGAAGATATTAATAACTTCTACAGAAATGCAAAACAATTGTCAAACCAATTGATTGTCAATGGAGATTATTAGGAAAATCGAGGAATGTTCCATAAGAATCTGTCAACCGTTGCAAACTAGCTTCTTAGATGATGGATTTTAGATTCTGAACTGTGTATATAAATATTTGATTGCTATTATGCTTAAAAGAGGTAATACTGTAATTTTGTACTTGGAATTTTCCACTAAGAATAGATTGCTGGTTTTTATTTTAGAAGAAGGATCGAATTGCTAGATTTTGAGAACCCACTACTAGATTTTTAGAAGTATATCGCTTCTGACTTAATATGTCAAACAAAAATCCAATTATTTTAAGTTGCAACTGTAGAATGGCCAAAAATACAGTTGCGGTATGGATGTTTCGAGTTTAACCTCTACACATCAGTGCCACCCGAACTCCTAGAAATCCTGCAATGAAATTGGCTGTGCTTACATATATAGAAAAGAAAGACGGTAGAGACGGGAACAGGTTTCGAGATAGGGTATAGAGTATAATGTGATATTTCAACCACTAGGTTCTACGAAGAGATCGAATTGAATAGAAAGAAGTTATATTCATCGGGAAGCATATATCACAATCATCGGAATTGTATTATTCTCAATAGATTACACTGAAACGTAAATCCTTATACATGATTGGCAAGGCGATGATATACCGGTAGATCCTTGCCACTAGGGGGCGAACAAGATAAAAAGAATAGTGCACTTGTGCTTGCTGTAGGATAGTGTGGTTCATGAGGAGATCAGAGGTAGTGCGTGTCAGGTAACACCTCCAAGACCCACGTAACACATTGATACCGAATTATCTTGTGAACATTTGCTTTATTTGATTTTGTGCGGTCGAACAAAGTTGACGAGGCGATGTACATACCGAGGAAGAGGAGTAATTGTTTGGCTTAAACTACACCGTTACCAGTTTCTAGTGCATATATATCAATTTAAATGGACACCTGGCATTGTTATTGTGTAATAACACACAGTCTCATCCCTCATCCTCTTCCCATACAATTGATCCCTGTAAAAATTTCTCTTAAACGTTTATCAGTGCTGACAAAAAAAAGTCCACCACAGTACCTTATAAATTTTTTTTTTTTTTCAATCCTTCTTTCTTCTTCAACTGATAATTGTACTATAATGTCTGACGCTATTCCCCTTGTCCCAGTTGTGCCAGCCACTCCAGCTGCTACCTCCACTCCAGCTGCCTCTTCCTCTTCCAGTGTTGCTCAAACCAAGGACGACTTGTTGAACTTGTTAACCTGGAAGGACCCAGTCAAGAGCGGTAAGGTGTTCGGTTCCATTATTGCTGGTTTGGTTGTTTTCAAGACTGTTAACTTGTTCAATGTTTTTTTCCACTTAGCCTACATTGGTTTGTTGCGTACGTATTAACATTCAGAGGTTATAGCAAAAGTTTACGGATAACATGGATTATGTGGTATCGTTTAGATTGGAAATTTTTGACATTTTGGAAAAACTATGGAAAAGTGAACTGACTGCAGTGCAGATCCAATGCTTTTGGTAAGTTGATTTTATTGACTTCCCACCGTTCCACTTGTCCCTTTTCATTGACCAATTACTACGGACATACATGACGACTTGTCTTTTCCATCGCCACTGTTTTTTGAATCCATACAAGTACCCCCTGATTCAATTTCCCGAAAAATCTTTTTGCTCTCTCGGATTCCCTTTTTTTTTTTTCGCCTGATAAGAGTACTAACATAAAATAGTTTCTGCTGCTGTTGAATACGCTGGTAAGTTTGTCACTGGTGAAGGTTTCGTTACCAAGTACAAGCCATCCAACAAGTCTATTGCTAAGCACTTTAACGATAGCTTCTTGCCACTTGTTGCTAACTTCAACGTTAAGTTGGAAAACGAATTCCAAAAGATTGTATATGCCCACGACATTGAAACCACTTTGAAGGCTGCTGGTATCTCTTATGTTTTGTTCAAGATTACCTCTTGGTTCTCTTTCTTCACCTTGATTGCCACTGGTGTTGTACTTGCATTTACCGTTCCAGCCGTTTACATTAAGAACAAGAAGCAAATCGATGCTTTGGTTGCAGAATACACCAAGTTGGCCAAGGAAAAGACTGGTGAATACACCAAGTTGGCCCAAGAAAAGGCTACCCCTGTTGTTAACGACTTGATTAAGAAGGCTGGTCCAGTTGGTTCTTTTATCAGCTCTAAGTTCCCAACTAGAACTGCTGGTACCACTATTGGTGACGACAGAGCCTCTACTTTCGGCACCAAGGCTGACGACACCATCTCTGTCAAGTCTGCTGCCCCATCTGTTGCCCGTACCACTGGTTCCGCTAAGTTCCCTGAAGTCCCAGCCACCTCCTTGAAGGGTGCTGTTGAAGAAGTAGTTGAAGAAGTTAAGGCTGAAGCCAAGGTTGCTGCTGAAGACTTGTAAATTATATGAATGGACGGGTTCAGCCTCTCCCAGAGTAGGGTGATTAGTTTATTTATTCAATGCGATGCATTTGCGATATAGTAACATCCTGTAGATCAGCAAGTATTTTGTGAGTTTTAGGTTCAAAGTTCATGGTATTGTATTGTTATCAATTTGGGTTAATGGTCTGTATCAAGAGGCTTGTGTATCTGGCATTGGCTTATTACACAATACCTCAAATATGCTCCGTAATTCCGTGGTTTGATCAGTTGTTCACGAGTGTTGTAATATCCCTGTCGCATAGCTTGAATGGGAGTCAACTAGGTAGAGCCACAAAGCAAGTCTCTTGAGTCCAAATAAATAGTTCAAAATGAGTTTTTTTTTGGTCAAAAATAGGTCTCTTTAATGGTCAACTACGCAAAATGCTTCCGTGTTCCGGAGTTAACAGCACCGCTGCATACTGAAAGTGTTTACAAAATGTAAAAGAGCGATATAGACCACAGTGTTTGAGTTTAAAGAAGAAAAAAACACATCTAAAAAGCCGAGTTGTAAATATTAAGTTTGCCCAACAGAATAAAAGTTCAGGGCAAATCAAAGAGATATCCGAGGACTTCAAGCAAACTGAATTAAAGAGCCTTTACATAAGCAACTAATAAACGGCTCAGCTAATGATAATTAAAGTTAAGTACAAAAAATGGGGTGGCTCTTATATCGTACGTATTAGCACCATAAACTTGGGAGAAAAAAATATCCATTATTTATCCAAGATAAGAGTGTGAAATTCTCACCAGTAGTCTTAGTCGATGTTTCATTCGTCTGAAGTGAGCGAGGTATATTATTATAGGGAGGCATACAGTGCCTCAGGTGAACGCATGAGAACGGGGGGTTTCAAACACCAAATACCAAAATCTTGAAACTCATTTTTAAGCTGACTTTGCAAACAGCCAAGGAATCATAGATCTGGAGCGAGAGTTTCGTACAAATGCAGATATTGTTTTTGCTTTTTTTTTTTTTTTTTTTGTGAGGATATTTATTATGCTTTATTACTAGTATGATAATTATTGCAAATGGAACAGTTGTCCTCATACCAACAGGATATGGGGTGTATTCACTAGAGTTGAGCCTAGTCAAAAGCCGATTCAGTGACGCGTGAATGGAATGCCGTAGTTTGGAGGGTGATTTATTTTTATGAACGCCATCTGCAAGCCATTTTTTGTATATCGTATGATGGGTGCAAAAAAAACAAAAAGCTTTGAAACCGAGGAACAATTATTCGGAGAATATCAACCAAATAAATTTGGCTTTTTCTGGATATAGAAATATTGCTTTATTGAGACTGATTAGTATAAAGTTTTATTCATGTGCGCTAGAATCCCACTGACCTGATGGCGACAGAAATGGGTGGGGGGACTGACCAAGGAAAAAGCTTGGGACGAAAAGCCCCTGAAGATTTAGGGAAAGTGCAATGAAATCACCCAGGGTTTTGTTTAAGCAAACCCTTTAAGCGTATTTATTCCATGAATAAAAATAATCCAAGTTTGAAACACGTCTATGGGTAAGACAAAGCCCTGATAAAGCCGTGTGACACTATCATAATGAATAGTAGCTTAGAAGATCATTTGAAATTAATAACAATACTAGAATTAAGTACCTAGGTAGGCGGAATGCACATGCAGGTAACTTAGCTAACCTTCATCTGATTTTGTAAATGACGAGGGGCGATGGCAATAAAAGTATATTGGTTATAAATGGATGGCGATGATAGAATTGGTTATTAATGGACGGCGATAGAAGAGTATCGGTTAATAATGAGGAGTGGAGGATACCGATACGGGTTGATTAATAATTGAGAGCCAGGGTCCCAGTCCCTACTTCGGGCCGTTTAAGAACTGAATTACTTCCAGTTTATTCTTTGTAAAATTTCTCGACTTCGTTACGACTTAATCAAGAGCATAAATTCCATGTTAAGCAAGGGGAACAACAAGAGAACATCTAAGAAAAAAAAAAAAAAAAAATTTATAACCGACTCGGCTCCAAAATCATCTCTTCGCCCCAGCAATAACGGACTATGCCTAGCATTTGTGCAAGGCGTTTACATTTGTAACAAAAACCCTCAAGTAAGACGTGTAAGTGATACCAAAGTGGTTGTGAAAACGGAGAGAAAGAATAGTGTTTGACAATTGTTAGTTTCAGTTTAGCGGAACCACATTGAAAGCCTATTGTCTCTTTTGCGGGTTAGAGTCCTTGATTTACAGTTATTTTTTTTGAGTAGGTGTTGTAGATTCTACTTACGCACATTGAGCTTATAAAAAACCAGGTTGAGCAAAAAGTGGCCAACCCAACACATACTTGACACATGTGACCACTAAAGTCGGCAAAAATCATTGTCGAGATTCACCAAAGTGTGCAAGCTCAAGTCGGGTTAATTATCGGTCACAAAGCATAGTGGCTGCTTACCAATATGATGACTTTAAACAGCCCCCAAAAGCACACACACACACACACACACAACTTGTGCCGATATCGTCGGCCTACACCGGTTATAGCTATGTAAAAGAAAAATATTCACACAAGTTCTATTATATGCTATTTTTTTTTCTTTTTTGCTCAAGAGCTTTTTTGTTTTCTTTGTATCGATTTGAGTATTTTTGTGTGGCGGAATATTCACTAAATGTGCTCAGCTTTGGCACACATAATCGAGATTTTCCTTTTTGCATATATTTTTTTACAAAGCGTATTTGAAAATCAAAGCGAATGCACGGGACTAAAATAGGGTCGGTCAATGACGTGAGTGCAAAGACAGGAATATAAATAAGAAGGAATTTCCCCCCTCGTTATTTCATATACACACAAGTACAATCACTTTTAAACGTTTGATATAATGGGAGTTTTTGGATCTAGTGAAAAGGAAGAAGCCGAATTAAGACAGGCTGCTATTGCATCTAACACAGATGTAGGCCGTACACAGAGTGTTGGAGGTCTTTCAGCATATGATACTGCCGATGAGGCTGAAGTCGAACACAACTTGGGATCAGAATACGATGCTCAGTTGGGCGGGGTTGACCAAACAATAGAGACTCCATCTGAACAATTGGGACAGCAATCAATAGATACACATGTGGAACAATCGAGTACCGCTGAACAATTAAAAACTGAAAAAGTTAATGACAGTCCTGTGCAACCAGAGAAAGAGATTAAGCTTTCGGACTTGGACTGGGATGATGAGTTTGACAAGGATGATCCTCAAAACTTTCCAAAGTGGAAGAAGTGGGCTATCACTTACACTGTAGCACTTGTCTGCTTGTGTTGTACTTTAGGTTCTTCGCTTTATGTTTCCGGTGTTCCAATGGTTATGGAGAAATTTAAGATTTCACAAGAGTTGGCCGTGTCCGGTTTGACCTTTTATCTCTTGGGTCTTGCCTTTGGTCCCCTCTTTACTGCCCCTCTCTCGGAGCTCTTTGGTCGTCGTATCATCTACATTTCTACTTTCCCAGTTTCGATGCTTTTCGTTTTGGGTATTGGCTTTGCTAAGAACATTCACACCCTTTTAATCTTGAGATTCTTTAGTGGTCTCTTTGCCTCTCCAGCTCTTTCCATCGCTGGTGGTACTATCACTGATGTATGGGCTAAGGAACCAGTGGAGTTGTCTTTTTCGGTCGCCCTTTTCTGTTTGGCCCCATTCTTGGGTCCTGTCGTTGGACCTATTGTTGGTGGCTTCACTGCTGAATATAAAGGCTGGAGATGGTCTTCTGCCTGGGTTCCTCTCATGTTTATGGGTGCAATTTTGCCTTTCTTGCTTATAACTCCTGAAACTTACAAGCCTATCATCTTGAAGAGAAGAGCAGAAAAGAGAGGTATCAAGGTGACCACTGTCGAAATTAATGCCCAGTTCTACAAAGATACAGCTGTCTTTGTTTTGCGTAAGCCTTTTGAATTATTGTTCTTGGAACCCATTGTTCTTTTCATGTCTATCTACATTGCATTTGTCTTTGCGGTTTTGTTTGGTTTCTTTGAAGCTTATCCTATTGTGTTTAGAGGTGTCTACCATATGAGTTTGGGTGTCTCTGGTTTGAGTTTTATTGGTGTCGGTATCGGTTTGCTTCTGGGTGTCATCTTCTACATTGTCTTGGACAAGCTTTACTTTTTCAAGAAAAATCCAGATGGAACTAGAGGTAACAGAGATGCTGATGGTAAGCTCATCATGGACCCACCTGAAGCTAAGTTGCTCTTGGGTAAGATTGGTGCCGTTTGTTTGCCAATTTCATTGTTTTGGTTGGCTTGGACAAGTAAGAAGTCTATTCATTGGATTGTTCCTATTCTCGCCGGTCTTCCTTTTGGTTTCGGTTTGATTTTGGTTTTCTTCGCTGTGGTGTTGTACTTTTCAATGTCCTTCCCGCCATTGAATGTTGCATCTGCAATTGCTGCTAACAACATGTTGAGATATGTTTTGGCTTCCGTTTTCCCATTGTTCACTGTTCAAATGTACCAGAAATTACACATTGACTGGGCTACCACCCTCTTTGCATTTATTGCATTAGCTATGGTTCCAGTGCCATTTGTGTTTGCCAAATTTGGTCCTGGTTTTAGAGCTAGATCTAGATATGGTTACGCTGCTTTCTTCAAGGAGTTGGCTGAAAAGAAGGCTGCCGCTGCTGCCGCTGCTGAAGCTAGGGCTAATGAAAATGCCAATGTATCTTCTAGTGAAGGATCAGAGGCTGAAAAGCCTCAATTGGCTGGCCAAGAGGAAGCTGTTTCCAACAAGGTCTAACAATAATTCTGCATCCATTATCATAATCATCATCACTACACACATTAACTTTCCGCACTATAATTGGATCCACCATAGATTCCAGCACAATCGCACAATCTTAATATAATGATATCTACACATTTATAATTTTTCAAAGGAAATAAACTAATACTTGGTTATATAATTCAATATGATTGTAGAGATGAGGTACTCCGATCCAAGTGCAGGCAGTTTTTCTTATCATATGCTATGGTTAAGAGCAACAAAAAAAGGAGCGTACGGCAACACTAAACTCTGTTTGTGACATAAACATTAAGACAGTTATTATTGAGCTATTGAGCTTTTGTGATTCTTAAAAAGCGAACAAAGTCAAATGCTCAATAGAGAGCTCATGCCAACTACTGCCTGCAACACCTGGATCTCCGCCGCACTTGTATCAAAACCTTACGTATTCCTCTGCACTGGCGATCCTTATTAAGATGTCAAGCAGATCATAGAGATACTATTCATGTATGAAGCGTGGGGTCTTCTGGGGCTATTCTGATTTACTTGAAACCAGTTGGGATAAATTTTATGTTTGAAAGAGTATGAAAACAGAAGATCATGTACTAAGAATTTTTGAATCCAAGTAATGCTATCTTCTCAAAGTTCAAAGCTGAGATGAATCGCTGGGGTGTTAGGAAGGGGAAAGAATCCCGGAGTGACGCATGGGCTTAAGCACGTACATCCCGGCTAACCAAAAACCACTGAAATAGCGCACAATCTCAACTTCCGCCATGCTTGAAACCATGCATTTGTGATATTGAACCCAGTTGTATAACTTAGCGGATGTTAAACTCCAGTTCAAATTACTCAGACTCAAGTCTGTTCTCAAACTTGTGTTCTCTGTTCTTTGAAGATATATAAAACTATAAGCCTATTAGACAGGTGACAGTAAAGGATGGTGGGTGTTTGCTTGCCCGATCTTTCATAGAAATTATCATACGCGTTTCTCAGCCACTTTTCAATACATTTATTCCATCGTGGTATGTATATTTCATCCGCTTATTAACGGAATTTGATGTATTCGGCCCGTAGATCTTTTAGTGTATTTAGGTTTTTAGGGCACCTTATTTTCTTATTGTTAGCGTGGTTCTAATGTTTGATACCCAGTTTTGGCAATACTTGTATACCTTACTTGATCTTTGCCCTTAGATGTATACTCAATAGAATTCTTGTATAGAAAGCTGACACTCGATGATTTTAGCTATCTCCGTTTTCCTTTAGATAAGAAACATTGGGGGGTTGTTTTAATAAGCCTTTTGTGAGCTATTTATGTTCTGAAGTATAATCATCGTGGGTACTTTATGTTCCAAAGTATAAGCATGACGTGATCTTTATGTTCTAAAGTATAATCAATACAGGCTCTCTATGTTCTAAAGTATAATCACCACGGGCTCTCTATGTTTAAAAGTATAAGCATGACGTGATCTTTATATTCTGAAGTATAAGCATCACAAGCTTATTATATTCAAAACAATATAGTTATCGTGTTCTCTACATAAGAAAAAATTCGTGGCTACTTGTATTTGAGAATACCTTGGTAGACCCTTATGGTCAACAGTATCGAGGACTGTTAAGGTCTAATAATATGGCTTTCCACAACAATACTGCTTTATATCTACAAATATCCACTTATTCATGTTCTTCATTTTTAAGAGTAAGTTCCCTTAAGGTTTGAAGGATTTGTTGTCTCTGTATTCAAGAACCTTTCGCCTTTAATGCCTCTACAATAAGTTTCCATTGCCCCTTTACAAGTCAACAATCCATGGCCCCTGTATGGCTCCAAGACAAAGAAACCTTATTTATAACCAATTTGAATATTATCAACACCCCTCAAACTCGTTCTGCTCACAGGATTGAGCACTATTGTTATTGTTTATTGTTGAAAAGATATCCAGTACAAGGATTATCACATTTTTCCATTCAAAGTAAAATTTCTGGATATCTGTGTATACATGAAACGGATGATGTCAGATGATTTGGATGCCTAAAATGTAATTCGTATTCTACCTACAGGTTAGATGCTTCTTTTAAATCATTTGCTTACAACATCATACATGATAAGGGGATAATTTGACTGCTTTGTAATCCATATACATTTCAACATACAAAACCACATTCTGTATCCCAGCCACGACGTCAATCAGGAACATAGATAATGCTAATTGATAATTTGGTGACGGGAACCATCACCAACGTACATTTCCAATGTAAGTCGCCTTCCTTCAACACAGCCACTCCAACGATGAAAAGTGACAAAAGGCAAAAAAAAAAATTCATTGAATAACAACTCCGTCTCCTCAGGAACATCACCCATGTGTTCCCTTTAGCCTCTGGTATTGGCTGCAAATGCCCAGTTTATGTCTGTAGACATCTCTGTATGGGGAGCTCCACGTAAAATATGTATGGCTGTAAAAATATGTCACGTGCATTTGGGCTTTCAGAAAAAGTTTGATAAAAACGCCTAAAAAGTTGAAAGCACCAACCAATCCATAGTAATCAATCAATATAGAGAACATTTATTGATTCTATCGACTGGTCATTGATTATTTTTATCTCGGGAGTTTCATACAGCAGATTCAACGGAAACATTTGAACAATTTTCAAGCTTATAAAACCCCCACGTTAGTCGTTATGAATAACCAACAACGGAATCAACAAAATATTCAACTGAACCAGCAAAATGGGAATCAAATGAACAGAGTACCTGGTGGCAGAATGATTAACATCCAGCCGAACCAATTACAGCATTTAGTGCAAGCTATGAAGAATGAAATCGCGTTGGCCAAGGCATCGGCGGATAATAAAACAAAGCAGCAGGGTCACTACGCGAAAGCTGAACAGATCAAACAGATTTTAATCGATTATCAAGCTCAGAACAAAGCTAGGCAAGCTTCTCAACAGGCCCAAATGAATCAGAATCAACAGCAAACCCAACAACAACTGCAACAACTGCAACAACTGCAACAAAACCAGCAAAGCCAACAGCAGCAGCAGCAGCAGCAGCAACAACAGCAACAGCAACAACAGAGAATGCAGCAAATGCAATCACAATCTATGCAGATGCAACAAAACATTTCAAATGTTCCAACACCCGGTGCTTTTAGTCAAGGTAGCCCAATCAATCAATCACCTATTATTGGAAATGGGATGCCTCAACAGAATCGCCCTTTATCTGCTCACCAGACTCCACAAATGCATTCTTCGCCGACATTACAGTCACACCAATCTCCAGTAATGCAACAACAACAACCTCAGATTAATACACAGCAACAATCCAACCAAATGCAACAACAGTTCATGAGACAGATGAACCAGCAACAGCTGCAGCAACAACAACAAATGCGTCCAAACACATCCAATAACGGTTCATCCAATATGAGTGGCGGTAGTCTGTCAAATGGTAGTATGAACCTTCAACAGATTCCCCCTAATGCAATCACCATGGAAAGATTCAACCAAATAAAACAGAAATTACAAGAGGTTGGTAACAGAATCAGAATTTTAGAACAGAGCAAAAAGGGAAATGTTACACAGGAGCAATTGGTGCAAATCGAAGCCGAGATTATCGAATTAAAAGGTAAATATCAGCAATTTCAAAGGATTGGGACACTAATGAGAAATGCATTGGTTCAACAACAACAAGCAAGACTTGCAAATAATAATGCCAATAACCCTAGCAATGTTAATGGTGGTTCAAATAGTGGTAACGCTGGAAATTTAACAGCTCAGAGCCAGCAGTTCATGCAAAACTCCAATGCACAGCAACAAGCAAATATGAATAATGCTATGAACTCCTCTAACTTGATGAATAGAAATGCTGTTAATCAAGTACAGTCCCAACCTCAACAGCAGCAGCAGCAGTTGCAGCAACAGCTCAATAGAGCTCAACAAATGAACAATCAAGCATCTGCTAGTCAGATACAGCAAGTGCAACAACAGGCACAACAAATTATACAGCAGCAAGCTGCTGCTGCTGCCGCCGCCGCTTCGAATATGCCGCAACAACAACATCAGCAACAACAACAGCAGCAGCATCAACAGCTTCAACAACAACAGCTCCAGCAGCAGAAGCAACAACAGCTTCAACAACAACAGCTCCAGCAGCAGAAGCAGCAACAGCTTCAACAACAACAGAAACAGCAGCTTCAGCAGCAACAACTCCAACAGCTACAGATGCAGAACAGAACTAACAATTCCCAAAACCACATGGCTCAAAGTATACCAAAGAAGGCTCCTCAGATGGCCACTGTTCCATTAAACGGATCTATTGCCAGCACGCCTCAAATCCCATCTAGAGCTCCGCTGGTTGCATTAAATGGTTCAGGTCCTAATTTAAGTGCCGGAACTCCTAGTGGCAGGAGTACTTCTGTTGCTCCACAAGGAAGCGGAGGTGCTGCTGATGTGACATCCACTAATGTGCAGACACCCACAGCTTCAACTGGGGTCAGTGCTGCTGCGGTTGCCAACAATGTTGCAGCTGCAGCGGCAGCTGCAGCTTCTGGTAATAAGAAGGATGCCGATGGTCGTGGTACGAGTCCTCTGAAGAGTGGGTCTACGTCATCAATGAGAAGTAGTGAACTGCAAGGACCCTTAAATTTAGCTGGTATTACAAAGACTGCAGTTCCATCGATGCCGATCTCAAGTCAAATTAACGTGAAGCCACCAACTACTGTCACATTAAAGCCACATGGTGATTATAGACCTTCTCTTACAGGAGGAACTGCAAGTTCTCTAGGTGCCTTAATTAATACACCGGCTATAACAAAATTGCCGATGTTTGATCTCTCTACAGGTAGCGCAACGCTGAGTATTCCAGAGACTAGGGGGCGTGTTCTTACCAAACGTAAGTTGACTGAGTTAATCAACACTACAGGTGTGGATGAAGGAGATGGCAAAACCAACATTGATGGTAATGTGGAAGAATTATTACTCGATTTGGCTGACGAATTCATTCACCTGGTGACGAGTTTTGCGTGTCGTTTAGCGAAACATAGAAGGGTTGATAGCATTGAGCCAAAGGATGTTCAATTGCATCTTGAAAGAAACTGGAATATCAAAATTCCAGGGTATGCTATGGATGAGATCCGCTCGACTCGTAAGATGCAACCAAGTGCCGCATACACGCAAAAGGTTGCAGGTGTTGAAATTTCCAAGTCGGTCAATGGCAATATTGACTAAACTTATAAAAAACGGTAATCACAAAAGATAGCGACAGTTAATGGTACTTTAATCGACCAGTCACCAGAATAATGGACTTGATTATTGTATTTGGATAATATCTGTTTCCGGGGAAGTTTTGTTTTATATGAAAAACTTTGTAATATTATTTGAGTACTAGAAATAAGAATGTAGGCTTTGAATTTTTGGTGATGAGATTTTATCCAGTCTGTATAGTTGTTTAGCTGGTGGTGAAAACGCACAATAATCGGTATCATTGAGGCTAAATGGACCTGGAGGTGGGGCTTGTGCAACATAAACTAATACGCGAATTGTATGTAATAAAGATATTGGGGTTTCAATTTTAACATGTTTTTCTTAACAAAGTAGTTATTTCCTCGGACGAAATATCTTCGTTTTTTAGATCCATTACAATTTTGAGGATCCAAACATACAACTCCAAGAAAGAAAGAAAAAAAAACCAAGCAACTTGCAAATAGAGATGTAGTTTCATACTAATAAGCCTGTCTGTTTCTTAGGAAGCTTGGAATGATAGTGCTGCACCGTTATCGGCATAAACTGCATCCAAGCCAAACTAAAAATAACAGTGTTTAGTGAACCTAAACGGAAATTTAAAATAGGTACCTTGATAATAATAGCATCCGCTAACAAGTATTACCGGATAAACCTTGGAGATGAATCTTGGACTGATTTTGGTAAATAAAACATCTTTTGAGACACCTGCATTTTCGAAACCAATAAAAAATAATAATCGCACGTACGTTGCAACATAATGATAATATATATATATCTCGGTAATAATGGCCTTGATATTTCTGGACTTCCCTTTGACAAGTATTTTTATATAACGTATTTGGGTGCAAAAAAAACCTCATGCAATAATTCTCAAAGAAAAAAAAAAGTAGCAGAAATGTTATAACAAGAAACAAGCATTGGGCATAAATGTCAAGAATTTACTAACTTGGATTAGTTTTACTGTACTCACAACGATGAAACGTATGCATCAATCCCAGGGTTCTTTTTTTTTCGATTTTAGATCCCGACAGTTCAAATGGTGCGGAATGTGATGGAGTCTATTTTCTTTTAATTCCCCTAACAGCTACTAAGAGCGGAAAAGCTGACTACAAAGCAAAAACACTTCGAAAGTTGAAATCTCCAAATTCAAAAGCAAACAAATGTACTGCTGGAAGTATTTTGGGGACTGGTTTGGTTTTCTCGTGCCTTGTTTTTTATTTTGATACGACTCTGTTAATGGTATTGAGTATTCAATGACTCCATCGCTTTTGGTAATATCCGCGTAAGAGATTCACAAAGTTTCAGAAGGTACTGTGGGACCATCTGCTCAGTGTATAAACAACATATCCCTGTAAAGTGCCGCCTCGCCTCTCCACTACTTGACCATGAAGAGCTGGGCCCCTTCTGCATGTATTGAAAGTATGGATTTATAACCAATAGTGTACGGCACCAACCTCTAACGTTAAGAAGAAGCGAAATTGGTGGTTGCATGATCATCAATATGTAGGAATAAGCAATAGTTTGAAAAAAGGATAGTGCCAAAAAAGTAAGAAAAATCAAGATCTACAAAACGTTGAAATGACCACAGATAAGGGATACACGATAGGAGAAGCTGGTTCTCACAACATCTCGAAGGGTATGGAACACCCCCACAAGTTGCCAACGTTCAAGGACCCTCTTTTAAAGAGAAAATGGATGTTGGAGCACATGGCTGGGGCCTTTAGAGTTTTTGGTCGTTTGGGATACTCATTTGGGTCCGCTGGGCACATCTCTATTAAGGACCCGGTCGAACCTGGCACTTTCTGGATCAACCCTTTGAACAAGCACTTTTCGCTCATCAAGGTGAGTGACTTGGTCCACATCGATGGTGAATGCAATATCTTGCCAACGGGTAACCAGCATGCTGTTAATGCTGCCGGTTTTTCTATCCACGCTGCTATTCATAAAGCTCGTCCAGACGTTGTTTCTGCTTGCCATGCTCACTCTGTATATGGCAGAGCTTACTCTGCTTTTGGAAAACCTTTGGATATGATCAACCAAGACGCATGTACCTTCTACAACAGACATTCTGTTTTCACCAACTTTGGCGGTGTTGCCTTTGACTCTAAGGAAGGTGAGGAAATCGCTGAAAGTATGGGCCAGGATGGAATTGCCTGTATCTTGCAAAATCATGGTTTGTTAACTTGTGGAAGTACCGTTGACGAAGCTGCAATCTTGTTTATTTACTTGGAACAATGTTGTCAAGCTCAGCTTTTGGCGGATGCTGCTGCCAGAGACGGTAAACAACCAATCATTATTGGCCACGAAGCTGCTGAATACACCGTTAAGATGCTTGGTGACCCAGAAAGTTTGTACGCTGAATTCCAACCGGATTTCGAATACGAAATTGAACTTACAAATGGTGCTTTCCTCAAGTGAGAAGGTGTACTTTTACGAGACATAAATTTTGGAATCTAAATGTACCTATCCAAGCAAAGGATCTGAATGAAAACATAAGATCTGAATGTACTTATCCAAGCAAAAGATCCAATTGTACTTATCCAAGCGAAAGGTCCACTTCTAAAGAAATACTCACAAATTACATGTAGATCCATATCAAATAATGTTCTGATCTCTTTTGTTTGGAGAGATTAATCTTCTGATCCTCACTTCAAGTGTCTCTTTAGAATAAAAATCCACGTTAATAGATGTATTAAGATTTTAATATGAAGACCACTACATAACTCATTTATATGCAACTATAAAATGTCCTTAAAAAATACCATGTGAACGTTCGAAGAGATGTTGTGAATGATGAATATAGTTGACAGTGCTGTTGTCGACTTTCCACCTTTCACTTTCTTGTTGTCCCAATGTGATACCCATAATGGCAATTCTTAACGAATCGATACTCGGTTCTCCTGGGACCAGTTTAACGTTTAATTTTGTATATTTGTGGCCAAAAAGTCTACGTGTAGAATCTCTGTTGAACTCTGCAAAGAGGTAACCTGGGGGTTTATTCATGCTTTTGAATTTGCAAAGTTTCCTGTTCGGTTTCAAAGTATCGGTGGTGGTTCCATCAACGAGTGATTGTTCAGTTTCTGGAATGATGCTCAATTTAAAGGCGTGGGATCCAACTTGGTTATTAATGGAGGTGGTGCCAGTCCACCTCAATCTTGTGTTCTTGTACAGAACGTCTGCAAAGTTTGAGTAGTTATGTAAAAACATAACAAACTTGCTAGATTCTTCATTAAACTGAAAAACAAACCTGCGAACATGATATCCCCACATCCATGTTGAATACACTTTACAATAATCCGTTCTGACGCCTTTAACTTGCTTGGTGAATTTAAGATACTTACTCAGTAATGGATTACAACAGACTTTGCTCTCAAGAATAGTCATGTCCACAGCCCCTTTCTCATAGTTTTCATAATGCTTCAATGTTGGGAATATGAGCCGCTTATTGCTAATCAAGTTTGGTTGCACGACAATCAACTCCTCGCTAGATGTATACTTCTTTTCATCTATTCCAAAGATTATGCCCTCAGTTTTGCTTGACATATAGCCACTCTTTGAGGTTTCTGCTAACCCACTCATCTTCAAGGTTGTAAAGCACATATTATAAAGTGGCCTCTAACTAGCTGGGTGCAAAAACCACTAAAAAGTTTTCGAGAGGGAGAAAAAGAAAAAAATATTATTGTGGTGGTTATGAATTCAGATGCAAATGAACCAATCTAATGGGAAGTGATTAGTTTATTATACTTTTAAGTTATAAATTTAGTTATGTTTAGTGTTATATATCAGAATCCCTTCATGAGCATCATAATGCAAAAAAATGTTTCTACGGGAACCCCCATCCCCCCTACGTCATAGACATTTCTTGAATAACCTGTACAAAATTCGGAATTGTTATGGCGTGATAATACCACTATCAAACATTTTTCTAGAGACTCATAGGTACTTTGTTTTGTATTTGATCAACTGTACGGCTTTCGTAATGCTCCTCGGTATTTAGTCAGCCAGTCTCTCTTAGGGTGTTTGTGCTCATGCTACAAGTTTTTTTTTTTTTACACAACTTAAAGTGAACTAATCATTGATCTAAAAAAAAGAGTGTATGGACATTTTTACTTGTCATCGAGCTTATCTTTACTCTCTGATTTTTCTTTCAGGGACTTTCTAATCTTCTTGGCCCAGGTTTTCACTTCCTTGTCATAAATACCTTCTTCCACACCCTTTAAGAATCCGTTCTTGTCGCTGAGTAGATCCCAAGGTGTTCTTCTATCAGCATCACTCTTGACAAGACACAGATCAATAAATGCACATAATTGCTCATCATACTTTTGGCCTGTCTTTGGATTTACTTTATGAGACAAAGATGGGGCCTTTTCGTTCACAATTCTCTGGAGCAAATCGAGTATACCCTCTGGGCCCCCAAGCCCCGAGAAGGCTTCGATGGGTTCTTCATCTTCTTCATTCCAAATTTGATAACCAGATGCAAGTTCAATAAACATTAATCCCATAGACCAAACGTCTGATTTGACGCCATAGTTGAGTCCTTGGATACGTTCCGGGGACATATAAGTGGAAGTGCCCACAAATGTATCTGCCATTGCAAGTGAATTTGTTAATTCACGCAGCACACCAAAGTCACATAATTTAAACTCGCCCTTGTGAGTCATTAAAACATTGCTTGGTTTAATATCTCTGTGGATAATCTTGTGAACGGTGTATAAATATGTCAAACCAGATAACATCAGATAAGCCAATTTCTTTAACACTGGCAATGGGAACATTTTCTGGTCACATAAAGGTAATATTTTGTCCAACGAGCCGCAATTGCAGTATTCCATACAAATGACGATGGTGTTGTTGTTGTTTACAAAGGCACCAAAGAACTCTATAATGAAAGGCGAGTGGCACTCGTGCAAAATTTTCAATTCTCTAATAATCTGGGTATTGATAACTGTTTTACGGTCTATGTGGATAATTTTTTTAGCCATTGTAGTTTGACTGGGGACGTGAAGGATTTTCAGGACGGTACCTGAGTTACCAGCGCCGAGTACTTTCAATGTGACCAAGTCGTTATTGTTTAATTTCAATTTTGAGGATGTATAGATTGGGCTTGAAGCCAGTGTGAGTGGGTCATCCAAGCGAGGTTCCAAAGGAGACAGGGCACTCAGTCTTGTGGGTGATATTGAGCTGATGACTGTTTGGCGATTTTTCTTGATGCTATTCTGTGGACCGGATCTTGCTAATTCCATGTTGGATAATTCGCTGATCAAGTCATGCGATGTGTGAGACTCTGGGTCTGTATTTCTATTACTTTTAAGGATATCAAGAGGCTCTGGACTTGTTCGTTTGACCACCAGCTGTTTGGTGGAGTCTTTCAAGTTCAACATTGGAGCCGGGCGAGTTTGATTTCTTTTCTGTCGTAAACCCAAGGCCTCGAACTGGTCTGACTGTATTGATGCCGAGCTCTGTGGTTGCTTTGTCGGGGACGAGTTCAAGGAGAGTTTTTTGAAGTTTTTGCGTTTAAGCGACTTGGCCTCCATGAGAATATTCGGTACACTGGGATCCTTGCTATCTTTATCACTTGTGCTACTGCTGCCATTTGCGCCGGTGTAACTGGCGGAACTGGTGGCACTGGTGGCTCCCCTGGCGGGGTCCAACGTGTGTGGTGTTGCTGTGGTGTCTTGCGTCCGTATCTCCTCCTTGTGTTGCTCGCTCCCATTCTCTCCGACACCGTCCCCCTCCATCGAAGTTCGATGTGTACCTGTAAGCGGAGATTGCAATGGCAGTGGGATCGGCGGGAGCTTCTTATCCTTCTTCGTAGACCCAATCGAAGTCATGGAACTGTTATTAAGGTGCATCATTCCTGTGAATGCTGCCTCGTTTTTTTTGGTGCGCTGTAAAAAATGTAGATCCATTTTTAGTTGACGATTCGCGAATTAACATTACCGACAGATTCAAACAAAGAGACTACTGATTTTTATTATGATTTCTTCCATAGATACAAGTTTGCACCTTGTCACATCTAGAAAAATTGACAATTTAGAGAGGTAAAAATCGAGAAAAAAAGAAATGTAGGAATGCTTAAAACTTTAATGCACCCATACCTCATGTCGGAGGTCTAGTGTACTTTTTTTTTTTTTTTTGAGTTTAAAATAGTTCATATTGACATCGAGTCATTTGTACCGTATTTGTTTTGATTTGCTTTGTTTTTAGTACAAGTGTTTTTTCTTTGACACCAGGTTCCAAAAATCTAAAAAAAAAAAAAAACTAAAAAAGAAATCTAGATTCTAAAAAGAAACATGCAAATCAAAAACTGAATATCGGAAATTGTATTGTTGAAACGTTCAAGCTGGAAGTGGTCTTTTTTTTATTTATTTCATGCTTAAAAGAACACTACCGGTTCGCTAATATTTGTTTGTCGCTAAATTTTTGTCAATTTTGCTTCTCCACCATTTTTCAGGCTTTTCCCGCATTTCTCTGCAATCAATCTGCATTAAGCTTTTTGTCATTTAATTGTGACTCGTTTTGTCAATTCGTTCTCCACATTGATTGAAGCTTTCTGAATTGTATCAAATTCGCAGGTATGTACCTCCTGCTATATATATATATAGTGTACGTCTTGTTATTTATTTCATTTCCGATTACTCTAAATTTCCTTCGCTATCATTTTGTAATGCTTTTTTTCTTTTTCTTATGCTCTTCTAAACATCCGTACCGCAATAGTGTGTGAACCCCACTATCAACTTTTCTCCTGCGCAAACGTCGGGATTTATTTTCATAAAGACTTTCACGCACTAGAATAACGAATTTCACCACTACCGGGATCCCGTGTGAGGGTCTGTGTGTGATTATTATTTTTTTTTTCGATCATCTGATACATTTAAATAAACCACCAATTTTAGTCATCTGATTTTGAAATACTCTTGACAGCTGATTTTCTTGTAGAATGGTCATCTGATTTTCGTTCCTTTTATTTTCAACCAGGGAATTTCAAGTTGACTTGACTTCCGTTCGTGGTCTAAGCCTGTTTGATGTTGTTTTTTATTAGACATAACTATCGTACCGTGTAAATACCCTATTGTATAGGCTCTTCATAGAAACCTCCTTCAAAACTCGCCCGTCAAATATCGCCCTTCAAATATCGCCCTTCAGAGTCATTCAAATATCGCCCTTCAGAGTCATTCAAAACCAGGCGTGTTGACCTAATGTTACCCTTAGAAATTTATAAAAAGTACCCTGGAAAAATTATCTAAACTTGCTATTAAGCGGTATTTGTTGGGCTGTTATTTGAAAGCTCTTGTTGCTTTGCCTGACTCATCAATTTTGTCTGAAAATTCATAAAGACATCGCCAAACCTTAAAGGCTCTGATCCCAAAAATCATGGGTGTGTATTTTCCCCATTGTCCACTACGGAACCCATTTCTACAACTATATCCTGTAACAAACCTTATCTTCAATGTTTAACAATTGTGTCTCCGATTCAATTCGACTTTGGACTTTAATACACAAAAAAAAAAATTGGTGTCAACCAATAGACAATATCGTCCCATGCTCTCACCCCGTCATCCTACTCTATTCCGATCAAACACAATCTCAATACTACGCTAATTTTAACATCACATGTATTACTATAAATCATTACTGAGGATAGTTAAACTCCTCCACCTTGACTCCTAATGCAGCAGCGTATTGTTGCAGTCTTGCACTAGCTATAGCTTGGTTAAATGCTTGTTGTTGTTGGTTATATGAAAACTGCTGATATGTTGTAGCCGGTGCCGGCACCGCGGTCCCTCCTTGGTTCATACCCCCATCACCTGAAAGTGGTAATGGTTGGGAAGGTACCATCATCTGGGCTTCAGCATAACCCCCAACAGGGTTCGTGATTGGAACGTTGCTCATAGTGTTTAGTGATTGTGAAAGCTTCTTCTTACGCGTGCGGCACAGAATGCAAACCTTGTGCTTCCCAACGTCCTGTGCATCCAATGCCTTAGCGCAACGGTTACAGTTACCCATCTTTTCCAAATTCGTTCTCCGTATCTTATCATTCTCTCGACATCGCTCACAAACCTTGTAATTACCCATTCGAGGTCGGATACTCTCGTCATCTTTGCCATCCTTATGCTTCAGGTCCTCTGTAATAATCAGGGCGTCTAACGGGCCAGAACAGTGTACGCATCGACCCTGTGCTGCTCGGTTCGCTTTACGCTTACGAAGATTTTGACGGCACAGTGGACAAAGCACAAACTTTTGTTCTTCAATTGGAATATCCAGACCACAACGACGACATGCGCCCTGTTTATCTTTAGTTTTCTTTTGCCATCTACGAGAACGTTGTCTTTGCAAATCACGGCAGTGTTGACACAATTTGAAAATCTTTGGCTCGGCCAAAAACTTGGGTCCATCCTTATTGTTTGTTGTTGGAATCACCAATGGCTGATCAAAATCCTTCTTACACCTGGAGCACAGTGAACGCAACATTTGGTCGGGCGCAAGCAGCTCGGGATTGGTTTTGGCCAAGGCCTGCGAAAGAAGTGGAGACGGATCGGCTTTAATCGGAATTGTAGGGATGTCCGTACTCTCTGCATTCAGGTTCACAATCTGTTGCTGAATATGAAGAGGTGGGATTGGTTGCACCAATCCCTTGTCCGAGTACAGCAGGGCACGCAGCTTCATCAGACCCATCGGATCATCATGTCTCATGTCAGTTGCATATGAAGGGGGTGGCAACGGAGTTTGTACCATCGGAGTTGTATAAGGGTACATATTACCATACAGGTTGTACTGGTTTACCTGGTTTGCCATGTTCATTGGGTATGGTGCAACATTGCCATATGGAGCAAATCTTTGTGGATCAGATAGTATCTGATGGCTTCCAAGGGGTTGGTTGCTCAAGTCATACTCGTGGGTCAGCCCTCCGTATGCAACCTGTTGATACTGCTGAAGCGCCTGTGGTGGTTGTTGCAGCTGTTGATTGAGCAGTTGTTGTTGCTGAATCAGATGTGGTTGTTGTTGCTGTGTGGGTGGTGGAAGAGTTTGTTGTTGCTGCTGCTGTTGTTGTGGCATATGCTGTTGTTGTAGCTGACCCGGTTGCTGTCCTTGAAGCATATGCGTGTGAGGAAGCGAAGGATGAACAATCATTTTCCCCAAAATGCGAGGTTGTTGAGGGTGAGGCAAAGTACTCTGAGTTGGCGAGTGGTGATGATGATGGATATGGTCTATTTCTACCCCAAGGAAAGGTTGTTCCATTATTACCGTATATAGTTATCTTGAGCCGTTCAGGGTTCTTGTTGACTTCAAGGTTATGAAATTTATCTTCATTGATCCCATGGGAACCCTGACATATATATAGATATATATATTTACTTTTTTTTGGTGATAGTAGATAATTGATTGCTA